>CM066035.1:437965728-439165728 GCA_033557465.1 Ichthyophis bannanicus
CACATGTTGCTGGTGTATCTGCATTGTAGGGTAAAAGATAGGGACATGTTATGTAGGAACCACATATGGGGTTTGAAACTGGGACCCTTTGTATCTGGACCACACTGGCTGGGTGTACTGCACCACACTGTTGCCACAGATGCATGGTAGTCCCTGGGGTTTACCTGGACATTTCCTCAGCCAGACCTTTTATGTTGCAACTTGCCATACAACATACTGGTACAGGGCATGGCCTAGGGCCACTGCAGGCAGGTGCACATTGCCCCCTACAGCCAAGGCACACACCACCCTGCCATGCTGACATGACCATATGCTGTCGGTGCTGGTAGTGCGCAGTCCCAGGCCATCCAACTGTGTGGGTAGGCAGTCGCCTAGGGAGTGGGGTCTGGGGCATGGGGCATGACATGGATCTAAATCCTCCCATCCCCCCCATCAACGCATGGACCAATAGTCTGTCCCCGTCCGCTTGGGGGGAGGGTAGGCTGGAGGGATGTTCAGGTCAGTGTCCTGGCAACTGTTAGCTCGGGTGGACCAGGTAAATATAGGTGTATGAAGTTTGGACTTTGTCCAGCTGCTATCATGCTGATTTCTGGTTTCTATGTTCCTATGGGAACCACCTAGGTGCAAGCCTACGTAAAACCCTGTGGCCAAGCTGCCCCCGCTACATGTCCCGCCTGCAGTCCTCTATGCCCCACTTGCACCATTCACAATAGGGGCCTTTCATACTTGGGCACTATGCTGTTGCTGGAAATGGAGCACTACTATCATGTGTTCTTGGACTCCCTATCGATGCTGTACAGTGCTGACACTGATAGGGTTCTTTCTCTCCTGCAAATGTGCAGTCTAACGGCGTTTTTCATTCGCACGGAAGGATTCAGCCCATTCAGTTTCAGCACGTTAGTTTGCAGGGAGAACCGCTCCTCCCCCACCCCACTCCCCACCCATTGACCCCTTCCCCCCGCCCTCTCTCTCCACCCTCTTGCGGTGTTTACCGCGTCTGTGGAATAGTTAATGATCATTAGGTAGCTTTAGGCGCTGTGTTAAACATTACAAATCGCGGATTAATGGTATCTAACAATCGTTAACGTTACCTAACGCGCGGTCCTGTAATGTTTTACGCCGCAGTTTAGTAGACATGAACCCCATATCTTGCCAAAGGACATCCAAAAGCGCTGGAAAAACCAGTTCAGAGAGAGGTGCAGCCAAAATTGATTTACACTCTGAGGAGAGCAGGGACAGAGAGGAAGATATAGATTTCAGACCTTTAAATACTTAAAGAGTATTACTGAACAAATCAACCTTTTCCAAAGGTGGGGAAGCTGTAAAACTGGAGGGCATAACATGAAAGCTGCGAGGGGGTAAACTGAAAGGCAATGTCAGGCAATAACTTTTGCACTGAAGGATGGTGGATGCTTGAAATGTCCTCCCAATGGAAGTGGTGGAGGCAAATACAGTGGACAGAATTCAAAATGGCATTGGGAAGACACAGTGGATCCTCTTTATATCAACAGGACAAACATCAGAAAACAAACATAAACTATCTCTCTATATCTCAGTAATAGTGGTGACCTACAAGGAGCAGTGGGTACAACCCCTAAACCAAAGTCATGTGTAGGGGTGACCTACACGGAGGGCCATCAAGTGCACCTTTCTCTTGTTGCCATCTTACTGGGCAGACTAGATTGACCATACTGGTCCTTATCTGCCGTCATATACTGTGTTTACTATGTTACCCTTCAGTGTTCCCAGACCTTTAATATTATTGAAAATCTATGGTGCGATCGCTAGATATGTAGCAAGATTCCAAAAAAAACTAAGAATATTCATGAGCTAAAATAATTTTGCAAGGAAGAGGGAAAAAAAGATATAGCAGGCTACCGGTAAGGTTAAAGAAGTTATTTCTGGTCTAAAGGAAAAATATTAACAAAACACTAAATCTAAACGAGTATTTAAACTTTCACATTTGCCATATCCCAGTTTTCTCTTATTTTAACTTCTGCAGAAAACATCAAATAAATAATTGTGAATTAAATTTGCCAGACAAGCTGTTGTAATTTAGACTGTGCACCATGCAGAGTAGAGTGTTTTGTCAGCTTCTGTTCACTGAACGAATTCATTGAAATATACAATTTGACCCATTGGTGTACAGTGTCTTCACATGTGCAACAGGGATTCCCATTTATTAGGATCTAATGGGTATTTCTCAATAGAATGTTATGTGTAGACTTCCATGCCTATGTGGATTCTTTTTTAATTCTTTTCAATAAATCCCTAAGAACAGGAGAAAATTAAAGCCCCGTTTTGAGCAGTTTCAAACCATTTTTTTCTTAGTTCAATAATGAACTGTTCCTAAATGAAAACAGTCTGGAACACTATCTAATCATGCCTGGTTAATAGCCCTAAAAAAACTCCATCTATATAGTTTTAGTATCTTTTTGGACTCATTTATTACTAAAAATCTGTTAAATTTCTATAACTTCTACTACTTGCATAGCTTATATTATTATTTTCAGGGCAGCGGATCACTTGAATCGAGGCTCGTACATTCCTTTTTGGAAGTCCTTTTTTTTTTGTTCAGTTTTTGTCTGTTATGTAATGAAGATAGCTGGACTGGAGAAGCAGATTTTTACTTCAAAGCACTGGAAGTACTATAATCCATAGAGAGTTCTTGAAATTGAATTTGTATTTAATTAAGTACATTTTGAGATCTCGTGCATCAGACATTTCTTCCATGGAATGCTTAATATTCATTGCGATATTACAAAGAACCATTAGACTGGTAAACACAATTCAATTCTGTCACAAAAAATGAAAATGGCCGATTCTAGTACTGTTTTTTTGGTTACAAAACTCGGATATGTACTTAGAAATTCCTCCATCACGTAATGTTTTTGAGTGACATGGTAGTTTAAATTTAGGAATAGGTTGCTCATATTTACCTTAGATGTATATAGATGTATATTGTGAACGTAAAAGTCTCCTACAATGTAGTTGTTATATTATTTTTCCCTGCTGCATTTGTACCTCAAGAACATCCCTCTTAAGGGTCCAACAATAAATCTGGCAAGGCATACTGGAGCTCCCACTTGCCCTGGTACCATATTTTCCATTACTGAACTGTCATGATTAACCTTTCCCCATGGTCATCGCTGACTGACTCCTAGATTTGCAGGAAAAAAAAAATCACAGGTGTGAATGCAAGAAGTGCATTTTCAAAGACTGTTATAACCCAGTAACCGGGTACGGCAGGACTAGTCCGGCTTCCCTCCCTCAATTCCCCCAATTTCCCCCCCCCCTTTTTGTTCACCCCTTCCCCTTATGAGGGATAATCCGGGTCGGGGGTACCCCACCCCCGCTCTAAGCATTGCCTCCGGCTCCGGACCCCGGAAACCTCCGGGATCCCGCCACCCCCACCAGCTGCGACACCCCGTCACCCCCAAGCCATCAACCACCCCATGCAGGGTGGGTGGGCGGGACGACCATCGCCTCCAGCCCCAGACCGCCGAAAGCCACGCCGCACTCAGCACCTCCCACCCCGCCGAGGCCCTCCCTCATCCCATTGGCTCCCGCGTCTTCCTCCTGCCCGCGGGAGCCAATGGATTTGAAAGGCGCACCCCTGCGCTCCCAACGGCTCCCCACGCCGCCGACGCACCTGGCGTACGCGACCAGCTGCCCCCCTGGTTAAAGCCGGCCGCGAGCACAAGGCTCCCCGGCCTTCCCGTAACCAGGTACGGCAGACTAGTCGCTTCCCGCCCTCAATTCCCCCAATTCCCCCCCCCTTTTCGTTCACCCCTTCACCTTATACAATGATAGACTCAACATATTTCTGGGATTAAACTGGTCGCAGCTTTATTAACCATATAACAATAACCAAACAATATTCAAAACACATCATAATTGCCCCCCCCTGCAGATCAAGCCCTCACCAGCCCTGTCAGTAGCAAGGTGACGCCATCTCCGCTTCCGCCGGGTCCAGGCCCCGGCTATTATCCTAGCACTCCATCTTCCGGCTTCGCCATATTATTAGCAAAAACCTGAGGGATAATCCGGGTCGTGGGGTACCCCACCCCCCCCCAAAGCAATGCCGCCGGCTCCGGACCCCAGGAAACCTCCGGGATCCCGCCACCGGCTCAGGACAACCTTGTCCTGAGCCGTCCTCCAAGGCTAAGCTGCGACCAGTCCTTCTCCCTTGCAGAATACCCTCCAAGGCCTCCTGCCAATCATTCAGGAGCAAGTCCATCCCAACCGGGGATAAATGTACTCCATCCTGTCCTGTATAAACCGTACAGTCCACCTCAGCCCATGGGTGCACAATCTGGCACCCCCGTTCTCCCCCACCCATCGGCCGATTTGGCGATTAATTTTCGTTAACCCCCTCGACCACCACCGCTGATCTCTGCAAGCAGGCCTTGGAATGAATATCAGACCAAATGATAACCACACCCTTAAACATTACTAGGAGCTCCCCCACATCCTTCTGAGCCACATGAATTAACTGCCTACAAGTCCAGGACCCCAAGTCATTGCCCCCCAGATGAATCAATACAATGTCGGGCACCCCTTGCATCCGCTCGTGGTGCCGAAGCAAAGGCAAGAGCTGGATCCACCATAGGTCGCACTCGCCCAGCCATGAGACAGTCACAACGAATCCTCCAATCCAATGTCCAGGCCCCCCGGTCGTGTTGCTGCTCGCCGACCGGCCCAGTAAACAAACGAATGGCCAATCACCCAACAGCTGCATGATCCTGGTCCAACTTCTGTAAAACAAAATTGTAACAGTTAGCCACCAGACAGTTGCTATAAGCGCACATAGCTGGAACGCCTGCGACTTCCATCTACCAAGCCTCCGTATCTCCCGCTCAGGCAGTCCCACCGCGGCCGCACTGGTCGCTGCCCCGATTCGAAAAGAGTGTGGCGCGAACCTGCTCGGGTCCTCACCAATCCTCCGCAGGGCCAACCGCAACACCGCCGTGAACTGATAGCGCGTCAAAACCCGCTCATCTTCATGAATAAAAAGAGTGCCTGCTCCGCCCGGCCGCATGCGCAAATAAGACCTCAGCAAGGCAACCGGGCACGTGGCTGCCCCATCAACTGCCCTCAGGAGTACCCAAGTTCCTTTCTCCGTCGGATCTGTCTTAGATCGCGTTAACCGAATACGAACCCCACCCTCAGCCAACATCACCTGCCGCAATTGCAAGCCCCGGAACCCTGTCGACCGACCCGACTCCGCTACCAACTCCCCTATACGAAAGGCGCCAAAAAAGGCAAAACCGCAAAAACCGCCTGCAAGAGCATGGCTTCATAGGGGGACGTAACAACCTGATGCAAGGACTGGCACAACCGCACCAGCAAGTCATGGGTAAATCAGACGTCTCCCATCACCCAGCGAGGGAAATGACCACTCCCACCCTTGCATCAGCCTGCGCATTAAAAATCCCCCACCATCCACCCCCCACCCCACTGCCTTCGAGAAAAAGGAGAACCCCGCCAAATGTATACGCACCGTGGTCCGCGATAATCCTGCTGCCTTAGCTGTCAGGACATACTGACCCAACAGCTGATCTGACACCGGTCCCCACCACCATCCCCAGTCCGCGAGGAAGTGCACCACACTGCTGCAGCCACGTTGATACGCAGCCACGTTGATACGCAGTCACGTTGATACGCAGCCACGTTGATACGCAGTCCACGTTGATACGCAGCAACTCCATCATCTCCTGAGGCCAATCTGCCATAAGTGCTTTGGGACCGATGCCCCCACATCCTCTGCCGCCGGCGCCAATGTCCGAAACAGCTCCCACTTAAAACGGGAAAGAGCATCAGCAATTCTGTTAGTACTCCCGGGAATATGTCAAAGCTTGCACCACCACATTCAACCGCAAGCAAGCCAATACCACCTTACGCATCAAATCGGCCACCTGCGGGCAGTGCGGAGCATAATTATTTACCACACTGACCACTGCTGCATTATCACACCACCAAACGACTTTGCGATTCCGAAGCCTGTCCGGCCACACAGTCAGAAACCACAAGCATCGGGAACAATTCCAAAAAAGTGATGTTACTGGTGAGCCCTGCCTCGCGCCACGCTTGCAGCCACGGCGCCACACCACGATCACCCAAAGTACACCCCCAGACCCAAGCCCCCTGCGGCATCCGTAAACAATTGCAACTCCC
This sequence comes from Ichthyophis bannanicus, assembly GCA_033557465.1. Classification (NCBI taxonomy): domain Eukaryota; kingdom Metazoa; phylum Chordata; class Amphibia; order Gymnophiona; family Ichthyophiidae; genus Ichthyophis; species Ichthyophis bannanicus. The sequence goes on from CM066035.1 coordinate 437,971,906, forward strand.
AAGTGGAAATCTCCGACTCCCGCAAAACCGTGGCACCATTGAAGTCCTGCAAAAACTCGTCCCAAACCCGTAAATCTGCCCGCATACCCTGCAAGACCCTAATACGGTGATGAGGCTTAGTAACCCCCACCATGGCCACTGAAAAGCGACGCAAAAACACCCTTCCCATCGGTATTACCCGGACCGCCGAAAGCCACGCCGCACTCAGCACCTCCCACCCCACCGAGGCCCTCCATCATCCCATTGGCTCCCGTGTCTTCCTCCTGCCTGCGGGAGCCAATGGATTTGAAAGGCGCACCCCTGCGCTCCCAACGGCTCTCCACGCCGCTGACGCACCGGGCGCACGCGACCAGCTGCCCCCCCCGGTTAAAGCCGGCCGCGAGCACAAGGCTCCCCGGCCTTCCCGTTTCTGGTAAGATTTCAGTAGAGTATCCACTGATTCTGTGTAGTTGTCTGCCTTGTTACTTCCCAAGAAGTCGCGGCAAACAGTCTTAAAGGACTCCCATGCAGCTCTTTCAGTTTCATTCAACTGACCTTCAAAGTTTTCATCTTTCATCAGTTTTCTAATATCAGGTCCTACAAAGATCCCTTCTTTGATCTTCGCCTCACTGATTCGTGGAAATGTCTTTCTTAGATATGCAAATCCAAGTCCACTTCTATCCATGGCTTTTACAAAGTTCTTCATAAGACCCAGCTTTATATGGAGTGGAGGTAGATATACTTTATTTGGCTCCACAAGTGGGTCATGTGCAACATTTTTCTGGCCTGGGACTAGTGATGTTTCTCTTTGGCCACTGTTTCCCGGATGTAAAGATTTTTCCTTTCCCTGCTGTCCCACTCACACAGAAAGCAATACTTTGTCCAACCAAGCTGTTGTCCAATCAAGAGGGCAATACTTTAAATCACCACAAATATTCCACTTGTGTTCTTCATACTTGATATTTGTTAGCAGGAGATGCATACTGCTGTAAGTTGCTTTCATATTGGTGGCATGAGCTACTGGAACTGATGGTAAAATATTTCCATTGTAGATAAGAACAGCTTTTAGGCTATATTTAGAAGAATCAATAAATAGTCGCCAATCTTATGTTCTGTAATCCGGACAAAGTGTTTCCATCAGGGATTTAACTTCACAACAAAAATCAATTCCATCTTCAAAGGCAAAGTAATCCATAAACTCGGTATGCCTATTTCTAAAAGTGAACACTTTGGTTTCTTTCTGAAGAAGATTCCAGCCTTTCCATCGTGACCCTAACAGTTCTGCTTGTCGCTTTGAAAGATTCAAATATCTGACGAGCTCATTCAAATCACCTTGGTCCAGTAAATGTGGTTCAGAAGAGGAATCGGATGTCACAAAGCTTGAATCCTGCATTACAGCATTGCCATCATCGTCAACATCATCAGCATTCATTGGTTCTTCTTCTCTTCATCCTCATTCACTGCAAGATTTTCTGGAGGTTTTGGCACCGGCAAATCTTGACAGTGAGGCTCAGGCCTCATGGCAGATGGTAAATTTGGGTAATTTACAGTGTGTTTTGATTTGAAGTAATGCCTGCAATGTTTGTAAGGCAAAAGTAGCAATCTGTCAAGTGATCTCTTGGTTCCCTCCAGATCATTGGAACAGCAAAATTCATGTGTCGAACACCCGTTACCCAACCTGTTAGGAGTCTGACACAGGTAATACAGCAGACATGAGGCGCCCAATTTTTGTCCTGGTCACGGACTTGACATCCAAAGTACAGCTTATAACATATCTTAACAAGCGGAGTAAAACGTCTTCTCTGCTTCTTAAAAGTAACCTCACCGCAAATGTATAAAAACTGAATCCAGACGATTAACACACGTTCGAGGCATTATTAAACAACTACAACCGATAACCGTAATATTTATTCACCAACTGCTGTTTATGAAATAGATTAACGCAAACTCACATCCATTTAGATTCTGTTTTTTTCAAACAATACAAACCAGAATCGTTGACGGCAACAGAACGCATACCAATACATGACTCAGCATTTTTCTTGTATCAGCCGGACTAGTAGGGCCAAGGGCCCGGTTAATTAATTATATTATAACTACATGACTCAACATTTTTGGTTGTGGCTGACAACATACAATAATAATTATGATGGAATTTTTTCATATTCAACCTTTGTTTACTGAAACAAAACTGTAACAGCTAATTTACAGTAATGTACACACTTTACTAGATGATATCTCCTGAAGTATGGGTGATAGAAAAATTCTGATACCATATTTGTAAACAATGGGAAAAATTACATATGAAACAGGTCAGAGCAGGTCTGTGACAAAAATTGTGTTGACCAGTGTTGTTAATGCCTGCTAAGTTATGAGTTGTACTACAAACTGCTTGAATGAATACATTCTACCTTCCCTACATCTTTTTCAATAAAGACTGAAGCAAAGAATTCATTCAGTCTCTCCACAATGGCTTTGTCCTCCCTTAGCACTCCTTTTATTCCTCTATCCTCTAATGATCCAACTGACTCTCTCACAGTTATTTTTGCTATAAATATATTTGAAAACATTTTTATTGTGTGTTTTTGCTTCCACTGAAAGCTTTTTTTTTCAAATTTTCTTTGCCTGCCTTATCAATGCCTTGCATCTAACTTGCCAGTGCTTATGTTGTTTCCCATTTTCCTCATTTGACTCCTTTTTCCATTTCCCAAAAGATGCTTTTTTGGCTGCAACAACCTCTCAGAGCTCACCTTTAAACCATGCTGACAGGTTTTTGGTCTTCCTTCCACCTTTCTTAAAGTGTGGAATACATCTGGTCTGGGCTTCCAAACTAATATTTTTTAAAGAACACCCATGCTTGATGTACACCTTTAACCTTGGCAGCTCTTCCTTTTAGTATTTTTCTTAACTCTTTTCCTCATTTTATCATAGTTTTGAAAGCTAAAAGGTAGTACTGTAGATTTCCTTGCTGTCCTTCCTCCATTTAATAAGTCAAATGTGATGATGCTAAGATCACTATTTGTCAAGTGGCCCCCAACACCATTATCACTTGCACAAGATCCTATGTCCCACTAAGGATTAGGTCCAAACTAGCTTCCCCTCTTGTCAGTTCATGAACCAGCTGCTCCAAGAAGCAATCATTTATTCCATCTAGAAGTTATGTCCCTAGCAGGTCCTAACATAGTAATGTAGTAATATAGTAATATAGTATATGATGGCAGATAAAGACGAGTATAGTCTATCTAGTCTGCCCAGTAAGGTAGCTAGAGTGGTTGTAACTGCCTGTATTTAGGGTTATATCTGCATCTCCATCCTGCTATGACATTGACTCATTGGATACCAGGGTAATTGAAATCAATTATTACTGTGCTGTAACTTTTGTTAGCTTCCCTGATTTCTTTTAGGATTTTATCATCTATCTGTTCATTCTGGCAGGCAGATGGTAGTACACCCCTACTGCCATTGCTTTCCCCTTTTTACATGGAATTTTTATCCATAGAGATTCTACAGTGTATTTTGTTTCTTACAAAACATTTAATCCTGTGTGACTTAATGCCCTTTCTAACATAGAGCACAATCCCTCCATCAATTTGATCTACCCTATCATTGCGAGATAGTGTGTACCCAGATATCATGGTGTCCCATTGGTTGTCTTCCTTCCACCAGGTCTCTGAGATATCAATTATATCTAATCTTTCATTTAGGGGGATGTTTACTAAACTGCGGTAACGTTACATAACGTGCGTTATGTAACGTTAACGATCGTTAACGCATCATAACGCGCGTTATGATGCGTTAACGATTGTTAACGTTACATAACACGCGCTAACCTAAATTAACGATCGTAAAGTTCCGCGGCGCGGTAAAACACCGCAGAAGGTGGAGAGAGGGCAGAGAGAAGGGGTCAGTGGGTGGAGAGTGGGCGGGGAGAGGCTCCCTTCACACTAACGCGCTGATCTGAAGAGCTGAATCCTAACGCGATTGAAAACCTGCCGTTAGATGCACATTTGCAGGGGAGAGAAGCCATTTCAGTGTCAACAATGTACAGCATAGGCAGGGAAACCTACAAAAAGTGATAAGTGTGATACATGTGCCCAGAACAAAAGGGCACAGAAACATTGAAAATGACCCCAACAAACTGGAAAAAAAAACATAACCCAGCTGGCCAATAGTGATATTAATGGGAAACATCAACCCCCCCCCCCCCAAGAAAGCTCCACAAAAAATATATTACTCGTGGAAGGGTCTATGCTCTGTCCCCATACAAGGTGAATGAGCCCACAGTGAAATAGCGCTGTTCAGGGTTTCCCCCCCCCATCGGACAGGGTTCCTATGGTGTGCACATGTCCCGCAACATCAGGGTGGGCATGTCGGAATGGCAACTGGACAGATGCCGGAAAAGGGGATACAGAGGGCCGCAGGCGGCACATGCTGTGGTGCAGCTGGGCCACAGTGTGGACTAGGGTGATGCCTAGGTGGCCCATACGAATGCTGAAACAGCAGAGCAGCCAGACAGCAACTGCTGAAGGCCCAACATGGGCACGAGTGTGCTTCCCACAGTGTCACAGGGGATAGTACCCAACAGCTACCCCCAAGGGCACGGAACTTTGGCAGGCGGGGCTGGGGGGGAGCGTGGACATCTATGCAGGCACCCCTACCCCAGAACCCGCACCATAGGCAGCCGCCTACCTGCACACTGGATGGTCTGAGACTGCGCACCACCAGCACCACCAGCAGAAGGGCATGTCAGCATGGTGGCAGAGGGATACTGGTGGTGGAGGGGGCAGTAGCAGCTGCTCAGAGCAGACCGTGGCCTAGCCCTGTGTAGGTGGGTGTCGTGTACTGCAACAGACAGGCCCTGTCTGATGAACAGTCATGGTATCACCAGGGAATAAACTGACTCTGTGACAGAAAGGTGGTGCAGTGCACAAAACCAGTGTATTGAGAAGCAGAAGGTCACAGGTTCAAATCCCAGCAGTGGTTCCTGCTAACCCAGTCCCCATATTTTACCCACTACTACAACATGCTAATACAGACAACACCTTTATTGCAGATGACGTAAACATGCCCAAGACACCAACATTTTACCCTACAGAGCACAGACACCATAAACATGTGCATTACCTAGAGCAGAGTCTCCCAAATGCAGTACTGGAGGGCCAAACACCATTCCTGTTCCATGCTGCCTCTAATAAAGATGCCTGTGCTGCATTTCTATGTGCCACCCCCATGGTATGCAGATGTATCTCATGCATATTCATGAGGGACAGCATGAAAACCCGAACAGTGTTTGGCACCGCAGGACTGGAGTTGGGAACCTCTGCCATAAAGCAGCAGCCAACAGGGGCAGACACACCCGCACCCACAGACTCCATTATCCAATGCCTCCTGGAGAGGCAGGATGTTGGGCCCTGCATGCATCTCCCAATACTAGCACTTGCATACCTTAGCAATGCCACCCGAAACCTGGGAATACGGTACACAGCTATCAAAAGTTTACTATGATCACTGGCAGATAGCAATTCCTAAGTTAAGCACAATTGGCTGATTGAGCTGCATCATAGCAACCTTTCTGATGTCTGTGGAGTGTGCCTCAGGTCTTGAGTCTGACAGAGTGACCCCAACAGTATTGCGTACCATAGCCATGCCTGCACTGTGCCCAGGACTGGTGTTGTGGCCTGGGCTGCCAAACACCTCCATAGTTGCACAATGTTGGCATAGGTGTGGGGAGTGTGTGTCTGTCTATCCAGTGTGAGGTGGCTGCCAACACCCTCCACAGCCCACACTGCTAGCACTGTTGCCAGTATTGGCCTGCCAATGTGCATAATGAGGAGCATGGTACCGTGAGAATAGCCTGGATAGGGTGGCCTGGCCTGGATGCATCTGCGCAGGGCATAGGGCAATGACTCGAACATTGTAGTGCCCGGCTACCACCTGCACAGACAGGGTGGCCACAGCATGTCCTGCTGGGAGGTCACTCTCACCCTGACTGAGCAGTGACCATGGCATTGCTAGGTTCCCCCATAGTGCTATACAGTATTTTTTTCATGTGATATTTATGGGTTTTCTTTCGGGGCCCAAACACTGACTTATCTGCTTGGTGTGTATGCTGACATCCCTGTTCTGGGTACATGCATCTCCTCCAGGACCATGCACTATGGACTAGCTGGCAGACTGTCTGCAGCTAGTATGTGTCTTGCTGGAACACCTTGCAGGGTGCAGCGAATGGAGGCTTGCTGCTGGAGAATGTCAGATAATGGTGGGGGGCAGCTGAGCATTTCCAGGCCTACTGTCTGTCTGCTATTGCGTTATGGATGTGTACCGCTCTGTCTGTTCCCCAGCAGGACTGGGGTTGATGGTCCCCTCTACTGCTACCATTGCAGGGAGGTAGAATGTGGATCTATTGGTGGGTGATCCTGTTTCCCACCCTGAGCCCCAGAGGGTGGGTTGTGTGGTGGTACATAATCTGCCTATGGGTCCAATCACCCCCCCCCCCTTTCACCTACAGCAGGTAACCATGGCACCAAGACAGGATATGCACTATTCTGGGTGCATCATCGCCCATAACGGCTAGACATGACTGAGAAATACAGAAGGACACAGATGTATCCTAGGTTTGTCTAAAGGAACTACCTATCACACACTGATGGGGACCTGCAGCATGGCGTATTTCAGCCATGAAAGGTGCTGTGGACCTGGTGCTGGGTGCCCCACCTCAACCTCAGGGTGAGTACAGTACCCGCACAATGTGACTCTCTGTGGCTACTCTGTGCCAGTACCACACATGGTCTGTTCCCCCTACCAGGCCGAGGTGCTGTGGGGGTGCATACCCCATCTTGTGCCCATCTGTCGACTGCTGATTTGCATGTGCAGTGCATCATGGGTACAGGTGGGTTAACCCTATCCTGGTAACCACAGCAGACAGTTTGTGTGGTGACGTGCAGTCCTTCTGCAGCCAGCCAGGGCTTTGTTCACAGCCTTATAAGGTGTCCTATAGGGGACATTATAGGGTGCCTTGGCGGACAGTACACTTTATAATGTGCCCTATGGAGTGCCTTATGCGGCACCTTAGGTTATGCCACCGTGAGGGTGTGTTTTCTGGCAGCACTAATTAAAGTACAAGTCAAATGGTGCTCCTTGTGGTCTTGGGCAAGCCACTTAACCATCCATAGCCCATGTTCCCTGTAAAATAGTTCTCTGTGTGCTGTGCTTTCCTGTTTAATCAATGTGTTTATACCTCAAAAATTTCATGTCATGATTTGACAATTTCCAATCTGTAATCAAACCGCTGCTGATCGCTGGAAGTAGCGGTATACAAATGTATATAAAATAAATAAATAAATGCCTCAACAATCACTACTTAAATGTAAAGGGTGATGCCTCAGCCAGCCTTATACATTAAGCCCACTGGGGAATCGAACCCATGACCCCTGTAACATCAGTCAGTGTAGTAACCATTGTGCTACAGCTCTGTTGCTGTGTGTGCATGCCTCCGCGCCTTCTTAAGATTAGCGCACGGTAACGTGCCATGTAGCGCTCGTTAATTTATGGCGCCTTGTAACGCGCGTTATCGGTAACGATGTACCGCCCATGTCCTTATTTGGGATTTCTGCTTCTACCGCGGATCCTAACGCGAATCACACTAACGCAGTTTAGTAAACACGCCCCTTAGTGTTGTATATTCTAACTATCCCATATTATTTTTTAAACTTCTAGTATTTGTATACAGGCAATTTAGAGGTTGCATTTTGTTCATATTAACAATACAGTTATCAGTTGGCAGGGGTAATTTGGAATCTTTCAGTTTTGTCTACTCTGTACTTAAAGGCATCTGAGTTACTTCTTTATTGGAACTTCTCTATTGGTATACCCTGACTTCCCTCTTTTGCTAATATCCGTCAATGATGCATCCTTCTGAACCATATGCTCTTGGGTAACTGTTGGCTTTCCCATATTATTTAGCTTAAAAGCTGCTCTATCTCATTTTTAAAGGTTAATGCCAGCAGCCCGGTTGCATCCCGGTTAAGGTGGAGCTATCCTTTCAGAAAAGTCCTCCCCTTCCCCAGAATGTTGCCCAATACCTAACAAATCCAAAATCCTCTTCCTTGCACCATCATCTCATCCATGCATTGAGAATCTGGAGCTCTGCCTTCCTTTTGGATCCTATGCGTGGAAAAGGAAACATTTCTTAGAATGCTCCCCTGGAAGTTCTGAATTTCAGCTTCCTGTCTAAAAGCCTAAATTTGGCCTCTAGAACCTTCTTCCCACACTTTCTTATGCAATTGGTACCAAAATGGGTATCATTTATTTTACCTCTTAGAATCGTATCATTATCAAAACCCAAGTCCTCAGTCCCTCCAAAAAAGATGATTTTTTTCCTTGCAATTATACTATTAAATAGCATGAACTCACTGTAAATCAGTGGAAAGGCCTTTGCCTGGTAAGTTATGTGTGTCTCATATGTGTTTTTAGTTATTCCCTCTCCTTCCTCCCAGGTTCTTTCCCCATGTCGTTTCCATGCTTGTTCTTCCCCCTCATTTTCTATCCCATCCCTCATGTTTTCAGTCTCCTTTACATACCCTTTCCTTCAACGTTTTCTCTCTACATCCTACATTCACCTCATCTCACAGTACTCTCTCTATTTTCTTCCTCTTGCACTCCATGTGTCCCTGTCTCCCCTTTATACACTTCACCTACCTATTCCTATTAACACTTGTATTCTCCCTCCTCTTTTACCTCTTATAGTCATGTGATTTATTGGCATACTAGACTAGGAAGTTATTTCTGGCATGGACCCACTGAAAATTTGTGGAGGAGACTCAATATGGGAAGATGTGTCTGAATATTTATTTGCAGGTATTTCCTACCCCATCCTTTCCTCTATCCCCCCTTGTGTCCCCCACCCACCCTGTAGTGCCCATTACTGCCACCACTGCCACCCCTTTCTGGGACCTACAGTGGTGACAATGGCCAAAAACAGCCCCATGGTGCATACCTTACAACTGTTTGCTTCCACCTCTCGGATCACCTGATGCTGACTTCCTGTTTGCCTGAGAGGGGCAATAGCAGTGGCAATGGGTGCTCATGGAAGAACAGCATTCTAGGTGACCACCTAGTTCACCTGATGGTAGCATCAGTCCTGTCTATCTCACATGTTGTCTCCATCATTGTCTTCCATCTCATGTTTTCTCCCTCTTCCACTTACTTTCTCCTTTGTGCTCCTTCTCTCTTACTCTCCGTCCTGGCACTATCCACCTACCACTCACCACTATCCTTGTCCTCACTCCATCTCCCTGCTTCCCCAAGGTTTCTTTTACATTTTTTCTCTGACCCAGCTAGTTTCTCCTTGCCCATAGGAGGCATCCTCATTTTGTGACAATGGAGGTTGTGTCCCTGCCAACAATCTGCTGAAAAGAGATATGCACAGCCCAAAAAAAAAAAAGGCTCTTTTTCAGATTTTCCAAAATTCTGGGTGTTTTTTTTATTTGCTTCATGCATTTTTATGCTTGTTAGAACTTTCTAGTATGCAAAAATCAATTGCACAAACATAAATTCATAAGGTTACAAGCATAAAATCATGTTACATAGTAACATAGTAACATAGTAAATGACGGCAGATAAAGACCAGTATGGTCCATATAGTCTGCCCAGTAAGATGGCAAGAGTAGGTGCACCTGACACTCCATGCTGGCCACCTCTCACCATGTCTTTGTTTAGGGGTGAACCAACCGCTCCGTATAGGACATCCCTGTTTGCTGAGAATTTAGATAGTTAAGTTTATTTTTATTTTATCCTGTTGCTGTAAAGGGATCCACTGTGTCTGTCCCATGCCATTTTGAATTCTGTCACTGCATTTGCCCCCACTACTTCCATCGGGAGGGCATTCCAAGCATCCACCATCCTTTCAGTGAAAAATAATTTCCTGACATTGCCTTTCAATTTACCCCCTTGCAGCTTCATGCTATGCCCTCTAGCTTTACAGCTTCCTCGTCTTTGGAAGAGGTTTGTTTGTTCATTATTTCTCTTTAAGTATTTAATGGTCTGAATCATATCTCCCCTATTCCTTCTCTCCTCCGGAGTGTACATATTTAGGTCTTCAAGTCTCTTCTCATAAGGCTTCTGACGCAGGCTCCAAATCATTTTGGTCGCCTTCCTCTGAACAGTTTCCAGTCTTTTTACATCCTTTGCAAGATAGGGTCTCCAAAACTGAACACAGTATTCCAAGTGAGGCCTCACCAGTGACTTATACAGTGACATTAGTACCTCTTTCTTTTCGCTGGTAATTCCTCTTTGTATGCAACCCAGCATTCTCCTGACTTTTTCCACTGCCTTGTCCCACTGTTTTGCCACCTTGAGATCCTCAGAAATAATCACATCAAGGTCCTTCTCCTGGTCCGTGCACACCAAACTCTCTCTCCTATCACGTGCATTTCCTTTGGATTTCTGCTTCCCAAGTGCATGAGACTGCACTTCTTCACATTAAATCTTAATTGCCAAGCATTAGACCATTCTTCCAGCTTTTGTAGATCTTTCCTCATGTTATCCACTCCCTCAGGGGAGTACACTCTGTTGCAAATTTTTGTGTCATCTGCAAAAAGTCAGACTTTTCCATTCAGTCCTTCAGCAACATCACTCACAAATACATTGAACAGTTCCGGGCCCAGGACCGAACCCTGTGGCACCCCACTAATCACCCTCATTTCATCCGAGTGAGCTCCATTTACTATCACCTTCTGTCTGTACATACTAAGGAACAATTTTACTAAAGGGTGCTAAATGATTAGTGGTGGTTACTTCATGTACTAGCCGAGCTAAAACAGACCTGCCTAATATAGTAAATAATAGAAATTCTGAGGTAGGTTGTTTACACAGCCATAGGAGCACTGATTTCTTAGCATTTATTTTGACTGATTTTACTTCATCCAAATCAATTTGAAAGTTCAGGAGTGGATGCTGCACCTAGGTCATGGGCCACTCCTACATTTCTTGTCTTCATGCTGACAATCTGTCTAATGGTTGTCAGTACTGCATTATGTAGGGTCAACTCATTTCTTGGACATACTGCAAGTTGAAGTCACTTGTAGCATGTTCATGATTTGCAGGTTTTGGGTGACTGGTCCTACAGGCAATTTATTGCAGTTGTGCAAAAGGACTTTTAGACTATTATATCATTGTAACCTTCAGCAGAATTATACTGTTTGTATATTGTCCCTAGATTGAAATTAAAGAGTCAATCCTTTTGTTGCACAGTTTTTAGAAGGTGAACAGGCAGATTGGGTCTTGTTTGCTGGTCCTTAGGGGGATATTGCATTTGTCATGATTGTGAAATTGATATTTGCAACATGCAAAATGGAGTTTATTTTTCCAAAATCAGTACCTACCTTTTTGTATAACTTGCTACAGGAAAATTTAGAATTTTGATTGCTGGGGAAATAAAAAAGGTCTTGGTTTATTGGGCAGGAGTGGGGGAGGAGTGGGGATAGGCTAGTTGTCCATGATCATGATGGGGGCTTTTTATATTTACAATGTAGTTGGCAGTTAATTTTGTTGATGGCATATTTGCTAATGGTGGTGTGGGGGAAGAAGCTGTTAGGATGGAGAACAGTAAAGTAGATATTATTATTGTAATGATACCAGCAGGAAGCCTCTAGTTGTGGTAAGTCAAGGAGACAACATTTTTGGAAAAGGTTAACCAATGGTGAATGGGTTGATGATGACCCACTACTGAGACGTGACAGAGTGGACTGCCCAGGTTTCTAGGCATAGAAAGAAAGGTCTAAATGCGATCACCTTCCGGAGCTCATTATACTTTTAAGTAACCAGAAAATCAGCAGCCCCACTCTTCACCCTGAGGTTTGGTACTTTTCTAAATTGGCAACCAGGTCTCAGGCTTTCAAGGAGCAAATTTCTGGATTTTCAATATAATTTAAACCCAGTGCTCACCTTCGCATCAACGACCTCTTTCTGTTGCCTTTCAACAGTCACGTTTTATTTATTTATTTATTTATTTTATTTATTTATTTAACAGTTATTTATATACCGCTCTTTCCCATGTTTCAAGTGCGGTTTACATGTAACAGTAGGTTAATTGGTATGAGATATACCAGGACATTTTACATAGAACAGATAATTATAAATTACAAGGAAAATTGTAACATTACAAGTATAACATATTAGAACATATATACATTGCTAGTTAAATTATTAATCATCATGTAAATGAGTGTGTAGTATGGTTAAATTAGTGTATTAGTGTCGTTTATTTTTGAAAATAGGGTATATAATATTAAAATAAATGTTAGCCTGTATCCCTTTGAGAATTCTGTTTTGGGAGTGTATTATAGTGTAATGTAAATAAGTGAGTTTTTAATTTTTTTTAAATTCTTTTATGTCAGACAGTAGGCGAATGTTGTCAGGTAAATTGTTCCAGAGTATTGGAGCAGAGTGTGAGAAAGCTCTCTTATTGGTTTGTTTTCTGGCTTTTGTAAAATCTTTTGGTATTGTTAAAGTATTTATGTTTCTGCTCCTTTGAGATCGTTTATCAATGTCAATGTTAATCAGTGTATTTAGTGCAGATGGTGCAAGTTTATTTATAAGTTTAAATGTAGTGACAAGAATTTTATATTTGATTCGGGAGTAAATTGGTAGCCAATGAAGTTCAGCTAAAATTGGTGTAATATGTTCAAGTGGGCTTATATTCATAATCGTTCTAGCAGCTAAGTTCTGAGTTATTTGTATCTTTTTAATATTTTGTTTCGAAATACCATTAAGTATTGTATTTGCATTTGTATTTGTATTTTCCTATTGTTTTCACTACAACGCTCTTAGACATATTTCCAGTGTTTTGAAAAGTAGTGCTTAGCTAGTTCAGACTTTTCCCACAATATTCTGAAGCAGGTTTTGAAGGTGGTACTTATCTGATTCAGCTATTTCCCAACGCCAACTTTTGCGCCGTTGCGTTTCACAAGCATTTTCTCAAGGGATAATATTCTGCACTCCTCGTCTCTCCACCAATCTTTCAAGCTGGCTTCTCTCCACTGCTCTTTTGCCTGAGAAAGAAAGGTGACATGGGCCCTTGTTTATTTAATGATAAGGAAGAGGGGATGAAAGGTGGAACTGATAGGTCCCAGCTACTCATATTAAGAAAAAAAATCCTACATAATATCAATATAGATAGCTATATTTTCATAGTGGATAATTTGAATATGAATCCATCCGATACTGTTCTTTTTATACTGTATCTTATTATATTTTCTTAGTGAGTTCTGATGCTTGATATATTCATTTTCTAGTTACTGTTCAGATTGTCCATCTCTTCACTTCACTTTAAATCAATAAACTATTGGTTGCTGCGTTAGTCTCAGGGAAATACTGTAGGATGCCTTACAAGTTGTGAAATTTTGTATTCTTAACTTGTACCAAGAAAAGAAAATTAAACATAAACATTATTGTACAGTGTTTTTCAGAATCTCATAGATCCTTTCTTCAGATGTACTATGAATTGCAAACTTCCTTTCTGTCCTTTTGTATTGAATTTTATCATAAATGGCCTCTTTCTAGAAGAAAAATGGTTTGAATAGATTCTTGTTTTATTTCCAATTTATAGTTTGAAATATAGATTCTATGTCTTATCTGTCTGTGGTGGGCATTTCTGCTCTTTCTGATTGAAGGAATATTGCCAGGGATTTAAAGAAAGAACACTAATATTGGTCTGTTAATGCTCAGATTGTCTGAGAACATAGTTGGAAAAGATTTTGGTGTTACACTTTTTTTAATATATACAGAGCAATATATCTGAATGCTCTAAGGAAGGCTGGAGATTGGATAAAATGTCAGCTTTGGGTACATCCACAATATGTCAAGTACAAAGTTTATATTGCTTTTATTTTATCAGTTTAAAAACAGAGATGAGCGAGTTGGTCAAATTTAATTGAACAGACTCTAAACTGATGGGAAAGAATTGTGTGATGGGTGTAGCTTGGCTCACTTACCTTCAACATTTCAAATAGAATCATAGTCCCCTGGAACTGATTTGCAAATCTCTGAGTCACAATCAAATCTGATCACTGTTTTTGACTTGTTTCAGCAAAGCTGTATAATGAGTTAGCTAAACCTTACTCTCACACTATAAAATCTGAGGGAAGAAGAAAGTTACAATGATTCAGGAAAATAGGTGCTGACTGAATAACTCTTGATTCATTCATAGTGAAGATTTTTGTAGTATTATTCATGGAGACATATGGAACTTACTGTCAAATATAAAAAATTCTTTATACTGTAGTTCATGCAGAGCAATATATTTATTGTACTGATCCAATAAAAGGTATCATAAACAACTAATTCCAGAAAAAAAGATGTCCAGTAACTTTAGCAACTAAATGCATTCAAGATAAAACAATCATGTGTCTTATGTAATTTGGAAACAATATTAACATTCATTTCATGTAGAATTTTAGGATGGCCTCAATTCTGAATAGCACATACATTATCACAATCATTTCATAAAATAGGCATTCACACTAACCATCCATTCGCCCACCAGACTATGAAATAACACTCTCTGGAGAGGTGCATGGCAAACATTGGCCTCAGCTTTTATTCAACATTCAAATATTTGACAACAACATTGCAAAGCAAATGATATCAAGCTCCACCAAAGGGTTGGCCTAGACGGTGTCGTCTTAGACCTAGCACTAGTCCATATTTCTGCACTCTCCTCTTCTGCCAATCCCTGCCCCCCCCCCCCCCCCAACTTCCCAGCCTGCAGTGATGCCAGGCTGAGACTTGTTTCACCATATGGAAGTCTTAATGTAACTGGACCTGCACATGGCGATGACACCTATGTTGCAGGAATCCCTCAGTGCTCCCATCCCTGTCTTCCTCCCTACCCTTTCAAGAGGTGGTAGAAGAAATTAACCCTAGGGGGAGGTCAGCCACCTCTAAATCCCACCAAGAGCGGAGACTGTACCTTGCATGTCTCCGTCTTCCCTCTCCATCTGAAATGCTTTACTTCACTCCTCCAAAACATCATGAATTGAACTTATAAAGATATCCTGACCAATATCCAAAAAATGCATCCCCATCCGGGTGAAACAACCCAGGCAATCAACTGTAATTAAGGCATATCACTAGCCCCTGCAATAAATGGACAAAAGTGGTACTTACGCATTCAATTGCCTCCTCAAATGCTCTACAACTTGCGGTCAGGGGGCATCGCGCCACAGGCGCCTAAGAATCATCTGCGACCAAATGACTGTCGCAGCAGGGAAGTAACAAAGGATTAAGAAAATATCCCTCTTCATTTATTGGATAAGGTCAACCCCTTTCACTGTACAAAGATAATTTCCCCCCAAATGCACAAGAATACAATGGGGTTGATTATATTGCCGCGTCTCCAGTAACACGCAGGTGCTCAGGCTGCCCTGAGGGTGTCACATCTTGATAGGTCTGCACGCAGGTGTTTCTTTACTCGCTGCATTGTGGGGCCTGCTCACTTATCACACAATCCTTTTCATAGGTGATGGTGCTGTGGCAAGCTCCATCTCTGCCCATTACCCATACCTGCAACTGTGGAACCTCCATCTCTTCCTTCATATTCTTCTCCTGCACCCTGTTTCTCTGCCATTGAGGTGGATGATCCAGTGCCAGTGATCCCAGGGAACATTGAGCTGTCAGCCAGTGGAATAAGTCACTCATCTAGATTTGAGGCCCCAAATGTAAAGGGCTGACCTCTGAATTGGTCCTGTACGTCCAGGGTCACGGCCCGCCCATGCCCCATCCTCACTATGCCTCCGGAATGCCCCTTCCCACCCCCGTCTAGGACTCCCCGTGTAAACCCGATGTTTGTACGGGGAGGCTTTTGCTGGAGCCTGCAGGGGGGGCAAATAGTGGGGATGGACATCCCAACAGGACATCCATCTCTACTATTCACGGGACAGAATGACCCCCTTAATCATTTATTGTTCTTATAAGATTTTATGCTCAGGAAGGGTCCCTATTGTTTTATTATTCCCTTCATATGGTAACAGGTATTTCCCTGTTACTTTAAACAGTGGGTTTCTTCAAAGTTGATTCTATGATATGTGTGTGTTGTATACACCTTTAGTTAATTCAATATAATTTTTCAAAATTGTTTGTTCATAACGTTAATGTTTTAATGTTAGCAGATACTATGGAAGTCATTCACAAATGTGGGTTGCAGGGCTGCATGTCCCGGTGGAACATGCAGCCCCACAAGCCGTCTGTGCCTGAATCCCCCTCTGGCTCTCCCTGTATGCCCCATGCATCAGGAAGAGGAGAGCCAGTGGGGGGGCAGAAGGGGTGAAAATGGGGCAGAGCGGGGCGGGTCAGCCCCTCAACACATACAGGGCCAATTCAGGTGATGGCCCTGTATGTGTTTCCGGTCCCATAGGAATGTGCTGCTTATACCACTTCAAAGGTGGTATAAGCAGCACTTTTGGCTTGACTGGGCCCAAGGATCCCCGCTCAGGGCCAGGGACGGGTGTGGGAGGGGGGTCCCCGCCACTCAATCCAGGCCACGGCAGGCCAGCCATGGGTCAGATGGCAGGGAAATGGGAGGCCGGAGCCGCGGATGTTGGGGGCACCTGCGGGGAAGACGTCCCCACAGGTGAAAGGTGCATGCTGGGCTGTTCTTAGGCCCAATTCTGGCTAAAAATGTACCAGAATCTGGTCCACACAACCTGTTTCTTCAGAGATGTACATATGTTCCCCTCCATGAATCGGGTTCCACGTTCTTATAACTCTGTATATGTGTTCCTAAATTGTATCTTAAAGTTGTTTAATATGTCTTCTCTTGAATGGTCTACTGCTATTTATGCCATTTTATTATTTATAACCTTGATCTTAGTTATGTATTTTTCATATCCCTTTTATTATTTGCTTAGTAAGACATATACATATATTTTTGGGGTTATTATATATTTAGTTTTGGGATTATTATATATTTCTCTTTTTATTAGATGTACTGTTTTCCAGTGTTAAGTATACATAATTCCCTACTGTTTTTTCTAAAGTATATTTATTTATGTTTTTATTTCTTATGTCATTTAATTGATGTTATTATTTGTTCTTATTTATGTCACTTAATTGTTGTTATTATAAAATTTATTTTTAGAGGTCTGTACCCCTGACAAAGGCATTGTCGAAACACAGCTGTATCGGGTCTCTTGTTTTTTGCATCCACCTGAATAAATTTGCCATTTGTTATCACCTTGCTCCTGTTTAACAACATAAGAACATAAGATAAGAACATAAGATATGCCATAATGGGTCAGACCAAGGTCCATCAAGCCCAGTATCCTTTTTCCAATGGTGGCCAATCTAGGTCATAGCAGATTCCCTAAAAGACACAGGTTCCACAATGCTTGTATTGGGTCAAGCAGTGATATCCTGGGTCTCTTTTAATAATGGTTTACGGACCTTCCCTCCAGAAACTTGTCCATATCTTTTTTAAGCCCAGCTACACTAATAGCTTTTGCTACATCCTCTGGTAACAAATTCCAGAGTTTGATTACACATTGAGTGAAAAAATATTTTCTCTTATTAGTCTTAAATAGTTTACCCTGTAGCTTCATTACATGTCCCCTAGTCTTTCTATATTCTGATGATGTAAACAATCGATCTACGTTTACCCGTTCCACTCCATTCATTAATTTATAGATCTCTATCATATCTCCCCTCAGCCGTCTCTTTTCCAGGTTGAAGAGTCCTAACATTTTAGCCTCTCTTCATACGGGTATCCTTCTATCCCCTTTACCATTTTGATGGCTCTTCTCTGTACCTTTTCTAATAACGCTATATCCTTTTCAAGATAGAGCAACCAGAATTGCACACAATATTCAAGTTGCAGTCACACCATGAAACGATACAGAGGCGTTCTAATATCCTTTGTTTTATTTTGCATTCCTTTCCTTGTGATACCTAGCATTCTATTTGATCTCTTGGCTGCCGCTGCACACTGGGTGGAGGGTTTTAACATGTTACCATGATGACGCCTAAATCTTTTTTCCTGGGTGGTGGTTCCTAATGTGGAACCTTGCATCGTGTAACCATAGTTTGGGTTGTTCTTTCCTAGGTGCATAATTTTGAATTTGTCCACATTAAATATTGTCTGCCGTTTGGATGACCAGTCTTCCAATTTATCAAGATCCTCTTGAAAATTTCCACAATCTTCATTGGTTTTAACAACTTTAAATAGCAAATTTGATAATCTCACTAATTATTTCCATTTCCAGGACATTTATGAATATGATAGAAAGCAGCGGACCCAGCAAAGATCCCTGGGGTTCGCCACTATTCACCTTTCTCCATTGGGGAAAATTGGCCATTTAGCCCTACCCCCTACATATTTTAATCAGTTCCTGATCCACAATAGTACACTGTCTCCTATCCCATGACTTTTTAGTTTTGCCAAAAGTCTCTGATGAGGGACCTTTCCTTGAACACAGTAGGTGGTTGAACTCCAGTAAACCTCTTCAGCTTTGGGAACTGCTAACACTTAATCAGGAGTTAGTGGCCTGATTACCTGAGAGCAGCTGAGGGCCTGCATAAAAGGCTCCAGTGCGCTGCCCTGTTCAGGCTTTCCTACAGGAGCTCTCCAGATCAACCAACAGTAAGGATTTAAGAGTTTGTTTTATTATATTAAAATTGTTAGCTCTCTGACTGGGAGCTCTTAAAAGGGTTTTTTGTACATTTTTAAAGCAAGGTTACTTTCTTTTGGTGCTTTAGTGGGACTTTCCTTGAGCACAGTAGGTGGTTGAAATCCAGTAACCTCTTCAGCTTTGGCAACTGCTAACACCTAATCAGGAGTTAGTGGGCCTGATTACCTGAGAGCAGCTGAGGGCCTGCATAAAAGGCTCCAGTTCCCTGACCTGTTCAGGCTTTCCTACAGGAGCTCTCCAGATCAACCAACAGTAAGGATTTAAGGGTTTGTTTTATTATATTAAATTGTTAGTTCTCTTACTGGGAGCTCTTAAAAGGGTTTTTGTACATTTTTAAAGCAAGGTTACTTTCTTTTTGGTGCTTTAGTGGGACTTTCCTTGAGCACAGTAGGTGGTTGAACTCCAGTAACCTCCTCAGCTTTGGGAACTGCTAACACCTAATTAGGTGTTAGTTCCCTCCCTACCCACCCCTACTCCCACCCACAACTAGGGAGTAGTCTTGCCTTATAGGGCACCTCCCCATTTAACAAAGCACCTAGAATTGGACCAGCACATTTTGAATATAATTAAGGAGATTTAACTGCTTTTTCTCTGAAAGGACAGCTGGGAAACCGGCTGGTACTTGGTAGATCTCTCTCTTTTGCTTTAACAGATACCTAAGCTCCACGAACAGAACAATGGCTGGGAAAAATAGTATCGCTAAAGCTGTTGCCCCCGTTACAGCTTCTGCCTTGGTCCAGACAGAGGTCCTAATGCCAGTTGAAGGACCGGTTCCATGTGCAGGGTGCCTGCATGCTGAAGCTCTGAGGAAATAAGTGGAGGAACTCAGAGAGGAGGTGGCAAGACTGAGGAGCATTCAAGGCAGTGAGAAGTACATTGATGAGATGCTGCTTGCAGCAACCAAGCTCTCCAGCAGAGGAGAAGATGGGTGCCAACAGAATGTCGATGGTTGGACACAAGTCACCAGGGCCTGCAAAATCACCAATCCAACTTCTCCAGCCCTTGAATTGAAGAACCATTATGCAGCCCTGGAAGTGGAGGAGGTGAAAGCATCCCTGGAAAGGGAAGAACCAGAGCTCAAGTACCCCAAAGTTGCAGAATCAGTGAGCAGAAGGAAACGAAGGGTAGTGGTGGTTGGAGACTCTCTTCTGAGGGGTACTGAGGCGTCCATCTGCCGACCAGACTTGATGTCCAGATAGGTATGCTATCTGCCTGGTGCCAAAATCCAAGATGTTACGGAGAGTTTGCCGAGACTCATCAAGCCCACTGACTATTACCCAATGTTGCTAATCCATGTTGGAACCAATGATACTGCTAGGTATACCTCAGAACGTATCAAAAGTGACTTTATGGCTCTGGGACAGAGGGTGAAGCAGTTAGGTGCACAGGTGGTGTTCTCTTCAATCCTCCCTGTTGAGGGTAAAGGCCAAGGCAGAGAGTCTCACATCCTGGAGATGAATGCATGGCTGCGTGGATGGTGTCATCGAGAGTGTTTTGGTTTCCTAGGCCATGGGATGCTGTTCCAAGGGTTGCAGAGCAGAGATGGCATCCATCTGTCCAAGAAAGGTCAATGCGTCTTCAGTAGTAGACTGGCTAATCTACTGAAGAGGGCTTTAAACTAGTTTCATTGGGGATGGGTGAAGAAAGCCCCCAGGTAAGAGAAAGCCCCCAGGTAGGTGATACATTAAATACCTTTATGGAAATGGGTAACAGGGGTAACATATGGAAAGCAGTGTGTATAAATGCCCGTAGCATGGGAAATAAGATCACTGATGTTGAAGCTTTGGTGGGAGTGGCTGACTTGGATTTAGTGGCAGTTACAGAAACATGGTTCACAGAAAACCATGATTGGGATGTAACTATACCTGGCTATACTTTATTCAGAAAGGACAGGGTAGGAAGTAGGGGAGGAGGAGTGGCACTATATGTAAAAAATAATATTAAAGTTTGGAATTACAGAGCTTAAAAGGGAGAGGGGAGGCATTGTGGGTTAAACTAGAAAGAGAGAAAGAGAAATCTATTTACATTGGTGTGATATACAGATCTCCCTGACAAGAGGAAGAGGTGGACAGAGAATTAATTGAAGACATGCACAGCATTGCTAGGAAAGGGGAAGTGCTACTGATAGGAGATTTCAATATGCCAGATGTTGATTGGAACATTCCTGCTGCAGTATCATCTAGAAGTAAGGGAGAAACTACAGGGAGAAACTATTCAGGCAATTGGTAACAGACCCCACACATGAAGGAACCATACAGGGACTTGGTGCTTGCCAATGGTGAAAGTGTTTCTGATGTTGTAGTGGGAGATGATTTTGCATCCAGTGATCACCAGATGGTGTGGTTCAGTATTAGGACTAGGGCTGTTAGAATCCATTCAAAGGCAAGGATCTTAGACTTTAGGAAGACTAACTTTGTGAAGATGGGCCAATACCTCAGGGAGTCGTTAGTTGGATGGGAACAGCTGAGGGATGTAGAAAAACAGTGGGAAAACTGAAAGGCAATATTTTAAGGGCAACCAACCTTTTTGTTAAAATGGTAAATAAAGGTAAAAGGAAAAGGAGACCGCTATGGATTTCGAAAGAAGTAGCTGAAAAAGTGAAGAAAAAGAGGGAGGCCTTCATGAAATACAAGAGATCACAGAGAGAGGAAGACAGGCATCTGTATTTGGAAAAACTTAGAGAAGCTAGCAAAGTAGTCAAGAAGGCAAATATTCAAAAGGAGGAGGAAATAGCCA
This sequence comes from Ichthyophis bannanicus, assembly GCA_033557465.1. NCBI lineage: Eukaryota > Metazoa > Chordata > Amphibia > Gymnophiona > Ichthyophiidae > Ichthyophis > Ichthyophis bannanicus. Next base: position 437,993,301 of record CM066035.1, read on the forward strand.
ATGCAATAAAATGGGGGGGGGAATAAGACATTTTTCAGATATATTAGTGAGAAGAGGAAGGGCAAGAGTGGTATTGTCAGACTCAAGGGTGCAGGGGAGGAATATGTAGAAGCTGATAAGGATAAAGCGGAATTGCTTAACAAATATTTTTGTTCTGTGTTCACAGATGAAGAACCAGGAGCAGGACCTCAGAAAACACCCACAAATAGGAACAGAAGCAAAGGACATCTTGAACAATTTTCAAAAGACTGTGTTCATGAGAAACCTCTCTCAACTTAAAGTAGACAAAGCGATGGGACCGGATGGGATACGCCCGAGAATACTGAGGGAACTTGGGAACATTCTAGCAGCTCCACTGACTGACCTTTTCAATGCCTCGTTGGAGTCGGGAGTGGTGCCAAAGGACTGGAGAGAGGCTCATGTGGTGCCTTTACACAAAAGCGGAAGTAAGGATGTGGTTGAAAACTTCAGGCTGGTTAGTTTAACTTCGGTGGTGAGTAAATTATTGGAAACGCTGCTGAAAGAGAAAATAGTGAGGTTTCTGGAGTCCAGCAGATTACAGGATCTGAGGCAGCATGGATTCACCAGAGGCAGGTCTTGTCAGACAAATCTGATTGATTTCTTTGACTGGGTGACCAGGAAGTTGGACAAAGGGAGAGCCCTAGATGTGGTGTATTTAGACTTCAGTAAAGCCTTTGACACTGTTCCTCACAGGCGACTTATAAACAAACTGAGCACCCTAGGGATGGACCCTAAAGTTACTGCTTGGGTTAGAAATTGGTTGGGTGGGAGGTGACAAAGAGTACAAGTAAATGGAGCTCACTCTGAAGAGAAGGATGTTATCAGTTGTGTGCCCCAGGGATCTATCCTTGGTCCGATTATTTTTAATATCTTTGTTAGTGATATAGCAGAAGGGCTTTCAGGTAAGGTTTGCCTCTTTGCGGATGATACCAAAATCTGCAATAGAGTAGAAACCAGGAAGGGGTAGATAACATGAGGAGGGATCCAGCTAAGCTGAAGAATGGTCTAGAATTTGGCAGCTGGGATTTAATGTTAAAAAATGTAAGGTCATGCATTTGGGCTGCAGCAATCCAAGGGAGAAATATAGTATAGGGGTGAAGAACTTTTGTCCACTAAAGAAGAGCGGGACCTAGGCGTGGTTGTGTCTGATGATCTTAAAATAGCTAAACAGGTAGAAAAGGCGACGGCAAAAGCTAGAAGGATGCTTGGGTGCATATGGAGAGGAATGGCTAGCAGAAAAAAGGAGGTGATAATGGCTCTGTATAAGTCTTTGGTGTGACCTCATTTGGAGTATAGTGTGCAATTCTGGAGGCTGCCCCTTCAAAAGAATGTGAACAGGATGGAGTCGGTGCAGAGGGTGGCTACTAAAATGATTAGTGGTCTTCATTATAAAGCATATGAGGACAGACTGAAGGATCTTAATATGTACACCTTAGAGGAAAGGCGGGATAGAGGTGATATGATTGAGAGGTTTAAATACCTCCATGGCATAAATGTTCAGGGAGAGAGCCTCTTTCAATTGAAAGCAAGTTCTGCTACGAGGGGACATGGGATGAGGGTGAAGGGAGATAGATTCAGGAGTGATATGCGGACATATTTCTTTACGGAGAGAGTAGTGGATCCGTGGAATAGTCTCCCAGTGGAGGTGGTAGAGATGAGGACAGTAACTGAATTCAAAAAAGCATGTGACAAACACAGAGGATCTCTAAAGGTAAAAAGGGGACTGTTGTAGTTGTTATGGAAGGACAGACTAGATAGGCCATGTGGTCTTTTTCTGTTGTCATATTTCTATGTTTCTATGTTTCTTAAGGCTTTCTGAAAGTCCAAATACACTATATCAAACCGACTCACCTTTGTCTACCTATTTATTTACACCTTCAAAAAACATAACAGATTAGTAAGACAAGATCTTCCTTGTCTAAAGCCATGTGAGCTGTCTCCCATTAAGCCATGACTATCTACATGTTCAGTAATTTTGTTCTTTATGATGGTTTCTACCATTTTTCCCGGTACTGACGTCAGGCTTACTGGCCTGTAGTTTCCCGAATCACTCCTGGAACCCTTTTTAAAAACTGGTGTTACATTGGTTTTCCTCCAATCTTCAGGAATTACAGATGATTTTAATGGTAGTTCACAGATTACTAATAGCAGGTCTGCAATCTCATATTTCAGTTTTTTCAACATCCTTGGATGTATACTATCCGGTCCAGGTGATTTGCTACTCTTCAGTTTATCAAATAGTTGTAATACATCTTCCCGTTGTATCAATATTTCTTTCTATTCTTCCACACTATCATCTTTAAATACCACTTCAGTCATGAGTAACATTCTTACATCTTCCTCAGTAAAGACTGAAACAAAAATTGATTCAGTCTCTCCGCTATGGGCTTGTCCCCTCCTAGTGCACCTTTTACCCCTGTATCATCTAATGGTCTAACTGACTTTCTCACAGGTTTTTCATCATTTGGCTCTTTTTTCCATTTCCTGAAAGATATTTTTTTGGCAACAACAGCCTCTCTGACCTCACCTTTAAACCATGCTGGCAATTTTTTGGACTTCCATCCACTTTGCTTAATGTGTGGAATACAACTGGTCTGGGCTTCCAAGACAGTATAATTTAAAAAAAAAACCAAGCTTGATGTAAGACTATAACCAATGAAACTGCTCCTTTTATAGTTTCCTTAACTATTTTTCCTCATTTTATCACAGTCTCCTGTTCGAAAATTAAAAGGTGGTACAGTGGATTTCCTTACCATCCCTCCTCCATTAAATAAATCAAACACGATCACACTATGATCACTATTGCCAAGTGGCCCCAATACCCTTATCTCTTGCACTAGATCTGGTGTTCCAAAATGGCTTCCCCTCTGGTTGGTTCATTAACCAGCTGCTCTAAGAAGCAGTCATTTATTCCATCTAGAAACTTTATCTCCCTAGCATGTCCTGCCGTGACACTGATACAGTCAATAACAGGGTAATTGAAATCATCCATTATTATTACTATGCTGTAACTTTTGTTAGCTTCCCTGATTTCTTTGAGCATTTCATCATCCATTTGTTCATTCTGGCCAGGCATTTGATAGTACACCCCCACTGACATTGCCTTCCCCTTTTTACATGGAATTTCAATCCATAGAGATTCTACAGCAAATTTTGTTTCCTGACATAGAGCGCAAACCCTCCACCAATTTGATCAGCTCTATCATTACGATATAGTTTGTACCCAGGTATCACAGTGTCCCACTGGTTGTCCTCCTTCGGCCATGTCTCTGAGATGCCAATCATAACTAACCTCTCATTTAGTGCTATGTGTTCTAACTCTCCCATCTTATTTTTTAGACTTCTAGCATTTGCATACAAGCATTTTAGACACTGTATTTTATTCATATTAATCTGGCTATCGGTAGGCAGGGGTAATTTAGAATCTTTAAGCTCTGTCTGCTCCTTACTCAAGGGCATTTGGGATACTTTTGTCTTTATTGGAACCTCTCTGCTAATATGCCCTAACTTCATTTTTTGGTAGCATCCTTCAAGGATACATTATTCCGAACCATGCGCTCTTGGGCAACTGTCGGCTCTCCCCTGTTGTCTAGTCTAAAAGCTGCTCCTTTTTAAAGTTTAATGACAGCAGCCTGGTTCCATCCCAGTTAAGGTGAAGCCCATCCCTTCGGAAGAGCCCCTTCTTTCCCCAGAATGTTTCCCAGTTCCTAACAAATCCAAAACCCTCATCCTTGCACCATCGTCTCATCCACGCATTGAGACTCTGGAGCTCTGCCTGCCTTTTGGGTCCTGCGTGTGGAACGGGAAGCATTTCAGAGAATGCTACCCTAGAAGTTCTGGATTTCAACTTCCTACCTAAAAGCCTAATTTAGCCTCCAAAATCTCCCTACCACATTTTCCTATGTGATTGGTACCGACATGTACCAAGACAGTAGATTCCACCCCAGCACTATCGAAAGCCTTGTCTAGGTGGTGCTTGAGGTCTGCTACGTTCACACTGGGCAGGCATGTTACCAGGCAATCCTTACGTCCACCATCCACCCAGCTATCTACATGCCGAATGATCGAATCACCAATTATAACGGCTGTCCTAATCCTTCCCTCATTGGCACATTGCCCTGGAGAAACTTCCTCAGTGCAAGAGGGTTTTACATCACCTGCAGGACAGATCCTATCTACAGGATCACTTCCTGCCACACTAGTCCTGTCACGTGATCTCTCTCCTCCATGGCAACAGGGATGCTGCCAGACTGAAGGTGGTACTTGTCTATGTACCTTTCTGTCTTCCTTATGTCCTCGAAGACTACTACTCTAGCCTCCAGAGATTGGACTCATTCCCTGAGAGCAAAGAGATCCTTGCACCTAGTGCAGACATAAGCCCCCTCACCAACTGGGAGAAAATCATACTTGTAACACTCAATGCAAAAGACTGGAAAACCCCCATCTTGCTGCTGGACTACTGTCTGCATCTTAGTTTTAAGGTTGTGTTTAGGCATTTAAGTTATTTTCCTACTAAGGGTTGGTAGGGATACTTATACTAATAAAACTACACCTAATACATTTAATGTACTTTGTACACCTGAAGCTTAATTCATCTCAGGTCCTTAATTTATGCCAGATGAGGACAAACAGCTGCACCTGAGAGTGAATATGGCACCTCCTTTCCTTTGAGAGGTTTATGCATCTTTAAAGCTACCATTATCCCAGGGGTTGGTGGATATTAGGGAGGGAGGAAGGGAAAAAGACTTATTTATAGCTGTCTGCTACACAGTACCCTGTCCTGTGCTTCTAAGGTAATCTGTGACAAATTTCCTGGGGGAGTCCCACAGTCATTGCTTGGATAGAGGGAGTCTTGGGTTCTAAATTTAACCAGAAAGCTCTCTTCTGGGTTTTTAAATTTAAACTTAAAGCTTTTTGCTGCTACTAGGTCCTGATTGATTTAACAAATACACTGGGTTCACAGATTAATCAGCTTTAATCTAAAGAATTCCTTTTTCCCTATGATTTAGAAAAATTTCCAGAAGTAAATACTTACAATTGCAGATCTCTCTCCAGAAGTAGCTGTTCCCTTTTGTAGTCCTTCAACTGTTTGGTCGCTTATTCTCCGCGAGTGTGTGTGTTTTTCTTTAGAATGGACATCCCCATATCGGGCATGTCTACATTTGTAAAATCATACCTGAACTTGCTTATGCCTGCTTTTTTTTCAGACATTCTGGCTTGGATGTTCCAGATTGCACTTGGACATCCTTTGAAAAATGTGTCTTCACCTGTCTTATTACAAGACAGAGGCCTAAGAACTTGGACTGGTAATGTGGAGGAAGTTGTACTAAGTCTTACAATACCCTTTATTACTCACATACCCAGTAATGCACAGGATGTGCCTTGACAAAGGTCTCTGCACATTCCTTGGTGCCTTCCTCTGACAATCTTTAATTTTGTGGTCTCTTAGATTCCACCATGGTCACAATACACCACAAGCCAGTATCTCTAAATCAACAATCTGGGCCAGAAACACCACATTATTAATATATTCTCCCAGTCTATCTCCACACAGACCTTCTTCTAGAAGACTAATGGGTCAATATTCAAATATCACAATTAACATTTTTTTTCAAAATACCAGCTGTGGTGTTTAAATTATCTATCTATATTCAGTGCCACTATCTGGATATTGAGTCATACTGAATAAATGTGGAGAGCAGTGAGCATTGTCACTTTGTGGATAATCATAATTTTCAGCTGCCATTCTTATGGCTCTGGTTTAATTTTGGATAGCCTTTATGCTGCTCCAAATTAAACTGCATAACCATCTAGATAGTGGCTGCCTATCTGTACAATTAGGCATTGTGCCCATTCTCTCTTTTGCTTCACCCCAATACAATCCAGCTAGTAGTCCGGGTAGTCTGTAAGAATTTTCAGTGACACTTTCATAGAATTCCTCTGAAATTCGTAGATCGGGGACTTATATTTATAACGGGTCATTCCACGGCTATTTGTGCCCTCTCCCTATCCCGTCTACCTTCCCCGGGCATTGTAGGGGGAAGTTAGACGGGGGCGGGAAAGGGGCGGATTAGGAGTGGTGTTAGGGCAGGCAGTGGGTGGTCATCGGCCCCGGATGAACGGGACTGATTCCAATGTCGGCCCTGTATGTCCAGGGTCAGCGACTTGGACGGGTAACTTATTCCACCTCTGAGGTTGAATAAATTCCCTAGTCGGCGGGGAACAGCGGGTCCGGGGCTTAGAGAGGGCAGGAGGGGGCAGAGGACATTCCCAGCAGCCTGACCCTGGCCTTGTGGGGCCAAATCGGGGGTCAGGTTGCGGGGAATGAACCGTTTTGTCTGGTGGCCGGGGATTGCGGTTTCATTCAAAAGCCCTGACTGAACCATCTGGGCAAGGCTTGTACATTCAGGCTGACCTGAATTGTGGTCCCGGCCTGCTTGTACAGGCCTGGGTGTAATTCTGATCCTGACCAGGCACACAGAGGGCCGAGACTTCCAGGACTGAATCGGGCCCATAGTGGATAATGTTAAAAATACTATTCTTAGCTACCAGTTGCAGCAGTTTACTTCATAAGCGTTGCAGTTTTGATCTCATTTCCAGCAGAGCAGAACAAATGAATATACTACAAGAAAACTCTGCTGCTTTTAAATCGTAACTCTCTCTCTGTAGCAAACATTGATGTTTCTGTTACCAATCACCCAGAGAGACATAACAAAACTGAAAATGAAACAATTATCCAAGTTATTTTTACTTTTCAATTTCCTTAATTTTTAATAAACCCTATTTCATCTTCCTGAACTGGAAGTTTAGGCATTTCAAGTTTCCTGTTGGATCATGTGAAAAGTAGTCTTAGGAGGATGCCATCTCTTCTCTGGTTGTACTGCTCTAATAACATAGTAAGATATTAATATTATATATGATGGCACATAAAGACCGATATAGTCTATCTACTGTAGATGCCCAGTAAGGTGGCTAGAGTAGTTGTAACTGCCGATCTGCACAGGTCACCCCCCTCTATGCCTTTATTTAGGGTTATGCCTGCCACTTTGGGCAGGCCACTCCCCTTTATTTGTTGAAGTATAAAAGATATTTGTTTTGAGTTCATCCTCTTGCTATAAAGGGATCCACTGTGTCTGTCCCATGCCTTTTTGAATTCTGTCACTGTATTTTCCCCCACCACCTCCATCAGCAAGGAGTTTCAAGCATCCACCACCCTTTCATAGGGTTGCCAACTGGCCGTTTTTTCCATTGCCACGCCAGCTGCTGGCAAAGATTGAAGACCGGCCCTTGAAAAGCCAGTTTTTTACTTTGGCCGCGAGACCAGGAGTGGCCAGAACAGAAAATCAGCTTTTCATCTGTGTTCCCCATCCCTCCCTCCCCCCCCCCCATGCAATCTCACCTTCCCCTTTCAGCCGCAGCTCCTGCTTCTTACAGAGCAGCAGCTGCAATAAAGCTCATTTAAAAACAAAAGGAAACCTGAGCACAGCCCTCTGGCCCTACAAAAACCCTGCTGCAGCGTCACGCCCCCTGTAGCATCACTTCCTTTTAAGCACGGGCACTGCAGCAGGGCTTTCATAGGACAGGAGGGCTCCGCACAGGTTTCATTTTGTTTTTAAATTAGTTTTATTGCAATCGGTGCTCTGCAAGAAGCAGGAGCCGCAGCTGCAAGAGGAAGGAGGTGGAAGACTGGACTGACATCGAGGGAAGGTGAGCTGGAAGGGAGCTGAAAGAGGGGGAAAAGGAGTTGGCTGGAAGAGAGCTAAAGGGGGGGGGAGGTGGCTGGAAGGGAGCTGAAAGAGGAGGGAAGGGGGGGCTGGAAGAGAGCTGAAAGAGGGGAGGGGAAGGAGGTGACAGAAAGGAACTGACAGGGGGAAAGTGGAGGCAGGAAGGCAGCTGAAATAGGGGGGAAGGAGGTGGCTGGAAGGCAGCTGATGCAGGGGGGGGGAAGGAGGTGTCAGGAAGGGAGGTGACAGAGGGGGTAAGGAGTGAGCTCAAAGGGAGCTGACATCTGGTGATGGTACTGGTAGGTGACTGAGTAATGGGGAGGAGGCTGGATGGGAGGGGGCACTGGAACTGGAAGGGAGCTGACACATGGAGATAGCAATGGAAGGTGGATGGACAGAGGGTAGGGTGACTGGAAGGGAGCTGACCCAGGGATGGCTCTGGGGTGGAAGTGAGCTGATTTCTTGGATGGTATTTGGACTAGAAGAGGATGGACAGTGAGGAAAGAGGGGGATTAGAAAGGAATGGACACCAGTGGCGGTTCTGGGAATGCAAGGGGGTTGACATTGGAATGTAATGGGAGGGGAGGACTAGAAAGGGGGATGATACTGGGGAGGGTTACTGGGACTGGAAATAGGCTAATGGAAGGAAGTGAAGAAAACAAAAGAAGAGACAAGAAATGGCAGATGGACTATAGACCACAGAAAGAGAGCTAAAAGAAGAGAGGAAAACAGAAGCCTCAGATCGGGTTCAGCATGACTGGAGAATAAAATATTCAGATAACAAAGGTAGAAAAATAATTTTATTTTCAATTTGATGATTGGACTTTGTGGTACCTTTATATTTTACACAGTATGGGGAACTGCATTTCTTATTTATCTGATGTTGCACTGCATGTGGAGTCTGGCTTCTTGGGGTTTTGGTTTAATTTTTTTCTATATATTTCTGTTTTTGTTTTGTGCACATTTATTGATGAAGACCTGTCTATATTGTGTGTGTGTGTGTGTGTGTGTGTGTGTGTGTACAACCAATACTGCGTATTCTGTCAGTATAGAATTTCTGTTTAAGAATGTGTAGCAGTCTTGCTTGCTCAGTTTGCACATTGCCATCTCTGCAAGTTTTTTGGGGACAGGTGATGGAACAGGGGAGAGGTGGGGTGTAGGCGGAGCAGGGGTGGGGCAGGGGGGCAAGGAAAGGGTGGAGTGGGGTGGGGGTGGGCATGGGCAGAGCATGACTAGCCACAGGTGGCAGGTTTTTCTCTTTCAAAAGTTGCCAACCCTACCCTTTCAGTGAAAAAGTATTTCCTGACATTGCTTTTCAGCTTATTTCCTTACAGCTTCATTTTATGCCCTCTAGTTTTACAGCTTTCCCTTCTTTGAAAAAGGTTTGTTTGTTCATTAATACCTTTTAATATTTAAAGGTCTACATCATATCTCGTGTGTCCCTTCTCTCCTTTAGAGTAAACGTATTTAGGTCTTCAAATATCTTTCGATACATCTTCTTATGCAGACTCCAAATCATTTTGGTCACCTTCTTCTTAACTGTTTCAAGTCTTTTTATAATCTTTTGTAAGATAATGGTCTCCATAACTGAACACAATACTCCAAGTGAGGTCTCACCTATGGCTTGTACAGGGGCCTCAATACCTCCTCCTTTCTACTAGTTATTCCTCTCTGTATGCAACCCAGCATCCTTCTGGCTTTGGCAACCAACTTGTCACATTCATTCCGAGGCCCTTCTCCTGGTTCGTGCATGCCAACCTCGTGTCTCCTTATCATATACAATTACTTTGGATTTCTGCATCCCAAGTGTATGACTCTGCACTTCTTTGCATTATATTTTAACTGCTAAGCATTAGACCATTCTTCCAGTTTTTGTAGATCTTTCCTCATGTCCACTCCCTCAGAAGGGACCACTCCGTTGCAAATGTTCATGTCATCTGCAAAAAAGGCAGACTATTCCCTTCAATCCTTCAGCAATATCACTCACAAATATATTGAACAGGTGTATAAAATAGACTCTAAACTGAGCCATTCATGCATCCATAAATTGCATAGATTGCAGACCTACTTTTAGCAATCTGTGAACTATCATTAAAATAATCTGAAATACCTGAAAATTGGAGAGTGGCCAATGTAACACCAATTTTTAAAAAGGGTTCCAGGGGTGATCCTGGAAACTAGAGTTTGGTGAGCTTGACATCTGTACCGGGCAAAATGATAGAAACCATTATAAAAACAAAATTACTGGATATGTAGATAGTCATAGTTTAATAGTCCCCTATCTGCGAATTTTCAGAGGAACTCTATGAATAGTGCCACTGAAAATTCTTTCAGACTGCCCTGTACTACCAGCTGGATTGTTCTGGGGTGGAGCAAGAGAGAGAGTGAGTGCATTCTGCATAACTCTACAGAAAGGCAGCCACAATCTATATGTATGTGTCATAATATAATTCTTGTAAATTGCAAGCTTTACACTTACTGAGTATTAATTTTTGCACATAACGTGCAGTAAGTTCAAAGATTTACCATGATTTAGTAAACATGACCCTTACTCATTTAACCAGCTCCACCCTTCTCATATCTTTTCCTAAAAATTTATATTGCTTCTAGCTTAACAAATTGCCATTTTTTATTGCTCACTGGAACTGATATAATCTAATGTTTTCTTTACCTCTGATGGTAAGACATTCCTCAGAGATTCCCCAGAGGTACTACCTCTGAAAAAAACCCTAAGATTAGTCTAATATCCTTTCTTCCCAATATGGTAAAATTATTTTGCTGTTTGGATGGACAATAATGCTCCAGTTTTTCTCTATGCCCCATGGAATACCTTAAATGTCTGCCACAAATGTTAAACTTTTTTCTTAATTCAAGTCATAATCAATGCAAATATATTAATAAAGGGGTCATCCCATGACATCTGGCAGTTTGTTTTACCATTTCACTGCCAAATTCTGATTCTTCTACAGTTTATACAAAACATTATTTGGGAGACACATGTAAAGGGCATTATAATAAGGTATCTGACTCAAAAGAGTTGTTTGAATTACTGTTTTCAAATCTTGTGACCTTAATTCAGAACATAGTTGTCATACCAGGTGCAACTTACACCATTCTTACCATACATCCTCAGCTATTTGTGGTTCTAAAGATAGAGTTTAGTACCATCCCAAGACTCTTAACCTGTTTTTTTCATTATAAGAGAAAATCCATCCCCTAAATACAGCTTATAATTTCCAGGCATTGAATTATGACTCATCCAGGCTTCAATCTAGGTATAGGCAACACAGGTAACTGCTTAAGGTTCCAGATTTTGAGGGCACCAAATATTTAAGCTAAATAGAAACCTGATTCTGCCTGTTTTATGATCTCTGAGGGAGAAACGTCCCCTGCCCACTGCTGGGATAACTCCAAATATCTCCATTTTTCCTACATTTAATAACAATATTTTCTCATAGTAATTTTAAGATCATCAATATTTTGACTGTCCGTAACAAAAATGTGTATTTCATCTGCATGCAAACCATACTATTTAATAGCAGCAGCTGGCTTGACATAAAAATTAAATAATATGGGTGATAATGGTTGTCCACATGGAAACCCTGCAATAACTTTTGTTTGCCAGACTTTCGTTCCTCTTGTACTACTAGATAACTATAACTTTTAAGCATGCACTCCATCCATTTTAAAACGTTCCCTCCTACACTCATCTCTCTTAAGTGCATCATAATTCAGACACATTATCTGACACTTCCTAACATAGCTTCCCTGAAGATAATGGTCATTGTTGCATGGCTTCTCCTTTCTTTAAAGTTGATATACTCTCTGATAGCACAAATAGAAAGATGAGATATTATACAAACACTCAAATAATTAGAATGCTCCGATAAAACACCCATAGAAGGCAACTATTCCATAGAATGGGAAGTTCAAGAACAAAAGCGTCATCATATGAAATTGAAGGGTGAGAACCACAAAAGAAATATGAGAAAATACTTTTTTCACTGACAGAGTGGTGGTCACCTGGAGCAGATCTCCAGGAGAGGTTATAAACTCCAAAACATTGCCAGAGTTCAAACATACATGGGATATTCAAATAGGGACCTTAGTGGGGGTAACTTCAAAACTAGTAAGACCTGTGACAAAATAGCAGACAGGTACAAATGGGAAGTCTAGGTGAACCAAAATGGTACTTTTCTAAAGAAGCTTTCTTTATTTCTGTATTCCTATGATGTGGGTAATGGCCAGAGGCTGATTGAGCACCTACTAGCCAATTTATGGTCATAGCTTGATTGAGGGGAGAAAGCATGTTAAAGGTAACCTCATAGCCTATTTAGACTGGCCACCAACTGCCCCTACCCCATACTCTTTTCTTTTCTATGGCTCTGAATCTTCTCTATTGCTCTGGACACACCTTGCCTTAGACCTATGTGTCTCCCATCAGAAAAACAACCCTGGACCTGCTGTCCTGAGTTAAATCCTCTAGCCCTAAATGTATTTTCTCTTCAGACCCCAGACCCTCTGGATGACTGGTCCCATGCACAAGGGTACAAGCTTTCTATGCATACTTCTCAGTTGATGAGAGAATCAAAAGTCCAACAGAGTCCAACAGAGTCCAACAGCTATGCCTGTAGGCTCAAAAAAAAAAAGCAACAACCTAAGACGTCTTTGCATATCAAAGTCATTCTTACACTACTACTACTACTATTTATCATTTATAAAGCACTACAAGGTGTATGCAATGCTGTACGAACACATAAAAAGACAGTCCCTGATTGAAGAGTTTACAATCTAGTTAAGACAGACAATACAAAAGAAATAAGGGTTCAATAGGGAGAGGAAACACAAGGGAAAAAAGAGATTAGGATCCAAAAGCGGCTTCAAAGAGGTATGCCCTTAGCATAGATAAGACTAAAGGAACAAAGTCTGGAGTTGGCATTAGAGGAAAAGGGCATAGAAAGAAGGAAGCCAGAGGAGGAGAGAGGTTCACGAGGAGGGGAGTAGGGAGATAGAAGAGAGGAAAGGTAATGAGGGGCAGTAGAGTCGGTGCATTTATAGATTAGAAGAAGAAGTTTGAAATGGATACGGAAATGGAAGGGGAGCCAGTGAAATGTTTATAGGAGTGTATTGGGGCTGGTGGAAGATGAATCTGAGAGAGTCAGACAAGGAGGATGTTGCAGTAGTCAAGACAGGATGTAACTAAAGAGTGGATAAGAGTTTTAGTTGTATGTTCAGAGAGAAAGGGGTGACTTTTGCTAATGATATAGAGAAAGAAATGACAGGTCGGATATGAGAGGAGAAAGAGAGAGAGGAGTTGAAGAAGATGTCAGTGTTACAGGCCAAGGAAACAGGAAGAAGAAGAGTATTGTCAATAGTTATGGAGAAAGGAGGAAGGTGGGAGGAGGGTTTAGGGGGGAAACAGTTCAGTCACATGCTATATAGTATGAAGCTGACTGGATGCAGCAGTACGTCTTTATTGGCTATTGTCGGCATGCCTCCCTGGTGGCCAGTGGACGCCAGGACAGGTGGGACATAAACATTTTAATATTAAGATAGGAGAGTCTTTTAAGGGCCAAAAGGCACTTGGTCCTTGTAGTTTTTAGCTCCAATCTTTAAAGAAACCATTAAAGCAGAGTGGTGGGAAAAAGAAGGCTTTTATTCCCTTTACACAGTGGTTCCAATTGTTGGGTTACAACTCAAAGTAAATGTCTTTAATTCAGGTAAGAAAGAAAACTCAGGGTTTAAAGCAAAACTGTTGAATTTCACAGGAATAGCAGTACTTAGTCAATTAAAGAATGCTCGGTTAGCAATTCAAGCAATTCACAAGTCTGGCAAAGACTCTATGCCACCAGAAACACAGAGAGTACAATCCATTTCCTGGTCTGATAATTCTCCTGCCAGTTCCACTTGCATTGGCTCATAATCAGATATGTCTGACTCTGTATCCCTAGTTTCTTGGGAAACACCTCCAGGGGTTTTGTATATCTCTTGCAGTACTTGCCAATGTCCTTGGCCTAGCCTAGGGCGTCGGCCACGTGCTGTATTAGGATTAAATGTGTTTTCTCTTCTTAGAGGTTTTATAGCAGCTTTACCAGAGTCTTTAACATTTATAGCTTTCTTCATAGGCATATATTTATCATACCTTGTATTGCAGCAACAAGCAGGTAAATGGCTTTCTTCAATTGCTTGCCTCTCACAGTCAGCAGCTTGATGGAATCCTTTTCTTTGAAAGTTTGGTTTACCTTGCAGCCTTTGAACCCATTCTCCTGGTAAGCGCCTGCTTCTGCATAAGCCCAGCTCCTGGCTTTCCTGCTCAGCGTGGCTTAGCTTCCCCAGCTGATTCTCCTTTGGCTTCTGCTTGCAATTAGTACAGTGCTTTTGCCTCTTCGAGCAAACAGCTCTCTCTCTAGCTTGCTGGTCCCTCCTTAGGTCCTTCCTCAGCTCCTGGTGAGTCACCTCTCACTCCTGGTGATCCTCTAGCTCCGGAGAAATCAGGCTTCCACTTCAACCTTTCTCCTCTCCAGTCTTCCACTCTCCCCTTATAAAGCACTTTTGCCTTTGAGGATTGGGAGCTGGTTGTCAGTTCCTCGTGACCAGCTGGGCGTGGCCCTTCAGTCTCTCTGAATGCCCTCCTGCTCCCTCTAGCTGGTTCCTGCGAATATTGCAACTTGTGCACATCTTTTTCTCTGAAAAACAGCTTCTTTTTTCTCCTCTGGGCTTTCATCAGCCCTCGCTGCATTACATATCTCCCTTCTTAAAATATTACGGGCTGGGGAACCTTCTTCCGCAAAGCACGTAATCTGCGTTACCACATCCTTCTGCAGCTGACTGGTTTTTCGCTCTAGTCGACTGTTGTATGCTTGTAACATTTTGGGGTTGGATATGTTTCTTGTAGATGCCAGCAAAGCTAACCGTTCATGCCAAGGCCGGAGTATGTTCAGGTGATAGACCTGGTTATGTCCCTTTTTATCTTGGACCAGATAGGACGCTGGACCGATGGGCTTGATAACCCTGTAAGGTCCCTTCCACTGAGCTTCAAATTTGGGAGTTGAACCAGATACTAGGACTATCACCTTCTCCCCCACCTCCAGTTGTCTTGGTTTTGTACGTCGATCATAATATTGTTTTTGTTTTCGTTGGCTCTCTTTCAGTTTCTCTTCAGCCAAACGAGAGGTTTGTTCCAGGTGAGTCCTTAGACTCTTCAAAAATAGGGGTATTCCTACTTCATCACCGACGGGTTCCGTCCATTGTTCTCGCAAGACATCCAGTATGCCTCTTGGTGTTCGTCCATACATAAGTTCATAGGGGGAGGTACCTAGGGAACTCTGTGTTCTCTCCCTACATGCGTACAGAACAAATGGTAGCATGGTGTCCCATTCGGTCATTTCTCCGTCCAAAGCCCATCTAAGCATCTGCTTTATGCTTTGGTTCAAACGCTCAACCAAGCCGTTGCATTGGGGGTGGTACGCCGCAGTCTTCAGATGGTGAATGCCGAAGGCATCCCACACCTGGGCTAGGTACTTGGACAAAAAGTTGCTGCCCCTGTCAGTCAATACCTCCTGCGGGAACCCCACCTCGCAGAATAACTTAATCAATTCAGCAGCAATGGACTTTGCCAAAATATTCCTCAGAGGCACCGCCCACGGAAACCGTGTGGCCTGGTCAATAATCACCAGAATATATTGAAATCCTCTTGGCGTTTTTATAAGAGGTCCCACTATATCCATGGCAAGTCTCCTAACTGGGTATGAGATTACTGGTATTGGGAGTAGAGGTACTTCTGGCGGGCGCACAGGAGTTACCCGTTGACACGAGGCACAAGACTCGCAGAAGCGAGTAGTTTCTCTAAAAACTCCCGGCCAATAGAATCTGGCTAGTATCTGATCAAGGGTGCCTTGTGCTCCCTTATGACCCCCTAATGGATGGTCATGGGCCAGACGTAAAACCAGAGACTTGAAAGTATTCGGGACAACTAATTGCTTCCAAATGTTTCCTGTTCGGAGGTCCTTACTTTCTCTATATAGTATCTCTTCCTCCATAATGAATCTGGGAAAAGTATCTTTTTCCTCTTGAGCATACTCAAACGCACGAGCCAGCACAGGGTCTGCCCTTTGTTCCTTTTTGAAGGAGGGGAATTTCTCCATCAAGTCCGCGGGTACCCATGGCATCCCTTTTCCCGCTTCAAGCTCGGCTCTACCTTGAGAGCGACATTTTCTTTCCTTCCGCTTCTCAGCCTTTGATTTCCTTTCCCTCACTGAGGGGTCATTTATCAAACCTTCATGAGAAGGAAGGTCTCCCAAAGTGGCGTCTCTGGAACAAGAGGGAGTTTCGGAAGTCTGGGTGTGCGAGCGCGTTGAAACTAGAGCTTTCTTGGGGTCCGTAGTCTTCTTTGTTTTTTCCATAAGAGGATTGGGAATTGCACTATCTTTAGAGTGAATGCAAGTGGATACCAGAGCTTCTTGCGGAGACAAGCCCTCTTTTAGCCCTCTCCTGAACTGTGGCCAGTCTCGGCCTAGTACAAGCTCTTGTGGTAATCTAGGTATAACCGCTATTAACATTTCTTTTTCGATACCCAAACCTTTGACCCACAATTTATATACTGGATAACGGGTAGCAGCACCGTGTATACATTTTATTTTAACATTCCCCTCTGGCTGATCTGGTACTGACTCGCCTTGATCCCTGACCACAGACCATAATTTTTGAGAAATCATAGTCTGGTCAGCTCCAGAGTCTAAAAGTGCTTTTGCATTTACCCCTTGTATTTTTTACATTCAACACAAATCCCTCACGTATTGCTTTTGGCTTTTCTCCAACAAGAGCAGTACATAAGTAACATTCCTGTTTCAAATGCCCTTTCTTTCCACATGAGAAACATCTTTTAGCAGTTTCTTTTGACAAAACAGTAGGATTTTTCAAACCTTTCTGTAGAGGTCGTGAGACACTTTCTAACATCTGCGCCTACATACCGACTGCCCATTTTGGAGACCCCACCTTTTGCTGGGTGACCATCTCTGCCTCCAAATAACGCTCGGTAAGAGCTATTGCTTCAGCAGTGGTGCGGCAACTCTGCAGAATGAGAAAGTTCTGCACCCTCTTTGGTACTGCAGACATATACTGTTCTAGTATTATTTCTTCCATTAGCGTACTTACTGCCTTCTCCTCAGGCTTTAGCCATTTGGTCGCTAAACTGCGTATCCTATGGCCTAAGGCCTTAGGCGTTTCGCCTGCCTTGAGAGAAGTGGCTCTAAACATTCGGTTATATAAGAAAGGTGTAAGGCCCAGGCGATCCCGGATAGCCTTAATTACTTCCTCATAATCATTAGCAAGAGCAGGGGGCATTGTCTTGTACGCAGCCAGCGGTTCCCCTGTGAGGGACGCTGCTAGGCGAATGGCCCATTGCTCTTTTGGCCAGGCAGCGGAACGTGCGATTCTATCAAAGGAATCTAAAAAGTTATCTACATCATCAGTAGCGCTTACCTTCCCCATGGATAGGGCATTGCACGTCCATTGTCCTTCCATAGGATTACTTGGTCCAGTCGCTTGTCGCATCTTGGTGTTGGCTGTTTCCAGCATCTCCCTCTGCTGGGCCAACCACGCTTCCATGACTTGCAGGACCGGCTTCTGTTGTGCTTGCAAAGCTTGGAGGGCCTGCGTCTGGTTCTGGCGGGCAAACTCGGCTTGCCAATCAAACTGTAGAGCCATCCATGCGCAGAGCTCTTTCTGCTCCATGCTGCACCTGATATCCATGTCGCCTAAGTTTTGGAATGACCGTTGCTGCCCCACTCTGCAGCTCTCTGCCTTCAGTGTCAGCAACAGGATCCTCCGGTCCACTGATCCAGGTGTCCCCCTTCTGGATTTTCGCCTTCCGGTCCGGTCTTTTGTTGCTCCTCTCTGGGTTTTCCTTCCGGTCTGGTTTCTGGCTACTCCATTCCGGGTTTTACGTTCCAATCTGGTTTTCAGCTATTCCACTCCAGGTTTTATTTTTCAATCCGGTTTTCAGCTACTCCACTCCGGGTTTTACTTTTTAAACCTTGGAGATTATTTTCTGTCTTTTTCCTTTTCCAGTTGTAAGAACCCAATAAAAAAAATCCTGCCAACTATGCCATTTATGTCGGCACACCTCCCTGGTGGCCAGTGGACGCCAGGGCAGGTGGGACATAAAAATTTTAATATTAAGATAAGAGAGTCTTTTAAGGGCCAAAAGGCACTTGGTCCTTGTAGTTTTTATCTCCAATCTTTAAAGAAACCATTAAAGCAGAGTGGTGGGAAAAAGAAGGCTTTTATTCCCTTTACACAGTGGTTCCAATTGTTGGGTTACAACTCAAAGTAAATGTCCTTAATTCAGGTAAGAAAGAAAACTCAGGGTTTAAAGCAAAACTGTTGAATTTCACAGGAATAGCAGTGCTTAGTCAATTAAAGAATGCTCAGTTAGCAATTCAAGCAATTCATAAGTCTGGCAAAGACTCTATGCCACCAGAAACACAGAGAGTACAATCCATTTCCTGGTCTGATAATTCTCCTGACAGTTCCACTTGCATTGGCTCATAATCAGATATGTCTGACTCTGTATCCCTAGTTTCTTGGGAAACACCTCCAGGGGTTTTGTATATCTCTTGCAGTTCTTGCCAATGTCCTTGGCCTAGCCTAGGGCGTCGGCCACATGCTGTATTAGGATTAAATGTGTTTTCTCTTCTTAGAGGTTTTATAGCAGCTTTACCAGAGTCTTTAACATTTATAGCTTTCTTCATAGGCATATATTTATCATACCTTGTATTGCAGCAACAAGCAGGTAAATGGCTTTCTTCAACTGCTTGCCTCTCACAGTCAGCAGCTTAATGGAATCCTTTTCTTTGAAAGTTTGGTTTACCTTGCAGCCTTTGAACCCATTCTCCTGGTAAGCGCCTGCTTCTGCATAAGCCCAGCTCCTGGCTTTCCTGCTCAGCGTGGCTTAGCTTCCCCAGCTGATTCTCCTTTGGCTTCTGCTTGCAATTAGTACAGTGCTTTTGCCTCTTCGGGAAAACAGCTCTCTCTCTAGCTTGCTGGTCCCTCCTTAGGTCCTTCCTCAGCTCCTGGTGAGTCACCTCTCTCTCCTGGTGATCCTCTAGCTCCGGATAAATCAGGCTTCCACTTCAACCTCTCTCCTCTCCAGTCTTCCACTCTCCCCTTATAAAGCACTCCTGCCTTTGAGGATTGGGAGCTGGTTGTCAGTTCCTCGTGACCAGCTGGGCGTGGCCCTTCAGTCTCTCTGAATGCCCTCCTGCTCCCTCTAGCAGGTTCCTGCGAATATTGCAACTTGTGCACATTTCTTTTTCTCTGAAAAACAGCTTCTTTTTCTCCTCTGGGCTTTTATCAGCCCTCGCTGCATTACATTATGTAGAAGATAAGCCATGAGAGAAAGCAGCAGGTGATATCTATATCAGATAGAACCCTAGATAGCATGCTATCATGGGACTACTCTACTGCTAATTCTCATAAATATTCTTCATATGTGAATGTGTCTCCATCATATAGTGGGGAAAATACTGACTTGGACTCTTCTTCCAGTTGCAGAGGAGATTACAACCTGCCATAAGGGAAATCTGATGTACTGGCATAGGTAGCAAATGCCAAGTAGGAAATCCTTGTTTCATTCCATTAGCTGTGTCCTTCATTCGTAGGGACAGGCATGGTTCATGATTCAAGATGCTGTAGAGGTAGCATTCATAAAGCCCAGATGGAACGAATCATAGTCATTGTTTAAGAGTGATACCTAATGGTCAGAGTCATGGCCTATAATTATAGGGCTCCTGTATACAGTAAAATCATGTTAAGTGGTATGGGAGCCAGGCATGATAAT
Source organism: Ichthyophis bannanicus (assembly GCA_033557465.1). Lineage (NCBI taxonomy): Eukaryota > Metazoa > Chordata > Amphibia > Gymnophiona > Ichthyophiidae > Ichthyophis > Ichthyophis bannanicus. The sequence goes on from CM066035.1 coordinate 438,012,885, forward strand.
TGGCAAATGAGGGTGGACAATTCCAATTCTTGAGGCGCATAAACAGATGAGATTTCTTAGATAACCTTGATGAATATGCATGAAATTGATTTATATAATAGAAAACATTGAACCATGATGGCTGAAGCTCTGAGGAAACAAGTGGAGGAACTCAGAGAGGAGGTGGCGAGGCTGAGGAGCATTCAAGACAGTGAGAAGTACATTGATGAGATGCTTCTTGCAGCAACCAGGCTCTCCAGCACAGGAGAAGATGGCTGCCAACAGAATGTCGATGGTTGGACAAAAGTCACCAGAGCCTGCAAAATCACCAATCCAACTTCTCCAGCCCTTGAATTGAAGAACCATTATGCAGCCTTGGAAGTGGAGGAGGTGAAAGCATCCCTGGAAAGGGAAGAACCAGAGTTCAAGTACCCCATAGTTGCGGAATCAGTGACCAGAAGGAAACGAAGGGTAGTGGTTGTTGGAGACTCTCTTCTGAGGGGTACTGAGGCTTCCATCTGCCGACCAGACTTGATGTCCAGAGAGGTATGCTGTCTGCCTGGTGCCAAGATCCAAGATGTTACGGAGAGTTTGCCGAGACTCATCAAGCCCACTGACTATTACCCAATGTTGCTAATCCATGTTGGAACAAATGATACTGCCAGGTATACCTCGGAATGTATCAAAAGTGACTTCATGGCTCTGGGACAGAGGGTGAAGCAGGTAGGTGCACAGGTGGTGTTCTCTTCAATCCTCCCTGTTGAGGGTAAAGGCCAAGGCAGAGAGGCTCGCATCCTGGAGATGAATGCATGGCTGCGTGGATGGTGTCTTCGAGAGCGTTTTGGTTTCCTAGACCATGGGATGCTGTTCCAAGGGTTGCAGAGCAGAGATGGCATCCATCTGTCCAAGAAAGGTCAACGCATCTTTGGTAGTAGACTGGCTAATCTACTGAAGAGGGCTTTAAACTAGATTCGTTGGGGATGGGTGAAGAAAGCCCCCAGGTAAGTGAAAGCCCCCAGGTAGGTGATACATTAAATACCTTTATGGAAATGGGTAACAGGGGTAACACATGGAAAGCAGTGTGTATTAATGCCCATAGCATGGGAAATAAGATCCCTGAAGTTGAAGCTTTGGTGGGAGTTGCTGACTTGGATTTAGTGGCAGTTACAGAAACATGGTTCACAGAAAACCATGACTGGGATGTAACTATACCTGGCTATACTTTATTCAGAAAGGACAGGGTAGGAAGAAGGGGAGGAGGAGTGGCACTATATGTAAAAACTACTATTAAAGCTTTGGAATTACAGAGCTTAAAAGGGAGAGAGGAGGCATTGTGGGTTAAACTAGAAAGAGGGAAAGGGAAATCTATTTGCATTGGTGTGATATACAGACCTCCCTCACAAGAGGAAGAGGTGGACAGAGAGTTAATTGAAGACATACGCAGCATTGCTAGGAAAGGGGAAGTGCTACTGCTAGGAGATTTCAATATGCCAGATGTTGATTGGCACATTCCTGTTGCAGTATCATCTAGAAGTAAGGAGATCCTGGATTCTCTACAGGGAGAACTATTCAGGCAATTGGTAACAGACCCCACACGTGAAGGGGCCATACTGGACTTGGTGCTTACCAATGGGGAAAGTGTTTCTGATGTTGTAGTGGGAGATCATTTTGCATCCAGTGATCACCAGATGGTGAGGTTCAGTATTAGGACTAGGGCTGTTAGAATCCATTCCAAGGTGAAGATCTTAGACTTTAGGAAGACTAACTTTGCGAAGATGGGCCAATACCTCAGGGAGTCGTTAGTGGGATGGGAACAGCTGGGGGATGTAGAAAAACAGTGGGCAAAGCTGAAAGGTTTTTTTTTAAAGGCAACCAACCTTTTTGTTAAAATGGTAAATAAAGGCAAAAGGAACAGGAGACCGCTATGGTTTTCGAAGGAAGTAGCTGAAAAAGTGAAGAAAAAGAGGGAGGCCTTCATGAAATACAAGAGATCACAGAGAGAGGAAGACAGGCATCTGTATTTGTAAAAACTTAGAGAAGCTAGCAAAGTAGTCAAGAAGGCAAAGATTCAAAAGGAGGAGGAAATAGCCAATGCAATAAAATTGGGGGATAAGACATTTTTCAGATATATTAGTGAGAAGAGGAAGGGCAAAAGTGGTATTGTCAGACTCAAGGATGCAGGGGGGGAATATGTAGAAGCTGATAAGGATAAAGCGGAATTGCTTAACAAATATTTTTGTTCTGTGTTCACAGATGAAGAACCAGGAGCAGGACCTCAGAAAACACCCACAAATAAGAACAGAAGCGAGGGACATCTTGAACAATTTTCAGAAGACAGTGTTCGTGAGAAACTAGCTCAACTTAAAGTAGACAAAGCGATGGGACCGGATGGGATACACCCTAGAATACTGAGGGAACTTGGGGACATTCTAGCAGCTCCACTGACTGACCTTTTCAATGCCTCGTTGGAGTCGGGAGTGGTGCCAAAGGACTGGAGAGAGGCTTATGTGGTGCCTTTACACAAAAGCGGAAGTAAGGATGTGGTTGAAAACTACAGGCCGGTTAGTTTAACTTCAGTGGTGAGTAAATTATTGGAAACGCTGCTGAAAGAGAAAATAGTGAGGTTTCTGGAGTCCGGCGGATTACAGGATCCGAGGCAGCATGGATTCACCAGAGGCAGGTCTTGTCAGACAAATCTGATCGATTTCTTTGACTGGGTGACCAGGGAGTTGGACCGAGGGAGAGCTCCAGATGTGGTGTATTTAGATTTCAGTAAAGCCTTTGACACTGTTCCTCACAGGCGACTTATAAACCAACTAAGCACCCTAGGGATGGACCCTAAAGTTACTGCTTGGGTTAGAAATTGGTTGGGTGGGAGGCGACAAAGAGTACAAGTAAATGGAGCTCACTCTGAGGAGAAGGATGTTGCCAGTGGTGTGCCCCAGGGATCTGTCCTTGGTCCGATTCTTTTTAACATCTTTGTTAGTGATATAGCGGAAGGGCTGTCGGGTAAGGTTTGCCTCTTTGCGGATGATACCAAAATCTGTAATAGAGTAGACACCCAGGAAGGTGTAGATAACATGAGGAGGGATCTAGCTAAGCTTGAAGAATGGTCTAGAATTTGGCAGCTGGGATTTAATGTTAAAAATGTAAGGTCATGCATTTGGGCTGCAGCAATCCAAGGGAGCAATACAGTATAGGAGGTGAAGTACTTTTGTCCACTAAAGAAGAGCGGGACCTAGGCGTGGTTGTGTCTGATGATCTTAAAGTAGCTAAACAGGTAGAAAAGGCGACGGCAAAAGCTAGAAGGATGCTTGGGTGCATACGGAGAGGAATGGCTAGCAGAAAAAAGGAGGTGATAATGCCTCTGTATAAGTCTTTGGTGCGACCTCATTTGGAGTATGGTGTGCAATTCTGGAGACCGCACCTTCAAAAGGATGTGAACAGGATGGAGTCGGTGCAGAGGGTTGCTACTAAAATGATTAATGGGCTTCATTATAAAGCATATGAGGACAGACTTAAGGATCTTAATATGTACACCTTAGAGGAAAGGCGGGATAGAGGTGATATGATTGAGATGTTTAAATACCTCCGTGGCATAAATGTTCAGGGAGAGAGCCTCTTGCAATTGAAAGCAAGTTCTGCTACGAGGGGACATGGGATGAGGGTGAAGGGAGATAGATTCAGGAGTGATATGCGGAAATATTTCTTTACGGAAAGAGTAGTGGATCCGTGGAATAGTCTCCCAGTGGAGGTGGTGGAGATGAGGACAGTGACTGAGTTCAAAAAAGCATGGGACCAACACAGAGGATCTCTAAAGGTAAAAAGTGGACTGTTGTAGTTGTTGTTATGGAAGGACAGACTAGATGGGCCTTGTGATCTTTTTCTGTCATCATGTTTCTATGTTTCTATATAGACCATACAGCCTATCCAATCTACCCTTCCATATCAACTACTACAGTCCTTTTTTTTCCTTTAGAGATCTGTTTTTGTCCCATGCTTTCTACTAGCTCCACTGTGTTTCTACTAGCTCTACTGAGAAACTATTCCATGCATCTACCGCTCTTTCAGTAAAGGAATATGTCTGCAAATTACTCCTGAGTCTATCTTCTTTCACCTTCATTTGTATGCTCTACAGTCCTTTTTTTCCTTTAGAGATCTTCTGTGTTTGCCCCATGCTTTCTTGAATTCAGATATAGGTCTTCTCTCTACTACTTCCACTGGGAGACTATTTCATGCATCTACCACTCTTTCCATAAGGCAGAAACAACTGAGATGGATGACTGACCAATACAAGGAACATAGAACAGGAGCATAGAACCACCAGTGAACCAAATAGCTGTTGTTTTCTTGGAGTTTAATTTAAGACGATTGGTGCTAAACCAAGAGGCAATGAGGGTAAGTGTGTGGTTAATGAAAAGAAAGTCAGGTGCAAGGCAATCCAAGTTGTAAAGAAGCAGAACATCATCAGCATAGTAATAAGAACAGATGTTGCAATTCTGGACCACAGTGGCAAGGGGACAGAGGAAAATATTGAAAAGCACTGGGTTTACACAGGAAAGGGACAATGATTTAGAGCAACAGTCATTGATGAGCATCTGGAAGAAATGACCAGAGAGAAATAAAGAAAACCAAGCAAGCACAGGGCCAGAAATTCCCATTTCTATCAAATCACAAAGAATAATCAAGTGGTCAATGGTGTCAAAGGCAATGATAAGATCCAAAGAGACAGCAAGAGTAATGTTTCCATGATGTAAGGACATATACATTTCATTTAGGAGGGACATTACAATTGTTCCCATGCTATGCCCTGAGCAGAACCCTGATTTCCAGGGGTGTAGAGAATTGCTATGCTCAATGTAGTCTGAGAGCTGCATGAGAACCCGTTTTTCTGTAACTTTAGAGAGGAAAGGCAGGTTCATTATCAGCCAATAGTTCAAGGGATCTGAGGGGGTCTGAAGAACTATCTTTTAATGAAGGTCAGATTTCCATGGGGTAGGGACCAAGCCGGCTACTAGACTAGAGGATAGAATTGAAAATGCATTTGGAAGAAGGAAAAGAGATGGGCATTGCACCCATACCAATGGATTAGGGTCAAGAGGGCAGGTCATTTTACATATAGAGGAAATCACCTTAGACAGAGAATCCAAGGAAATGAGATTAAGGTAGTCCATACATGATTAGACTATGAAGTCCACATCGAGACACTCGCAGATAGAGGGCACCTATCCGCTGGAAAGAACTGAAAGATGAGGTTAATTTTATCTGAGAAATAGGAGGCTAAGGTTTCGGGGAGACAGGACCAAACATGCTGGACCACATTGTCCTAGAGGGATGTTATTTTCAAAATGATGGAAAAGAGTTCCTTGGCTGATTCATAGAAGAAGTTATGAGATGAGAGAAATAATGTTTCTTTTCAAGCCATATTTCAGAGTGATAATAAGTGGAGCTAATTTAAAGAGTACAAATGTATCCACAGGCCTACTCACACGCCAACGATGTTCAGTATGCTGTAATTGGTGCTTTGCGAGAAGGAAGCTGGAATGGTAACATGGATGGCTACATTTACCAGGACAATTTGAGGTAGTTTGTGAGCATACAGAGACTAATGCTTTAGAGAGGGTATCATTCCAAACTTCGGTCTTATTCTCAAGAGGAAGAGAGTGAAAATCTTCTGAGAACAGAGTGTCGGCAGCTGAAAGGAGAGCAAAGGCATTGCATGGTAAAGCACATAGTCAAGTTAGAGGGGCACCATGGTTATCCAAAGGCATGTGATTAGATGAAATGGATAGGGAAAATGAAAAAAGGAAGTGGACCATCCAGGGCAGAGCTTGAGTGGTGAGCTGAGATAACTTGATGAGGAGATGCTATTCATGATAGCCAAGTCCAATGTATGGCAGCAGCATGACTGATGCTCGAGAAATGTTGCTTCAAGGATAGGTCCAATAGAAAAGAAAGGACGCCCTATCACAAGCCCATGTGGGGGCATCAACATGAGCATTGAAATCACCAGTTAGTAGATCAGTAAAAAAAAGAGACAGTTAAGAGATGGACTGTAGAACTCGATCCCATGCAGATGGCTCCAACGATAGAGGACAATATGCTTAGCCACACCATCTTCCACTGCCGCTACCCTGATCGGGGTAGAACTAGTGAGCATGCTATCAGACTCCTCCTGCTCTCTATCGCAGCCCAATTGGGGATGCTGCAGGGCTTTACTACTACTATTGAACATTTATATAGTGCTACCAGTCGTATGCAGTGCTGTACAGACATGTAAGAGACAGTCCCTGCTTGTCAGAGCTTATAATCTAGTCAAAAAAAAGGCGCCATCCGGTGCGAAGACCAGCTCAGCCGCACTGTCTTCCACCGCACTCCCCCAATCAGGGTAGAGCTAGTTAGCACGCGATCGGACTCCTCCTGCTCTCCAGCCCAGCCCAATCGGGGATGCTGCAGGACTTTAAAAAGAGGCTTAAAAAGAGGCACCCAAACTGCAAACCAATTTGCAGAAACAATCAGAAGGATGGTACACCTCAGACCTAACCAAGAAACAAGCGGAAGGATGGTACACCTCAGAAAATCGGAACAGAAATGGAGATCCAAAAAGACCACAGAAAATAAAACACATTACTTGTCAATGCTCACAATTTACAAAGAGGCAACAAACACAGTGAAAAAGAACTTTCACTCTAAAATACTAAATAATGCCATAAATCGCCCAAGGGAACTTTTCGAGCTTGTAAAATTGATTACCAAGCCCCCGCAAGATAGTAATTAAAAACCCTAATCCGGCCACAGACCCTAGCTGACTTCTATGCCAGCAAACTAAATCCTAAAGACAAAACTTGCATTCACCATATACCAGTCATAGTGGCCTCTGCAAAAACCTGGCATACCTTTCACTCCATTGACTCAAGACAAATCTTGGACATAATTTCAAACTTAAACACAATCACTTCCCCCACTAGATCCTTGTCCAGTATCCTAGATCAAGGCAATGAAATCAGAAATGGTACCATTCATACAACATATAATAAATCAATCCTTCCAACAAGGAACTATGCCCACCAACCTCAAAAGATCGATAATCCGACCAATTCGAAAAAACAAAACCCTAAACAAAGATGACCCCTCTGTTTATAGACCCATATCAAGCATCCCTTTTATATCCAAAGCCATACAGAAAGCAGTGCAATGTCAACTCCAAGACTTTATAGACTCAACAAATTCCCTAGATGATCAACAATATGGTTTTCGACCGTTTCATGGAGTTGAAACATTCCTCCTAGTTCTGTTTGACTAATTAATACAAGGCCTGGAGAACACAAAAAAAATGTTTATACTATTCCTTGATATAACATCAGCGTTTGACACTGTAAACCATGTGACCCTTATAGCAAGACTTAAGTCCATAGGAATAAAAGGAACCACCCTGAATTGGTTTTCCTCCTATATAACTAACCACGTTCAACAGGTCCAACTTGATCAAAAAACGTCAAATACCTTCCCCCAAACCTAAGGAATACCCTAAGGGCCAGCTTTATCAGCCCTCTTATTTAATTTATACATAAAAACAATCTGCACAATATAAAAAATACAAAATTAATTTTCACATATATGCAGATGACATTATGTTGTACACCCATCTAGACACATGAAACACGACATACAAATCACTAGCAACCTGCCTCAAAGAAACCCAAGCATGGCTTCAAGAAAATAATATGAGCATCAATCTCAAGAAAACCAAGGTAATGTTCATCTAAAAAAAAACAGAATTTCATTCCCCTACAACAATCCTCTTGAATAATAATCTTTTCAACATCAAATTGGAAATAAAATACCTAGGGGTCACCCTCGATAAAACACTTAGCATGGAGCCCCATCTAAGGTTACTAAACAGAACCATATTCTACAAGCTCAGAATCTACAACCACTACGAAACCTCATTGAACTGTCTGATTTCAGAACAGTAGTTCAAGCACTTATAACTTCACACTTGGACTACTGCAATGGCCTTCTACAGGGAATTCCTAAAAAAACACTAAACATACTTCAATTGACCCAAAATGTTACTGCGAGAATCATAATGAAATCGTGGTTCTCAGATCATATTACACCCATCCTAATGGGGCTACACTGACTCCCAATTCCAGCCCGAGTTCGAGACAAGAAAATAATGACGACGTTCAGATTAATACATAACATAGCCCCCTCACACCTTTCCACACTCATCAAAGTACAACCCCCGAATAGAAATAGAAGAACCCCCAACCAAAACATGCTAAAATTACCCAACACTATATGCAACACCAAACAATCTACGAGCAGCAGAGCATTCACATGCATAGCCCCCCTACAATGGAATAACCTTCCGGATACATTAATAGGAATCAAGGACCCTCAATCATTCCACAAGGGGCTAAAAACACACCTATTTAGAGAATATTACAACAACACCTAGTCCATTTTCCTGTTTCACCACCTACCATCCTCCCTCTCCCCTCCTTCCTATACGGTCCCATCCTTCCCCCCTGCAACAAATTTTAATTGATGGTTGTACTTCATTCACTGTCACCAGTAAGAACATTACTGTAAATTCTCTCTGTAAATAGTTTTAGCAGTCCATCTTAGCACTGCTTCATGTTTGAGTCATCCCCTCACAGTTGAGTGAGGGGATGACTCAAACTATGTAAATAGTTTGAGGCATCCCCTCACTCAACTGTTCTATGTATAACGTTCTAAACCTTGTTACATGTAAGTGTTATAGCTTATCGTTATAATGTAAACTGCCCCTGATCTCTGAAAAGGGCGGTATAAAAATGTATGCAAATAAACAAATAAAAATGTAGTAATAGAAGGTGGAGATTTTTCAGCATATTGGACTTCATGTAAAGGGACTCTGAGAAGTTTAGAGAGACTGACATAGATTCAGCTAGTGCTAGGGAAGATTTGGATATAACGGCTAGGCCACCACCCATTCTAACAACATGTGGGGAAGAAACAGCTGAGTAACATGGCAGCAGACAATGATTCAGATAGCTTTCTTCATTGTCCCGTAGCCAGGTCTCAGTGAGGCTAAGAATAGAGTCTATGATAAGATCAGAAATAAAGCCAGTCTTCAATTAAAAAACCCAACAATTTAGCAGGCTGAAAAATAAGGGGGAACCTGGTATTGGGCAAGGCAAAGGCAAGAGTGTTAAGTTAGATGGTATAATAGAAATGAGGTTGCTTACTGTCCTCAGATACCGGCCATGGGGGAGCTGGGGCAGGTGTCTTCCACAAATGCCCTGAATAGCTGACATGGCACTGAGACTTGAAGGAGTCTGAGGGATGGTACAGAGAAGGAGCAGCAAAAATATACAGTGCAAGAACAATAGCTGGTGGTGATGGAAGACATAGCATTAAACAGCATTGGACGCCAGGCACTCCAAGAGTCACCCCAAAGAGATCGCCCAAGGAATATGCTCCTTTTGTGTACTCCTGCGGCATGCACCACTGCAGCATGGAATGTCACAGCAGACTGAGCTTTAGGCGATCCTAAGGATGACATCAGGCAGGTAGGCAAAGCTTGGGTGGGCAAAACGTATCATGTCCTGAAGCCCAAAAACAGTCTGGAAAGCACAAACAAACCTGAAAAACAACAGGGAGAAGGTAGAGGAAACAGCAAGTAGCACACACAGCCACAGCCAAAATTCTCCTTAGAATTACTTCAAAATCAATGTCAAAATGTGCTCAATCCACCCTATTTTTTAATGTCCAGGGGTTTTTTTTATTCAACTAAAACCAGGCTTTGATGCCTGTGAGACTTAGGATCCCTCTCAGACCGCTCATGCCACTTGTCTCCAACACTGACTTCTTGAAGCAATATAAATGCTTCTTCAGTTCACTATTATTATTGTATTGACTCTTCAGCAAACAGTCTTAATTCAAATCTTGTTCCACTTACTTTGATCTCAGTTCTCTGTTCAATTGCCCAATCAGGCTAAATCGATTGCATTACTTTCTCTTCAAAGCAATTCTTATACATTGTTGCTTAAGAGTTAAATGGCAGGAAAACGACAGATACTTAGATGTCTATGGAAACCTTTCACTACAAACAATAAGGCTCTGGCTCAAGTCATCGCCACCTAGCTAACAAAAAGTTGTGTCTCAACCTGAGGGCCCCTCGTTTCGCCTACTGGCTGCTTGCTTCCGGGGTCTGCTATTTAAAAACAAGCACAACCTACAATTGTCAATTGTAATGCGATGCATCTCTTCTCCATGGACCAGCAGGATTGCATCAGCCACACCTGGTGACATTCTTCGGGCAGCGCCATGCGGAAGTACTCTCCAGCGCTCAGGTTTCTGAGCATGCCCAGGTAGCCCACCTCATTGGTCCGCCCCTAGTCCAGCCAGTCTTCTTCCTTCCACCTTGCCAGCAAGACAGACTCTACTCTTCTCACCAATCCAACACTTAAACCTAAAACAATCCAAATCATCCGACAAGCCGAAACCGGGGTTTAAAAAATACCGACGCTGCAACAAGAAGATGAGCAACTCGGATACACACGACATCTGCGTACGCTGCTTGGGCCACGGCCACAGTGTGGAAGACTGCCCCGCTGCAGCTGCATGTCACCAAGAGCCCACAAATCCAGAGGACATACCCTGAAAGATTACCTTGCTGCCTCAGGTAAATCTGCCTCCTGCTCTGCTGTTCTGGCTCAGGATGCAACCGACGGGGCCCCATCCTCAACCAGACTGCCGCCAATGCTCCTGCCACTCTGGTGTTTTCCTCGACCCTGGCCTTGCCTCGGCCTGGCCCCCAGGACTCCGCTGACCTCCAGGCAAACCAAAACCCCGAAGGGGGCTCCTCCCTGGTAGCAGGTCCCAGCCATACTGCCGACAAAGATGGCGCTGCCCGGAAGTCTTCCAGTGGGTCCTCCAGCTCCGCCCACTTACACCTGACTCGCCAAGAAGCCAGAAGTCTAGGAGACCTTGCTGCCTCGCATCGCGTCGACATCCCTGGCTCCATTCTCCACCCGGCCCCGGCTCTACCCACTGGCGCCGGATGGCAAAATTCAAAAAGCCAAGGCGCTGACGGAGATTCGGCACACCAGTGCTGATCGCACAAGGGACACCACGGGGACTGCAATGGTGCCAATATCCGGCACCGCGATCAGCATTGACACAGCAGTGGTGCCGATTGCCGGCACCGCGATCAGTGCAGACACAGTGGCAGAAAATAAAGAAACTACAGGGGCTCCTCTAGCAGCTCCAGCCCCAGACAACCTCAATGCAAGAAGCACCGCGCTGAACACCACCATACCCGGACCCACAAAAAATGTGGCAGACACTCAACTTCCACCAGCTCAAGCAGCAGCATTGATTCCAATGCCAGAAGCAGGCAGAGCAGCTCCTGTAGCCACAGCTCCTCTGCCATCCTTAAACTGCTCACGCAACATCTACAGGGCGCACTGCCCACCACGGCTCCTATACCACATCCTGTCTCCACGATCGCCTCACCTGAATCCCCCCCAAGAGACACAATGGCCATGGAACACGCTTCACTGCCACCGCAGGAAAAGGACCACGCTCTGCCACAACTTGAGACTCCAAACTTCCTGTCACCGGGTAGCATTGCAGAAGAACATGACATTGAAGCCGTGGTCGGCTCCGCATCCAATGATCATACCAAATCCAATGATCATACCAAATCCACAGAACCAGAAGGCGCTCAACCCCCTATGGAGGACCTTACCTATCCAAAATTCCTAAAGAGAGTTGTGAGCACTTTAGCCCTGACAGATGCGAATATAGTGGACGAACCTGACCCTGAGGTCCTGAAATACCTCACCGCCCCAAAACCAGCCTTCGCACTGCCCGTACACCGCAAACTGCGTGATGACTATCTGGAAGTATGGTGGACCCCAGCCTCTGGCCACCCATTTCCCAGAAGACTGGACTCTAAATACCAGGTCCAACCTATACCTGGCTTCGCCACACCACAACTGCCCCACCAGTCCATAGTGGTCTCCTCAGCTTTGAAGAGAAGCAAGTCATCTCGCACCCACTCCAACAACCCACCGGGTCGGGATCAGAAGCTACTCGATGACCTAGGCAAAAAAGTCTTCCAAGGGGCTATGATAAATGCCAGAATCGCCTCACACCAGTTCCAGCACATCCTTTTCCAGGATGCCTGCATGGCAAACATAAAAGTTGCTGTCTCGTCCCTTCCAAAGGAGACCCAAGCATCCATTTCTGATTCCCTCACAGGCATGTCAGAATGCAGCAAACACCTGGTCAGCACGGCCTTCGACTCCTTCGACATGGCTGTGAGAACCGCAGGCACGGCTATCTCTGCCAGAAGGTGGGCCTGGCTATGAGTGTCTGGCCTACGCGATGACACCCATGATGGGATCGCTGATGCCCCCTGCTCAGGCGATTCACTCTTTGTGAAGAAAGTCGCTGACACCGTCAATGACATGAGGGAACACTGTACTACCCTGAAGACCCTAGCAGAGGAGGGCTTCGAACGCTGTAGTGGCCCCCATAAGGGCAACTATCAACGGAAACCTTACTTCAGTTCCAGCAACTACAGCTCCAACAGGAAATACACCTCCAGAAAGTGGCAAGGGCCCAAGTACAAATCCAACTCCTTCCACGGATCTTCTTATCAGTGCCAGCCACAGAGGGACCGTAAACAGAAGAAGAACACCAACACGCCAGCTAGCAAAGGAGGACCCTCCTTTTGACAAGCCCAGATGGGCGCCCACCCGGATAGGGTGACGCCTGTCACGATTCCTGCAGGAGTGGGAAAAGATCTCCTCCGACTCCTGGGTCCTAAGCGTCATTCACTAGGGATACTGCATACGCTTCCTTGCAGCACCTTACCAATGCAACAAACCATCCAGCAGCACCCCGCCTCACCTACGCATTCCCATGGCAGCAGAGCTGATTCACCTCCTAGCATCTCATGCCATAGAAGAGGTCCCACCGGCAGAGATCAACTCTAGCTTCTACTCCAGATACTTCCTCATCCCGAAGAGAATGGGCGGGATGTGCCCCATCCTAGATCTACACAATCTAAACAAATTCATCACCAGGGAGAAGTTCAGGATGTACTCCCCAAACTCTATCCTTCCCCTGATTCAAACCGGTGACTGGCTGGCATCCTTGGATCTGCAAGAAGCCTACACGCACATCCTCATCCACAAGTCGCACAGGAATTACCTCTGCTTCCACGTGCTGGGGCACCACTACCAATACAGAGTCCTTCCTTTCGGCCTGTCATCGGCACCAAGAGTCTTCACAAAATGCGTAGCTGCTGCAGCAGCGCACCTCCGCAATAAAAACATCTCTGTGTTTCTGTACCTGGACGACTGGCTCCTCACGGCACCCTCTGCCGAAGAACTACAGGACTCCCTGGGAAGGGTGATGGCCACGCTCTCCTCCCTGGGCTTTGTCATCAACTATGACAAGTCTCAACTGCAACCCTCCCAGCGACTGGAATTCATAGGAGCAGTAATCGACACATGGGAGTCAAAAGTCTACCTCCCGGAATGCAGACTGCTCACCATCACCTCCCTGGCCACTGCCGCAGCTACAGTGGAGAACTCCTCCGCACGGTCCCTCCCCCACCTCTTGGAACAAATGGCAACAACGACTTCGGTCCTGCTGACCACGAGGATGAAGATGCGTCCGCTCCAGTGGCACCTGCGCTCCCACTGGAACCAGCATTCCTAACCCCTTTCCACCCGCGTACCGCTGTCCCCCTACACAAGGACTCATCTACACTGGTGGACCATCCCTTCGAACCTTTCGAAAGGGAAGGACATTCATCAGCCCGCGCACCAGATGATCCTCACCATGGATACCTCCAACACCGGCTGGGGGGCCCACCTCCTACAATTCAGTACCCAGGGAGCCTGGTCCCAGAGGGAATGACTGTTTCACATCAATCTCCTAGAACTGAGAGCCATCAAGTACGCTCTCCTTGCCTTCCTCCCTCACCTACAAGGCAAGTCCATCCTTCTACAGACAGACAGCCAAGTGGCCATGTTCTACATCAACAAACAGGGAGGAACTGATTCTCGCCTCCTCTGCAAAGAAGCATTGACAATATGGTCCATAGCCTTGGAGAACCACTGCACACTACGTGCCTCCTACCTGCCAGGAGATATGAACACCCTTGTGGACAAACTCAGCAGACAGCTGCAACCTCATGAATGGATGCTGTCCAGGGACATCACCAGCAGCTTCTTCCATCTATGGGGAACTCCGGCCATAGACCTCTTCACAACAGAACAGAATGCCAAGTGTTCCCTGTTCTGTTCCAGGCATCCATTAGCCAAGAGACTAGCAGCGGATGCATTTCACGTGTACTGGGGGGTGTGGTCTCTGGTGTACGCCTTCCCACCAACCCCGCTCATCCCAGCAACCCTGCAGCGCATAGTCCAAGACAAGCACGAGCCATCCTAATCGTTCTCTACTGGCCTCGCCAGATATGGTTCACACTATTATTACACCTGGCCCACAGGAGCCTGACGCGCCTGCCCCTCAGACCGGATCTGCTGACTCAGAACTCAGGCAGCACAAGACACCTCAACCTCAAGGCCCTCGCTCTCACTGCCTGGAGGTTGAAAGGTTGAGCCTCTCAGATCTCCACCTACCAGTCGAGGTTCAGGACATGGTCCTGGCAGCCAGGAGACCATCCACCAGGAAATCCTATGGCCTCAAATGGAAGAGATTCAGCATCTGGTGTGCAGCATGTGGCCTCAGTCCCACCACATGTCCGATCGCCCAGATCCTACAATACCTCAACTCTCTATCCAACCTCGGCCTCAAGAACCAATCCATCCGGGTCCACCTCTCCGCAATAGCAGCCTTCCATGCCCCAGAAGATGGAGCAAGTTCCGTCGCAACGCTACCCCTTACCTCACATTTCATGAAAGGACTTAACAACCTCAGGCCTCCGGTCAGACCTCCGGTTCCGCACTGGGACCTCAACTCTGTTCTGCAGCGCTTAACACGGGAGCCCTTCGAGCCACTCGAGTCTACAGACATGAAATTCACATCCTGGAAAACCTTATTCTTAGTGGCCATAACATCCGCCAGAAGGATCAGCGAGCTACAAGCACTGGTGTCACACCCACCATATACACAACTGCTCCAAGACCGTGCCTCCCTGAGGACCAATCCTTGGTTTGTTCCCAAGATCCCCTCTGCGTTCCACGTCAATCAATCCATTGAGCTCCCTTCTTTCTTCCCAGAGCCTCACTCATCAGCCGAGGAACGACGCCTACACACCTTGGACTGTCTCCGGGCCCTCAGAATCTACCTCCGCAGGATGCTCCCCATCCGAACAGGTGACCAGCTTTTCGTTTCCTTCGACCCGAACAGGCCGGGGAGGCCCGTCACAAAGAGAACCCTCTCCCACTGGGTGGCCGCATGTGTGTCTTTCTGCTTTGACACATCAAATGGCCAGACCCCACCAAAAGTTGGACCGCACAAGCTCAGAGCGTTGGCCACCTCCCTAACCAACCTCCGCTCAGTTCCACTCGCCGACATCTGCAAAGCAGCTACGTGGTCATCACCACACACCTTTCAGAAGCACTACTGCCTGGACCTCAGAGAGAGCGAAGATGTGGCAGTGGGCAGAGCTGTCCTTGCCTCCGCTGTGGAAGGAGCCAAGACTTGCCCATGAACACGAGACCACATTAGAAGTATCCAAGCACGCGGATGGACCGCGACTGTTGCATTTCGATCACGTTGACTTTCACCTATTGTTGCACTATGTCACTTGCACTATGTCACGTTGTTTGCACTTCATGCTTGCACTATGTCATGGAAAGATTTGTCTGCTACCATGCACTGTCTTACCTCATGTGATAGTTTACTGTTGCACCTATGCACACCTGTACTACTTGCACTGTTCCATTGCACCTGTTTCCACTGCACCTGCACCTGTTACCATTAAACGTTATGCCCAGGCTCAATGACTACATGTCTCTTTATCCTCACCTCCCTCCTCCACCTCCACGCACCCTGCGCTGCTAGGGAGGCACCAGGTGTGGCTGATGCAATCCTGCTGGTCCATGGAGAAAGCAAAGTTACTTACCTGTAACAGGGGTTCTCCGTGGACAGCAGGATAAGTCAGCCACACTATCCCACCCACCTCCCTGGAGGAGGTTGACTGAATGGGCTCGCCCCTAGCCAGAAAGACTAGCTAGGAACATACTGGCTAGACTAGGGGCGGACCAATGAGGTGGACTACCTGGGCATGCTCAGAAACCTGAGCTCTGGAGAGTACTTCCACATGGCGCCGCCCGAAGGATGTCACCAGGTGTGGCTGACTTATCCTGCTGTCCACGGAGAACCCCTGTTACAGGTAAGTAACTTTGCTCTCCCAGCAGAGAAGAATTTTTCAAAGCACTTACTTTTCCTCGTGTCTTTATTTACTCTGCACTCAGTGCTTTGCATAATTCCCACATGGCTACTTCCTCTCTTTTAAATACCCAAAGATAATTTCCTGCCCTCTGTGTTAGCTAATTTTAACTCTTGTTAGTCAAATCTTCTTTCCCACAGTATTAGAAACAATTTATCACTGCAATTATTTTTTACCTTCAGTGGTTCTCATAATCCACCTCGATTTAGAAAAAGGCTTTCCATTCTATTTGTCGATTTATGCCCATTGGCTCCACTGTGTTCAGTCTAAAGATACACCTCTACTCTGGCTGTAGCAAGACTCTTGCTCTATCATCCCCTCTCTTAAACTTTCTTAGCCACTTCTAGCCCACAACATTGTAATGATTCAAATGCATGGCTTTCACTAATGCAGTGAGACACTAATGGTGTTTCAATCTTTCTTTCTAAAATGTGCTTATGTTCTGACATCCTCACTCTCATTTGCCAAATGGTTTGCCCAATATATACTTCTTTACAGGGACACACTACGGCATAGACTAAAAATTCAGTATAACATGAACTGAAATGTCTAAGGGGTATGTTTACTAAACCGCGCAATTGTGCGGGGCGCACGCTAATAGTGTGTTTTTGTGCCCCGCGCACGTGCGCGCTGCACTAACGGGCCCGCACAAGTGCGCGGCACGCTGATGTGCGATAGAGGCATGGAAAGGCATTCTGAGGGCGGAGGAAGGCTCCTGAGGGGCAGAGGGACGGGGTCAATGGGTGGAGAGTGGGAGGGGAGAGGCTCCCCGCACAGGAGTGGGGCTGAAATTCGATGAAAAAAATACTGCGAGTGAAAACCTCGCGTTAGAGCCGATTTAAAGGGAAGAGAAACCATTTATGTCAGCAATGTACAGCAAAACCAGGGAAACTCACAAAACGTGAGCAGTGTGATACATGTGCACAGAACAAAATAGCAAATAAAAATTGAAAATGACCACAACAAAATTCTAATAAATTATAATCCAGCTGGGCAATAGTGATAGTCATGGAAAACATCAAAAATCACTCCCAAGAAAGTCCCAAAAATGAAATATGAATTTTAGAAGGGTCTACGCTCCGTCCCCATACAAGGTGAATGATCCCACAGTGAAATTATGCAGAGCAGGGTTTATGACTCCTTTGGCCAGGTTTCCTATCTCCAGGGACTGCACTGTCTCTGTGGCCACAGGGTGGTGCAGTGAACACAGACAGTGTGTTCAGGAGCCAAAAATCACCAGTTCAAGCTCCAGCTGGGGCTCTTGCAAACCCAATCCCCATATTTTACCCACCACTAAACCATGATAGTAAAGACCAAACGTTTTTGCAGATAACATAAGCATGGTCCAAACACCTTTATTTTACCCTACAGAGCACAGACACCAGAAACATGTGCATTACCTAGACCACAGTCCCCTCAATGCAGTCCTGGAGGGCCACATATCATTTAGCTGTGATGCTGTCAGCAATATAAGGTCATGTCAGCATGGTGGCGGAGGGGTACCGTTGGTGGAGGGGGCAGTGGCTGCTGCCCACAGCAGACAGTGGCCTATCCCCCTTCACGTGGGTGCAGTGCCCTCCAACAGACAGACCCTGTCTGACAAACAGCCATGGACTCCCCAGGGAATGCACTGTCTTTGTGCTAAGACGGTGGTGCAGTGGACACAGCCAGTGCCTTTAGAACCAGAAGGTCACAGATTCAAATCCCAGCTGGGGCTCCTGTCAACCCAATCCCCTTCTTTTACCCATGAAGAAATCATGGTAGTAAAGACTGAACCATTATTGCTGAGACCATACACATGGGTCAAAAACCTCTATTTTACCCTACACAGCACAAACACCAAAGAAATGTGCATTACCTACGGCACAATCCCCCAAATGCAGTCCATGAGGACCAAACACCATTCAGTTTCCATGCTGCCTCTAATAAAGATGCCTGTGCTGCATATCTATGCACCACTCCCATGGTATGCAGCTGTATCCCATGCATATTCATGAGGGACAGCATGAAAACCCGAACAGTGTTTGGCACACCAGGACTGGAGTTGGGAACCTCTGCCGTAAAGCAGCAGCCAACAGGGCCAGACACACCCACACCCACACCCACAGGCCCCATTGGCTAATGCCTCCTGGAGAGGCAGGACATTGGGCCCTGCGTGCATCTCCCAATACTAACACTTGCATACCTTAGCAATGCCACCCTACACCTGGGTATATGGTACACACCTATCAAACGTTTCCTATGATTACTGGCAGATAGCAAGTCCTACGTTAAGCACAGTTTGCTCATTGAGCTCCATCATAACAATCTTTCTGATGTCTGCGGTGTGTGCTTCAGGTCTGGTCTCTGACAGTGTTTACCACCCTGGGGAGTGACCCCCAACAGTATTGCGTAGCATATCAATGCCTGTACTGTGCCCAGGACTGGTGTGGTGGGCAGGGCTGCTAAACTCCTCTATAGTAGCACAATGCTGGCATAGGTGTGGGAGTGTGTGTCTGTCTATACAGTGTGTGGTGGCTGCAAACACCTTCGAAAGCCCACACTGCCAGCACTGTTGCCAGTATTGGCCTGCCAATGTGCATAATGAGGAGCAAGGTACCATGGGTATAGCCCGGACAGGGAGACCTGGCCAGGATGCATCTGCACAGGGCATAGGGCACTGGCTGGGACATTGTAGTGCCCAGCCTCCACCTACACAGACAGGGTGACCTCAGTATGTCCTGCTGGGGGATCACTCTCACCCTGACTGTGCAGTGACGACAGCATGGCTAGGCACCCCCATAGCGCTATATAGCGTTTCTCTCATGTGATATTTATGGGTTTCCTTTTGGGGCTCAGTCACTGATTTATCTGCTTGTTGTGTATGCTGACATTCTAGTTCTGGGTGCATGAATTTCCCCTGGGAACATGCACTATGGATTAGCTAGCAGACTGTTTGCAGCTAGTATGTGTCTTGATGGAGTGGCTTGCAGGGTGCAGCGGCTGAAGGCTTGCTGCAGGAGAATATCAGATAGTGGTGGGGTGCAGCTTAGCATATCCAGGCCTAAAGTCTGTCTGCTATTGTGTTATGGATGTGTACAGAGCTGCATTGACTGCCCTGTAGGTTGTCTGTTCCCCAGCAGGACTGAGGTTGATGGTCCCCTCTACTGCCACCATTGCAGGGAGGTAGAATGTGGATCTGTTGATAGGAGACCCTGTTTGCTGCCCACAGCCTGGGGGGGGGTGGTGGTGGTGGTGGTATGTGGCCCACCTAGGGGTCCATAGGGGCTACACCTGACTGAGACAGACAGAGATATCCAAGGTGTTCCTGCACAAACTACCTATCTCACACATAAACACTGCTTTTGACCTCTGGCATGGCCTCTTTCAGCCATGGAAGGTGCTGTGGACCTGGTGCTGGGCGCCTCACCGCACCCTCAGGGTGAGCACAGTAACCGCACAATGTGACGGTGTGTAGCTACTCTGTGCCAGTAAAACACACGGTCAGTACCCCCTACCAGGACGAGGTGCTTTGGGGGTGCACATGGTCACTTCCCCCTACCAGGCCGAGGTGCTGTGGGGGTGCATTCCCCATCTTGTGTTTATCTGTGGACAGCTTATTTGCATGTGCAGTGCATCATGGGTACGGGTGGGCTAACCCTATCCTGGTGACCACAGCAGACTGTCTGTGTGGTGACGTGCACTCCCTCTGCAGCCAGCCAGGTGCTTATTAGTAGCTATAGGGCTGTAGCACAATGGTTACTTCACTGTCTGTGGAGCCAGAGGTCATGGGTTCAAACCCACAGTGGGGTTATTTGATGGGGCTGCCCAGAGCATTATCTCTTTTTAATGTACTTTATTGCTGCCAGAAAAAACACCCTCATCGTACTGTACCCTTAAGGTGCCTCAGAGGGCGTTTTATAGGGCGCCTTATAGGTTACCTTATGGTTACCATCCATATAAGGTGCACTATACGTTATCCTGTGGAGCAACTTATAGGGTGCCCTATAGGGGACATTTTAGGGTGCCGTGGCGGACAGTGCACTTTATAATGTGCCCTATGGAGTGCCTTATATGGTGCCTTATGCGGCACCTTCAATTACGGCACGTGAGGACCTGTTTGCTGGCAGCAATTAATAAAATACAACTAAAGTGCTACAGGAAAAAATGCATACATTGCAAAGCTGATGCCACAGCCAGCCTTACGTATTAGGCACACTGGGGAGCAAACTCATCACCCATGTATCAGCAGTCAGTGCCTTACCCTTTGTGCTACACTGCTGCTCATCATTTTGTGTCAGCACACCTACTTATGCTGTGCATTCCTTAAACTTCACAGTGCTGCCATCAAAAACATTGCTGTGACCTTGCGGTAACTCATACGGCACCCTATAAAGCGCCCTATAAGCAACATTCTAGGGTGCCTTGGCAGACAGTGCACTTTAAAATGTGCCTTATGGGGTGCTTTATGTTAACACGCTTTGAGAGTGCGTTTGCTAGTAGTAGTAATTAAAATAAAAAAATAAAATGCCTCCTAAAGCAAACTTACCCATAATAGGTAATGCTTCAGCCAGCCTTCTTCATTGGGAACTGTGGAGGATTGAACCCACAATCTCTGCACCATTGGTTGGTGTCTTAACCATTGTGCTGTGGCTCTGCTCCTGTGCTTGTGCATTAGCGCACTACCTTATGCCGCCCAATATTAAAATGCCTCCTAAAGCAATAGCACACTGCCTTATGCCCATCAGCGTGCCACCTTATATGCTGCCCAATATTAAACTGGCTCCTAAAGTAATGCCTCAGCCAGCTGTCTTCATTGGGCACTGTGGGGGATTAAACTCCTGATCTCTGCATCATTGGTGAGTGTCTTAACCATTGTGCTGTGGCTCTGCTCTTTTACTTACACATCAGCGCGCCACTTATGCCTCCCGCGCAGTTTTCTCATGCGCTAATGTGCAGGGCGCACATGGGCGCCGCGCACCTTAGCGCATATTTAAATCCCGCTTTTTCTTTTTCAGAAAGAAACGCCCACTCCTTATATGGCAACCGCACACTAGCGCGGCCCGCCCATTACCGGGGTTTTAGTAAACATACTCCTAAGTATAATACTTTGCCCATTCAAAGGATTAAAAAATCCTTTAGTCTGTAATGTTACTCGGCATGTAAGACAATGACCACATTCAAAGTGTCTCAATAAAGGACCCCCTTCTAACGTTCTTATTCCAGCATCCTCAGATTTTAATTCAGAAGGACATAACAGATCTTTCAGATTTTTATCCCTCCTGTAAGCTACTTGAAGGTTTCTATTTTTGAAGCATTTGTGTATTTTTTACAAGTTCCAATATTCTTTTTTTGTTTTGTCTTGGTAATCTTAAATGCTAATGGTGAATACTTCAAAGCACACACTTCTTTATTAGGACAATCCTTTTCATTCAAAGACTGTTGTAACAATAATGCCTGGTTGTTATATGGTATACTGATCTTCTATAGGCTCTCTTTACAAAATGCTCTTGATAGCCTCGTCTAATCAATTGATTTTGTAATTCTCTCGCTTTTACTTTAAATTCATTACCTGTAGAACATATCCTCCTAAATTGCAAAAACTGTGAAAAAGGCAAACTATTCTTTAAATAATGTGGATGATTATTATCATATGGAAAAATGTGTTTTTATCTGTGGAATTTTGTTCTGGGACAAATGCTCCCGGTTTCAACTCCCTTCCTCTTATCACACCCTGCCCCCCTCCCCCACCCCGCAGTCCAACCTACCCAGGCCAGGACCCTCCTCCAACCTCCAGCCTAGTTGTGGGGGCTGGCACCCCTTAGCTGCCGGCCCGCCATTTCTTGTAAAGCTTGTAATCATTTCCTTTTTTGATAGTTTTCACACATTCCGTTTCCCTTAAACAATACAAGCTAGTTGCTTTGGCAGATCATACTACATCTCATGTGGTTTACATAATTATGTGTCCCTGTTATTTACTATGTGTAGGTAAAACATTCCACCCTATCAAGATAAGGATTTTTTTGACATGGTAGTAATTTTCACTTATCGCAAATGAATTCTCCCTTGATGCTTCCTTGGCAGGAATTACACCACTCTATTGGAGAGATGACTCTATTTTATATTGCCTCCTAGCTCTCAAGGTGGTAACTATCCTCTACAATTTGTATAAAGGAAGCATCATTGAATTTTGAATTTTAAATACTCTGATACTGCCTGGTTTTAATCAAAAAACAGAGTTGTCTCCATTTCTGTAGCTTCCATTGGCATATGATTTCCAATTTAACAAATTATATTTTAATTTCTTGTGTGGGGATGTTGTGCAGTCATACTCTGAATCTTTTACTATCCTCATATGGAAGCATGGGTATGGATACTGGTACACAGCTGAGTGCCCATATCACTTCCAAGTATGTCAAATGTTGTTTCCTGAATGTGGGTTGAAGCCTGCATAGATTGTAATCTGCAAAATTGTGAGCCTATGATGTTTTAACTAATGTTTTTCACTGATTTTTACTATTTGCATGACAATATTATATTGCTTTTTTTCTTTAGTTTCATAGTGTAAAGAAACTGCAGTGTTGTATACTTAATTTTGAATTCCCTTGAAACAGTTTCAGAGAAACAGGTCTGTGTCAGAGAGGTCATATTGTTTTCCATTACCAGAGTCATAGCACCAAGTAAGTGTTATCTCAACAGCTGTTCTAAGACTGTATTCCATATATTGATAATTATTAAAGCGATATTATGCTTATAGAAACACAGGCACTTTTTGCACACTAAGCCTGATGATATAGAGAAGTTTCTTGAGACAATCTCAGGCTTTGGCAGTCATTCTGAGTTGCAAATTGCAGGGTTGTATGTCTGGCTTGGACGTACAACTCGTGCACAATGGCTAGACGTGATTCCGAGGCACCTGCTCCCCAAATGTACACTGGGGATGTGCCAGGAGAGTTGGATGGGGTGGGAGGGACAGGGGTGGAGCAAGAGCAGAACAGGGGCATTGCTAGACACCTAGACATTCAGAGGTCATTCCGGGCAGGCCTCTGTGCGTCCCCCAGATTCGACCTGGAAGTCCGCCTTATTCCAATGCAGAAGTGGAATAAGCGCAGGGCATAGGGGAGATCCGGGCCTGCAGCCCCCCCCCTGACATTGAGCCACCGCGGGTGGTGTCCTACCTCCTGATATATATGTCAGGCAGCGGGGAAATGGGCCTTCATGGCAACAAGAAACCGCTGCATCGGCACACCAGCAGGAGCATTGGGAGGGCTCGACAGACAGGGTTCTCAGCGTCCATGGCACCAGAATCGGGGGCATGCCGGGCCATCCAAGTGCCCTGATTCTGCAACCGCAGGAACATAGAGCTTGTGCAGTTGCAGAATCGGGTAGAAATTGGTCTCGTTCAACTTTTGGCCTTCCGGACGGCCCAGACGTGCCTCTTGCAGAATTGGCCTCTTTTTGTATAAAACTCACTCTTATATTTCTCAGATTTATTCTCTATAATCCTGTTCATACTTACTGCACACTTTCTATACAACCAAAATTCATTTTTAAATTGAGTATAATATTGCCATGCACTGAACCTTTTTTTCATTTTTCACATTTTGGATTTCTTCGGGGTGTACTTTAGTATAGTACTCCTATTTTTGTTGCCGCAGAGTAAATTTAATACAAATTTGACTAATGCTTCTCTAGACTTCATATCATATCAAAAAGTTAGAACCAGCCATCGTTGCTAATGTAACATTAGTAAGTAACAAACACCAATTAAATTTTATAACTATCTGATTGCACTATATAAAGAGATGAAAAAAGCGCTGGCAACAGTAAAACCTGGCTATCCACTAGATAGCAGAGCTAATAAAAGTCTGCTTGAGAATGTGGACAAGTGATAATTACTATGGTAATCTGCAGAGATAGAGAAATTTAAAGTAGCTTATCTCTCTCACATTATGCAGATGCTGAATGCCCTCCAAATACATCTGTAATTTAATGGTTCAGTGCTGCTGCTTATAGTAGAAGCAATCCAAGGGTGACATTGAGTTTATAACATAACGTTTGTAACATATCCTAACACCTCTCATGCAACACAGAATAGTCATTTTCTTCCAGGCTGGTGCATTTTTCATCGAAACATCTAATTAAAATAGTCATGATGGATTTTTTTTGTTTGTAGTCTACCGCAGTAGGATGAATGGACCCTATACTGTACAGGGCTTGGCAAGAGACTGCTAAAAAATGGTAAACAGAAGCTGCAAGCAGAAAGTCAGTACTTGCAAGAAAGAGACAACTGTTTCTACTTTAAGCACACTGAGTAGGAAGAAAAGGTGGGATCTCCTAAATATAGCCAGAAGCCAAAGAAAGGTGAACATGGCAAGGAGACCGACTGCTGATTTTCTCTGCAGCTGAACTACTGCTCATTATATCTATGTTGTAATTTTGCTGTGTTTTATCTTTCTGTAATATTCTTTTATATTGCTTCAAACCAACTTCAGCTAACAGCTGAGCCCTGAAAAATGAAAATCTGCATTCACTAATCTTCCAGAGCTTAGTACCAGGGAACACTGGTACAGAGAACACTACTACTACTGAACATTTATATAGCACCACAAGACGTACGCAGCGCTGCAAAGACACATGTAAAAGACGCTCCCTGCTCATCAGAACTTACAATCTAGTCAAGACAGAGAACACAGTAGCTATAGAGATAAAACATAAGAACATAAGATATGCCATATTGGGTCAGACCAAGGTCCATCAAGCCAATATCCCGTTTCCAACAGTGGCCAATCTACGTCATACGTACCTAGAAGTTTCCCCAAAAGACACAGGTTCCACAATGCTTGTGCTGGGTCAAGCATTGATATCCTGGGTCCCTTCTTAATAATGGTTTATGGACCTTTCCTCCAGGAACTTGTCCAAACCTTTTTTAACCACACTGCATCTTGGTCTTGTTCTGAACGATCACCGATGTACACCTCAATAATAAGTCGTTCAATATTAACTCTATGAAAAATGAAGTAGATCCAAAATCCTTCCTTTTAATTAAATCAGAAGCACTCGTGACATTTACGAAGGTCTCAGACTTATATCGGTACTACCTTTCAGACTGTCGTCTTGAATCAGTACTGTGCCTTATTGCATCAATGACCTTTGATCTATTTCCACCAGTGGAGCTAATTTATGGAGAGCTGGTGTACAAACTGGCATTAAAACAGTAACGGCCTCAATGAAAACAAACTGTAAACTGTACACTTAGCTTTCAAATTTCAACTGCTATTCTCTTAGCTTCTCTGTTATATGAATACTACGTTGATCCCGACGCCTGCCCCAGGTACCATTCATGCGTTTCACGATATCAGTTTCCTCAGGGGATCTGCATTTTCTTTTTTAATTTTGCTGTATAAAAATAAAATATAATATTAAACCCCACTCCAAATTCTAAATAGTTACTCCCTAACAAACTAGTGAATACTAAAATTAAAATAAGAATAAAAACTTCTTTGTCTCATACGTTCGATGCTGCCCGTGTCCGATACTTGCAAAACCCCAAACAGACTACATCTCCTTAGCCAATCTCTCTCTTTATCTTTGGACTTTATAGAACAATGAAATAAAATTTTGAACAAGTGCTCCCTGGACCTTATGGTCCTGATTGTTGATTCAACTAAAAAGGAAATTGAGAAAATAACTGAGGAAGAAGAGGTAGCACAAGCAAGTTTAAAATCTTTGGAGTTAGAGGGAGTATATCTCACTAAGATGGAGGAACTAAAGAAGCAAGTGTTGACCCTACATCAGGAAGTCATGGCTAAGAAGATGAAGAAGTTTAAAAGAGATAATATGGATTACAAAACAGGATACGTCTATCCCTGGATGAACACCAAACACATTAAACTCATGCACTCCATAGTCTTAACGCGCAGAGCTGCAATCTCACCTTGCTTCTCCTCTCATTAAGAAACATTAGCTGCATTTAGCTGCTTTGTACATAGTTGCTTTTTGTACATAGTTTTATTATGTTCTCTGTTTATGAAACCTGTTTAATGTATACCCAGTTCATTGTCCTGTTCATTGTAAGCACTGATCAATTTTTGTGACGTGTAGTTTCTGTTCATTGTAAACCGCATTGATGTCAAATAGCGCAGTATAAAAGAAACTGTAAATAAATAAATAAATAAATAAATTGAAAAAATCCAAAAAGTGAGTCATTTTGAAGATACTTCGGATGAGGTTTTATCCACAGATTCAAATAAGTCCTCTAAGAATGGAAATAATTTTTTGGATGAAGACAATGACGACAAGCACAAGAAGAAAGAGACAGAATGGGTCGAATGAAAGTGAACAAAAAATGAAAAATTCATTGGAAATGAGAAATGTAGTTGATTTAGTAGTGAATTTATCGGGGAAAAAATTATCCCAGTCATCTTTAAGTGTTTTAAATAAAGGTCTGTCTTTTGTCCCGCACACTAGTTTTGATTCTTTCCAATTCAAAATAGACTTTGAAAGCCTGATACGGAAATTGAATTTGAAAAGTTATTTTTCCAGGATTAACCCAGAAGTGAAAGACCAGCTAGAATCGGGAGAAAGGGATCAGCAACCGGGATGAGTATGGCTGTCGATGAAATCTACATGGTCCCCCCCCCCCCCCCGGGCCCCTTGCATCCAGCCCTGGAGGTTTTTAAAAAAACTGGTGTTGAATGACATACAGGAACTTCAGATAAAACGTAGATTAAAGCACACCACGTTGACTAGCTCAGAGAATCAGGCTCTACATGAGTTGAAGAAACCGTCAGACATAGTCATCAGAAGAGCCGACAAAGGAGGGGTGGTGGTGGTGTTAGACAGACAAGATTATCTGTCAGAAGCTTTTTCTCAATTACAGGATTCAGCTGTATATATTATACTGGAGAATGACCCTAAAATAGGCTTGCAAACTGAAATTAGAAATATTACCTTAGAGGCTTTACAGAAGAAATTAATCACTAGTAAAGAATTCAATTTTTTAAATGTCCAGACCCACACGACAGCGAAGTTCTATATAGTACCAAAAATACTCAAAAGTTTGTTAAAACCCCCAGGAAGACCTATTGTGTCTACAAGGGGCAGTGTTCTGGAGCCGTTATCAACGTACGTGGATTCTTTCTTACGCCCCCTGCTAGTTAATGTTCCATCATATTTAAAAGATACCACTCACTTTTTGAATGTTTTAAGAGAAGCAGGAGAATGGTCAAGGCACACGGATGTCATACTAGTTACTCTAGATGTAGTGTCTCTTTACACTAATATACCTCAAGGGGCAGCGTTGGAAGTAGTACACCAGGTGTTATAACAGCGAGGAGACATTTCTGAAGCTCAGCTTGAATTGTTGCTAAATTTAGCACGGTTGGCAATTTTTCATAATTATTTTGTTTTTCAAGGGGTTTTGTATCAGCAGATATCTGGGGTAGCCATGGGGACTACATGTGCCCCCTCAATAGCTAATTTTTACATGGGTCAGTTTGAGGATCGGTGGCTAGCTTCTTCTATATACGTTTCCAATATTATAGTATGGAAGTGTTTTAAAGATGATGTTTTTCTGCTATGGAAGGGCACAGAGGAGACCCTCCTTACGTTCCTCCAATGGGTGAATCACCTTGATGATAATATAAAATTTACTCATACATACCACAAGGAGACACTGACCTATCTAGATGTACAGATAAACAGAGGTCTAGGTGAATGGATAACATCCATATATAAAAAAGCTATTGATAGGAATACATTTCTACATTTCAAGAGTGCACACCCTAGGCGATTGAAAGAGAGCCTTCCATTCTAACAATTTCTACGATTTAGGAGAAATTGTTCAGATAGGAATGATTATAAATATAAGTCAAAACAACTTTTCAATAGTTTCCTAGCTAGGGGTTATCCTAGGCAAATAGTTAAACAAGCATACTTCAGGGCATTGTACAATCATAGGAGTTCACTATTAATAATGAAGTCCACTAGCAACAATGAAGACACCGAGTCCGGCAATGTCAGCTTGATAACTAGATATTCCCCATTGAGTCTAGATATTCAACGGGTGATAAAAAAACACGGGAATGTTTTAACAGCAGTCCCTGGTCTGGTAGATAAAAGAATACGCTGCGGTGTGGCAAAG
Source organism: Ichthyophis bannanicus (assembly GCA_033557465.1). Classification (NCBI taxonomy): domain Eukaryota; kingdom Metazoa; phylum Chordata; class Amphibia; order Gymnophiona; family Ichthyophiidae; genus Ichthyophis; species Ichthyophis bannanicus. The sequence continues at coordinate 438,041,417 of CM066035.1, forward strand.
AGATCACAACTTGAAAGAATGGCTGAGCCCAGCAGTGTTAAGTCCTGTAGCTGAATTGGCACAGACTATACAGGGGAAAGGACATAGAAGCTGTGGAGGCTGGAATATATGTGACATCACTATAGCGGCTTCTGAGTTTGAGTACCGAGGATCAACTTTCTTTTTAAGCTTTAGCACCACATGCGATTCCAGCTATGTGGTTTATGTTATTGTATGCCCTTGTTGGCTAGCGTATGTGGGTAAAACAACATGCCCCTTTAGAACACGTATGAGAGAGCATAGGAGCCGGTTAAAGTGCAAGATAAAGGAAGCTCCGATTGTTCAACACTGTGTGTCAAAGGGGCATGTGTTTGAACAGCTTCGCTGTCTATGCATAGATAAGGTGGAGGAAGGTAGGGCAGGTATATCGTTAGACCACACATTGATAGTAAAGGGACAGAGATGGATCCATCAGTTAAAATCAGTTTGAATGTGAGCATTGAATGGACAGCGTATTTATAAATGCATCACGCATTAAGGAAATTATAACTCGGTTGGGGGAGGAGAGTAATGATCGGAACGCATTTGAGAGTTGGATCAGCTGATTAATGTGCTTTAATCACTAGGGGAGTTATTAATCAGAGCATTGGGATTAGAGAGAGAACGTAGCTGGTTGGGGATGTTTGATCCCCTAAGAAGGAGGAGAGATTGGATATAAATGGGCTAAGTAGGGTCAAATGATTGGTAGAGAAAAGGTAGATAGAGAATTTTATAGGATAATGGTAGTTATGGGGGGAGAGGTTGGGAGTAACCCACTCAGAGAAGAGCTGGCGGGCCATTTAAATGCAGAGTTTAGTTGAGTACCTCGCATGCGTGGCGTTTGTTACCCTAACGAAGAGAGAGATTGGCTACGGAGATGTAGTCTGTTTGGGGTTTTGCAAGTATCGTACGCGGGCAGCATCGAAGGTATGAGACAAAGAAGTTTTTATTCTTATTTTAATTTTAGTATTCACTAGTTTGTTAGGGAGTAACTATTTAGAATTTGGAGTGGGGTTTAATATTATATTTTATTTTTATGCAGCACAATAAAAAAAGAAAATGCAGATCCCTGAGGAAACTGATATCGTGAAACGCATGAATGGTACCTGGGGCAGGCGTCGGGATCAACGTAGTATTCATATAACAGAGGAGCTAAGAGAATATCAGTTGAAATTTGAAAGCTAAGTGTACAGTTTACAGTTTGTTTTCATTGAGGCCGTTACTGCTTTAATGCCAGTTTGTACACCAGCTCTCCATAAATTAGCTTCACTGGTGGAAATAGATCGAAGGTCGTTGATGCAACAAGGCACAGTACTGATTCAAGATGACAGTCTGAAAGTAGTGCCGATATAAGTCTGAGACCTTCGTAAATGTCAAGAGTGCTTCTGATGTAATTAAAAGGAAGGATTTTGGATCTACTTAATTTTTCATAGAGTTAATATTGAATGACTTATTACTGAGGTGTACAAACCTTTTTTAAACCCAGCTACACTAACAGCCTTTACTACATCCTCCAGTAACAAATTCCAGAGTTTGATTACACATTGAGTGAAAAAATATTTTCTTTCATTAGTCTTAAATAGTTTACCCTGTAGCTTCATTGCATGTCCCCTAGTCTTTCTATATTCTGATAACATAAACAATCGATCTACGTTTACCCGTTCCACTCCATTCATTAATTTATAGACTTCTATCATATCTCCCCTCAGCCGTCTCTTTTCCAGGTTAAAGAGCCCTAACCTTTTTAGCCTTTCTTCATAGGAGTATCCTTCCATCCCCTTTACCATTTTGGTGGCTTTTCTCTGTACCTTTTCTAATAGCGCTATATCCTTTTTAAGATACGGCGACCAGAATTGCACACAATATTCAAGGTGCGGTCTCAGCATGGAACAATATAGAGGCATTATATTGTCTTTTGTTTTGTTTTCCATTCCTTTCCTTATGATACCTAGCATTCTATGTGCTCTCTTGGCCACCGCTGCACACTGGGCTGAGTGTTTTAACATGGTATCCACAATGACGCCTAAATCTTTTTCCTGGGTGTTGGTTCCTAATGTGGAACCTTGCATCGTGTAACCTTAGTTTAGGTTGTTCTTCCCTAGGTGCATAACTTTGCACTTGACCACATTAAATTTCAGCTGCCATTTTGATGCCCAGTCTTCCAATTTATCAAGATCCTCTTGCAATTTTCCACAATCCTCTTGGGTTTTAACAACTTTAAATAGTTTTGTGTCATCTGCAAATTTGATAACCTCACTTGTTATTCCACTTTCCAGGTCGTTTATGAATATGTCAAAAAGCAGCGGACCCAGCATAGATCCCTGGGGTACACCACTATTCGACTTTCTCCATTGGGAAAATTGGCCATTTAGCCCTACCCTCTGCTTTCTGTCTTTTAACCAGTTCCTGATCCACAGTAGTACACTGTCTCCTATCCCATGACTCTTTAGTTTTACCAAAAGTCTCTGATGAGGGACCTTGTCAAAGGCTTTCTGAAAGTCCAGATACACTATATCAACTGACTCACCTTTTTCCAGCTGTTTATTCACACCTTCAAAAAACATTACTGATTAGTAAGACAAGATCTTCCTTTTCTAAAGCCACATTGGTTGTCTCCCATTAGGCCATGACTATCTACATGCTGAGTAATTTTACTCTTTATGATGGTTTCTACCATTTTTCCCAGTACTGACGTCAGGCTCACTGGTCTGAAGTTTCCCGCATCACTCCTGGAACCCTTTTTAAAATTGGTGTTACAATGGCGATCCTCCAATCTTCAGGTATTAGAGATGATTTTAATGATAGTTCACAGATTACTAATAGCAGGTCTGAAATCTCATATTTCAGTTCCTTCAACGCCCTTGGATGTATACCATCTGGCCCAGGTGATTTGCTACTCTTCAGTTTATCTAATAGTTGTAATACATCTTCCCGATGTATCGATATTTTCTTCAATTCTTCTGCACCTTTAAATACCACTTCAGTCATGGGTAACATCCCTACATCTTCCTCAGTAAAGACCAAAGCAAAGAATTCATTCAGTCTCTCCACTATCGCCTTGTCGCCTCTTAGTGCCCCTTTAACCCCTCTATCATCTAAGGGACCAACTGACTCTCTCACAGGTTTTTTGCTATGAATGTACTTGAAAAAGTCTTTATTTTGCATTTTTTCTTCCGCAGCAAGCTTCTTCTCAAATTCTCCCTTTGCCTGCCTTATCAATGCTTTACATTTGACTTGCCAGTGCTTGTGCTGTTTCCAGGTTTCGTCATTTGGGTCTTTTATCCATTTCCTGAAAGATGCTTTTTTGGCAACAACAGCCTCTCTGACCTCACCTTTAAACCATGCTGGCAGTTTTTTGGACTTCCTTCCACTTTTCTTAAAGCGTGGAATACAGTTGACCTGGGCTTCCAAGATAGTATTTTTCAACAACACCCAAGCTTGATGTAAGTCTTTAACCTTTGCAACTGATCCTTTTAGCTTTTTCTTAGCTATTTTCCTCATTTTATCATAGCCTCCCTTTCGAAAGTTAAAAGGTAGTACTGTGGATTTCCTTACTATCCCTCCTCCACTAATTAAATCAAAGGCGATCATGCTATGATCACTGTTGCCAAGTGGCCCCAACATCCTTATCTCTTGCACTAGGATACATCTAGGAGGAATGGTAAGGAAACACAAAGGAGATCAGGTGAGTCAAGATCCAAAAGTGGCAGCAAAAAGATGAGTTTTCAGCATAGATAGGATCATAGATAGTGCTGGGGAGGAGTCTGCTGTCTTGGTACATGTTGGTACCAATGACATAGGAAAATGTGGTAGGGAAGTTCTGGAGGCTAAATTTAAGCTTTTAGGTAGGAAGTTGAAATCCAGAACTTCCAGGATAGCGTTCTCCGAAATGCTTCCTGTTCCACGTGCAAGACCCAAAAGACAGGCAGAGCTCCGGAGTCTCAATGCGTGGATGAGACAATGGTGCAAAGATGAGGGTTTTGGATTTGTTAGGAACTGGGGAACATTCTGGGGAAAGGGGGGGCTCTTCCGAAGGGATGGGCTTCACCTTAATCAGGATGGGACCAGACTGCTGGCATTAACCTTTAAAAAAGAGATAGAGAAGCTTTTAAACTAGAAAATAGGGGAAAGCCGACAGTCACCCAGGAGTGCATGGTTCGGACGAAGGTATCCTTGAAGGATACTACCAAAAGCAGTGAGGTTCCAAAAGGGAGTATAGTAGCCCAAATGCCCTTGAGTAAGGAGCAGACAGAGCATAAAGATTCCAAATTACCCCTGCCTACCAATAGCCAGATTAATATGAATAAAATACAGTCTCTAAAATGCTTGTATGCCAATGCTAGAAGTCTAAACAATAAGATGGGAGAGTTAGAATATATAGCACTAAATGAGAGGTTAGATATGATTGCACTCTCAGAGACATGGTGGAAGGAGGATAACCAGTGGGACACTGTGATACCTGGATACAAACTATATTGTAATGATAGAGCTGATCAAATTGGTGGAGGGGTTGCGCTCTATGTTAGAGAGGGCATTGAGTCAGAAAGGATTAAAGTTTTGCAGGGAACAAAATTTGCTGTAGAATCTCTATGGATTGAAATTCCATTTATGAAGGGGAAGGTGATGGCAGTGGGAGTATACTATCGACCACCTGGCCAGAATGAACAAATGGATGATGAAATGCTCAAAGAAATCAAGGAAGCTAACAAACGTCACAACAGAGTAGTAATAATGGGTGATTTCAATTACCCTGGTATCGACTGGGTCAGTGTCACAGCAGGACAAGCTAAAGAGATAAAGTTTCTAGATGGAATAAATGACTGCTTCTTGGAGCAGCTGGTTCATGAACCGACCAGAGGGGAAGCCATACTGGACCTATTCCTTAGTGGAACGCCAGATCTGGTGCAAGAAATAAGGGTTTTGGGACCACTTGGCAATAGAGATCATAGTATGATCATGTTTGATTTAATTAGTGGAGGACAGATAGTAAAGGCATCCACAGTACTACCTTTTAACTTTCAAAAGGGAGACTATGATAGAATGAGGAATATAGTTAGGAAAAAACTAAAAGGAGCGGTTCCAAAGGTTAAAGACTTACAGCAAGCTTCGGTGTTATTTAAAAATACTATCCTCGAAGCCCAGACCAGTTGTATTCCACGCATTAAGAAAAGTGGAAGAAAGTCCAAAAAACTGCCAGCATGGTTTAAAGGTGAGGTCAGAGAGGCTGTTGCTGCCAAAAAAGCAACCTTCAGGAAATGGAAAAAAGAGACAAATGATGAAAACTGGAAACAGCACAAGCACTGGCAAGTTAAATGCAAAGCATTGATAAGGCAGGCAAAACGGGAATTTGAGAAGAAACTTGCTACAGAAGCAAAAACACAAAATAAAGACTTTTTCAAGTACATTCGTAGCAAAAGGCCTGTGAGAGAGTCAATTGGACCATTAGATGATAGAGGGGTAAAAGGGGCAGTAAGAGGAAACAAGGCTATAGCAGAGAGACTGAATGAATTCTTTGCTTCGGTCTTTACTGAGGAAGATGTAGGGATGTTACCCAAGACTGAAGTGGTATTTAAAGGTGATACTGCAGAGGAATTGAGAGAAATATTGCTACACCGGGAAGATATATTACAACTATTTGATAAACTGAATAGTAGCAAATCACCTGGACCAGATGGTATACATCCCAGAGTGTTGAAAGAACTGAAATATGAGATTGCAGACCTGCTATTGGTAATCTGTGAACTTTCATTAAAATCATCTGTAATACCTGAAGATTGGAGGGTCGCCAACGTAACACCAATTTTTAAAAAGGGTTCCAGGGGTGACCCAGGAAATTACAGACCGGTGAGCCTGATGTCAGTACCAGGGAAAATGGTAGAAACCATCATAAAGAACAAAAATACGCAGCATGTAGATAGTCATGGCCTAATGGGAGACAGCCAACATGGCTTTAGACAAGGAAGATCTTGTCTTACTAATCTGATATGTTTTTTTGAAGGTGTGCATAAACAGGTAGACAAAGGTGAGTCGGTTGATATAGTGTATCTGGACTTTCAAAAAGCTTTTGACAAAGTCCCCCATCAGAGACTTTTGGCGAAGCTAAAAAGTCATGGGATAGGAGGCAGTGTACTATTGTGGATCGGGAACTGGTTAAAAGATAGAAAGCAGAGGGTAGGGCTAAATGGCCAATATTCCCAATGGAAAAAGGTGAATAGTGGAGTACCCCAGGGATCTGTACTGGGTCCGCTGCTTTTTGACATATTCATAAATGACCTGGAAAAGGGAATATCTAGTGAGGTTATCAAATTTGCAGATGACACAAAACTGTTTAAAGTTGTTAAAACCCAAGAGGATTGTGGAAAACTGCAGGAGGATCTGGATAAATTGGAAGACTGGGCATCCAAATGGCAGATGAAATTTAATGTGGACAAGTGCAAAGTTATGCACCTAGGAAAGAACAACCCACACTATAGTTACACAATGCAACGCTCCACATTAGAAACCACCACCCAGGAAAAAGATTTAGGGGTCATTGTGGATAACATGTTAAAACCCTCCGCCCAGTGTGCAGCGGCGGCCAAGAAAGCAAATAGAATGCTAGGTATCATAAGGAAAGGGATGGAGAACAAAACAAAGGATATTATAATGCCTCTGTATCGCTCCATGGTACGACCGCACCTTGAATATTGTGTGCAACTCTGGTCACCGTATCTTAAAAAGGACATAGCGTTATTAGAAAAAGTACAGAGAAGAGCCACCAAATTGGTGAAGGGGATGGAAGGCTACTCCTATGAAGAGAGGCTAAGAAGGTTAGGGCTCTTTAGCCTGGAGAAGAGACGGCTGAGGGGAGATATGACAGAGGTCTATAAATTAATGAATGGAGTGGAACGGATAAACGTGGATCAGTTTACGCTATCAGAGTATAGAAAGACTAGGGGACATGTAATGAAGCTACAGGGTAAACTATTTAAGACAAATAAGAGAAAATATTTTTTCACTCAAAGTGTAATCAAACTCTGGAATCTGTTACCGGAGGATGTAGTAAGGGCTGTTAGTATAGCTGGGTTTAAAAAAGGTTTGGACAAGTTCCTGGAGGAAAGGTCCATAAACCACTATTAAAAAGGGACCCAGGATATCAATGCTTGACCCAGTACAAGCATTGTGGAACCTGTCTTTTGGGGATATTGCGAGGTACGTATAACCTAGATTGGCCACTGTTGGAAACAGGATACTGGGCTTGATGGACCTCGGTCTGACCCAGTATGACATGTCTTATGTTCTTATGTTCTTAGTTTTGAAAAGGGCCAGAGAGGTCGCCTGACGTACAGACTCAGGTAGTTTATTCCAGGCATAAGGAACAGAAATATGAAAGGAGCAAAGTCTGGAGTTAACAACAGAAGAGAAGACACAGATAGAAACAATCTGCCAGAAGAGCAGAGTTCCAGAGGAGGGGTGTAGAGAGAGATAAGAGAGGAAAGATAGTGAGGAGCTGCAGAGTGAATACACTTATACGTCAGCAAGAGAAGTTTGAACTAGATACAGAAATGGATAGGAAGCCAATGAGGTGATTTGAAAAGAGGGATAATATGAGCATCATGAGTCTGGTGGAATATGAGCATCATGAGGCTGGCGGAAGATTAGCCACGCAGCAGAATGCCAAACACATTGAAGGGGAGATAGAGGATTGAGAGGGAGACCAGCAAGGAGTATGTTATAATAGTCAAGATGGGAGGTGACTACAGAGTGATAAGTGTCTTAGTAGTGTGTTCAGAATGGATTGGGCAGATTTTATTGATGTTGTAGAGAAAGAAACAGCAGGTTTTAGCTATCAGATGGATGTGTGTGGAGAAGGAGAGAGAGAGAAGTCAAAGACGACCCCAAGGTAGCAAGCTGAAGAAACAGGGAGGAGTATAGAGTTATCCAGAGAGTTTGGGGGAAAAATAAGAAGCTCAGTTTTGGCCATGTTCAACTTCAAGCGGCGGTGAGACATCCAAGCAGCAATGTCAGAAAGACAGGCAGAGGTCCTGGCCTGGATTGCCAGAGAGATTTTAGGTGCAGAGAAGTAGATCTAAGAACATAAGAACATAAGATATGCCATACTGGGTCCGACCAAGGTCCATTAAGCCCATTATCCTGTTTCCAACAGTGGCCAATCTAGGTCATACGTACCTAGCAGCAGGGGCGGCCCAAAGGGGGTGCGGGGCCATGTGCGGAGACTCGGTGCGGGGCCTCATCTGCATAAGTGGCCTTATTTGCATAATGTTACCATACACTAACTTTTAGTAAACATGTCTCTTAATGAGTGTATGGATAAAGAAAGACTAAAAGATTTCTACATTACTATAATCCAGTGCCAACCGCCAGACACATTAGGAACTACTACAAACGCTGCCCATTTAGAACCCATAGCAAACCCGCTGTATCCTGACAGCATTACCAGGACTCACAAAGCACCAAACCCTACCTATCAAAAGGCAACACTGCAAATATTAAACCAATACATTTCAGAGAATACTGGGGAAAGAGAACAAGTGGCAATGTCAAATAGGAATTACATAAATAGAATACCTCAGCTCAGTTACACATGCAGAACATAGACCATCATCAAACAAGGAATCACAATTTAGAAACAGGAAGGCAATAATTAAACTGGGAACCCCAAAAGCCAAACTTGGAATGTACAACAACACTGTAGAAATAAAAGTATAAATTAATTTCCTCTTGTACCAAACAAAGCGCAGACGTTAATGATGCACATTTCCCAGAGCTTTCATATTCCAGGGAATAAATTCAAAATAAAGAGATATCTTTCTACCTTTTGTGCATTTTTTTCAGTTGCAATTGCTCCAGCCACTTTCTTCTGGTTTCTTCATGTTTTCTGCTAACTCTCCATCGTCTGCTGTCCATTTGTTCTTTCTTCTCTCTTCTAGTTTTTTTTTTCCATTCTCTCTCTCTACATTTGCTTTGACATACTAATCTTTCTCCTATTTCTCTTTCCTCATTCCTATTTCATCCACACAAATTTTACCCCTCCATCCTCAATCCCCACTTACTCTCCCAATACCCGGCCAATTGTAGATTTTTCATCCCTCCTACACAAAATATTTTCCCCTCTCCATTTTACTCTCCCAGCCCCATCCCATTCTAATCCTCCCCCAACATCAGCTCCCTTCTAGTTCCAGTCTCACCCAGCATCCATTCCCTTCTAGTCCCTGCATCAGCCCATTTCCAGTCCTAGCCCCCCATCAACCCATTTCCAGTCCTAGCTTCCCCATCCATTTTCAGTCTGAGTCCCTTCATCAGCTCATTTCCAATCCTAGCCCCCATCAGCCCATTTCTAGTCATTTCCTAGCCCTACCATCAGCCCATGTCAAATCCTAGCTCCCCTCCACTCAGCCCAATTCCAGTCCAAGCCCCCCATGAGCCTACTTCCAGTTCTAGCCCCTCCATGAGTCCATTTCAATTCAAGCCCCCACCACAGCCCATTTCCAATCTTAGCTCCCCCCAACAGCCCATTTCCAGTCCTATCCTAGCTGCTCCATCAGCCCATCTTCAGTCCTAGCTCCCTTTCCTCACAGCCCATTTCCATTCCAAGCTCCCTCCCCATCAGCTATTTGCAGTTCAAGCCTAACCTTCCACTCAGCCCATTTCCAGTCATAGCAACCCCCCAACCCATTACCAGTCCTAGCCCCCCATCAACCCACTTCCAGTCCTAACCCCCCATCACCCCATTTTCAGTTTAAGCCCCCCCTATAACCCATTACCAGTCCTAACCCCTCATCAGCCCACTTCCAGTCTTAACCCCATCAGCCCATTTCCAGTCAGCCCCCCATAGCTCATTGCCAGTACTAAACCCCCAATCAGCCCACAGCCCATTACCAGTCCTAACCACATCAGCCCACCTCAAGTCCTAAACCCTCCCCATCAGCCCATTTCCTGTCCTAGCCCCCCATAGCCCATTATCAGTCCTAACCCCCCATAGCCCATTAGCAGTCCTAACCCCCCCATCACCTCATTTCCAGACAGCCCCCATCAGCCCACAGTCCATTACCAGTATTAACCCCCCATAGCCCATTACCAGTCCTAACCCCCCCAACAGCCCTCAGCCCATTTCAAGTCCTAACCCCTCCCCATCAGCCCATTTCCTGTCCTAGCCCCCCCATAGCCCATTAAAAGTCCTAACCCCCCCCCATAGTCCATTACCAGTCCTAACCCCCATCACCCCATTTCCAGACAGCCCCCATCAGCCCACAGCCCATTACCAGTCTTAACACCCCCCTATAGCCCATTACCAGTCCTAACCCCCCTTCAGCCCAGAGCCCATTACCAGTCCTAACTCCTCCCCATCAGCCCATTTCCTGTCCTAGCCCCCCATAGCCTATTATCAGTCCTAACCCCCCCATAGCCCATTACGTCCTTTCACCCCTTCGATCCATTTCCAGACAGCCCCCATCAGCCCACAGCCCACAGCCCATTGCCAGTCTTAACCCCCCCCCCAGCCCATTGCCAGTCCTAACCCCCCCCCCCCCCCATCAGCTTATGGCAAAATTTAAAAAAAAAAAAAGCTGGCTCTGGCTGCTGCCGCTGCTGCGGCTGCCACGGCAGCGGCAGAATGGAGTGTCCCGCGGGGCCCCCTCTGCTCGCTGAGCCCCTCTGCAAGGGCTTTCAGATTCGCGAAGGGAGAGTGTCTCCCTCGCGTCTCTGTTAAGCCCACAGGGGCTAATGGGAAATTTCCCATCTGCCCCTTTAGACGCGAGGGGATGATGGGAAATTTCCCATTAGCCCCTGCGGGCTTAACAGAGACACGAGGGAGACACTCTCCCTTCGCGAATCTGAAAGCCCTTGCAGAGGGGCTCAGTGAGCAGAGGAGGCCCCGCGGGACACTCCATTCTGCTGCTGCCGTGGCGGCAGCGGCAGCAGCCAGAGCCAGCTTTTTTTTTTTAATGTAATTTAAAAAAAAAGCAGAATGTTCTTTGCGCGGGGCCCCCTGAAACGCGGGGCCCTGTGCAAAAACATTCTTGCTCAATGGACGGGCCGGCCCTGCCTAGCAGTATCCCCAAGAGACACAGGTTCCACAATGCTTGTATTGGGTCAAGCATTGATATCCTGGGTCCCTTTTTAATAATGGTTTATGGACCTTTCCTCCAGGAACTTGTCCAAACCTTTTTTAAACCCAGCTACACTAATAGCCTTTACTACATCCTCCGATAACAAATTCCAGAGTTTGATTATACGGTGAGTGAATAAAATATTTTCTCTTATTTGTCTTAAATAGTTTACCCTGTAGCTTCATTACATGTCCCCTAGTCTTTCTATATTCTGATAGCATAAACAATTGATCTATGTTTACCTGTTCCACTCCATTCATTAATTTATAGACCTCTATCATATCTCCCCTCAGCCGTCTCTTTTCCAGGTTGAAGAGCCCTAACCTTTGTAGCCTCTCTTCATAGGAGTAGCCTTCCATCCTTTACCATTTTGGTGGCTTTTCTCTGTTCCTTTTCAAATAACGCTATATCCTTTTTAAGATACGGCGACCAGAATTGCACACAATATTCAAGGTGCGGTTGTACCATGGAACGATACAGAGGCATTATAATATCCTTTGTTTTATTTTCCATTCCTTTCCTTGTGGTATCTAGCATTCTATTTGCTTTCTTGGCCGCTGCTGCACACTGGGCGGAGGGTTTTAACATGTTATCCACGATGACGCCTAAATCTTTTTCCTGGGTTGTGGTTCCCAATGTGGAACCTTGCATTGTGTAACCATAGTGTGGGTTGTTCTTCCCTAGGTGCATAACTTTGCACTTGTCCACATTAAATTTCATCTGCCATTTGGATGCCAAATCTTCCAATTTATCCAGATCCTCCTGCAGTTTTCCGCAATCCCCTTGGGTTTTAATAACTTTAAACAGTTTTGTGTCATCTGCAAATTTGATAACCTCACCCGTTATTCCCTTTTCCAGGTCATTTATGAATATGTCAAAAAGCAGCGGACCCAGTACAGATCCCTGGGGTACTCCACTATTCACCTTTTTCCATTGTGAAAATTGGCCATTTAGCCCTACCCTCTGCTTTCTATCTTTTAACCAGTTCCTGATCCACAATAGTACACTGCTTCCTATCCCATGACTTTTTAGTTTTGCCAAAAGTCTCTGATGAGGGATCTTGTCAAAGGCTTTCTGAAAGTCCAGATACACTATATCACTATATCAACCGACTCGCCTTTGTCTACCTCACTAGTTATTCTATATCTGTGAGTCATCAGCGTAAAGATGGTATTGAAAGCCATAGGAAGAGATTAGTGCACCAAGGGATTGGGTATATATAGAGAAAAGGAGTGTACCCAAGACAAATCTTTGGGGTACGCCAACTGAGAGCAAGATAGCAGTAGAGGAGGATCCACCAGAAGAAACACTGAAAGAGCAATGGGAGAGATAAGAAGAGAACCAGGATAGCACAGAGCCCTTAAAAGCACGCAAGGGCAAGGTATCAAGAAGAAGGTTGTGGTCAACAGTGTCAAAGACAGCAGAAAGGTCAAGAAGGATGAGGATTGAGTAAAAGTCCTTGGATTTTGCCAGGAACAGGTTGCTGGAGACTTTGGCAAGAGCCATTTCGGGAGAATATAAATGATGAAAGCCAGATTGTAAAGAATCCAGAAGATCTTCAGAGGAGAGAAAGTCAAGTAGTTTAGAGATGAAGGGGAGGAGGGAGATGGGTCAATAGTTAGAAAGACAAGTAGGGTCAAGTGAGTCTTCTTAAGGAGAGGTGTGACCACAGCATGCTTAAAGGCTGCAGGGACAGTTGCAGTGGAGAGCAATAGGTTGAGAATATGAGAAATGGAAAGGATTACAGTGGAGGAGATGGAACTTAGGAGACTGGTGGGAATAGGATCAGAGGAGCAGGTACTGAGTTTGGATGAGGAAAGAAATCAAGAAAGCTAACAAAAGTTACAGCACAGTAATAATAATGGGTGATTTCAATTACCCCGGTATCAACTGGGTTAGTGTCACGTCAGGACATGCTAGGGAGATAAAGTTCCTAGATGAAATAAATGACTGCTTCTTGGAGCAGCTGGTTCATGAACCGACCAGAGGGGAAGCCATATTAGACCTAGTCCTTAGTGGAACACCAGATCTAGTGCAAGAGATAAGGGTGTTGGGGCCACATGGCAATAGTGATCATAGCATGATCGCCTTTGATTTAATTAGTGGAGGAGGGATAGTAAGGAAATCCACAGTATGATCTTTTAACTTTCGAAAGGGAGACTATGATAAAATGAGGAAAACAGTTAAGAAAAAACTAAAAGGAGCAGCTGCAAAGGTTAAAGACGTACATCAAGCTTGGGTGTTGTTGAAAAATACTGTCTTGGAAGCCCAGACCAGCTGTATTCCACGCTTTAAGAAAAGTGGAAGGAAGTCTAAAAAACTGCCAGCATGGTTTAAAGGTGAGGTCAGAGAGGCTGTTGTTGCCAAAAAAAAGTATCTTTCAGGAAATGGAAAAAAGAGCCAAACGACAAAACCTGGAAACAGCACAAGCACTGGCAAGTCAAATGCAAGGCATTGATAAGGCAGGCAAAGGGAGAATTTGAGAGGAAGCTTGCTGCAGAAGCAAAAACACGAAATAAAGACCTTTTCAAGTACATTCGTAGCAAAAAACCTGTGAGAGAGTCAGTTGGTCCATTAGATGATAAAGGGGTTAAAGGAGCACTGAGAGGTGACAAGGCGATAGCGGAGAAACTGAATGAATTCTTTGCTTCGGTCTTTACTGAGGAAGATGTAGGGATGTTACCCATGACTGAAGTGGTATTTAAAGGTGCAGAAGAATTGAAGGAAATATCGATACATCGGGAAGATGTATTACAATTATTAGATAAACTGAAGAGTAGCAAATCACCTGGGCCGGATGGTATACATCCAAGGGTGTTGAAAAAACTGAAATATGAGATTGCAGACCTGCTATTAGTAATCTGTGAACTATCATTAAAATCATCTCTAATACCTGAAGATTGGAGGATCGCCAATGTAACACCAATTTTTAGAAAGGGTTCGAGGGGTGATCCGGGAAACTACAGACCGGTGAGCCTGACATCAGTACCGGGAAAAATGGTAGAAACCATTATAAAGAATAAAATTACTCAGCATGTAGATAGTTGTGACCTAATGGGAGACAGCCAACATGGCTTTAGACAAGGAAGATCTTGTCTTACTAATCTGTTATGTTTTTTTGAAGGAGTGAATAAACAGGTGGGCAAAGGTGAGTCGGTTGGTATTGTGTATCTGGACTTTCAGAAAGCCTTTGACGAGGTCCCTCATCAGAGACTTTTGGAAAAACTAGAGTCATGGGATAGGAGGCAGTGTACTATTGTGGATCAGGAACTGGTTAAAAGATAGAAAGCAGAGGGTAGGGCTAAATGGCCAATTTTCCCAATGGAGAAAGGTGAATAGTGGTGTACCCCAGGGATCTGTGCTGGGTCTGCCGGGTATGGTATGCTCTCATGTAATGAATTGTATTCCTTAGAATCCTTAATCCTTGATCTAGTAGTCAAAAACGTCTCAATGTTCCTTGAACCTAAACACATAGAGGCCAATTTTATGCCCTGCATGTCCGGGCTGTTGGACATGCAGAAAATGAATGTGGCCAAGTTATACCAAATTCTGCAACCGCAGGAGCTGTTCATTCCTGTGGTTGCAGCATTCTGCGCTGGTCCACATCCAAGTACTTGCCTGTCTCCCCTACACATTGCTCCTAGCACCAGGATGCCCAGCAGGAGGAAGCAATGCCCGACAGTCATCCTAATCTTCTTTCCCTGCCACCCAATTCTCAGTGGGGGCAGCCAGGGCCAGGATCAGGCAGCGGGGTTTATCTGCAGCTGCTCCATGACTTTGGGGGATTAGTGTGCCCCAATCACAGCTGCCCCTGGGACTTATTCCACCTCTGAGGTGGAATAAGTCCGACGTCTATCTTGTACCTGGAAGACGTTCAGGGCATTGATCAGAATAGACCCTGTATGTCCAGGTGTTGCGGCCTGTCCATTCTCCTCCTCTGTACCGCCCCTCCTGCCCCATCAAGTGTTCTCCGTACAAGCCTTCTGTATGTGCGGTAGGCCTGGACACGGAATAGCGTGCCGTGCCTGTTCGGGGGTTGGACATCCATCCTGAATGTCCAACCCCGCTATTCGGGGGTCAGAACCAGGTCCATAGTTGGGGATATTCAGCAGCAGCAACTAGCACTTGTACACCAGCTAGTCATCATCACTGAACTCTGCACCCAGATATTCAATGCTAGGGCCATATCCGGCCACTGCCATTGAATATCTGGGTTAGCCAGATAGCACCACAGCTAATATTCAGCCACTGCCCAGTTAGCTAGTGCAGTGAAAGTTAGACAGATCTTTCAAGTGCCTAATGTTTACAGCTATAGGATAACCAACTAGCGTCTGAATAATGCCACTGGTGAATTACCCTCAGGTGCCGCCTACACTCCACTCCCAGAACACCCCAATGCTAGCTGACTAGCATCAGGGTGTTTAGTGCTGGCACCTGGGGATGTTCAGTGGCGCTGACAATGGTAAATATCAGTGGGAATGGGGAGTACCACAAGAATCCCTTTTATTGCTGCTATTATTTAATATATATCTCCAACTCGCGGGCAAACAAATAAGTTCTTCAGAGTTATCTTTTTTGCATATACTGATGATATACAACTGATTGTGCTATTGGATGGTCATAAAGGACAATGGATTATAAACATTAATAATTGTTTAAACAAAGTAAAATGTTGGTTGAAACAGAGTGGGTTGATATTACAAACCGCCTAAATGACATTCTGTGGGATATTCAGCAGCACTAGCTATGCCCAGAAATTTCCAAATTTTGCTCAAATCTCTTTCTTCCAAAAAGAATTGCATCCAAGTCAATACCCCACCCCCTATTCCTACTTATTGGCAGCATCAAGTCAGTATCTTGGGTTTTTCTACCAAATCAAATGCCACTAGCTGGTCCAGTGATAGTCAGTTAGGATACCTCCTTCACCTACCTGAACTTTACATATGGCAGACAAACAAAGATGACAGCACAGTCTACACAAATGTTGATGTTCGTATAGTATTTCACAAATCTTACACAAGTTTCTTTCATTCTAGGACTGTTTCATATTTAATATGCTCTAAAAATGTTCATGATAGAGTAAGAAATATAGGAGGTTATTTTAGAAGAAATGGACACAGGTTAGACATTCCAAATGGGCATTGTGGATGTCGGAATGGTAGGGACATACAAAGGGCAATTTCAGATCTGGACATATCTGAACAACTCTGTGGATGGAACGTCCAAATCTAGGCTTTCCAAGATGGGCGTGTGCGTGGAGGTTTCAGGGCGTGGCCAGAGTGGGGTAAGGGCACAGACATCCATGGTGTATTTCATATAGCTCTTAGGGCATCCTGGGTGTGACAACCAGATGTCGCAGCCCATACCACCTATAAAGCATGAACAGGTAGGATCCGTGAATTTGATTCTCTTAGGAATGTGAAATTCAATGAGAAGAGTCTGCCTGTGGTTCCTTTCTGCGGAGTAGCAGGTTTTGTGACCCCCTGTGTCTCAACCATGCTCTTTGTGTATCCATCACTGTAGCCCCATCCCCAATAGGTCCCCCAATATAACCCAGCTTCCAGCCATTCCTCTCCAGAGCCTCACAACATGTCCACGGGAATTTCCTCACCCCCCCCCCATGTCTCACCATCCATCTCTTTGTTCAAGCCATGGCAGTGGGAGTGTGTGTTTGTGTGTGTTGGTATGAAGGACCCGAGGAGCATGTGTGTCAGTCAGCGTAAGAGCAAGTATCAGCGTCCATATGGCTATGCATGAGTCTGTACCCGTGTGTGTCCACGTCTCACACAGCACAGAGCACTGTATGTTGGTGGAGGTAGTACAAGGGTGATAGTGCTGTGTGTGAAGGGGTATAGGTGGTGTTCCCTACTGGGGTCATTAGCAGCAATGCAGAGCATTAACCAGTGGTTTTCAGTGGCTATAGAGGAAGAGCAGAATAGGGAGCTTAGGAGGGCACAAAGAGGGCATCCATATCAAAAGGTTAATGGACGAGGGCCCAATACATGGGGCTCATGAATGACTAGAGCCTGAAATGAAAATATTTTATTTAAAACTAAAACTCAAAATTAGAAGATGCTTGGTAACATGCAAGAAGTGACAAAGCTACTATACAACAGCAATGTCAAGAGTAGGAGCCAGACCCCGTGTTGCCACATAGAAAGGTCATCCCATCCCATCCCTGTACACATGAAGATAATGACTCCCCTCACATTCCAGGCCATTTGCAGCTTTCAATCTCTGTTGACTGCCATGGCAGGCATCAGCCAGCTGGTAGTGTTGCAAAGTTGAACACACTTCCTGACAATGTTCCTCACCAGGATCACATAGTATATAAGCTTCCCCAGCACAGTATAGCAGTGGCAACAGATCATTCTATAATTCCACCAGATAGCACATTTCCCTGTGATGCTGGCAATCATAGACTGCAAAAATGTGGTCCTCTGTCCTCCAAGGACATGGGAATCCATCTACATGAACATGCAGGTGGTCTACAATGCAGAAGATGAAATAACCAATGTGTTACCTCAATTTCCAGGGTCATGTGATGATGCCTACATCCTGGTGCAATTAGGCATATATGAGAGATTCAGCAGTGAAGAGATCACCAGTAACTGGCTCTTTAGTAAATGTGCTCCTGTCCTATATCCCCATATGCACAGTGAAATTAAACAGACCAGGAGTAAGGGATTGGTGACCAGATGAAGCATCATTTGCAGCATGCAGAAGATGCCTCTAGAATGGATTTTTTTAGTAGGATGGCTATAGGCAGATCCCGCATGGAGCAGAGTATAAATCCAATACCCTGCACTAGTAAGATAGCAAATGACACATATGCAGCTATTGGAAGTAAACTTCTTGAATGGGATGACCAGCAGTGCACTGCTAGTATGGTAAAAAGGGAAGGTGATCCACAGGAAACATGCTACAGAGAGGCAAGGGGTTTGCATAGCATTGAAAGGGAGGCATTTCCCAAATGAGTTGGAGTCCCTAGAGGGAGGCAGGGATAAATGCAGCCCTGGTGGTCATGAATAAAGGAGGGGGAAGGGACTGGCAGAAGACCAGGCTACACCTGGGTACAAGGGTGGGGGGCTCTGTGGAATCACATTGTAGTCAACAGCAGTCCACAAGCTGGTTGAGGTTTATTAAGAGAGGGATGCAGCTATAGGACCAGATGTGATCTGTAGCAGTGACAAGGGCAGCACAGACTGTGCCATGCCCTACTGACCAAGATGCTTTTCCCCCACTTTGTAATGCAGGAGACTGAGGACACCCTTTGAGTATCTGGCTCATGACTCCTCATTTTGTCACCCCATAATGAGGCTGAGGAGCATTACATCCAGTTTCACCACACCACACGATCCATCATCGAGCGGACATTTGAGCAGCTGAAAACTCAGTTCCAGTATCTAGAAAAGTCAGTGGTTGAACACCTATACAGTCCTCAGAAGGTGTTTGAAGAGGAAGATCCTGCCCTTGACCCTTAAAACCCACTAGGGATGCTGAGACAGAGGAGTTCCTAACATTGCCCAAGATGAGTAGGAACAATCATAACTAGGAGAGAGAGTAAGAAATCAACTAATTTAGAATCACTTCATGAGAAGGCATGTTTATTGTTTTACAGCTAACACACAGGTATGACAGCTCCCTTTGTGCATGTACCCACCCACAAACCACACCGGTTATCATGCTGCACAACACCCACCACCACCATGTGATCTTTCTGCATGCCATAGCTACCCTCCACTGGCCCTGGTATTTAACCACTGCTACTGCACACAGCCTTGTATGGATCCTCACAGCCACCACTCATCCCCTCCCATTTCCCTCCCCTAATCCAGGATGCCCCAAACACATACAACAACAATATGGTATGAATGCTCAGCTGTCGCTGCTTAATAGCGCTGACTTCCCAGATACTGCCCAGATACTTCCTGCAATATTGCATGCTACTTGGAATACTGCCCCCTTTCCTTGCCTCTGCCTCTTGTGCTGCATCCCCTATTACTATGAATCTGAGAAATGGATATGGTCCAAAGTGACTGCTGAGAGCTTGATGATGCCTCCAAATCCTTTCCTATGCTCTCACCATCCCATCTTTTGTCAGCAAGGAAGCATGGGAAGCATATGGGGGAGACATAGCATTGTGGTGGTGCACCCAGGCTGTTGGTGGGGACATGTCTCTATGGCCAACGCTGGCTGACCCTATCACTTCTGTCACCACTGTCACTGGATGTGGGGCCTGAAGCAGCATGTTCCAAGGAAGGGGGAAAGACAGATGACACAATAGGTGGTTGGAGTGCCAGGAAGGCCAGCTGAACAAAGAATAACAGGAATCTTTCAAGCACCTGGCTGAGATGGTGAAGCTCTTCTAGGCATTGATGTCTTCCTCCCTTCTCTCCTTCTGAACCTACAGGGTTTCACATAGGATCTCACTGCACACCTTCTGGATATGCAGGTACTCCGCTTTCTGATTTAGGATCTGTTCCCCACAGCATATCAGTTACTGGCTTCTGTGGCTAATCTGGCAGCTCCCCCCCCCCCCCCCACCCACTGATGGATTCAGTGGAACCTCCTCAGCTGGTGATCCACTGCAGCATGGTATGTGTGTGTGTGTGTGTGGTGGGGCATCCATCAGCTTTGGGTTCTATTGTATGTTCCCATCTCCCCCCCACTCCTCTCTTGTTTTCTCAGCAGCATTGTGCCCTATTTTGCCCTGTCATCATCAGTGCTGAGCTCCTGTGCCATCTGGTTAATCAGTGTGGTTGTAGGCTGTATGCCGGGATGTAGCTCAGGCTGTCAATCTCCTCATTTTGGTCACTGTATGTAATGGGGTCTTGCAGACCTTCACTGCCAACCCCAGCACCTTAAGGTATGAAAAACTCATCCTGCTTGTCTAAAACATGTCATTGCATTGGGTGTAGTTTTGTGTGGCCACCAAGTGCTGCATTTGCATTCAATGTGTGATTGTGAGTGATACAGTAATTAGAGTGGACAACATGATGAGGTATATAAAGGTGGACCAGATAACACACCTATGCCACTGGGTGTGCACAAGAGTGGCACCAATGTTTGTGAAATGGGAACACAGTGGTTCAAGGGAAAGGGGTGAAATACACTGATGCCAGTCTGACAATGGGCCAGTTGCATGCACTGTGGTCAAATGCCATGCTGTCTCTGGTTCTCTATCATCTGTACAGTGATAGTGATGTTCACTATCTTTGTATCTGTGTGAAGCGCTCCATTGCCATGCTGTTGATCTGTGGTAGCTTCAAAAACGTCCAAGCTTCCAAGATCATAGGGCCCTGAACCTGGTTGCCCCTGCCCTGTGACCTACAAGTAAGAGGGGAGGGGGATGGGGGAAGGGTGAAAGGAAGGACACAGATGTGACAAGCAAGATGTGAGTGAGTAGTGACCACAGGCATAGGGGGTGGAATGGGGTAGCAAAGGAAATGGATGTACTATGCAGGACAGTATCCAGGAGGGGAAACAGGAGATTGTGAGAGTCAGCAACCTGTAATGGACAAGATGCTGCAGTCAACATGACTCACACCACTGCTTCTATATTTCAAGATAGCGATACTCACCTAGATTCTGTGAGGGTCTGGAGCTGTCCAAACTGCTGATTCCAGTCACCACGTTCTCATCAAAAGTTGCAAGGACACATGCCTCCTGATCGCTCATTATGGATGGGTGGTCATCTGGGCCACAAGCTGTTGCCTTCGTCTTTGCCCTGTGCCTTATATCCTGCCATTTTCTCTTTATATCCTCCATGTCCCAATTACAATGGTAAATTGCATTTAGCATCAGACATATGGTACTCCAGAGACACTCCTTTTTGTATGCATTGTAGTTTGGGCCTGCATTTTCAAAAAAATGTGATGTTTGACAGCACCTCTTGGAGCATCAGCTCCACTTCTCTGGGACATAAATTTTCCTTCCTCAAGGATGCTTTGCTTTTGGGGGCCATGGACACAACACAATGTGGTTTATCAGTTGAGAGCTTTCAAAAATTGGCAATTTACAAGTACTACTGCACTTTTATGGACATCCATATGGGTTGCTTCCATATGTCCTGCTGATATACGTCCAAAATGGCCCACTTATGCAGATGTGCAGCACAGATTCCACTTCCGGTAAGCCCATTTCCAGAATCATTTGCTTGGATACCTTCAAGGATGACAGCACAACCATAGTGGATTTTGTATTCTACAACTGGACTGGACTATCAGTCCCTTGGCACTTTTATTTCAAATTTATTTTTGAAGGGGTTTAGTTCTCTGTGGGCCAGATTACATGCAATCCCTGGAGTCTTTTCTTATTATGGGTGATGTGCCTTACAGGGCATGCCTATGTAGTGCACTCAGGATTTGGATGGGGGGGGGGGGGAAGCTCCAGGTGCATGGATCCATAGAGGGTCATGCTGGCTGCCACACATCATGGTTATAAGGACGAGCTTCAGTGCTGTGTTTGAGTTTGGATACAACATACTCCTGCAGAAGACATCAGAGGTACTGAAGCAAAGCAGAGATGGACCTACAGTGTAGAGCTATGTTGAAGCTGTACCACACTGCTTCATTGAGGTGGGGATTACTGTGGCATATCAATGTTGCTGCTATACCCTGTATATGGTATACAAGATTAAAGGGATTGTGTCCTGCTGCAATCTGAGGATACAGACCCATGGTCCTACACATATGTTGCCATGAATGCCAACCATGCTGCTCTATGGAGTGTCACATTAGATACAGTGCTGATGCTGATGGGAATCAGCTGCTGGGACAATGGTAACTAACATGTTTACCCCTTTGTATGTTGTATGTCCTCTGTACAGGACTGTGTGTATATATGTGCAAACTGTGAACAGTTGTAGTTCTTTTGGTGTCGGGGGCTAATGGGGTGGGACACATTGGCTACATGGGCCACATCATCTTCTCCTCATGCTGAGTATGGTCAAGGGGTTTGGGAGAAATTCATGTGAGGATAGCAGCGTTCCTGCACATAGTCTGCCACCATTGTCCTCAAAGATTGCCATATAGTATATGTGTCTGTTTAACAGGCAGTAGCACCTCCTGACTCCTGTGGATGGCAAGGTCATAATGTTTTTTCTCATGCAGTCCTAGGCAATGTGTTCATCTTGCAACCTATGTGGCACCATTGCAATGGTTCAAAAAAATAATCATCTGGCCTGGGGCTGGGCACCGGATGGACTAAAACTTGCAACTGTTGCTATGGAGGACTTTTGTTTCTCCATCACATCTTTGTAGATGTTAGGTGACTAGGTACAGATGGCTCCTAAATGGAACCTTAGGTTGGGCCATGGACTACCAGGGCACAGGGATGTAAGCTTCAGGAGGAAAAAAGGAATACAGGAGTTGTCCCATTATGTAAGCATCATTTATTACAAACCCCCCTTGGCACATAGAAATAAATAGACATTGTCTTCTGATCTACCAAGACCTCTCCCACCTGGGTGTGGGTGACATCAAGACAGAGATACATGCCCACAGGTCCAAGACATCCTGAGTCAGGGCATGCATCTCTGCCCTGAGGACTTGCAGATGGCCCACCATGAGGTCTGGACCCAGGCAACAATCTCAAACCCTTACTGTACCTCATGCCTGATGGACTGCAGGTACAGTAGGACACCAGGTTCTCCAGGACCCAGTGTTTCCCCATGGTGGGGCATCTGGGGGCTGTCCACAGACAGTCATTGCTATTCCACAGCCTCAGGCAACTGTGGGACAGCAGTGCTGCCTGTAGATGGCACCCGTACCCCTCACTCCTACAGTACCTCTATCTTTCCCTCGCCACCACCCTTCCAAGATACCATCTCCCCTTTCCCTAGCCAATCTCTCCCCCTACCCTCTGGCTTCCTCTGTGTCACCAGCAGTCCCTTCTCAACATCTGCTATGGAAGACAGTCCAGTGGTGGTGTCAGGGTCCCAACATAGTGGAGGCAAAGCAGTGACGTGACCTCTGCCACTTCCTCCTCCTCCTACTCCTGGGAGGTGTTCATCACCAGTCGGGCACTGGTACTGTTTCCAGTGCTGCCAACTGCTGCCTCAGATATGGTCATGGGGGGCAAATGGCAGAGTCCACCACATGCTCCTACAACTCCTGCTCTTCTGCCTTTTCTGCCTGCTTCACAGGCCCTTCAATATCCTGCTCTCTGCCAGTGTCTTGTTGAGCAGTGCCAAATCTGCAGCTGCAAAGTGAATGGGGAGCACACATTACAGGTTTTCATTGCCATGGCATCTGCCCATCCTATTACCATGGTTGCTGCTGCTCTCATTTTCCCTGACACTCACCATGTCTGATTGTCATTCTATGCCACAGTGGTCACAAGGCATTCTGTCAGTTCCTAATGTAGTCTGGCCAGTAGATGTGTCCTCTTACATCAGGTTGCCCAGAAGTTGGTCTTCAGGTCTTCAACATTCTACTCGATCCTGTAGCACCTATGAATGAGAGGTGTCATTATTGCTTACTTGCATTTTTTGCTTGTCATCTGTCCCCCCTCTCACACTAGTGCCCTACATTAGTCCCTCTGCCACATTGTTGCTACCGTGATGACACTGACCACCATTCTGTTGTGGGCACATGTGTCTCATCTTGCCTTTGGGTCCAATCATCACTCTGACCATACTGCTTTGCCCACTTCCTGCTCCTCACAGACATGCTGCATCCCTCACCTGTCTTAGGCTTGACTGTCACTGCATACCTTCTACATGCATCGCTGCCTGCTGTTTCATGGGGGCATGATACTGTTGATCCATAGAATCTCTATGGATTGAAATTCCATGTAAAAAGGGGAAGGCAATGGCAGTGGGGGTGTACTATCGACTGCCTGGCCAGAATGAACAAATGGATGACAAAATACTCAAAGAAATCAGGGAAGCTAACAAAAGTTACAGAACAGTAATAATAATGGGTGATTTCAATTACCCCGGTATTGACTGGGTCAGTGTCACTGCAGGACACGCAAGGGAGATAAAGTTTCTAAATGAAATAAATGACTGCTTCTTGGAGCAGCTGGTTCATAAACCGACCAGAGGGGAAGCCATTTTGGCCTAGTCCTTAGTGGAACACCAGATCTGGTGCAAGAGATAAGGGTGTTGGGGCCACTAGGCAATAGTGATCATAGCATGATCACATTTGATTTACTTAATGGAGGAGGGATGGTAAGGAAATCCACAGAACTACTTCTTAACTTTCGAAAGGGAGACTATGATAAAATGAGGAAAATAGTAAAGAAAAAACTAAAAGGAGCCGTTGCAAAGGTTAACGGCTTACATTAAGCTTGGGTGTTGTTTAAAAATACTGTCAGACAAGCTATATTCCACTCTAAGAAAAGTGGAAGGAAGTCCAAAAAACTGCCAGCATGTTTTAAAGGTGAGATCAGAGAGGCTGTTGTTGCCAAAAAAGCATCTTTCAAGAAATGGAAAAAAGAGTCAAATGACGAAAACTGGAAACAGCACTAGTACTGGCAAGTTAAATGCAAGGCATTGATAAGGCAGGCAGAGAGAATTTGAGAAAAAACTTGCTGTGCAAGCAAAAACACATAATAAAGGCTTTTTCAAGTACATTCGTAGAAAATAACCTGTGAGAGTCAGTTGGACCATTAGATGATAGAGGAGTAAAAGGGGCACTAAGAGGGGACAAGGCTATAGCGGAGAGACAGAATGAATTCTTTGCTTCAATCTTTACTGAGGAAGATGTAGGGATGTTACCTATGACTGAAGTGGTATTTAAAGGTGATACTGTGGAAGAATTGGAAGAAATATCGATACACCAGGAAGATGTATTACAACTATTTGATAAACTGAAGAGTAACAAATCACCTGGACCAGATGGTATACATCCAAAGTTGTTGAAAGAACTGAAATATGAGATTGCAGACCTGCTATTAGTAATCTGTGAACTATCATTAAAATCATCTGTAATACCTGAAGATTGGAGGATGGCCAACGTAACACCAATTTTTAAAAAGGGTTCCAGGGGTGATCCGGGCAACTACAGACCGGTGAGCTTGATGTCAGTACTGGGAAAAATAGTCGAAACCATCATAAGGAACAAAATTACTGAACATGTAGATAGCCATGGCTTAATGGGAGACAGCCATCATGGCTTTAGACAAGGAAGATCTTGTCTTACTAATCTCTGATGTTTTTTTTGAAGGTGTGAATATATAGGTAGACACAGGTGAGTGGGTTCATATAGTGTACCTGGACTTTCAGAAAGCCTTTGACAAAGTCCCTCATCAGAGACCTTTGGCCAAACTAAAAGTTATGGGATAGGAGGCAGTGTACTATTGTGCAACATGAACTGGTTAAAAGATAGAAAGCAGAGGGTAGGGCTAAAGGCCAATTTTCCCAATGAAAAAAGGTGAATAGTGGAGTACCACAGGGATCTGTGCTGGGTCCACTGCTTTTTGACATATTCATAAATGACCTGGAAAATGGAATAACGAGTGAGGTTATCAAATTTTCAGATGACACAAAACTATTTAAAGTTGTTAAAACCAAAGAGGATTGTGGAAAATTGCAAGAGGATCTTGATAAATTGGAAGACTGGGCATCCAAATGGCAGATGAAATTTAATGTGGACAAGTGCAAAGTTATGCACCTAGGGAATAACAACCCAAACTATGGTTACACGATGCAAGGTTCCACATTGGGAACCGCCACCCAGAAAAAAGATTTAGGCGTCATCGTGGATAACATGTCAAAACCCTCAGCCCAGGAGGCGGAGCCAGCCAAGGACCTGAATGGACACTTAGGAGAGTGCTCCCATGAGCTCAACGAACGAATCCTGACCCAACCGTGGTGAAAGGTAGCCTGACTGGTCTAAGTTGCAACCCTGGCTGCGGAATATGGCATGCAGTAAACAAACCCGGCTAGAATTCTCCAGCGGGCAAAATACCAGGGCAAAATAAACAAAGGCTGACCCGTTGTCTCCACTCAAAATGGTGCCGCAATGCAAGCCTGAAGAGGGGTTGCAAGAGATCCTAAATGAAATCCGTGCGGTTAGAAGTCGTGTGGATACGAACGGAGAATGCCTGAGTGAATTGCAAGTGGACTCAAAGGAATTAAAAGCCCAATTGGCATCCCTAGTGACCAGGGTTGAGAAAATTGAAGCCACTGCAGGGGCGCAGGAAGAACGGCTGGTGCAGCTAGCCAGGGCCGCGAGGAAAACGGAGATGTTAGAGCATAGTCTCGAGGACATGAACAAAAGAGCAAGGAGGAATAATATTCGTATTATTGGCTTGCCGGAGGGTGCAGAAGGGAAAGACCCTGTTTCATTCTTAGAAGGTCTAATCCCGAAATTACTGAAGTTGGAAATGGTGCATCCTTTTGAGACTGACAGAGCGCATCAAGTGCCTAAGTATTGAGATTGCAATCTAAAACCCCTAGGCCTCTGATTTTATGTGTGCTGCGGTTTCAGCAAGTAGTGCAGATCATGCAGGCCGCGAGAACATGTAAGGATCTTCAATTTGAGGGACACAAAATCTCTTTTTTCCCCGATTTCAGCAAGATTACGGTGGACAAAAGGAAGCAGTTCCTGGCGCTCAGACAGAGGCTTCAAGGTATTCAGACTCGTTATGGACTACTCTATCCAGCGCGCCTTCGAGTGACTGTCAACAATGTGACCAAAACGTTTGACGACCCGGCGGCGCTTGAACGATTCATCGTGGACCAAGAAGCGCTCCAAATGCAGTGAGCGTGGATGATGCTTCCAAGGCCTTTGGAGTAAGGTGGAAGACTCTGAGGAACGGTTTTGTAATGTAGAGAGCTAACCTAGCTATGTGGTGGGATAAGTTCTCTGATATGACATTGCTGGGTTGCTGTTATGGGAAGTTGGGTTACAGGTACTGGGTAGTTGTGTTCCCCTAGGACACTTGGCAACTCTATGTGAAGCATGGACATCTAGAGTGTAGATATTCATGACTGGCAATGGCCCTGGGGTGTAGGTTATGTAAGATGGGGTTTGGGATGTGTTTATTTTTTTTGGGAGGGAGGGTCTCTAGAGCAACGTGCATGTTGAACTTGCTGTCTCACCCATATGCTGATATGTTGGGGTTTTTTTTGGTTTGTAAGGGGTTTTGGCTCTCTGAGGGGTATAATCAGGTAGACGCTATTGGTAAGAGGCCCACAGCCTATGTTAAGTACTCTTTGGACGTCATTGAGATTCATGGCTAAGGGGTTGCATACAATTTCTCTGAACGTAAAAGGGATTAAAAGCCCGATTAAAAGGAAAAAGATACTTGCATACTGCAGACAGCAGCAGGCCGACTTAATTTTATTGCAGGAAATCCATCTAAGTTTGATAGAGTCTAAAAAACTTGAGGGGAAGCAATATTCATTACTGGGAGCAGCACCAGCCCTTCAGAAGAAAAAACGGATGTCATTAGGGGCGGAAGTCATTAGGGTGCAAAGTTATTTACACATGGATTGATGCTAGCGGACGCTGGATATTGGTCTCTATTGAGCTGGGTGGGTCTGCACTCACTATAGTTAATGTTTACGGGCCAAATTGTGATGACCCCAAGTTCTTTACAGACCTAACCAGAGTGCTTCAGGAGAACTCTATGTCTCCAGTGATTGTGGGTGGGGATTTTAATCTGGTATTGGACCCCTTATTGGACAGGAATCCAGGTAGAGTGGAAAGATCCTCCAGAGCGAGAGTGGTGCTCAAGGCCCTTATAGACTCCCTAGGGTTGACCGATGCATGGAGGCTTGGGCATCCTACTGGTAGGGACTTTACCTTTTTCTCTTCGCCACACAAGTCCTGGTCTCGAATAGATTTTTTCTTAATCTCCAAAAGCTTGGTGCCAGGGCTGAGGGGAGTGGAAATTTTGGGGATGCATATTTCCGATCACGCTGCCATCTCTTTGCATCTTGATTGGGTGGGGGAGAGCACGCAGCAGCGGGCTTGGTCTTTCAACAGGTCTTACTTGGCTGATCCCTCTTTTCAAGAAGGCAGCCATAAAGGGCTATTTTGATGCAAACAACCCAGGGAAAACTCCAACTTGGGCCTGGAGGGAGGCTTTTAAGGCCTCCCTGTGGGCTACGATTATCAGTTTCTCTATTAAGGAACACAAAAGGAAGAAAGCTAGATTGTATGTCTTAGAAGAGCAAATCAAAGCGGGGGAAAGACTACTAGTCAAACAGGCGGATGCAGGCATAACTTTGCGGTTGCAGAGGCTTCGATATCAGTACAATGAAATATTAAGTTCGGAAGTGGAATATGTGATGTTGAAGCAACAATCTCAGTTTTATGTAGAAAATAATAAGGGAGGTAAGTTGTTGGCTAACACCTTAAAAAGGAAGCAAGAGAAAGCCCGTATTGAGATTATAGCTGACCAGAGTCACGGGAATTTGACTAGTACAGACCAGATCCTTGATGCATTCTCGGAGTACTATTGTAAACTATACTCTTCCGAATGTACGCAGGATTTGGAGGCCTCTGGGGAATTCCTAGAGAGATTAGCCCATCCCAGGCTGAGCGCGCAACAGGCTAAAGAACTGGACAAACCTTTGGCAGGGGATGAATACTTAACACAATTAACAGCATGTCTCCCGGGAAAGCAGTGGGTCAAGGCGGCATCCCCTTAGAGTTTTATAAGGTTTTCAGGTGTGAGCTTATACCTTATTTATTGCTTTACTATGAGGTTCTTGATGAAGCTCAGTCACATACGGGTAATTTTGCAGAGGCTACAATAGTAGTTCTAGAAAAGCCTGAGAAGAGATCCCACTCAGGTTGCAAACTATCGACCTATTTCCTTATTAAATGCGGATTATAAAATTTACGCTACGGTGCTGGCGAAGAGGCTTGTTAAAAGTATAGGGGGGTTGGTGCATCCGGATCAGTGCGGTTTCATCCCAGGAAGGGCGACCTCGGACAATGCCAGACTCTTTTGTAATTTGTTGGATAGAGCGGGTCTTGTAGATACAGCTTATATCGGTATCTCTTTAGATGCAGAGAAGGCCTTTGATAGGCTAGAATGGCCTTTTCTGTTTAGAACTTTAGAGTGGTTCGGCCTTGGATCCCAGTTTATAAATAAGATACGAATCCTTTATGGAAACCCCAAAGCACGGATATGTGCGAATGGTGCTCTTTCGAGATCCTTTTCATTACACAGAGGCACCCATCAGGGGTGTCCTCTTTCTCCTTTGCTCTTTAATCTGGCCCTTGAACCATTAGCTATTGCCATACGACAAAACAAGGATATCGGAGGCATTGTAATTGATGATTGGCAGGTAAAAATCTCTGCATATGCCGACGACCTGTTGCTTTTTACACAACCTTCTGCAATTCCTGAGGTCTTAAGTTTGATTGAGTTTTACTCGGAATTATCTGGCTATAAAATAAACTGGACCAAATCAGTCGCTTTTCCCGTGAATGAAAGAGTCAGAGCTGAAGACATGGCTGCTTTCCCATTTCGTTGGGAATCAGGAAATATCAAATATTTAGGCGTCAAATATGGGATGTCCATAGAACAGGCTATTCAAGAAAATGTAGAGGATATGTTGCAAACCATACATCACTTAATATTAGCCTGGTCCCTCCTTCACCTTTCTTGGTGGGGAAGATTAGAAACAATAAAGATGACTTTAATGCCGAAAATTAATTATATGCTAGGTATGCTCCCGTTTTCACTGGCCCCTGGGGTGTATAGTAAAATGGAAAGATGCTTATGCAGATTCTTGTGGGGGAGGCCGACAACCTAGGATTGCACTTAAAAAACTGAAAGCTGCAAAGAACAAGGGAGGGGTCCAATTCCCTGACTTTCGTAATTATCATCAGGCGTTCCTTTTAAAGCAAGGTGCTCTGTGGGCATGTGAGGAGGAACTGATTTGTAAACCAGTATGGTTAGAAGTAGAGAAACGGATC
This sequence comes from Ichthyophis bannanicus, assembly GCA_033557465.1. Lineage (NCBI taxonomy): Eukaryota > Metazoa > Chordata > Amphibia > Gymnophiona > Ichthyophiidae > Ichthyophis > Ichthyophis bannanicus. The sequence continues at coordinate 438,071,433 of CM066035.1, forward strand.
GTGTGACCCTGCCCTTTATGGCTGCTTTTAGGTATGAAACATCCAGAAAAGTCCTTGGTGGGAAGGGTGATTCCCGCTACACAGGAGGCCTACTTACTCCTGACGGGCTGTGTTAGGACTGAAGGTCCACCTGCTAGGAGGCTGCCAATTTGGTGGAACCCCAGGTTTAGAATTAGGGGTAAGATGTTTGCTTGGAGGAGATGGCAAGCTTGTGGCATATGGTCCCTGGGTCAAGTTTTAGGACCCAAGGGCTGGAAAGATTTTCCCTCTCTGTAGCAGGAGTTTTCTCTTCCTGATTCAGCCTTTTTTTATTGGCTCCAGCTCAAACATAGTGTTGCAGTGGCTAAAATCAATGTTTCTGATTTGTCTTTGGAAGAAAGGTTATTCCAGCAGTTAGCGGAATTAGCAGGAGCTGCGAGATTAGCGTCAAAAATATATACTTGGTTGCGAGATGGGGATTTACCCCATTTGAAGGGTCTGAAAAGATGCTGGGAAGCAGAGGCTCTATGCTCCATCCCTTGCAGAGCATGGGGAATCTTATGGGGCCCAGTCACAAGGGTTTCTAAGTCAGCAGCGGTTACGCAGTCTCTTTTCTTTTTTATGCATCAGGCTTTTATAACTCCTGTTAAGCTGGCCAAATGGGATAGTTCGGCAGCAGGTAAGTGCTGGTCCTGCCAGACAGAAGCCGGCACCTTTATGCACATGTTCTTTGAGTGCCATAACATTCAGAGATTTTGGAGGCTTATATTGGACAGAGTGCAGGCTGTATTAAATGTTTCAATTGCATTATCATGGAATATTATCTGCTTAAGGTCGGTAACATGCATCCCTGGATTAACGAAAGATAAGCGATTTTTGTTTAACTTCATGATTGCCATCGCTTTAAAAGTCATTCTTGCGAATTGGAAGGATTCACGGAGGTTGAACCTAGTTTCGTGGTGGAACCTCGTCTGTCGATATGCTAGTTATGAGAAACTGTACCGCAAAATCCAACGCCCTGATATAGTGGAAGGTGGTGTGGGTAAGTGGTGTTTGCTGGACAGTTTCGCTGCCTGTGCTAAGGCATGTATTGAATCTTAGCAAGTTGAAAGCTTAGGCTGTGGATCTTCTCTAACTTTGTCATCAGAGAGCCGGGGTGGGGGGGTGGGAGGGCTTTTTATTTTGATTTGTCGTGTTGTTTTGGTGTGTTATTGTTTGTTTGTAGGTGTGTTGATTCATAAAATACATAAATAAAGAATTTTAAAAAAAGCCCTCAGCCCAGTGTGCATCGGAGGGCCAAGAGAGCAAATAGAATGTTAGGTATGATAAGGAAAGGAATGGAAAATAAAACAAAGGATATTATAATGCCACTATATCGTTCCATGTTGCGACCGCACCTTGAATATTATGTGTAATTCTGGTCGCCGTATCTTAAAAAGGATATAGCATTATTAGAAAAGGTACAGAGAAGAGCCACCAAAATGGTAAAGAGGATGGAAGGATACTCCTATAAAGAGAGGCTAAAAAGGTTAGGGCTCTTCAACCTGGAAAAGAGATGGCTGAGGGGAGATATGATAGAAATCTATAAATTAATGAATGGAGTGGAACTGGTAAACGTAGATCAATTTTTTACATCATCAGAATATATAAAGACTAGGGGACATGCAATGAAGCTATAGGCTAACGTATTTACGACTAATAAGAGAAAATATTTTTTCACTCAACATGTAATCAAACTCTGGAATTTGTTACCGTAGGATGTAGTAAAGGCTGTTAGTGTAGCTGAGTGTAAAAAAGGTTTGGACAAGTTCCTGGAGGAAAGGTCCATAAACCATTATTAAAGGGGACCCAGGATATTACTGTTTGACCCAATACAAGCCATGAGGAACCTGTATCCTTTTGGGAGACTACTAGGTATTTATGAGCTAGTTTAGCCACTGTTGAGAACAGGATAACATAAGAACATAAGAACATAAGATATGCCATACTGGGTCAGACCAAGGTCCATCAAGCCCAGTATTCTGTTTCCAACAGTGGCCAATCTAGGTCATACGTACCTAGCAGTTCCCCCAAGGGACACAGGTTCCACAATGCTTGTATTGGTTCAAGCATTGATATCCTGGGTCCCTTCTTAATAATGGTTTATGGACCTTTCCTCCAGGAACTTGTCCAAACCTTTTTTAAACCCAGCTACACTAACAGCCTTTACTACATCCTCCGGTAACAAACTCCAGAGTTTGATTACACGTTGAGTGAAAAAATATTTTCTTTTATTAGTCTTAAATAGTTTACCCTGTAGCTTCATTGCATGTCCCCTAGTCTTTCTATATTCTGATAAGGTAAACAATCGATCTACGTTTACCCGTTCCACTCCGCTCATTAATTTATAGACTTCTATCATATCTCCCCTCAGCCGTCTCTTTTCCAGGTTAAAGAGCCCCAACCTTTTTAGCCTTTCTTCATAGGAGTAGCCTTCCATCCCCTTTACCATTTTGGTGGCTCTTCTCTGAACCTTTTCTAAAATTGCTATATCCTTTTTAAGATATGGCGACCAGAATTGCACACAATATTCAAGGTGCGGTCTCACCATGGAACGATATAGAGGCATTATAATATCTTTTGTTTTATTTTCCATTCCTTTCCTTATCATACCTAGCATTCTATTTGCTCTCTTGGCCGCCGCTGCACACTGGGCCGAGGGTTTTAACATGGTATCCACAAGGACGCCTAAATCTTTTTCTTGGGTGGTGGTTCCTAATGTGGAACCTTGCATCGTGTAACCATAGTTTGGGTTGTTCTTCCCTAGGTGCATAACCTTGCACTTCTCCGCATTAAATTTCATCTGCCATTTTGATGCCCAGTCTTCCAATTTATCAAGATCCTCTTGCAATTTTCCACAATCCTCCTGGGTTTTAACAACTTTAAATAGTTTTGTGTCATCAGCAAATTTGATAACCTCACTCGTTATTCCACTTTCCAGGTCATTTATGAATATGTCAAAAAGCAGCGGACCCAGCACAGATCCCTGGGGTACACCACTATTCACCTTTCTCCATTGGGAAAATTGGCCATTTAGCCCTACCCTCTGCTTTCTATCTTTTAACCAGTTCCTGATCCACAGTAGTACACTGCCTCCTATCCCATGACTCTTTAGTTTTGCCAAAAGTCTCTCATGAGGGACCTTGTCAAAGGCTTTCTGAAAGTTCAGATACACAATATCAACCGACTCACCTTTGTCCACCTGTTTATTCACTCCTTCAAAAAAACATAACAGATTAGTAAGACAAGATCTTCCTTGTCTAAAGCCATGTTGGCTGTCTCCCATTAGGTCATGACTATCTATATGCTGAGTAATTTTATTCTTTATGATGGTTTCTACCATTTTTCCCGGTACTGATGTCAGGCTCACCGGTCTGTAGTTTCCCGGATCACCCCTCGAACCCTTTTTAAAAATTGGTGTTACATTGGCGATCCTCCAATCCTCAGGTATTAGAGATGATTTTAATGATAGTTCACAGATTACTGATAGCAGGTCTGCAATCTCAAATTTCAGTTCTTTCAACACCCTTGGATGTATACCATCCGGCCCAGGTGATTTGCTACTCTTCAGTTTATCTAATAGTTGTAGGACATCTTCCCGATGTATCGATATTTCCTTCAATTCTTCCACACCTTTAAATACCACTTCAGTCGTGGGTAACATCCCTACATCTTCCTCAGTAAAGACCGAAGCAAAGAATTCATTCAGTCTCTCCGCTATCGCCTTGTCGCCTCTTAGTGCTCCTTTAACCCCTTTATCATCTAATGGACCAACTGACTCTCTCACGGGTTTTTTGCTACGAATGTACTTGAAAAGGTCTTTATTTTGCGTTTTTGCTTCCGCAGCAAGCTTCTTCTCAAATTCTCTCTTTGCCTGCCTTATCAATGCCTTGCATTTGACTTGCCAGTGCTTGTGCTGTTTCCAGGTTTCATCATTTGGCTCTTTTTTCCATTTCTTGAAAGATGCTTTTTTGGCAACAACAGCCTCTCTGACCTCAGCTTTAAACCATGCTGGCAATTTTTTGGACTTCCTTCCACTTTTCTTAAAGCGTGGAATACAGCTGGTCTGGGCTTCCAAGATAGTATTTTTCAACAACACCCAAGCTTGATATTGGGCTTGATGGACCTTGGTCTGACCCAGTATGGCATATCGTATGTTCTTATGTGTGGTCCTTGGCCCTCTGACACTTGCTCCCTTCCTAATGCACTCCCACATCATGGCTGGAGTGACTGACACTATAGTTTTCAGAGAAGATGTTCCTATTCCTGTTGTGCAGCTGGCCTCATCACTTGATCCCCTCCTCATGCCTGTCCCACTTCCCTATGATCCCTGCTATTCCCTCACCCCATTTATTCTCCTGCTTCTGCATTCCTGCACCTTCTGCTCTCCCCTCTCCATGCCCGCTGTCACACTTACTGACTGAACATATGGCAGATTGTGTGCCAAATCTCTTGCAACTCCCGACGTGTTGCATAGTAGCCATGAAGTGAATACAGCCTCTCTTCTGGCTCTAGCACTAAACAACAGAGGCACCTTGTCTCATCCCTAGAAAAGTTGTACATCCTCTTCACCATCATACCGACTTCTGTCCAATACCTCATGCTCAGGCACTGTGCCCCTTATTTGCTTATATATCATTGCTGGCCCTGGACTTCGATGGGCCCATCTTTGTGAACACACCTTGACTGCTTTCCTCGCTATATTCTGCAAGGATTAGATATGTAACTGCCTCATATAGCTTGTGCACCCATCCTCCAGGACATTCACACTGCGATTTTGCACCCGCACTGCCCATCCCCAGGCTTGGTTCCGAAACTGCCTACATTTCCTGCATCTGCATATGTACATTCACCTCATTGCCGGTATGTCCTTTGTAAATTGCCCCTCATAATGTAATGGGAAATAGCTGTCTGTCACTTGTTTTAAAAAGGCTTCATCCATCTCTATCTATTTGATGCAGAGCTCTATGTTTACAGTCAAATGTTGCCCAAAGCTTCCATGTCACTCAGCATGACTTCCTTGTTTTCTGACCACTCCAGTTATACATGTAGTTTATTAGCCTCCTCTATATCCTTCAGCTTTATCACAGACTTGATTGCCTTTAGGCTCACCACAAAAAATAAGTTACAACCTATATTGTTCAATTCTACCAGGTCTTCTTTTGTTTCAATGATATAGCTGTTGAGCACACTTTGCAAAACACTTTCACAGTCACCCCATTCCTACTTATGATAACCATCATGATGCAATGCATGTTTTCATTGTAGTTCCTGTAACCTCATAGAAAATTACTGACATATTCTAAGAAAACACCAACCTCAAAGCCCCCAGCTTCATGTCTACTAGAATACAAGGAATTATATAAACTCTTAGGGGTATGTTTACTAAACCACGCACACGTGCACGGCGCACAGTAGCACACGGCAATGATGCACTTAAGTGCTCTTAAGTGCCCCGCACGCGTGCGTGTCACATTAACGGGTCCGCGCACGTGTGCGGTGCGCTGATGTGCGATAGAGGCGGAGAAAGGCGTACGGAGGGCGGAGGAAGGCCCCCGAGGGGCGGAGAGACGGGGTCAATGGGTGGAAAGTGGGAGGGGAGAGGCTCCCCTCACAGGAGCGGGGCTGAAAATAGACCCAAAAATACCGCAAGTGAAAACCTCGCGTTAGAGACGATTTAAAGGGAAGAGAAACCATTTCCGTCAGCAATGTACAGCAAAACCGGAGAAACCTACAAAACGTGAGCAGTGTGATACATGTGCACAGAACAAACTCGCAAATAAAAATCAAAAATGAGCACAAAAATGTTAAAAATTACAATTCAGCTGGGCAATAGTGATAGCAATGGGCAACAATAAAAAACACCCCCAGGAAAGCTCCAAAAAAAAAATGATTTTTGGAAGGGTCTACGCTCCGTAGACCCTTTCAAAAATCATTTCATTTTATTGGAGCTTTCCTGGGAGTGTTTTTTATTGTTGCCCATTGCTATCACTGTTGCCCAGCTTGATTATGGGTGTTTGCCCCTTTTTTCGAGGTTTTTTATGAGGTTTATTTGCCCGTTTGTCTCCATACAAGGTAAATGAGCCCACAGTAAAATTGTGCAGAGCAGGGTTTCTGACTCGTCCGGCCAGGTTTCCTATCTCCAGGGACTGCACTGTCTCTGTGGCCACAGTGTGGTGCAGCGGACACAGCCAGTGCCTGTAGGACTAAAGAATCACAGGTTCAAATCCCAGCTGTGGCTCCTGCCAACCCAGTCCCCATAGCTTTACCCACCACTAAACAGTGATAGTAAAGACACTCCTTTATTGCAGAGAACATAAGCATGGTTCAAGCAACCATATTTTACCCTACACCGCACACAAACCATAACAATGGGCATTACCTACAGCCGAGTACCCCACATTCAGTCCTGGAGTGCCACAACTCAATCAGTTCGTATGCTTTTTCCCAGATAAGGACATGTCTGCATGTTGGCGGAAGGGTACAGGTGGTGGAGGGGGCAGTGGCTGCAAGCCAAAGCAGACAGTGGCCTAGGCCTGTGCAGGCTCTGTTGGATGTACAGTCATGGACTCCCCAGGGACTGCAGCATATCTGTGGCAACACAGTGGTTTCAAAGGCCAGCTGGGGCTACTGCAAATCCTGTCCACATATTTTTCCCAAAACTAAACCGTGATAGTAAGGACAAACGTTTAATGCTGAGAACATACGCATGGTTAATACGCCTATATTTAACCACACCAAACACAGACACCATACACAGGCGCATTACCTAGAGCAGAGTCTCCCAAATGCAGTCCTGGAGGGCCCCACACCATTCAGGTTCCATGCTGCCTCTACTAAAGATGCCTGTTCTGCATATCTATGCACCACCCCCATGGTATGCAGATGTAGCTCATGCATATTTATGAGGGACAGCATGAAAACCCGAACAGTGTTTGGCACACCAGGACTGGAGTTGGGAACCTCTGCCGTAAAGCAGCAGCCAACAGAGGCAGACACACCCACTCCCACACCCACAGGCCCCATTGGCTAATGCCTCCTGGAGAGGCAGGACATTGGGCCCTGCGTGCATCTCCCAATACTACCACATGCATACCCTAGCAATGCCACCCTACACCTGGGTATATGGTACACAGCTATCAGACGTTTCCTATGATAACTGGCAGATATCAATTCCTACGTTAATCACATTTTGCTCATTGAGCTCCATCATAACAATCATTCTGATGTCTGCGGTGTGTGCTGCAGGTCTGGTCTCCAACAGTGTTAACCCCCCTGGGGAGTGACCCCCAACAGTATTGCGTACCATATCCATGCCTGTACTGTGCCCAGGACTGGTGTGGTGGGTATGGCTGCTGAACCCCTCTATAGTGGCACAATGCTGGCATAGGTGTGGGGGTGGCTGTCTATCTATCCAGTGTGTGGTGGCTGTAAACACCTTCCACAGCCCACATTGCCAGCACTGTTGCCAGTATTGTGCTGCCAATGTGCATAATGAGGAGCAAGGTACCATGGGTATAGGCCGGACAGGGTGGCCTGGCCAGGGTGCATCTGCACAGGGCATAGGGTACTGACTGGGACATTTTACTGCCCGGCCACCACCTACACAGACAGGGTGACCTCAGTATGTCCCGCTGAGAGCTCACTCTCACCCTGACTGTGCAGTGACCACAGCATGGCTAGGCACCCCCATAGTGCTATATAGTTTTTCTCTAATGTGATAGATATGGGTTTCCTTTTGGGGCCCAGTCACTGGTTTATCTGCTTGCTGTGTATGCTGACATCCCAGTTCTGGGTGCATGCATCTCTACTGGGAACATGCACTATGGCCTAACTAGCAGGCTGTTTGCAGCTGGTGTGTGTCTTGATGGAGTGGCTTGCAGGATGCAGTGGTTGATGCCTTGCTGCAGGAGAATATCAGATAGTGTTGGGGGTGTAGCTTACCAGATCCAGGCCTAATGTCTGTCTGCTATTGTGTTATGGATATGTATAAGAGCTGCATTGACTGCCCTGTGGGGTGTATGTCCCTCAGCAGGACTGGGGTTGATGGTCCCCTCTACTGCCACATTTGCAGGGGGGTAGAAGGTGGATCTATTGATGGGAGGCCCTGTTTGCTGCCCTTGGCCCGGGGGGGTGGGGGTGGGGGTGGGGGTAGTGCATGCCCCACCTAGGGATCCATGGGGGCTACACCTGACTGAAACAGACAGAGATATCCAAGGTGTTTGTGCAGAAACTACATATCTGAAACTTTAACACTGCTTTGGACCTCCGGCATGGCTTCTTTCAGCCATGGAAGGTGTTGTGGACTTGGTCCTGGCCGCGTCATCGCACACTCAGGGTGAGCACAGTACCCGCACAATGTGACGGTGTGTAGCTACTCTGTGCTAGTAAAACACACGGTCAGTACCACCTACCAGGCCGAGGTGCTGTGGGGGTGCATTCCCCATCTTGTGTTCATCTGTGGACAGCTTATTTGCATGTGCAGTGCATCATGGGTACGGGTGGGCTAACCCTGTCCTGGTGGCTGCAGCAGACTGTCTGTGTGGTGACGTGCAGGCTCTCTACAGCCAGCCAGGGGCTTGCTAGCAGTTATGGAGCTGTAGCCCAATGGTTGCATCACTGCCTGTGAAGCCTGAGGTCATGGGTTCAAATCCACAGTGGGGTTATTTGATAGGGTTGGCCATAGCATCATCTTTTTTATGTACATTTTTGATGCCAGCAAAAACAACCTCAGTGTACTGTACCCATACGGTGCCTCTGAGGGCACCCTATAGGGCACCTTCTGGCTCCCGTCCATATAAGGTGCACTATACATTATCCTGTGACGCAAATTATAGGGTGCCTTATAGGGGACATGTTAGGGTGCCGTGGCAGACAGTGCACTTTACTATGTGCCTTATAGGATGCCTTATGTTGACACGCTTTGAGAGTGCGTTTGCTATTATTGATAATTAAAATATAAATAAAATGCCTCCTAAAGCAATCTTCCCCATAATACACATTGCCCCAGCCAGCCTTGTTCATTGGGCATTGAACCCCTGATCCCTGCATCATTGTTGTGTGCCTTAACCATTGTGCTGTGGCTCTGCTCTGCTGTTTGCTCATCAGCGTGCCACCTTATGCCGCCCCCATATTGAGATGCCTCCTAGAAAATTAGCAAGCCGCCTTATGCCGCCCATCATTCATATGCCTCCAAACACATTAGCGTGCTGCCTTATGCTGCCCATTATTTCACTGCCTCATAAATTAATGCCTCAGCCAGCCATCTTTATTGGGCACTGAACCCCTGCTTCTTGCACCATTGGTATGTGCCTTAACCATTGTGCTGTGGCTCTGCTCTTTTGCTTGCCTATCAGCGTGACGCATATGCCTCCTCCGCAGCTGTCTGATGCGCTAAGGTGCGGGGCGCACAAGGACGCCGCACACCTTAGCGCATATGTAAATTCCGGCGTTTCTTCTTTAGCGGGGAACGCCCACTCCTTATATGGCACCTGCACACTACCGGGGCCCGCATATTAGCGGGGTTTTAGTAAACATACCCCTTAGGCAGGAACCCTATTTGTAAGTAATCTTCAGGTGATGTTCTACTGCTTATGATATCTAAAGCTTGCTGAATTCACAACTGTGTGGCCTCTTGGATGTTATTGAATGCTTTTGTTCTGTCTGTATTAATAAAAGATTAGAGGAGGCAACCACTGCATTGTATGTTATTAAAATGAAATTCATCAGAATAGATTACGCTTTTAAAATGTCTCAGTTGGTCTAGCAGACTGCATTTTCTCTGGCTCTGCTTCTCAAGGGTTCTAATATTCTTCTTTCTGATGGCAATTCATACTTGCTCCTCCAGGGATAGTTCATGACTGCTATCAGCAAGCATAATGGACACCTGTAGAATGTCATGGCAGCATTAAGGAAACTTAGTATCGGCTAAAAGCCTGCCATCTGCTGCAGGTAAGAAACAGAAAAGCACACATAGTCAAGGACTGCCTAGTGAAGGTACTGGTATGCAGTAGCTCCAGATGTCCCCCTCTATATGGGATGGGGCAATTCATGGTGTTGTTAGGCAGTCTAATTAACTATGCAGTTCTCACAGTGGGCAAGATATAAGAGGGTACCACTTAAAAGCACCTTCCATACAGATTGTATAAGTAGTTTTATTTTCATAATGCCATCTAACCCTTGGGGTTAAGAGTGTAGGCCACGGGTAGCACCAAAAAGTATGTGGGCTTATGTCATGAGGGAGGCAAGGGTGTAAAATGCAGGTAGTCAGGACAAGAGAACAACCAAATTATTCAGGCCCAGGGGAGAGATTTGAGGCAATTCCAAGATTTCAGACAACCTTAACCCGATGCATTATTTCATTTGCCTCACAGATTAAAATGGTAGAAGCAGGAAATACAAAGGCCACATACTTTTAGGATCACAGTTCAAAAATGAATAGTCTGCAAAGGCTCCTCTCTAGAACAGGATAACTTGATAGATTTGGAAGATGTTCTTGAATGGAGTTATAAAGAAGCCTTCTACATGAAATCCCTCACTTGGTTTGCAGTATGTCATGCTGTGAGGGCTTGTGTGCATCAGTGATGCTGAGAGCTAAACTATCGGTAGTTTAACTACTGGCAGGGTCTCCCAAGATAGACAGGTCTCAGCTGAGGTGCCAGACCAAGACAAACCACCCATCTGGGCAGCAGCAGAATGGGATAGTGTTGAAGGCGGAGGATCACATTTCTGTGACAACGGCAACAACACCAAACTTAAACTGCGCGGAAGAAAGGCCCGGCAATCTACTTCTGTATCTTTCCATGAAAACCCAATGGATAGTTACAACAAAACAAATTGTGCTATAGTGCTGGAAGATGAGATCCACGGGTCGGAAGGCACTCAACTAGCTACTGGGGAAGAGCTGAAGACTTTTCAGAGTAAAGCCAGCATTTATGATGTGGTTGGATCAAAGCCCTCGGGACGTCTGACTGCTGATGTAGCTGTGCATGAAATGAGAGTCAGAAGCTGTAAAGATGTCTTGCACATTGGAACATGGAACGTACAAAGCATGAACCAAGGGAAGTTGGAGGAGGTCAAGAATGAAATGGAACATGTACAACTTGATCTGTTGGGTGTCAGCGAACTGAAATGGACTGGCATCGGGCACTTTGCATCAGATGATCACATGGTCTACTATGCTAGAAATGAAAGACAAAGAAGAAATGGTGTTGCATTTATAATAAAGAAGAAACTTGCAAGAATGGGGAGGCCGCGTGGCCCCCCCCCCGGGGCGTGCGAGCGGCCGACATTAACCGGGGGGGCGGCCGGCCGCGTGCCCGCCGCGGCGTGGCTGCGTGGCTTCGCGGTTGGAGCCCGCAGTGTGTGGAGGGCTCCCATTGGTTCCCGAGGCACAGGGCTGTGCGCGGGAGCCAATGGGAAGAGGGGAGGAGTTTCGGGGGGAGAGTAAGGGGAGCGTTGTGGCGTCCTCCGGCCTTTCTCTCGAGGCGGCCGGAGGTGACGGACGTCGCGTGTAGCCAGAGGTTTGGGGATTGGGGTTGTGTGGGCCTTGGCTCCATTTGTGTGCCTCCTGGTCTCGTGGTGGTTGCTGGCTGGCGTTGCTGCGAGCTCTGGTTCGCGGCTGGCATTAGCGCTGCAGCTGTGCTGTCGGGGGGGCTGGAGAGATGGGCCTGATGCTTTCGGCAGTTATTGCATTTTCTAGATGTTAGGATTAGTAAACGCCTAGAAGGCTTCTTTACTACTGTATATACCAAACCTATGGATGGAAACACTTTATTACACTTTACAAGTTTTCATCCAGGACATTTAAAACGCAGTTTGCTGTACTCACTCCTCAGTTCTGATTGTCTATACCATGTGTTTTACAGTACTCACGTCTCTCTAATCGTATTGCAGCTTCGTTGCGGAAGCGATGGGGTTTATTTAAAACACATCCTAAGCTTTCAGGTTTTTTCTTTCTGCATGGCATATAGTCATGGCAGGAATCTGAGAGATTGGCTTTGTTCCTCAGTTCCACGCCAAATGATACTGCTGCTGTGCAAGGCCATACGGCGTCCAATCATTGTTCCTTCTGTAAAATCATGGAGGGTAAGATTTGCACAAACTATCGTGGCAACACGGTGGTGCAGTGCACACAGACAGTGTGTATAGGAACAGAGGGTCATAGGTTCAAATCCCAGCTGGGGCTACTGCCAATCCAGTCCACATATTTCACTTGTGTTAGGGTCATTTTAGGTTAGGTGTTTTTATTGGTTGATTGGGTTTATTTAAAACACATCCTAAGCTTTCAGGTTTTTCTTTATGCATGGCATTTAGTCATGGCAGGAATCTGAGAGATTGGCTTTGTTCCTCAGTTCCACGCCAAATGATACTGCTGCTGTGCAAGGCCATACGGCGTCCGATCATTGTTCCTTCTGTAAAATCATGGAGGGTAAGATTTGCACTAACTATCGTGGCAACACGGTGGTGCAGTGCACACAGACTGTGTGTATAGGAACAGAAGGTCACAGGTTCAAATCCCAGCTGGGGCTACTGCCAATCCAGTCCACATATTTCACTTGTGTTAGGGTCATTTTAGGTTAGGTGTTTTTATTGGTTGATGGTCCTTTAAAATGTGTTACGTCAGACGCTGTCTTTAGTAATGGCGAGGAAGGTGAAGGAAGCATTTTGATAGTTTATTTTTGTTGTGTGTTACTCTCAACCCCGAGGAAGCCAGTAGTTGGTGAAACAAAAGCTTCTGTAGGGTATGAGTTAATAGAATTGTGGGAATGTCTGAATAAAGACTGTAAGAAGACTCTCCTGCCTTGTTATGATATTGAAATTCTTCTGCTTCTTCTGATAACGGAGAATTTTGATGCGGGATGCTGATTATGGACTTCTCAAGCTAAGTAACTGCAGACCTCTTTAGGCGCGTTTACCACTGTGTATATTTACTAAGCTTCTCTTCTGTCGAATCTCAGGTTCCCTACTGTAACCAATAGCAAGGAAAAACTGTGGTCTGACTCTGGGTGTAATATAGAAGTTATTTACATTCTTTTATATTCCTTGTGAGTATTTAATTCTTTTCAGAGCAAACATGTCATTTTGATTGCTTGCAGCGCGAAGCTTTCCTGAAAGGCGAATAGCCCGCTGGGCAGGTGTAGTGGTTCAAGGTCTGCTCTAGTATCTTCTCTTCTCCAATTTTCTATTTTCAGTTTTTCTGAGTTATTTCAGGGACGATGCATCTTGATTTTCTTTGTGTAATTTTATCTTCGTACTGCTCCCTTCAGGTGGGCTAAGTACGGTGGATTATTTGCCTGTTACTTATGATTGCCTGTCCTAGCACTGATTGTACAGTTTGCAGAATTCGATATAAACGAACAAATGAATGGCATCTTGTGCATGATTTGGTTAAAGAATTACAGCTAGGTGGCTTATTCTTGACTCAAACTTGACTGACTCGCACACTTGCTCTAGCTCTGTGGGAGTGGCTCGCCTTGTGGTATAGTAACGCAAATCACACAGGACACTTGTGGCCGCTGCGCCTTGGCAAGGGCATGGGCACGGTTTCCTTGTAGATGTGCGGGTTAAGTGGTTGCCGTTTCATTAAGCGTAGCCCTCAATGTCGTAGCGGCTGATTTCATTCAGGGCCAGTGCTATGGTCATATCACTAACTTTTGGTATATTTGTACTGACGCTGGCTTATTTGCCAGATGTTTGTCGTATTAACTGGCTTATTAAATACGGGTGGGAGTGGACGGGGGGGCTGCTGCTCTCCTGGTTGGGAACTTTGCAAGGTGAGGGGCAAGGCCCTTCCCGGGCGGCTTGGCTGGGGGAGGGGCAGCTGCCTTGAGCGGGAGCGGGTGCTGCGGGGTCTCTCCCTTGTTTATCCCCACAGGGCACTTCGCGAAGGCAGTCCCCGAGGCTCGAGAGTCCGCTGGCATGTTGTGCCAGGTCGGTCGGAGACAGGAGTGGTGCCTGACCAGGCGACGGCTGCGGCAGGTGAGTCTGTGGGGGCGGGGTCTTCGGGGGGAATCATGGCGGGGGGAGAGGGGTGTGGGCGGCCCGAAAATGGCGGCGCGCAGGCCGTTCGCGTCGGGCGTCGGGTTTCTGTTCATCTACGTCCGCTGTGACGTCGTTGTTCTCGTCAGGGTCGGTTCTCGGCGGGGTCGGAGGGGAGCCGGGTCGAGGGCGGGGGGGGGGGAGGGCGAGGACAGGGTTGGTTGGTTCGGGGGGGGCGCCGTCGTAGGTGGTAGCGTTCACGGTGCGTGGGACGGCGTGCCGGGGAAGCTGCGGCGTAAACTTGCGGAGCGGCGCGGGAGGGTCGGAAGAATTTTTGGGACCGTAGGCAGTAGCAGACGGTTGATGGCGCGGCGGGTAGGGTGCCGAAGGGGTGCACAACCCGCGGGCATTGCTGCGGCTGGCTAGGGTGGGGGAGGGCGCATTGGCCCAGTGCGGGCTGGTACGCTGGCTGTGGTGGTTACAGTTAGTTGCGTACAGTCCGTTACAGATTTCTTTGTTCTTTGCCCCCTCCCGCGGCTTCTCGCAGGGATAAGCTAGCGGTGAATATCCTGTTGTGGGGGTGGCGGGCCCGTTCAGGGCGACACCCGTCCCGGGGGACCAGGCGCATAGGGGTTGATCCGTCACCTGACCCACCCCATCTGGGGTTCAGGGTATGATCATCCCCCCATGGAATTCAGTGCCGTGCGTAGGCTTCCTTGGTCGCGGCGGTGGAGTTGGTGCGGGGGGGCCGGGCGGGGGTGCCGGATGGCCAGGGGGACATGGCATCTTGTCTTGTTGGCTATTGCCCGTGCGCCCTTAGGCATTCCCATTGTTGGGGGTTTTGGTTAATGATTTGATAGGGGTTTGCCTCTGGGGTGTGCTATCTCTGGTGCGCACCTGGAGCGATTTGGTACGTTCCGGCATTGGGCGTTAGTAGGCCGGGTGCGGGGTGCTTAAGTGGTGCGTTGACTGGAGGATTGTCTGGTGTGGGGGAGGCGCGGATTGGGCGCGTTGACGCTTTGGTGGTCCGGCTCATGCAAATAGAGGGGGAGTGGGGAGTTCTGGTGGCGGGGGGGAAGCCGGAGGGCCCCCATACTCTATTAACCTTTTTCGGGATCGAGCGGGAGGCTGGGGAAGTAGTGGCACGACTGACGGAGGGTTGGATCCACGTGCGGTTCGGGGGTGAGCGGGGACGAGGGGGGGGGATCACCCTCCGATCTCCGGATTGGCCGGTCCGTGGCAGCGGCGTACTCCGCCGGAGTGTATCGGGCTGCGGCAAGTGGGGCTTGGGGCGGGGCTCGAGTTCCTTGTTAGGGCTGGAAGCGCTCTGGCCCGTCGCCAGGGACAGCGGGGGGCCCATTCTGCCTGAGTTGCGGCAACGCTCGCGTGCTGTTTGGCCAGCGGCGGTGTTGTCCAGTTACGAGGGCATCTGCTTCTGGGCGAGTTCGTCCTTGTGCAGCTGCTAGTGCGGCGGCGGTGGGTGTACCTGAGCAGGACATCACGCGGATCGGAGGATGGAAGGCCTGCGCGTGTCGGGGATGTGTGCATCGGTAAGGGCGCCGGGGGGGGGGGGCTGGCTAACTTTGGATCTGTTTTCTTTTGCAGAAGTTCTTCCTGGCTCGTGTCGCTGTTGGGTGCTTGGCCACTCATTCGAGTGGGGCCGGTTGGCGAGCAGCCACACGCCTGGATGAGTGGAAGATTGGTTGGACCAGTTCGGGTGCCCGTTTCACGGCTGGGAGAGCGCGTCTGCGATGGCTTCAGCTCGCCTTTGCTACACTGGGATGGCCACGATCTGGTGTCCTGGGCCTGCAGTGGCGTCGGGCCGGGATTCGGGACAAGGAAGCGCTATTGGAGATGTTTCATGGTTGTGATTTTCCTGTGGTCAGCTATCGATCCAAGGCCTGCTTGCCCGGCTCAGCGGCGGGGGTCGCGGGGTCTAGCAAAGATCAATCACTGAATTGGCGGATGGGTGGGGGAGCAGGGCGGGGGCCCGCTTTTGCACCCCTGGGCTGGGGGTGGAGGGTGCGGGTCTGTTTCGGGCTGATGGGGTCCACCATCCCCGGTGGGATGGATGTGCTCCGCAGCGCTTGGCAGGTGGCCTTGGAGGACTGGCTGAACCGGGGGGGCGCTGGTCGCAGCTTTGCCGGGGGGGGGGGGCGGGGGAGGCCGGGGGGGGCCTGAGCCGGTGGCGGGATCCCGGAGGTTTCCGGGGTCCGGAGCCGGAGCCAAGCAGTAGGGCGGGGGTGGGGTACCCCCGCCCGGGCGGTCCCTCAGGCTTTTGCTAATAATAGGGCGAAGCCGGATGAGGGAGGCTAGGCAATTTGCCGGGGCCTGGACAAGGCGGAAGCGGAAGCGGCATCACTTTGCTATTCACATGGCTGGTGAGGGCTCGCTCTGCTGGGGGGGGGGGGGGAAATACAATGTAAAGTTGGATTGTTGATGTTATGGTTTATGGCAATAAAGCTGCGACCAGTTGAATTCCCATATATGTGTGGTCTACCTTTTTTATGATGGTGGGGGGGGGTGTTGCGGTGTGGCGGAGGCCGGTCCGCCTTACCCGGTTACTGTAATGAAATACAATGCAGTCAGTGAACGCTTAATCTCTATTCGTCTATGAGGAATGCCTATCAACACAAATATAATTCAAGTATATGCCCCAACAACAGCTGCAGAAGAGAATGAAATTGAAGAGTTCTATGAACAAGTACAAGCTGAAATTGACAGAACATGTAAACAGGATATCCTGATAGTCATGGGTGACTGGAACGCAAAACTTGGCAACAAAGAAGAAGGCAAAGTAGTTGGAAAATATGGACTTGGCAACACAATGAAGCTGGAGAAAGACTGATAGAATTCTGCAAGACCAACGATCTATTCATCTCAAACACCTTCTTCCATCAACACAAGCGGCGACTGTACACATGGACTTCACCCAGTGGATTGTATAAAAATCAAATTGACTACATCTGTGGAAGTCAACGATGGAAAAGTTCTATAACATCAACAAAGACAAAACCTGGAGCTGACTGTGGCACAGATCATCAACTACTAGTATGCAAACTCAAGCTAAAGTTAAAAAAGAGAAAACCACTCATGAATGCAGCAAAATATGACCTTGAGAATGTACCACTGGAATTTAAAGACTGCCTGCAAAATGAGATTTGCTGCTTTAGATACAAATGACAGAGCTCCAGGAGAGTTATGGAATGACATCAAGAAGGTTGTGTTGGAAGAAAGCGAGAAGTCTCTACAAAAGGTGAAAAATCAAAAACGGCCAAAATGGATGACGAAAGAAACTCTGAAAATTGCCCAGAAACGCAGAGAAGCTAAAGCCAGAGGAGAAAGAAAGACAATAACAAAACTCAACAGAGATTTCCAACGTGCAGCAAGACAGGACAAGGAAAGGTACTACAACGACGCATGCAAGGAAATAGAAGCAGAAACTATTAGAAGAAGAACAAGATTGGCTTTCCTAAAGCTAAGAGAGTTAAAGAAAAAGTTCCAGCCTCAAATTGGAATGTTACAAGATGTTCAAGGGTCAATGCTGAATGATGCTGAGAAGATCAAGAAAAGATGGAAGGAATATACAGAGTTTTTATATGATAAAGATCAAGTGGACCAACAGCCGTTTCAACCTGTACCTTATGATCGGGAACCATTGGTGATGAAAGAAGAAGTTAAAGCAGCATTGAAAGCCTTATCAAAGAACAAAGCATCAGGCATTGATAGCATTCCCATAGAAGTATTATAGCAATCTGATGCAGCTGTTACCATACTTACAAGGCTCTGCCAAGAAATATGGAAGACAACATCATGGCCAACTGACTGGAAAAGATCTGTGTTTATACCAATACTAAAGAAAGGTGATCCAACTGACTGTGGAAATTATCGCACAATCGCTCTGATCCCACATGCCAGCAAGATTCTACTGAAGATTATTCAAAAGAGACTACAACCATACCTGGAACAAGAACTACCTGAAGTGCAAGCAGAGTTCAGGAAACGGCGAGGAACAAGAGACATCATTGCGGATGTGAGATGGATCCTTGAAAAGACTAAAGAATACCAAAAGGATATCTATTTGTGCTTTATCGACTATAGCAAGGTTTTTGACTGTGTAAACCATGAGAAACTCTGGGCCACATTAAGAAGCATGGGTATACCAGAACACCTGATCGTACTCTTGCACAATCTGTACATTGATCAAGAAGCAGCAGTTCGAACGGAACAAGGAGAAACAGAATGGTTTAAAATAAGCAAAGGTGTAAGAGAAGGCTGCATACTTTCCCCCTACCTGTTTAATTTATATGCAGAACAAATCATCAGAGAAGCAGGATTGTATGAAGACAACAGAGGTGTGAAGATTGGTGGAAGACTCATCAACAACCTTCGCTATGCTGATGATACCACATTACTGGCTGAAAGTGAAGATGATCTGAAACATTTGCTTCTCACAATCAAAGAACATAGTCTCAAAATGGGCCTGCACCTTAATGTAAAGAAGACAAAGATCATGACAACTGGCATAATCAACAGGTTCATCATTGAAGGAGAATAAATTGAAATCGTGAACAACTTTAACCTACTTGGATCAACTATCAATAAAGAAGCAACAAGCAGTCAAGAAATCAGACGACGCATTGCTCTTGGCAGAATGGCTATGAAAGACCTAGATAAGATTCTCAAGAGCAGAGATGTCTCTCTCCATACAAAGATTTGACTTGTTCAAGCCATGCTATTTTCAATAACATCATATGGATGTGAAAGCTGGACAGTGAAAAAGATAGACAGGAAGAAAATTGATGCCTTTGAATTATGGTGCTGGCGGCGAATACTGTGTATACCATGGACTGCCCGAAAAACAAACCAGTCGGTACTAGAGGAGATCAAACCTAAGCTTTCTTTAGCAGCTCAGATGACTGGTGCGGGCAGAGAGACGCCGGAGGATTCGGGGCAGGACATCGGGGCTGGACTGCCTGGACTGCCGTAGCCAGTATTGGCCTCAGCATTCCCTTCTGTGCCTTGGAAGATCAGGCAGGCGGGCCCCGGGCACCTTCTTTGTCTTCAGGGACCTTTTGGTTTATATATTTGGTTTATCCTTTTCACAGCGGAGCGTGTCCGCGGGGCGTGGATCGAAGGAGAGTGGTCAAAGGGGCAGGTTTTTGCTCCTTTGGCGCTCCTTCGGCGATACTGCGGCGGCTCGCTCTGGTTTGTCCTTTTTCCCATTATTGTTTTCAGTAATGGGGAAGCGGAAGGTGAAAAGTGTAGATAAGGATCCTGAGGCAGGTCCTGGAGGAAAACAGATAGGTCCCTTGGATAGGCACTTTGCGCCAGTTCCACTTGTGCAGTCTTCACCAGATGGAGTCTCCCTCAGTTCTAGCGGGAGATCTCCTCCTCCATTACCTGCACCTTTGCATTTATCTGAATTGTCTGTTAAGTCTCCTGAAACAGCAAGTATATCTAAATTTCCTATTGTATTACCTATTCCTGTACAATCTGTGCCATTGAATACTGTAACCGATATCTCTTCTGAGCCTACCGGCGGTGAGATTACATTGAAGGATATTTGGTCCGCTTTATTAACTATTGATAAAGAAGTATCTTTGACTCTGAATGCGCTTTGTACTTTTTCTCAGGATGCTGTTGTAACCTTACAGCAACTTGACGAAAAAGTTAGTTCTGTTGATAGAATTGTTGTGCATATGAGTTCTCAGGTTCCTTCACTCGTGGCCGCACATGATGTTGGGGTTAAAAATTCCTTAGTGTTATATTCTCGAGTGGAGGCTCTTGAAAACTCCTTTCGTTCATGCAATCTCCGGTTTTTGAACTTTCCGCATACTTTGTTATTGACACCTAGAATACTTTTGGAAAAGTATTTCAAGGAAATTCTTAATATTCAGGAACCAGTTGTTGTTTTGCAGGCTTATTATTTTCTTTCTAGTATCAAAAATGTTAGTCCCACCGAGGGGGATTTGGATGAAATTCTTCCAGCTATATCGAATCTCACTGCTTTTCTGGAAGACTCTACAGACAACATTACTTCTCGCTCCACTTTATTGGTTACATTTGCCTCCGCCGAAGTTAAGCAGCGGATTCTTCGAGCCTTTTTTAAAAAGAAGTCTGTTCTGTTTTGTGGTCAGGCTATTAACATTTTTCCTGTCTCCCACGAGACTCAGCTTCGACGAAGGCAATTTCTGGCTCTTAAACCTAAGGTTGAGGCTTTAGGTGCCACCTTCTTTTTGCGTTTTCCATGCAAATGTGTGATTGGTTTTGATGGAGCCTCTTATATCTTTATGGATGTGACTCAGTTGGAGAAATTTGTTAATGATCGCTCAGGTGCAGTGATTGGAATCAAAACTGGTTGATAGTTTCTCCAAATTGTGTAGGCTTAGTTGCCTGGTTTTCTATTTACTTCGTTTCTTATACTTAGTTCTCTGCCTGTATCGCTTGACGTGGACTATATCATTGTATCATGTTCCTTTCATTGTATCTTTAGACAGCTTGTTCTGTATTGTGATTTACCTTTCTGATTTGGTGTAATTTCACTAAAACATTTAATAACAACAACAAAAAAAAGCTCAGATGACAAGACTTTGACTTTCATGCTTTGGACCCATCATGCGAAGAGAGAGATCATTAGAGAAAGACATCATGCTTGGCAAGATAGAAGGTCAGCGCAAAAGAGGAAGGCCAGTAATGAGATAGATCGATACAATAAAAGCAGCTACGGGTGCCAGTCTGTCAACAATGAGCCGCCTGACTCAAGACTGAACACAATTTAGGATAGCTATCCAGAGGGTCGCCATGAGTCGACTCTGACTCGACGGCACTTAACAACAACAACTACATGAAATAAGCAGGACAGGAAGGCATGGGAGAGCTGTTGAACCTAATCTTGTCCTGGAAATACAGCTAACCATTTATATGTACTAAAGAGAGAAGATGACTGTTGCAAAGGTAGATATGCATATCCTACATCTCTCAAGCCACTTATCCTTCCATTGCCTCAGGTTTACAAATAGATCGTGAGCCCTTCAGGGAGTTGGGAATGTATCCAGTACCTGCTTGTAGTGTATGTAAACTGCTCTGATGCCCTTCAGCTTAGGCGGTATATCAAGAAATTGCATAAACATAAACATTTATGCACAGGGGCTCTATCATATAACCCAGGGATGCAGAGAAACCTGAAGCAGTTTAGGAGTGCCTCTAGGGCAGAATAAGGCTAAGTCAGAGCAAGTCAGGATAGAGGAGGCAAACAGCGGACTATAAGACTTTGACTTGTAATTACCTTGCCATGGTGAAGTTGGCTTATGGGAGCAATTGAGCCAACTGAATAAAGACATGATTGAATGCAGGGCAGAGTCCATATCAGGATTCATAATACTGCAGTAGGACAACCTTTATGCTTGATAAGACCACGTTTTTTGGAACATTTACTACTTTGGAAACTTTACAGAAGATAATGTTTGCAGCACCTTCGCAGAAATTTTTAATGACCCCTCTGAAGAAACTCATTTTAGAGTGAAACACATGGAATGGCGCCTGAGGATGGCGTTGGGGAGCACCTAAAGCTAAGCAATATTATTTAAATAGAGTATGAAGATTTTGTCTGTGGGAAAACCATATATAAACAAAAAAAGTTATATGCCAGAAAGATTATTGATGCTATTAGGCGCTACGTTTTGATATTTTTTAATATCGTTTTGAGTGCCATTGAGTCTGAGACATTCTGGGCATGTGAATATAGTCTTGGTTACATAAATTTTCCACAGAAGGAATAGTTACCACGTTGGATGGATGTTACTGTAGAGCAATAAGTATTAAGTGGGGAATGATAAGACCACTTGACAGATGCTTGTTGTTACTTCAGTGATCACATGTTCCAGAGGTATCTAACTTGCTAACCCAGCTGTGGTAGCCTGATTCACTGTGGCAAGCACCTACTACTCCACTTGAGACATGGACTCCTACAAGGATGGGTACTTCTTAAACATGGGGCAGGTCTTTGCCTTAATCTTTCTTTTCATATCTCAGCATTTTTTCTTCAACTTATCTGCATCTCTATGATTATGGTAAATTGTATTGATATTTTTCCACCCATATTTTTGTTTGCGGTAGGTTTTGACTTTGGTACCTGAGCTGCCAAAAATAGTTGTTTTCATTTTTGGTGACTTCTCAGACCATCAAGTCCACTTCAGCAAAGTTAAAGTTAGCCTTTCTAAGCAGAGAATGCGTTCTGCCAGTCATGCAATATTCAAGCAATACCTAGAAATCACTATTTATAGATGTAGGTAGTGCACATTATACTGTATATGGAAGCTCTGACTCATTAAATGCTGTTTTTCAGACCATTAGAATTTGCACAGTTGCGCTACTCTTTAATTGCAACTAATTTCATATACAAGTGATAGTTTCAAATGCATAAATGTCTATGTATGCTGATCTGGTGCTCCGATTGGCTCTTCCTAATTATCTGGCATACAAGGAGGCTTGCTTCTCTCTTTCCCACTTTTCAAGAAAGCATTACTGATATTTCTGTGTTGGTTGAAATCTTTGTTAGGCAGTTGCATCTTCTGTAGGGGAGGGAGGGAAGGAGACTATAATGTTTTTATGAATGTGTTTTTATGTGGTTTAGATTTTTATATGGAGAGTGTTTTGAAGATGATTTAGTGCACATTTTTATAAATGTATTAATAGCTTTTTTTATTTTGGGTTTACCAATCTCCTTACTCAAAGTACTTCATGTGCTTCAAAATGCAGCAGCTCCTTCGATTATAGGCACTGCTCGGAGAGAATCTCTTTCTCTCTCTGGAATGTTGCATTCTCTCCATTGGCTGCCTATTGCAGCTTGAATTAAATGTAAGGTTTTTATATCAATATATACAAAATATAGGCTCTCACATCTGCTATTTTTATCTATGCCATTAAGCATTCATCAGCCAGCACAAGAACTTTGGTCACAAGGAGGGGATAGGTTTGAGATTTTAGCAGTCAGATTAGCAGGAAAAGCAATTACTAGAAAACTGAGGCTGGTCCACAGTTATTGAATTCACTTCTGCTTGAAATTAGAGCAGAACGGGGTTAACGTGCTTTCAAAAACATTTAAAAATAATTTAATTAATTTTATTCTGAAGTACATGACAATTTGATTATGATTTGTAAGATTTTGGGAAGAGGGTCCTCTGTTTGTTTTAAACAATATTATGCTTATATGTATTCTGAAGAGCCAAGAAAAGAATGTTTTTGGTATAAAAATATTTGAATAAACAACTAAAAGTGAATACATTTTAGAGATGTGAACGCAGAGCTCAGACCTTTACTTTGTCAAGCAGGCAGGTTTAAAATTTGTATAGTTATTACTTACTATTTCCTCATGCCTAAACTGAACCTCTTATTACCTTCCACCTTTCTAACCTTGTACCACCTCTTCCTGGATACCAAGATCTGCAGGTTTTGGGTCACAGAGCGAATAACGTAGTAACCTTTCCAGGGGCAAGGGGCGGCATCTGATCTTCTGAGACTTTGGTTGAGAAGCTGACTGATGGGAGTAAATGAGCCAACTGAATAGACATGATTGAAGGCAGTACAGAATCCACATCAGGGTGGGGAAGGAGAGGTAATAGGTGCATCTAGTAGGATATACAGCATGGTTGTAGGTGCACTGTGGTAGGATATATGGCATGGTGATGATTAGTAGCAAGGAGCTATGAAAAGAAACACATCCTGGTTAGCCACCTGACTCTATGGCACAAGTAACAGACTCATCCTGTTCTAGTTTGATATAGATAGCTACCCTAAACTTTTCACCCCTTTGGACTATATCTTGTAGTCTTGAATTACAGACTGTGGACATTTTGTACTAAGGGTGAACATAGCTAAAACAAACATTTGATTCATTCTTACTTAAAATAAATGTTTCTCTAATTTTGGCATTTTTTGCATGTTTGTTCAACCTATTTGTTTTTTTAAGCACACATGTGGAGGGTAATTACATCCAGTTAACATGCATTTTAATGTACATCAATTGTTTCTATTTTAGGATTTGTATAAATGTTTGCACCTAGATTTCTCAAGCATTGATGTAAATTTTATAATTGTTGAGGTGATTTAAGAAAAAACGTCCAAGTTAAATTGAGGATGGCAAATGCAGAATATGCTGCAAATACCAAGGATGTCTAGATGTCCCTGACGTGGATGTGCATGCAGGCGGCCACAGAGATGAACCCATTAGGAATGTATGGGTCAGGAACGTCAATCTCAGGCAAGCTAGCATAAAGGGATAGCCAGAAGCATAGTAAAGTAAAAACACAAGCCCCTATTCCCCATCAGATTTCTGTTTGCGCCTGGAGCAGATTTAACTTTAGATGCAATTCAGGACATTTGGGGCATTTTTGATATCATGCAGGGAACTTTGGAACATTCTGGCCACACCTCCACCATGCCCCTATTCAGACTTGGATGTCATCGCACTGGGGACTTCCACAAACCTGTCTTCTAAAATGACTCCAGGAACGTCTCTGTGATTTGGATGTCTGCATGCCCATTTGGAAACACCCAAATTGTGACTAGTGCTTTTAAACTAACACCCTATGAGGCTGAGGCTGAGAGGTAGATGTCTGGGCCGTGGGGACGGCCAAAACCTGGACGGCCCTGAGTTGTACCCAATTCCGCAACCACGGGAGCTCTATGTTCCCGTGGTAGCAGAATCAGGGCACTTAGACAATCTGGCATGCAGTCTATGCAGAGGAGGGAGACATCTTGGGATTTGCCTGGCCAACCTGCTCCATTATCCGGCTGATGTGCCATGCCATGGCATCCTGTCGCCATGGCATTGGCACATCCAGCCAGAGACACCGATGGCCCAGATTCACAGTGGCACCATTTCCCCACCACCTGGCCCTCTGTGGGGACTCCCAAGGCAGGATTGGGCAGCGGGTGCCCTTCTATGGAATAACTATGTGGAATGGGGGGGACGACTGCAGAACATGATATGCACCGCATCTGTGACTTATTCCACTTCTGGGGTGGAATAAGTCAGGCATCTATCCTTGCACCAGGAGATGTACAGATGCCAGACCTGAATGACTTCTGTACATCCCAGAGCCTGGTCACACCTCCGCTCTGCCCTTGCTCCACCCCAGCGCCGCCTCCTCCCGCTCCCATCCAGCACTCCCCGCACAACAGCTCTGTCCCAGGGCTGTGCATGGGTTGGATGTCCAACCTGGACATCCAACCCCACTAGTCACGGGTCAGACTGACCCCCTATGTGTGTTAATTTGAACCCCCATGCTCTGCCTAATCTTCACCCCTGTGCATGCCCATAGTGAAAGTATTCATCATCGGTCATACTTACATACTTATAGAACAGTGATCAGCTAAAGTATGCAAGTAAAGACCAATAAATGTGCATAAGACAGAAAATACATGTTCACACATGTTGATGGTTTGTATCATTTTGTGACTTATTATAAAATTACCTTCTATGTGTGTACAAGAACTTAAAAATGTACACGATTGTGTATGCATTAATTCATAGGTACAGTTGCGGTCAACATTATTGGCACCCTTGCAGTTCAACCCCTTAACGTCCAAAATCCCCTAAACAAAAGTGGCCATTGAATGGTTTTGGACTATATATGCACACATATTTGAAACATAAAAGAATCAAATACAACAAGACCAATTCAAAAAGGAAATAGTAGTAAATACTATAAAAACTGTGACAATGCCAGGACATGATTATTGGCATCCTTATTCAAATCAGTTTGAACAGAAGAACCACTTTCCCTTTGCAGTATAGAAGAGTATCTAAAAGGATTAAGATTATTAAAAATATTGAGGAAAATCTAAAACATCAAGCTGAGACATCCTGCATTATCAGAAGAAGACTTTGAATCTATATGTTCCAACAACAAATTACAAGTAGCAGCAGAACAAAAACTGCAAAGATATGAAGAAAATGGGAAAGAAAGATATCAAAATAAACTGTTCAGAGAGAACCAAAAACAATTCTAAACAGAACTGGGAAAGAGGATTAATATGGTAAAAGTACCACCAACCAAAGCCAAAACAGAAACGTTCTGTAGAAAACTATATGAGGACTCTATAGTGCACAATCTAGAAGCAGAATGGTTACCTTGCAAATGGGAGCATTTAGAAAAATCAAAACTATGGAATGGCCTGCAGTAACAATGAAAGAACTGAAAACAGATTAAAATGAGCCCCAAAGTGGAAGAGCCCTTGTGCAAATGGAGTGACCAACCTGGCAAACTACAAAAACCTATTGATCAAGCAGCCGGACTTAACACTACAGTGGTTTACAACAGGAAGAACATTTCTCCTTCCAGAGGGGGACATATCGAGTCCAATAACATCATGGCAATAGAGCAAAAGGAGAAAGACCTCGGTATGATTGTTTGTGATGATCTCAAGGTGGCAAAACAGTGTGACAAGGCGGTGGCAAAAGCCAGAAGGATGCTGGGTTGCATAAAGAGAGGAATTACCAGCAAAAAGGAAGAAGTACTAATGCCACTGGAGAAGTCACTGGTGAGGCCTCACTTGGAATAATGTGTTCAGTTTTGGAGACCGTATCTCGCAAATGATATAAAAAGGCTAGAAGTGGTTCAGAGGAAGGTGGCCAAAATGATTTGGAGCCTGCATCAGAAGACTTATGAGAAGAGACTTGAAGACCTAAATATGCATACTCTGGAGGAGAGGAGGGACAAGGGATATATGATTCAGACCTTTAAATACTTAAAGAGTATCAATGGACAAACAAACCTCTTCCAAAGATGGGGAAGCTGTAAAACCAGAGGGCATAACATGAAGCTGCAAGGGGGTAAACTGAAAGGCAATGTCAGGAAATACTTTTTCACTGAAAGGGTGGTGGATGCTTGGAATGCCCTCCCAGTGGAAGTGGACCATACTGGTCTTTATCTGCATCATTTACTATATTACTACAAGCCTTTGGCAGTATTCAACACTCTTGAATAATAAATTTGGTATGCAGATATTTATAATGATTTATTTTTTGTGGGTATGTGAAAATGGTTTTAAACCAATTTTGATTCATGATTCTTATTATTTTATTGTACTGTCTGTTTTATTAAATTGTATATGTATAATTGGAAGCCACCTCAGTTTTTGGAGGGGCGGTATATAAATCTAAAAATAAAAGTAAATTAAAGTTATTCAAATGAGATCCAATGGATATGTAAATATTTATGAAAATGAGGTCCCACAATGAGTATCTGCACATGACCCTGCATCATCACCCTTGGGCCACCCCTTCATTCTTACAAAGTATACATACTGAGATCTTTAAGTATGTCCCCATATGCTTTATGACAAATGCAACTGACCTTTCTAGTAGCCGCACTCTGCACAGACTCCATGCTATTTATATATTTTTGAAAGTGAGGACTCCAGAATTGTACACAGTACTCCAAATGTGGTATCTCCATAGACTTATACAGAGGAACTATCATCTCCTTTTACTTGCTTGCTGTTCCTCTTCCTGTGCACCCAAGAAACTTTCTGGTATTTGTGGTTACCTTCTCTACCTGTTGGCTGCTTATGGTCATCAGATATGATCACCCCAAGGTCCCTCCTTTTCTGCGCAGAAGTACTGTACTTCATTATCTATATTATACCTCTCCTTTGAGTTTTTGCTGCAAATTCAGCAATGCCAAGTGGTATTCCAATGCATATACTGTAAAATCTCCAACCATCAATAGGATACTGTCATTCAGTGCACACAAAAGAAACAATGCCTACAGTCTTGATGTCCCAAATTCTCATGATTCTCTAAAGGGCAGTCAAGTAGAAAAATACATTACTACTTAATTTTTAATTTTTTTGTTCTCTAATAATCTACCTTTGGTCTTTCCAAAGATATTTCATACGTTCCCTGAAGAAGCTCGGACGAGCAAAATGATTGGGTGCTGGGGATTTTTGTATGGAAGATCTGGGGATTGCTGTGTTGGGGGTTTGGAGATCCTTGTGCAAAGGATTCCTTTGTTGAATGTTTGATAGTGGAATGTTTTGAAGACGAGTGTTGAAGATTTTGTTTTCTTCTTTAAATATATTGGTTTTTTTATTTATTTATTTATTTATTTTTTTTAATACAAGAATTGAAAGAAAATAAAGGAAATATTGGGTACATTCCACAAAAGAAAAAGTCAAAACCACAAATACTACAAATGCATATTTATCCCAAAGATAGACCCCCAAAGAAAAAAACCTTAATATGGTTCCAAAAAAAGAAAATTCAATGAGGAAAAGAGAGAAACCCCTCTATCATATGAGCACTGATGACATTAATGGCTGCCAGTAGAGAAGCTACCCTTCCACCCCTGCTGAAGAAAATCTAACAATTGTTTAGGCTCAAAAAACAGAAAATGTTTAGTCTGAAACAACACATCACACTTACAGGGATACCTCAATTTAAATTGAGCACCCAAGGCGATGGTTCTCTGGCGCAAGGCCAAGAACTCCTTACGCCTCTTCTGGGTGTCTCGAGACAAGTCAGGAAAGATCAAAATTTTAGAGCCCAAAAATTGGGAAAAAGAAATCCTGCGGAAATACAATCTAAGTACTGCATTACGGTCAGACTCAAAAGCAAAGCCTACTAGGAGAGTTGCCCTGCTAGTTACAACCTCCAAGGAGCTCTCTAGGAAATCAGACAACCCCATTTGACCCTCCCCTGTTGGGCCCGTAGCTCCCTCCACACCAGTAGCCCCAGAAGAAATTACAACATATTGAGCTTTAACAATAGGAGGTAAGTTATCCTGAGGCATCAATAGCACTTCAGTGAAATATCTACGGACCAGAACTAAGGGATCCAACAAGGGGGATCTAGGAAAGTTCAAAAAACGTAAATTATTCTTCCTTAATGAATTGTCCATATACTCAAAGCGGCACAATGAGATTAACCGGTCCTTGGAGAAAGTGTCACCCAAGACTTGCAAATCTGCTACATTTGTCTCCAGCATTGCTACTTTACCAGCTTGCTCAGCACATTTCGTTTCCACCGCTGCACACCGCGCTTTCACCAAGAAAAATTCCTGCGATAAAGCCCCCACAACCGGAGCCAGGGAACTCTGGAGTGAAGAGATAGCCTCCCATAAGCTATCTAAAGTTACTTTAGCCGGTTTCTTCAAGCCGCAAATTACCCGGGGCTCCACGGATGCCGTCGAGATGATCTTCCTCCGGGCGCCTCCCGAGCCTTTCACAACTGAGCATACCTCCTCCTCAACACCACCAAGACGCTCGCCGGGACTCAAACTCAGTAGAGAAGAGGCGCCCCCAGACACGGAACTGACCTCCTGACCCGGAGACACTTTAGCTCCGATTTCCTCCTCCCGACCTCTACCGGGTTGCGGCGGCAACAGCTGGACGGGACTCAGTTCCACTCCGTCACTGCTCAGATCCCCCACAACACCAGGCAGATCTGCTGAAGCCATTAACGCTGATCGCACAGTGCAGAAGGGTTCAATAGAGGCCTGTACCGCTCCCCCCAGAGGTGTCGAGGAAGATGGGGGCTTCGCTGTCGCCTGCTTCCTCTTCTTCCCCATCGGGACCGCGTCTGCCACACAGCCCGTCCGCACCTACGATCAGCGTCTCTGCTCATCCGCCATCTTGGAACATATAATGTTTTTTTAGATGATTTTTTGTTAAATGTTTTTGTTGATTGTAATTCCTCTTGTTTGACTGAGGGTATGTTGTTTTGGTTTTTTTGAGTTTCAATAGTTATATCCCTGAATGATTGTTTTTTTTAGGAGTAGCGTATCATTTTTGGGGAAAGTCATTGCTAGCTGATTCAAAATAGCAAATCTCTCACAGCTTCCTTGTTAGCAGCTGCTAGGCTACTTGTCTTGGATTATTGATATTGGGAGCTGCATTCAATAGCTTAATTTAATTTTTATTCTGTTTTCTTCCAGCGCAGCTCCCTTTTCCCCTAATTAACAGTAATCCACTCAGACCTCTCCTCCCTGCTGTCTTTCTGCTCCTCAAGACTTTAGCCTTGAAGGCTAATCAATTTAAACACCTGCTGATAGAGAATCCCCCTCCCCCTTTTATTATAAAAAATGGCTCTGAGGATAGGATGTTAAAAAAGGGCCCTGGGGGAGTTGCTTCACTGCAGACTTTGAAGTGTTTCCTGCAGGAGGGCAGGATGTGGGAGCATTGTGTCTGCGAGCTGAGTTGCAGTGTAACGGCGAATCTTCTAGTAACCTTTCCTCCTCTGCCTGCTTAGTGAATGTGCCTCCCCTTACTGCTCTTTCCAGTCAGGAAGTGGAGAGCCGCAGTTAGAACAGTGTCCTCGGTCTTTGGGCACAGTTGCAACTTCCTCTCTTCAGCTTGCACCCAGCCGGCCCTGGTCCTGTGCAACTAACTAAAAGGTTGGATCCCAAAACTGCATGACAAGATAAACTAGCGCATCCTGGACGTTGTGTGGGTGGATGTCAAGGTGAAACATTTCAGTAGTTGCACAGCCAGGCCAAGATTTAATATTCCACAGTGTACGTTAAGACTAGGGGGAGGACACTGGATGCAGGGAACTGCCGCCTAGAGGAAGTGATACGGTTAAAATGGAAAACATGGGCGGAGACTGAGTATTTGTGTGTGTGTGGGGGGGGGGGGTATGAGTAAAGTTGGAGGTGGTCTTAAGCTATGGCATTGCAGAGTGAAGGGAGCCCAGGCAGATGGACATTGTGGATGCTTGGAATGCCCTCCCGATGGAGGTGGTGGGGGCAAATACAGTGACGGAATTCAAAGTGGCCTGGGACAGACACTGTGGATCACTTTACAGCAACAAGATTAAATCAAACTAAACTGAACCATCTAATTTCTCAACAAATAGGGGTGTCCTACATGGAGCGATGGGGGGAGGAGCGGTGTGTTCACCCCTAAACAAAGAAATAAAGATATGGGGAGGGGTGAAGACATGGGGAGGTGTGCACCTGCTCCTGGTGGGTGCACCACTAAGCAAAGACATGGGTAGTGGTGCACCTACTCCCTAAAAGACATGTGAAGGGGTGCACCTACTCCTGTCATATTGCTGGGCAGACTAGATGGACCATACTGGTCTTTATCTGCTGTTATTTACTATGTTACTATGTTAATGTATGAAATAAAAAAAATCCTGATTGAATGAAATATGTTCATTTTTTAGTCCATTGAAGAATAAACACTGATCCCTAAATAGCGGGGATGGACGTCTGACTGGGACTTCCAATCCCCGCTAATCACAGGGAGTGGATTCCGACATCCAGCCTCTCCACCCATACAGCCGCATTGTGTGGGGAAGTCTGGATAGGGTGGGAGGGAGAGAGCTGAGGAGGAGCGTGGGCGTGGCAGAGGCGGGACCCTGACCCGAATGTACAGGGCCAATTGCAGTCGTGGCCATGTATGTCCAGGGAAGCAGAAATGGCAGGGGAACTTATTCTGTCTCGGAGGTAGAATAAGTCCCCCTGTCAATACGATCGGACCCATCGGCCCTTGCACAGCAGGTGAGGAGCAGCAGGGGGTTCCCCGTAGTTCAATTCTGGCCTCAGCAGGCCTGTTCCAGAATCGGATGGCAGGGAAATAATCTTTTAAGGTACCTGCAGGGGATCGGAGCTTCTGCATGGCGCCATGGTGATGGGATGCCAATGGCGTCATCTGCCATGCAGAAGCATTGGAAGGGTTGGACGGGGAATGCACAGGATGTGCAGAAGCTCAGAATTGGCGCACATCCTGCCCATCCAGGCCCTCAACACCCGATTCTGATCCCGCAGGAACATCTAGCTCCTATGGGTTCAGAATCGGGTGCCAATCCAGCCCATAATTGGCCTCTGTGTGCTTTTTATGCATCTTAGATTTATACTTCAATGAAAGGGTCCAATTGGCATAAACATGAAAAGGAGATCCAGGCATTCTATCGTACCCTGCAAGATATCCTTCATTGCTTACGGGGCCTGAGGAACTATCAGGACATGAGGGGTGACAGATCCAACTCCCTTTTGTTTCTCTTTCTTTTTGGGCACCAGCTCTTCCTCCTCCATCCCATCCTCTTCTTCCTTTTTCTCTTCCTTGTCCTGCTGTCATGGCAGCTGGCCAGTAGGAGCCAAGCCCAGGCAAGCTGCAGAGAAGGAAGAACACAACCAATAGTAAGGCATCAAAGTGAATGCACTTATGGACCAATGGAGAATTTTTGAACAGTGGTGCTGTGGAAGGCAGAAACAAGCAAGTTTGCATTGCTATGAGGTTTGGAAGACAAACATGCAGTGACAATAGAGGGTCCATGCAGGACTGGCCCATCTACTATGGCAACAGACCCTAGTGGGAAACAAAGTAATTGTCGGCTCAGGCCTAGGCAAGCCCAATGTACTGCCCTCACCACACTGCGTGCCATTGCCATGCATCCCCAACATCCAGCCTCTCCCCTGGGGTTGATGGACGGCACAGGGATCACCACTTTAGTGCCGTGGTAGGCTTTAAAGTGCATACATGCATTTACAGCCTGCTGCTCTTGCCCCCTCTGGAAGGAGTTGCATCGGAGAGGGGTGGGAGCAGCAAGCCATGAGTGCACACATGCACTTGAAGGTCTGTCATGGTGCTAAAGAAGTAATCACTGTACCGCCCATCAACCCCAGAAGAGAGGTTGGATGTTGTGGGTGGGGAGGCAATGAAACGTAGTGGGGCGGCACATTGGGCCTGCCTAGGGCAGCAAAAACCCTTGGACTGCCCCTGGGTCCATGCGCTCTTATCATACACAATCAATAGATCACAGGTAAGAGCCAGTGCTAAACTGGAAGCATAGCAATCCTGTAGATTTACAGTACATGGTATAATCCCTTAGTCCCTTAGTGTAGCGGCTATGCTATGTTTTCTAGACAATGGCATTCAGCTTCCAGGAGCAACTTTTCAGAATTTGTGTGCTGAGGTAGGAAAGAATACAGTCAGTATGTTGCCCTAAATATTGTGTTGGTGATTTCCACAGACCGTAAAATCATAGTAACAACCCTGCAACATTCTGCA
Organism: Ichthyophis bannanicus; assembly: GCA_033557465.1. Taxonomy (NCBI): domain Eukaryota; kingdom Metazoa; phylum Chordata; class Amphibia; order Gymnophiona; family Ichthyophiidae; genus Ichthyophis; species Ichthyophis bannanicus. The sequence continues at coordinate 438,104,451 of CM066035.1, forward strand.
TATTTAATGGCAGGGCCATTACCAATACTTACAAACCAACAAATAGAAGGCTGTAGAGATTTTCAGACCTGTACTCTTCTTACTCCTAACTGGTTGTAATCCATACCCTCACTGTCTTCTTTTTCTCCTTATACTATTCACTTTTTAATTTGGATGTTGATGAAAAGTGGTATAACAAAAATAATAAACCATAAACCACATGTCCCTCTCCCCTGTTAACTAGAATGTAAAAAAGTACACAGTTACAGTCTGAATGAATATGCTTCCACAGGAGGCTGGACTGTACCAAGCTAGAAATGTGCCCTGCACAACTAATGAATCTGGTGCGCTCCTCTGCCCCCAACCACATGCATTACAGTAATTCACTCTTTTTGAGCTTCATAAGACGTTTAGTGATATCATGATTGCCCCCTTCTGTGCTTGCACCCTGTGCGACTGCACTGCTTGAATAGCTCCTGGTACGGCCCTGACAGGAGGCACTAAGTTAAGCAATGAACATGCATTCTTTTACTGGCAACATTGACTGTAGTGTGTATGAAATACCATTGCCATGGCACTTAGGCCTTTACAAAGCCCCTTACGAGAAGCCAGCATAAGATTGAACTTTGTATTTATACAGAAGGAACTCTATAATCACAGTACCAATCTTATATGGTTTCCCTGCCACTTCCTTTCTTACTTGACCTTCAAGGTGTCTACATCCTGGTATCTTGAGAATCGTTTGTAAGAACGAGAAGATGTTGCATCAGCCCATAATAACTCATAGAAGCCCACTATAGAGCTACTATCTTTTCACCCAAGAATCTATAGTTCCATAGCTAAGTGAGCCCTCCATTCTTTTCCCCCCTCCTCCCCACTGCTTTCCTGCCCGTTTCTGCCACTTCTACTTCCAATGCCATTGAAATCACGATGCATTTCTTATCTAAAAATCTCTAGCGCTGAGTCATGGTAACTGCCTTTTAATACCCGCCTCTACATCATCCTCCGATGCAGACTTCTGGTTTATGCAAATTTTACCTTGCATCCTCTGATTTTCATTTAGTGGTTCAAACATTTGTTAAGAACAATTTGGATTATGACAATATATTGTTTTTAGAATTGCTGGATTCTGTCTTGCAACCCACTCAGGCTACTCAAAATACAGCTGCAAGTGTTGCTGCCTATTTGTGTTGATTTGATTATGAAACCCCATTGGTAGCCTGTTACTCATCGAGTCTATTTTAAATATATCTGTCTGATTTTCAGAATCTTAGGCTCGATGGTAGCAGACAATCTTAATCACTCATTTAATTTGTTATTAGCCTTCACAATATACAGTATACTGCCAATACCAACAGGCTCATAAGGTTAAGACACACAACTCTACATTTTCTCTTCGAGGTCTGCAGTTATGGAATGATTTTCCCTTTTTACTAAAGGAACCACAGACATTTTCCTTTCATAAGTATTTAAAAACGTATCTACCTTTGGCTCTTAGATATGATTATTGTATTCTATACATGTTATATGTTGTTATTGTAAGTATTGGTTACTGAGATTATGGGGTATGTTTACAAAGCAGTGGTAGCGGCCTCTGAGCAATATCGGAGCCATGGCCCCATTAAATTCAATGGGGCTGCAGCTTCGATATCACATGGAGGCCTCTACCACTGCTTTGTAAACATACCCCTATGTATGTTTACTGCTAGGAAATGTAAATGATTGGCAGAGGATAAATGCAATAAATGAAATGGAATGGAAAAATGTTCTAGTATTTTATAACTTACACATGTAAATTTACACTTTGCCGATGCTTTGCTCACAATCCACCACTGTGCATGCCCACAATGGAAATACGCACCAATGGTCCAACATGCATAATTACAGAATACTAAGCAACAACATTACTGGGTAAATGGCCATTTATGCACAGAAACCACTAAAATGCTTCCATGGATAAACACATGCATAAATTACACTCATAAAGTCCATGCACATAGATAATCTACCTCACAGCAGCTGTAAATATGTCTGTGCACGAGTATGCATTTCATGGGATAGTTCTGGAAATATTATAAATGCATATAAGTGCTTATAAAGCTTTTATAAAATAGGCATGATTTGGGGATTTTTTATAGGCACCTTTTTATAAAAACTACACATCAAACCTGAGTATATTAGAAATTGATTTTCCTGATTTCACCAGTCTGGAAAAGTCTCAGATTTTCTTGAGGTCAAACAAAATGCAAAGCAATTTAGATTAAGTAGCAAAACAGCAGAATTAGCAAAAAGTGAATTACATATGCAATGGAGAACAAAGAAAATAGAGACTTGGCCTGTTGTTCACTGATTAAATCAATTTAATTTCATTACAAACAGCATGTAACAACTCCTTTCTTTTAATCTGTACACCATTATATTCACAACAATTTTTTGTGTGATTTATTGAGTTGATATTAGACAGAACTTGCTCAGCATTAACCCTGGGAGTACCGATGGGGTCAAAAGTGACCCCATTGCAAGTTTCACAACGTGTATCTTGTTCAAGAATGCAATCTTTTTATGACTTTTCACATGTCAATATTCTCTTTATATTGTGTCATGAGAGGAATAATTTTCATCCGCTAGGTGATGCTAGTGATGAATTGCAGCACAGAGTACCAGTGGAGTCATTTTTGACCCCAGTTGCTTACGTCCGGTTTGGATCGTGATACAATTTGCAGTTTTGTGAATTTTTTGATCTGACAACGGTATTTATCATTAATTATGTATCATTTATTATTTGTTGTACTCTTATGAAAATTCCACATTTTCTGTAATTGATATCATATGTTGTCTCATTATTTCCGATGAAATCTAAAGGCTTTCAGCTCGTTCATCACAATTATTGTATACCTATAGTAAAACTGCATTGTGTTTTATTCAACTTTATCTTTGTTTATTTATTTTAGGTTATTGTTTATGATGTCAAAACGAAAGTATTCAGCTGCCCAAGTAAGAGAAATATTGCAAGGAGATGCTGACAGTGACGGCTCTGAGTCGTCTGATGATGCAGCATATTCAGCAAGCGAAGAAGCATATCAGCCAGGTTCGGGCGATAAATCTGATGATGACAGTCATGATTCAGATGGCGACAGCAGTTGGTCGCCAAGTGAATGTGAGACTGATGTTGAGCCGGTAACATCGCCTGCAGCAAAGAGTCAAGTTACAGGTCGAGGCAAAGGTCAAGGCTGTGCTGGACGGGGAAGAAGGCAGGAGTCCTCGGTGTCAGTATCATCTGTGAGGAATCTTAGTTATGGTCGTAGAGGAGCTAAGAGGTCATCAACTATAAGCACAAATGTTGCCATTGAAGCCTATGTATCTAAAGATGCCACATCATGGAACAGGAAACCTATAAAGCAAGCTGCTGGAAGATACGCCAGAGCTAATATCATGCCCGTACAACAAGGTCCTACAAGGTATGCTGTACAAAATGTTGATGGCCCTCTTGCAGCATTCTACTTGTTCATGAGGAAGAACTTATTGAATGAAATCATGATGTGGACGAGCAAACAAGGAAGACACATTTATGACGACACCTGGAAAGATTTGACAGACTGAGAATTTCAATGTTTTCTTGGACTTCTGATCCTCTCAGGCATGTACAAGTCATGAAATGAATCCATAGTTCAGTTTTCAGTTGTGGAACTTTGAAGATGGTCATTCTGTTTTCGGCAAAATATGGCCTGTAACCGTTTTCAACAAATTTCTTGTGCTCTCAGATTTGATGATGCAACCAAAAGACATGAACAATGAGGCGTGGATAAGCTTGCTCCAATCAGACACGTTTTTGATACCTGGGAAGCAACTCTAAGTGACGCCTTTGTTCCTCATGAAAATGTTACCGTGGATGAGAAACTGCTTACATTTCGTGGCCGTGTTCCGTTCAGACAATATATTCCCAGCAAACCTGGGAAATATGGCATAAAGCTATGGATGTTGTGTGACAGTGCAACATCATATGTTCTGCATCTTCAAGTATATACAGGAAGGGAACTTGGACAAAACAGGGAACAGAATCAGGGTGAAAGGGTTGTGCTGCAACTCACTGAAGGATTGACGCGATCTGGCAGAAATGTTACTGTTGACAATTTCTTCTTCAGTTTATCCCTGTCACGGAAATTGCTAGAAAAACAAATTTCACTTTTGGGGACAATTCGAAAGAACAGAAAAGAATTACCTCCAGAATTTGTAACAGCAAATAGCCGAGAGGTATTCACTTCACTGTTTGCCTTTCGCGCTGACGCCACTCTGGTTTCCTATTGCCCGAAGAAAGGAAAAGTGGTTGTTCTTCTGAGCAGTGTGCATGATCAAGAAGAAGTAAATAACACACGTCCAGACAAAAAAACCACCCATGATCTTGGACTATAATTCTAGTAAATGTGGAGTAGATACGGCAGATCAAATGTTGCGCACCTATACCACAAAACGAATGACAAGACGCTGGCCAGTGACAATCTTCTACAACATGTTGGACATCAGTGCTTTGAATGCCTTCATTGTTTGGATGTCACTAAATCCAGAATGACAGTCCAAGTCAAAGCACAGACATCATCTATTCTTCTTGGAATTAGGAAAGCAGCTGCTTCAGAGTAATAGCAGTGAGACTTCTTCCAGCATTGAAGAAGCCACTGATGCTGTTTGCAATGTTGGGATCCCAAAGAAAAGGGCAAGGTGTCACTGCTGTTCCAGAGAAAAAGTCAAGAAAAGCAACATAGTTTGCACCTCCTGCAAGCGCAGTGTTTTCAAAGAACATTCAGAAATTGTCTGTGTCTCATGCAAATGACTGTAGTACTTTACTGTGTTCATCAAGTGCATGCAGAAACTGCTTTCATGACAACTCTTCTTCATGTAATTTTATGATAAAACATTAAATTTCAAAACATTTAACCTTCATATAATAAATAATTAATTTGGAATAATATTTTGCCTGTTTAGTTTAAATTTTTCATGGTTAACAATTAAAACTTGTCGTGGGGTCATTTATGACCCCAACGGTATTCAGTGTGTGCAAAAAATCTTGGTAATTCCAGAGTTAAGTATTTATTTGCTGGCCTATGAAAAAAGGTGAAAAATGCTAGCAATGGCATTGGTTCTCATTATGAAATGGTGTTGTTCATACATTTAAAATATTTTGTATATGTTTTTATTTAATCAATTTTAATTTATTATATACTTAGAATCATAAATGTCCCAAAAGATCTCTGAAATTGTACCAGCTAGAAGCACAATTTTGAATGAATAATACTGATTTGCTTTTTTTTTTAAGTGCTGTCAAATCAGTGCTGACTCCTGGTGACCTAGCTGCCTCTAGGTTTTCTTGGCAATGAATCAATGGAAGTAGATTGCCAGGCCTTTTTCTTCCGAGGCAATGGAAGTTAAAGTGACTTGTCCAAGGTCACAAGGAGTGCCAGTTTGGTTCACCACAAAACACACACCTACCATTTACTGATGCATACATACTCCAAATATTTGACCCCAGCACATGCTTCCACACACTGATACAGCCAAAAATCTCTACACATCAACACATCTACCTCCAACTCTGCATACATTCACAATTATCTGTCTCTTTCACACACATAAAACAGAAATTCTTCTACATACTGTACTTCTGTCCTCCAGTCTACCTACTGTCCACATCCCATCTAATAATCTATAGTTCATAACCTCCTACACCCACATATCTACCACACATGCACTATCCATTCACAAATATGTGCACATCTCCCTATATACAACTTCACCCACCTACATCTATCCACATTAGAGGTATGCATGGCCAAAAGAGAAAGTGGTTTATGCTCATTTGAAATGAATTTTTCACTGAAGAAGGTTTTACCTTTAAAAGCCAGTTTACAAATCTGATAAGTTAGTTCAAGAAAAAGGCAGCATACAAAGAACATAAGATATGCCATACTGGGTCAGACCAAGGTCCATCAAGCCCAGTATCCTTTTTCCAACAGTGGCCAATCTAGCTCATACGCACCTAGCAGTTTCCCCAAAATACATAGGTTCCACACTGCTTGTACTGGGTCAAGCATTGACATCCTGGGTCCCTTCTTAATAATGGTTTATGGACCTTTCCTCCAGGAACTTGTCCAAACCATTTTAAACCCAGCTACACTAACAGCCTTTACTACATCCTCCGGTAACAAATTCCAGAGTTTGATTACACGTTGAGTGAAAAAATATTTTCTTTTATTAGTCTTAAATAGTTTACCCTGGTGCTTCATTGCATGTCCCTTAGTCTTTCTATATTCTGATAACGTAAACAATCGATCTACGTTTACCCGTTCCACTCCATTCATTAATTTATAGACTTCTATAATATCTCCCCTCAGCCGTCTCTTTTCCAGGTTAAAAAGCCCTAACCTTTTTAGCCTTTCTTCATAGGAGTATCCTTCCATCCCCTTTACCATTTTGGTGTCTCTTCTTTGAACCTTTTCTAATAACGCTATATCCTTTTTAAGATACGGCGACCAGAATTGCACACAATATTCAAGGTGCGGTCTCACCATGGAACGATATAGAGGCATTACAATATATTTTGTTTTATTTTCCATTCCTTTCCTTATGATACCTAGCATTCTATTTGCTCTCTTGGCCGCTGCTGCACACTGGGCCGAGGGTTTTAACATGTTATCCACAATGACGCCTAAATCTTTTTCCTGGGTGGTGGTTCCTAATGTGGAACCTTGCATCGTGTAACCATAGTTTGGTGTTCTTCCCTAGGTGCATAACTTTGCACTTGTCCACATTAAATTTCATCTGCCATTTTGATGCCCAGTCTTCCAATTTATCAAGATCCTCTTGCAATTTTCCACAGTCCTCTTGGGTTTTAACAACTTTAAATAGTTTTGTGTCATCTGCAAATTTGATAACCTCACTCGTTATTCCACTTTCCAGGTCATTTATGAATATGTCAAAAAGCAGTGGACACAGCACAAATCCCTGGGGTACACCACTATTCACCTTTCCCCATTGGGAAAATTGGCCATTTAGCCCTACCTTCTGCTTTCTATCTTTTAACCAGTTCCTGATCCACAGTAGTACATTGCCTCCTATTAGCTGCAAAAAAGTCACATTCGGAGGGAGGGGAGTGAGAGGTACACTTTGTACTATATAGAGGGTGCACACATTAAGACAAGCATCCTCTAGTACAGGCCTGTTGAGAATTTGCCATCCCTGAGTGTTGGAGTATTGTAAATTGTCAGTCAAAAGTATGCCTTACATAGTAACCAATCAAAAAACTCTCCAGTATTAGTAAAAAAAATACACATATGTATCTAAATCTCTAAGGTATCAAATAGTTAGATATTGGACAATCAAGACCAGTTATAGGCTATCGGGCCAGCACGGTAGTAAATCATCATTGATCCGCTGGATTGGCATGATATTAACAGCATACAAAACCCCCATTAAAAACCTAAAAAAGATCAACTATCAAATAGCATACTACAGCTCAATATATTTTGTAACTACAAACACCAATACAGCTCTAAAGATTTTGTAACAATAAATGCCGACACAATATTGCATTTCAATGATAATATTATTCATCTGCATCAGGGAGTAACCTTAATATTCAAGCCTTTTTTTGCTGGGGTTCATTCATACAGCTCACACCATCATTTTAAAGATAGGAAAGTTACTCCCCTTGATAACTCAATCTATCAAAACCTCACAAACCAGCCAAGCATACATTCATAAAACCATCAACAATACTTTCATAAAATCATTAACCAATCAACGTCCACTAAAACCAACCAATCAAAAAACAACGAAGCATAGATGCTGATCCAATAAGCAATCCCCTAACGCCCATATACCAACCATCCACCTATACAAATCCACCCTTCATATCATTGTCTAACTAAAAGACAGCTAACTAACACCAATCCCCTTTTGGTGGTCTCTGCAAGTCAGAATCAATGCCCTAAGCAGACGCCAAGCCACCAGATTTGGCTCACCTCCCCCAACACCGCTGGCTGCTGCTGCAAATGGACAAGGAAAGAGTCAAAAGGTCCCAAAGACAATGCAGTTAAAGGACAGGAAGTTATGGAGGTAGAAGAGGAAATCTTATCCCCCTTAACTTTCCTCTCTGTCTCCATAAGAAAAAGCAATATAACATGGCATGCCTGAGGGCTTTTGCTTATCTTGGGGCTTTGTTCACCCATCCCCAACAATCCTAATTTCAGGGCATCCCCTATATAATCTTCCAAATTGATTGAGCTTGTTCAATGTACATTTCTTGGTTCCTGCTTTGAATCTATGATAAGCCAGTATAAAAACCTGTTAAATAAATAAAATAAAGTCCTCATCAGAGATTAGTTTGTGGCAGAAGACATTTCTCCCCTTCTTCAATAGGTGGATGTCATATTTGATCAGCAAACTTTGGACAATCATGCCAGTGTCCAGGAAGCCAAAACACTCTTGATTACACTATCCATGCAGCCAGACATTCATCTCCAGGATACAAACCTCTTGGCCTTGCCCAAGACCATCAATATGGAGGACTGAGAACCTGTACAACTAACTGCTTTACCTTCTCTCCCAGAGCCACAGTCACTTTTGTTATGGATGAGTGGGAACCTAGCAGCATCATTTGTGCCAACATGGATGAGTAGCATCAGATAATAGCTAATAGGCTTGAGGCATCTCAACAAACTCTTTGTAATGCTTAGATCTTGTCACAAGCAGAAAACACACTACATGGGGCATCGTATCTGACTGGCAGATGGATACCTCTGTACTAGGGTTGTCAACTGGCTTCAGATGTGCCCAGAAGGCTTGATCCAGTCCCAAGTTTACCCCACTGAATGCAAAGATTTGTAGTCTTGCATTTTTTATGGAGTACAACAGAGAAATCAGAACTGCATATCCCCGTATGCAATTGGGTAAACCCAGGACTGGATCAGACTTGTCAGGCACATCTAGAGCCAGTTGGCAATCCTACTCTGTAGCTCTCAAAAGGAGTCACTAACAACCACCACCCTTTCCTTCCTAGTGGACTGGAGGTTTTGAGCTCTGATAGCTCCTGTTCCTGGGATGTTGTCACCTCCTCCACTTGTAGGACTTCAAACTGGTTCCTCTGTTCTACAAAAAGTGGAGTTGAGGTGTTGAATCCACAGGCTGTAGTGATCAATGTTCAGCTGTCATCTTTTCATCTCATCAAATCAAATGAAAGGCAGTGAATCCAATCAAATCAACAAAAAGAAAAAGCTTACCATGGAACAAGAAAAATTAATGAATTAGACAAAGAAGAAATCCTTAGAGAATTGCGCAACAGCAGTCTCAACAATTTATTTGCCAAACTTAGGGCTTCATTTCATTTCAGGAAAAACATCTTGAAAAAAATGTTTAAACTTTATTTACTAATTATGTTGAAATACCTGATTGTCCCATATGAGTGCCCCTCTGTGTCTCAATATACGAGGTGTGACAAAAAAGAAATGAGACTGTCCCAGAAATGTTTTATTACAAAATCTACAGAGAAATTATACATTGTCCTCTTCAAAGTAATCCCCCCCAGAGTTAATGCACTTCTGCATTTGCTTCTGCCACGTACAGAAGCACTCGGTAAAGTCCTCCTCCTTGATGTTCTTCAACTCCCTCTTCACAGTGGCCTTGATCTCTTCTACAGAGGTGAAATGAGTTCCTTTGAGCAAAGTCTTCAGCCTGGGGAAGAACCAGAAGTCGCATGGTGTGAGATCTGGGGAATTAGGATGGTTGGCCAAGAACTGCCTCACACTGAGCGGGTGCATTGTCGTGGTGGAAGAGTCATGACTTGTCTCTCCACAGAGCCCGCCTGCTGTGTCGAACCCGGTCATGGAGGTGATTGAGGTTCTGCTAGTAGAAGTGCTGGTTGACTGTCTGACCATCAGGCACAAACTCATGATGGACCACTGCCTTCTGGTCAAAGAATGCGATCAGCATGACCTTGATCCTTGATTTGGACATGTACGCCTTCTTGGGTCTGGGTGACAGTTGAGTCTTCCACTACAAGCTCTGTCTGTTACTTTCAGGTCATACTGGAAGACCCAAGTCACGTCACCACAGTCTTGTTTCTTTTTTGTCACACCTCATATGTATCTCAGTTTTCTATTCCATAATATCAATACAAATCACATACAAAATTAGACTCTAAATAAATTCGCATATTTAATCAGATAACATCAACAGTTAATGTCAAAATGTCACTTCACCAAAAAAACTTATTTTCCAACCTCTGCAAATGAAGTTAAAGATCCAATATTTCGGTTCATGCTGACATTAAATATCCAATGACATGTCTGATGCAAGCAGCATTTCACACTATTCAGGATGTGTCATGGACAATTTGATATATTCTGATACAATTGAGAAAACTGAGTATTTAGCCCTACTGTTTTGTAACTTTTAACCAACTCCCAATCCACATGCCTTTTAACCCATGACTTTTTAATATCCTAGAGTCTCTTTTGAGGGACCTTATCTAGGGCTCTTTTAAAATCCAGATACACTGTACCTACTGGCTCACCTTTATCTAGCGTATTTCTGTTATTGAGGCTTAAACACAGTTGGGAAAAAAAAGATAAAAGAGACCTACTGAAGTCCCTACCTTGTCTTCAGCTGTCCTGTCAGTAAAAAAAAAAAAAAATACCCTTTCCCCTTTTTATGTGAAAAATAATACCTTTATTCAGATTCCTTGTTTGTAGTCCTACTTGTTTCCTCACCTATTATTCGGGTCTGCAAAATGTGTTTATCTGGGGTGTATAGTATGGTCTGTTTCCTTTGAAGAATTACCTCAAGGATTTATTAAGATATTATAAATAAAAAAAGCCATGAAATATACTATGTTGAATTATGTCCATAGAGAACCTTAATTTAGCCTATGGACCTGATATTCATTTGTGATGGCTATGCGCCTCTAAAGTGCATAGCCATCACCGCTGAACTTTAAACATGGATATTCAATGTGGGGCCATATCCGGCAACTGGCATTGAATATCAGGGGTCACCGCACAACCATACACGGCGCAGAAGCTAACTGTGCAGTGGTAATATTCAGCCACTGCCTGGTTAGCTCTGGTAGCAAAAATTAGGATAGCTTTTGCTGCACGTAACTTTCGCCTCTGAGGGATAACCGAGCAGCGGCTGAATATCACCACTGCATGGTTATCCCCAGGTACCACCCCCGGAATGCCCCAGAATGCCCCGCTGAATATCCCGCTTAGCGGCATTTACACAGCTCAGTAAACATGTAAATGCCTTAAATGGGGATATTCAATGGCACTTTCATGGTTAAAAGGAACACAACGAGCAGAAGCAATGGATTACCCAGTGGCTCAAAATTAATATAAATTGCTTTATTGAAGGTCCCCGACGCGTTTTCCACTTGCTTCTACAAACTTGTTATATTTTTTAACTATGATTTTAATTATGATTTTTAATTTATTTTTTTAATTTATTAAACTAATTTGTATATTTATAATTTATTATCTATTTATATTTATATTTATTATTATTTTTGTTGTACAAATATGGTTTTATTTTTTAATTTTTAGTTTTAATACCATTAGTTTATATAATTGTGTTCCGGTTGCCTTTTTAAAGTTATGTTTATGCTTGTAATTAATTGATTTATATTTATTTTTCTCTGTAAGCAACTCTCCCCTTGAGAAAGGCGCAAGCCGAAACGCGTCGGGGACCTTCAATAAAGCAATTTATATTAATTTTGAGCCACTGGGTCATCCATTGCTTCTGCTCGTTGTGTTCATACTGGTTCTGCAGGAGCCCTGCTCTCCTGTGGACTTTCATGGTTAAATTCATTGAATATCCCCTCTTAACTACCCTTTGCGCCCCAATGCTATCTAGTTAGCATTGGGGCATGTCGGGGGAGTTCCATGGCAACAATAACCAGGCAGCAGCAATATTGCATGCTGCCCATTTAGCGATCTGCACTGAGAATATAGGTGAGGAAAACCCTCGCCTATCTTTAAGGTGCAGGTGCTAACCAGGCAGCATGCAATATCCCTGCTGCCCGGTTAGCCACTGAGGCTTCCGGTGTCTGCAGTGATCCACAGATATTCAATGCCCTATATATTTAACTCCCCAAATAAAACTATATATCTCAGACCCAATATTTGAAAGACATGTACACTTACAGTCCAGTAAACTGTGTAAATGCCTTAAATGGGGATATTCAATGGCACTTACATGGTTAGTGCTGTTGAATATCACCTCCCAACTCCCCTACGTGTCCCGATGTTATCCAATTAGCAATGGAGCATGTCGGGGGCATTCCAGGGTGGCGCAGAGGCAGCAACAAGCGCTAACTTGCAGCAGCGATATTGCACATTAATTCCTCTCCTATCTTTAAGGTGCAAGAGCTAACCAGGCAGCATGCAATATTGCTGCTGCCTGGGAAGCTAGTGTGGCTTCCATATGATCCCAGCATTGAATATATGAGGTTAAGTTTTGGAGGGCAGGGCTATGCACCGTATGGGGGGCATAGCCAGTCCAACCAAATATTGGGCCCCTAGTCCTTTAATTTAGGGATCTAGTTTATATAACAAGATTCAACAATGAAGGGAGCTGAGGTGGAAGCTGAGGTGGGAAGGGAAGGATTTCACACCTCAGCAGTGAACAGGCTTCAAAGAATATGTGCTACCTTCCCTCCTCTTTGAACTTTAAAGCTATAGGAAAGAATAAAAAAAAAGTGGCAAAACAAAAAGCCTTGCCTAAAACAGAAAAATCTCCCTCTGCAACCATCTACTTTTGTTACTCAAAAAACGTTATCTAAGAATAGTCTATTAACAAAAAGAAAAAACTTTCAGACACAGAACTTTTTGCATAGTTATAGATTTGCCTTACTTCAAATTAAGCCTCTCTAGAAATGAAGGTGCTTACAAGATAGTATGGACTTTTATGCAATACTCAACAACTGAATTCTTAGGTGCATAATTATTAAGCTGGGATAATGGTAAGTGTTATTTGTAACTAGATCCCATGTCATTCAATAGGACCTAGTTACAAATTGCACATGCTAACCGTTAGCTTAACTTAAAGAAAACATGCCACTTAAGGAAGTTAATCAAGAACACTAACACCTTAGCAGTAAAGTGGAATAGAGGAAAATAGTTAAGAAAAAACAAAAAGGAGCAGTTGCAAAGGTTAAAGACTTACATCAAGCTTGGGTGTTGTTTAAAAATACTATCTTGGAAGCCCAGACCAGCTGTATTCTACGCATTAAGAAAAGTGGAAGGAAGTCCAAAAAACTGCCAGCATGGTTTAAAGGTGAGGTCAGAGAGGCTGTTGTTGCCAAAAAAGCATCTTTCAGGAAATGGAAAAAAGAGCCAAATGATGAAAACTAGAAACAGCACAAGCACTGGCAAGTTAAATGCAAGGCAGACAAAGAGAGAACTTGAGAAGAAACTTACTATGTAAGCAAAAACGTGTAATAAATACTTTTTCAAGTACATTTGTAGGAAAAAACCTGTGAGAGAGTCAATTGGACCGTTAGATGATAGAGCGGTAAAAGGGGCAGCAAGAGGGGACAAGGCTATAGCGGAGAGACTGAATGAATTTTTTGCTTCAGTCTTTACTGAGTAAGATGTAGGGATGTTACCCATGATGGAAGTGGTATTTAAAGGTGATACTGCAGAGGAATTGCAAGAAATATCACTACACTGGGAAGATGTATTACAACAGTTTGATAAACTGATGAGTAGCAAATCACCTGGACCGGATGGTATACATCCAAGGGTGTTGAAAGAAATGAAATATGAGATTTCAGACCTTCTATTAGTAATCTGTGAACTTTCATTAAAATCATCTATAATACCTGAAGATTGTAGGATCGCCTATGTAATGCCAATTTTTAAAAAGGGTTCCAGGGGTGATCCTGGAAATTACAGACCGGTGATGTCAGTACCGGGAAAAATGGTAGAAACCATCATAAAGAACAAAATTACTCAGCATTTAGATAGTCATGGCCTAATGGGAGACAGTCAACATGGCTTTAGACAAGGAAGATCTTGTCTTACTAATCTGTTATGTTTTTTTGAAGGTGTGAATAAACAGGTTGACAAATGTGAGTCAGTTGATATAGTGTATCTGGACTTTCAGAAAGCCTTTGACAAGGTCCCTCATCAGAGACTTTTGGCAAAACTAAAAAGTCATGGGATAGGAGGCAGTATACTATTGTGGATCAGGAACTAGTTAAAAGATAGAAAGCAGAGGAATGCGGCGGCTATGTCTAAAAATACAAGGACAACCCCGCGGTGGATGTTATCAATTGTGTTGAGTATGTTGCTGAAGAGGGTGGTGAGTAGCGTCTCTACCCCGTGAGATTCTATGATTCCATGTTGGCAGGGGTCTAGGGGTGCGGCGTTATTGACATGTTGCTGTATCTGGCATTGGACCTCTTTTTCGATTATTTTGGCCAAGAGTGGAATGCTGGCAATTGGTCTGTATGAATCAACTTTCTGGGGGTCAGGCTTGCTGTTCTTCAGCAGAGGTCTGATGGATGTGTGTTTTAGGCTCAGTGGGAATGAGCCTGTAGTGAATGATGTGTTGATGAGTCTAGATATGAATGGGCTAAACTCTGTCTGTAGATCCTTTATCCAGAAGGCACGACAGGGGTCAGACGGAGATGTAGTGGTGTTGATTGTGGAGATGGTGTCCTCGATTTGCTTGTTGGATGGGGTGGTGAATGCGGTTAGTTGAGTTGTGTTTGTTGGCTTCTTGGTGGTGGTGGGTAAGTCGGACTTGATGGTTTGGCATAATTTTGATTGAAGGAAGTCAGCATAGCCTTGTGGGTGGATCTCAGTTTTTTGCTCCTGTCCTGGTTCTTTCGTTAGGTTCGTGACGAGGTTAAATAGGTCGTGAGGTTTTCTTAGTGACCGACTTAGGGTGTCAGCATGTGCTTGTTGCATTTTCTCCGTTATTGCATTGCGGTGTTTTGCCAGATGGAGGTTATAGGCAACCTGATCTTCCGTGGATCGTGATCTCCGCCATCGCCTTTCTAGTTTTCTTAGGATGAGGAGTGAAGTCCGAAGTTCGTAGGAGTACCAGGGCGCAGCGGCCGTTTTCCTTGGAGCTTTGTTAGGTACTGTGTGTAGCGTGATAGTACTAAGGCTGTCATTCCAGCAGGTGACCAGCATATCAAGGTTAGTTGTTGTCATGCCGAGGAGTGGTTGAGTGTGGTTCATGATGGTTTCCTTGTTGAAAGGTTGGAAGCTTCATGATGGCAACTTCATGGGGTTTGTTATACTTCCAGGGGGCTTCCTGCGCTGGTTATTCAGGGAAATTTGGAATAGGATTAGCTTATGATTGGACCATGGTACTGCAGTATAGGTTGGACCGGTGATGTGGGCCAAGTCAGGGACAGATAGTGGGGTGAAAATCAAGTCCAATATAGAAATATAGAAACATAGAAACATGATGACAGAAAAAGACCACAAGGCCCATCTAGTCTGTCCTTCCATAACAACAACTACAACAGTCCACTTTTTACCTTTAGAGATCCTCTGTGTTGGTCCCATGCTTTTTTGAATTCAGTTACTGTCCTCATCTCTACCACCTCCACTGGGAGACTATTCCACGGATCCACTACTCTTTCCGTAAAGAAATATTTCCGCATATCACTCCTGAATCTATCTCCCTTCACCCTCATCCCATGTCCCCTCGTAGCAGAACTTGCTTTCAATTGAAAGAGGCTCTCTCCCTGAACATTTATGCCACGGAGGTATTTAAACATCTCAATCATATCACCTCTATCCCGCCTTTCCTCTAAGGTGTACATATTAAGAACCTTAAGTCTGTCCTCATATGCTTTATAATGAAGCCCATTAATCATTTTAGTAGCAACCCTCTGCACCGACTCCATCCTGTTCACATCCTTTTGAAGGTGCGGTCTCCAGAATTGCACACTATACTCCAAATGAGGTCGCACCAAAGACTTATACAGAGGCATTATCACCTCCTTTTTTCTGCTAGTCATTCCTCTCCGTATGCACCCAAGCATCCTTCTAGCTTTTGCCATCGCCTTTTCTACCTGTTTAGCTACTTTAAGATCATCAGACACAACCACGCCTAGGTCCCACTCTTCTTTAGTGGACAAAAGTACTTCACCTCCTATACTGTATTGCTCCCTTGGATTGCTGCAGCCCAAATGCATGACCTTACATAATTTAACATTAAATCGCAGCTGCCAAATTCTAGACCATTCGTCAAGCTTAGCTAGATCCCTCCTCATGTTATCTACACCTTCCTGGGTGTCTACTCTATTGCAGATTTTGGTATCATCCGCAAAGAGGCAAACCTTACCCGACAGCCCTTCCGCTATATCACTAACAAAGATGTTAAAAAGATGTTTCCCTTTGTGTGGGTTGGTTTGTTGATTAGCTGCTGATAATCTAGTTCTTTAGGTGTATCGAGAAGCGCCGATGCTTGAGAATCTTGTAGAGTTTGCAGATTGAAGACTCCTAGTATCCAGTTTGGGGTGCGCAGGTTTGGGGTATTGCAGGCTAACTCAATTATTGTGACTAGGTCGTCAGGGAATGATTTTGGAGCTCTGTACAATAGGCTGATGGAGCAATGATTATTCGCTATGACTACTATGTCAAGGATGGTTGTGTTGGTGGAGCTAGACAGGTGGAAATTGAGGTCGATTTTAACGAGTATGAGTACTCCTCCGCCTCTTTTGTTGTCTCTGTGGCAGGTGAATATTGTAAAGTTGGGGGGTAGAAGGAGGTTGAGGAGGACTGTGTCTTCATTTGATAGCCATGTCTCTGTGATCAGAAGCATGTCGAGGTTATGGAGGGCTATTGGGTCAGTGATGACAGGCCATTTCTTGCGGACTGAACGCGCATTTATGAGGGCACATTTTAAATCTTGAGGAGGTAAGCTAGCCTTTTTTACACTTGTAGTGTGTTGAATTGCAATGTGTAGTAGGTGCTGATGGGATGGTTGTGTGCCTTCTACTGACTTGTGAAGGGGATCACTTGACCATCTCCTCCCATGTCTGTGTAGAATAGGTATGTGTTTGTGGTTGCTTGTTAGGGCTAAAGTGCTACTGATCCACCCTAAGAGGAGGTAGCCGCAAATTATTGTTGCCATGGTGTGTGCCATTCTTTGTGTTTGAATTGCCCTGTGTTTATAGGGTCTTATGTGTAGTATGCTAGTGGAGTTTTACTGATTCAGCCTGTAGTGTAGGTGGTAGAGACTTGGTGAGGCCTTAGAGTCAGATGGTTTGGGTGCAATTTACACTCAAGCCTAGTAAATTAGCAGTTAGAATGCGTAAATATACATGTGATCATAGGTATGAAAACTTATAGACAATCCTAATCCTAAATGTATAGGAAACATACATACATGGTCTTGCAGTGTAGACTGTATAATCAGAAGCTAGGTTTGCAGATTTATGGCCCATTTTGGGCTCTATTGTGTCTGTTTCACCTTGTGGTGGGTCCTGTGCTGCTTCAGATGAGTCTGGGCGTGGATGGGTTCTCTCGAGTTGACTTTCGTGGGCGTGAGTCCTAGGTATGATAAACAGGCTGGCCTTCGGTAGGCGTTTCCCACCGGAAGGGGCTCTTGTCGGAATGCACCTAGCAGCTACCGCTGCATTACCTGCACCCGGTGCCGTTCTAGTTTAAGTTCTGTTTTATTCGGCCAGCTGTTCTAGGCTCATGCCGATGTAGATGTGAGAGTTTGCGAGCAATACATTGAAAGTTTGCTTCACCTCTGCGGTAGTGTCTCTGGGGCTGCTTTCTTGGTGCCGCGGGCTTTCTTGTGGCTCTTATGGTGTTAAGGCTTGGTGGAGTGTTCTTCGCGGTCCACGCCTAAGGGCCCTCTGGCGAGGCCCTCAGGTGCGGGCCCGCACGGTGTGGGTGCACCCGGTCGGCGCTCCTTTTAAACCTCCCGCCAGCTGCCCCGATTGGGCAGTTCCTCTTGGAGTGGGTGGTGCGGTGCTCCAGCTCGCTTGATCCCCGCCGGGAGAGCTGGTGGAGAGCCGGAGTGCTGCACTGGGGAAAGGACCTCGCGCCCGGTCGGCGCTCCTTTTTTTTTTTTTTTTTAATTATTTATTTATGAAAAATTTTACGGTTTATACAGTAAAATTTAAAATTTAAAGCAAACAAAACATACCAGTAAATAATTTGCAATAAGATGAACATTGAAAAGAAAGCAGCCCACATCTCGGGGAGACATACATACAATTAGTGTAGAATAATAATAATGAAAGAAAACAAGGCTAGAAAAATGCTCAGATGGAGAGAAATCCATAGCCAATAAACAGCCTGTTGAGATACCTCCCTTCCCTAGGACAAAATTTTAAAGAAAACAAACATAAGATAGTAAGTCAATGAGCCCCTTCCTTAGCCAGGATCCACTTCTCCAAATCTGGAGGAGACAAGAAAACAAACCTTTCATAACCAATAGAAATACAACATTTACAAGGGTATCTTAGAAAAAAGGTTGCCCCCAGAGCAAGAATTCTAGCCTTAAACACAAGAAAATCTTTTCTACGCAATTGTGTAGAGTGTGAAACATCAGGAAAAATAGACACCTTGTCCCCACAAAATTTTGTACCTTTTTTCCTAAAATAGGCTTTAAGAATGGTGGCCCTGTCTTCCTCAGAGGACAGAGTCACCAATAATGTAGCCCTAGAGGAAATATCATCTTGTGTTTCCTCTAAAAAAGCAGTCAAATTAAACTTATCCAAGTTCAAAGGAGAAGCCACTTCTTCTTCCACCGTGGTAGACAAAACTTTAGTAGAAAGATAATAACACTTAGCAATAGGAAACAATTCAGCTTGTGAGAGAAGAAGGGCATCTTTCAAGAACTTTCTGAACAAAATTAAAGGGGACAATAGAGGACAAACAGGAAAATTAAGCAACCTTAAATTCTTACTCCGAGAGAGATTCTCCAGATTCTCAAGTTTCTGATGTAAAAGAGCACTATCTTTCACATTAGATGCATGAAAATCAGAACAGGACTTAACCTGAGATTCCATGTTAGAAACCCTAGAGCACAAGGCCCCAACCTGAGAATCCAGAGATTGAAATTTTACAACAGCATCCTTAGTAAATTGGCAAAGTGAAGGAACAGTCTCCGCAAGAATTTTTTCAGTACGTGAGACAACTTGCCAGATGTCCAGAAGTGAAATTTCGGAAACCTGCGAGTCCTTAGAGCAGCGGGCTCTTTCCACGAAACCACTGTGGGGAGCTCACTGTCCCGTCGAGGACTCATAACAGGAGCGGGCGCATCAGACAATTCCAAAAACCCTGGGGGAAGCGGAGGAGTTCGCTCTATTGAGCTTAAACTCGCTCCCTCTACTGAGGGACTGAAAGGCACAGTACCTGAGTTAACAACCCACGGCTTGGAGATCACATGTTTCTCTATAGCTCCTACTTGAGAATCATCCTGAGGAAGTTTCTTCTTTCATTTCCCGCCGGGCATCTCCACTGCTACCAGCTCCCTAGCTCCTTCGATGCTCCTAAGGGGCTCACAAGGGGCGGATAATGCCCTTTGGACACGCCCCTTAGGAAACGCCCACCGAGAGCGCCGATGGCTGCGCCGTAGAAAACACCAAGGAAAGATATCGAGGCAGATAGATGACGTCAGCTGGCCACACAGGTGGAGGAACTCAGACCGGCACTCTCACCCTCCGTGGGAAAGAGGACTGCAAGGTAGACGCTCCCGATTACAGCACACTGCAAGAATCTTATATCGAGGCAGATAGATGACGTCAGCTGGCCACACAGGTGGAGGAACTCAGACCGGCACTCTCACCCTCCGTGGGAAACAGGACTGCAAGGTAGACGCTCCTTTTAAACCTCCCGCCGGCTGCCCCGATTGGGCAGTTTCTCTTGGAGTGGGTGGTGCGGTGCTACGACTCGCTCAATCCCTGCCGGGAGAGCTGGTGGAGAGCCGGAGTGCTCCAGCGGGGAAAGGACCTCGCGCCCGATCGGCGCTCCTTTTAAACCTCCCGCCGGCTGCCCCGATTGGGCAGTTCCTCTTGGAGTGGGTGGTGCAGTGCTCCGGCTCGCTCGATCCCCGCCGGGAGAGCTGGTGGAGAGCTGGAGTGCTGCAGCAGGGAAAGGAATTTCTCTGTACCTTTTCTAATAACACTATATTCTTAAAAATAATATAGTGTTATTAGAAAAGGTACAGAGAAAAGCCACCAATATGGTAAAGGGGATGGAAGGCTACTCCTATGAGGAGAGGCTAAAAAGGTTAGGGCTCTTCAACCTGGAAAAGAGATGGCTGAGAATAGATATGATAGAGGTCTATAAATTAAAGAATGGAGTGGAACAGGTAAATGTAGCTCGATTGTTTACGTTATCAGAATATAGAAAGACCAGGGGATATGCAATGAAGCTACAGGGTAAACTATTTAAGACAAATAAGAGAAAATATTTTTTCACTCAACGTGTAATCAAACTCTGGAATTTGTTACCGGAGGATGTAGTAAAAGCTGTTAGTGTAGCTGGGTTTAAAAAAGGTTTGGACAAGTTCCTGGAGAAAAGGTCCATAAAGCATTATTAAAAAAGGGAGCCAGGATATCAATGCTTGACCCAATACAAGCATTGTGGAACCTGTGTCTTTTGGGGAAACTGCTAGGTACGTATGACCTAGATTGGCCACTGTTGTAAACAGGATTCTGGGCTTGATGGACCTTGGTCTGACCCAGTATGGCATATCTTTAAAAAAAAAAAAATATATATATATATTTGCTACCTTCCCTCCTGTTTGAACTTTAAGGTTATAGGAAAGATAGTCTTGTCTAAAACAGAAAAATGCCCTTCTGCAAACAGATACAAAAAATAAACCAGTAACGTTAAGGAGCAAGCAATGTTATCTAATAATATTATCTCCCTTTTTAAAGAACTTTCAGGCGGAGAACTTGTAGAAAAGAAATTACAGAATTACCTTGCTTGAAATAAGAACATAAAATCTGCCATACTAGATCAGACCAAAGCCAGTATCCTGATTACAACAGTGGCCAATCCAGGTTACAAGTATCTAACAAGTTCCCAAAAGGTAGACAGGACACTTTGAATAACATTCCTAATCATGACAAATAGTTTTGTGCATACCATGACAGTCATGAACTTCACTTCTAAGCCATGGTATCTGGAGTATGACCTCAGTCTCTCAAATTGACTGCTAATGCTCAGTTTAGTACTTGCATTGTGCCAAAGAGAGCCTCCTTCTGGAATTATTAGTGGATCCCTTTACAGCAACAGGATAAAATCAAAATAAACTTAACTATCTAATTTCTCAACAAACAGGGGTGTCCTACACGGAGCGGTGGGTTCACCCCTAAACAAAGACATGGGGAGTGGTGGCCTGCACGGAGCGGCAGTTGCACCTACTCTTGCCATCTTACTGGGCAGACTAGATGGACCATACTGGTCTTTATCTGCCATCATTTACTATGCTACTATATATTTATTCAACATTTCTTCTATACTGCTTTTTGAGTTATCAGAGCGGTTTACATTGAACTCAACATTTATTATACTTTGAACAGGCTGTGGTGGTTACATATAACTCATTAGTTACAAATCTTCTGTACTGAAATGTTCAAATTTTCAATATCAAATAGAAAACAAACACAACCAATCAATCCACTAAACAGGAAACAGAATGTGCTGACATCAGAGTTAAACAGAGCGGTCATGTCCAGAGTCAGTGAAAAGTATGACACAATATGCCTGATAATAAGGTAAATACCCAATCAACTCACAACCAGGGAATGATCCCATCTCCTTCTTTCTCTCTCCCCCTAATCCCACCCCCTCCTGCAGTGACACACCACTCCTCTTCAACTTTCATACTTAGACCATATCCAGCTTAGCATCCACACACAGCCACGCCAAATATAAACACTCCCCTACACCAGACAAACATCCATCCCATCAGGTCACATATTCAGTAATGCTCCCTTGGATGCTGGTGAGAGTGTCTCTATATATGGCATCCGTACTGCAAGAAAACCTTCCCACATCTTAGTCCCCAGTTCCTTTGCCATCATCTGCTCCAAGTACATAAGGTCAGAGAAATAATTTTCCCATTGCTGGAATCCCAGGGCCTCCTCAGGGAGCCAGTGGCATAAAAATACTGTTTTCACTATCAAAAAGCCTCTGGGTTAATGATATATTCCCATGTTCCAAATATTGACCGAACAAACACATAGCTCCCCATCATGTGTGTAGGCCCTCCACAAGAATTTATATTGAAGCTCTTGTAAGTAAACACAATTTGTGAGGGAAGCACACTTTAAAAAGGCTGATCAAAGAAAATTTGGAGTGGCCTCATCTCATCTGCACCCCAGCGCTCAGAGAGCAACTCCAAATACCTCTGATCCAGAGCAGGCTACAGAAAATCCCAGATCTCCCTAGCCAATGTTCCCTCCTCAGAAAGGAGTCCCTCAAACAGATCAAGTGAGCCTCCTCTGTGCAAGAAATCCGGAACCCAATGCATGAGGTGCCCCACATAATGTCTCACTTGTAGATAGCAGAAGAAATCTTTCTTGTCAAACCCAAATCATCTCTGAAGGAGTCAATTACCATTCCTCCCTTGGGGGGGGGGGGGGGGGGGTCGCCTGTGTGCAGCAGGCCCTGAGAAGCCCAAAGATGCAGTGGTTCTGAGGTAAGTCCCGGAAAAAAGTCAGAATTGCACACCAATGTGACCAGGCTCATACACTGCCATGCAAGGCCAAATCGATGGCATAAAGCTCACCAAGTGGCCTGGAGAACAGCTACATACCCACTCCTGCCCCAACTACCCCCAATCAGTTGAAAGGGGCATATACAATATATAAACAATGATGCGGCGCCAATAGCCAGTCCAGCATCAAAGTCAGGATGCACTCCTCCATTGTATTGATCACACCCTTAATATATCTCGGCATACATCATAGAAACATAGAAAAATGATGACAGAAAAAGACCACATGGCCTATCTAGTCTGTCCTTCCATATCAACAACTACAACAATCCCCTTTTTTCCTTTAGATATCCTTTGTGTTTGTTCCATGCTTTTTGAGAGACGGGAATTCCAGGCCTGCCTCATCACAGTGGTGCATAATGGCCAACCAAGGGATCCTAGGATGCCTCACCAGGCCAAAGAAAATGACCAACTCGTTGGTCAAGTAGTTTCCAGTCCCTAGAGGTCACCCATATAGGGAGATACCGGAGCACATAAATGTATCGGGGGAGTTCCATCATTTTAAATAAGGCCACCTGAACCCGCAAGGAGACCAGAAGATTTAACCATCTCTGCAGATTCTGAGTCGTTTTGGAAAGCAAGGGCGGTATATTGCTCACGTAGAGCTTGGTAGAGTCTGCCAGCAGTTGCAGTCCCAAGTAATTAATTGCTCCCCCTGCCTCCAATGTCCAGTGCCATCAATTTATAACAATTAATCTGAAGCCCTGAGAAGCGACCAAACATCTCAATAATCTGCAAGGCCCTTGGGAGAGAAACCATTAAAAGCAAAGCTTTGAAGTATAGTCCACAAATATGACCAAGCTACCCTATCAAATGCTTTTTCAGGATCGAAGCTTATGAGTAGCAAGGGGAGTTGGTGGACCACACAGTATTCAATGGGCAGAAGAAGCTGTGAGATGTTCTGTGCCACACCCCTACCAGGAACAAAGCCTACCTGCCTAGGGCCAATCTGCCAAGGAAACATGTTGTTCAATCATTGCACCAACATAGAGGCAAGACGTTTTACATCGCAATTGAGCAACGAAATGGGGCGGAATGATGCCAGTTCCAAAGGGTCCTTCCAGGGCAAAGAAAGTACAGTAATGGCTGCACATCGCATATCCCTGGGAAAGATACAAACCTTTAAAACTACCTTATACATATCTGCTAACATTGGAGTTACCTGTAGCTCCATTGCTTGTGATATTCCAACCCAAAGCTGTCTAGGCTAGGACTCTTGTGCAACTTACTCTGTTTTATCACCTTTTGAATCTCCGTGCATGACACAGAGGCATTTAAAATTGCAAGATCTGCAAGATCTGCTTCAGTCAACTGGGGGAGTGAAAGGTTGCGTAAAAAGGGCTCTCCTGCATCTAAATGACCGGACTCATCAGAATACAGAGTACAATAAAACGAGCGGATGGCGGCAGCAATCTGGCATGGTTGGTTGTTCAGCTGGCCATCGTCATCCTTAAGGATTGAGACAAAGAGCAAGCCCCCCCCAATCACAGACAACTTGTGCTAAAAGTTTCCGACCAATTCCCATATCCATAAAAGTGGTACTTGTAATACTGCAGTGACAAAACTGCCCGCCATTGTAGGAGTGAGTTTAGCAGAGCCTGGGCATATATATATTCCTGCTGGCAGAAACGGTCCAACCCGACACTCCCTGGAATTTAAGCTTTTGCATTATACATTCCAAATGGAGGATACCGCGATTGTAGCAGAAAGATATCGAGTTATAGTATTTTTCATCATATTAGGTGCCATTCTCCCACTTTGGAAGCACTATAATTCACCCAATCCTGAAGCAATGAAATTTGGACCGATCACTACCATGCAACTATCATCCCATATCTAATTTCCCTTTCTTAGCTAAATTCCTTGAGAAAGCTGCTTTTGAAAAAGTTCTTGTTTTGGGGAATCAAGCAACTCATTCCATCCTCGAAAAGTCTGGTTTCCATCTACACCATAGACTCCTTTTTTAGGTATTCTAAATGAAATCACCATGTATTTAGATAGCTTTAAAAATGTTTGATCATTCAGATAAACCTAAGCTCTGCTTTTGATGTCACATAGACCATTCTCTCTTACTTAACCATTTCAAAGATACAGATTACTCAGAATTGCTTTTACTCTATCTTTCCAATCACACCTTTCAGACCTGTATTTATGATCAGTTATCTGCATCTTTTCCTCAATCCTCTGGTGTCCCACAGGGATCCACTCTTGATCCTATTCTTTTTAATCTTTTCCTATCTCCCATGGCTCTTCTCATCCAAGATTTAAACATATGCTCACATTTCTGTGCTTATGACATTCAGCTGATTATTGCCCATGACTCCTGGACTCCTTATTTTCAAGCAGAATTAGATAAGCTTGATACAATAGCAATCCAGCTCAAATCTCACAAAAATGATACTAAACTCAAACAAAACAGAGGCCCTCTGGACCTCCCATAATGACAAATTACTTCCCTATCAACCCAATAAATCTGGTTCTCTGGTTTCTTTTAAGAGTTCCAACCGATCCCTTGGTGTTGCAATTGAGTAACAGCTTTCCTTCTTTCCTCATATCTCCAATACTGTGAAAAGCTGTTTTTATTCCCTACAAATAATAAAGGCAATACAGCCATTTATTGATAATTATAACCTAGCCTTCAAAACTTTATTTCACTCACTTGTGATAAACAAACTTAATTATTGCAATTCATTACTTATAGGTGCTTCCCAACTCCAACTAAAAAGATTAAAAACTATATAGAAAACTGTTGTCAAACTGCTTTATAATGCCAAATGTTTCGATCACACTATACCTGGGGTTCCCAAATCTATCCTGGGGCCTTCCCAGCCAGTTGGGTTTACGGATATCCACACTGAATATACAAGAGATTGGCACACAATGGAGGCAAGGCATACAAATCTCTCCTGTGCATATTCATTGTGGATATCCTGAAAACCCAACTGGCTGGGAGGCAGGATTGGGAACCCCTGTGTTATACTGTACCTCTTTTATGTTAACATTGGCTCCCCATTTCCTCTTCTTTAAATTTAAAATTCTATCATTTACACATTGTGCCTTCTACTCTGGTTTACCTGCCTATCTATATTCACACCCATCCCTTATCTCCCAAATGTGCCCTCCGATCCTGAAATAAAACTACTTGATCATTCCAATAAAGAATGTATCACATTTAGAGATTATAGATCCATTGCTTTCATGTTTCAAGCCTTTTATCTATGGAAATCATTGCCAACTGAGCTCCATTAGATAATAGAGGAGTTAAAGGGGCACTAAGAGGCGACAAGGAGATAGCGGAGAGACTGAATGAATTCTTTGCTTTGGTCTTTACTGAGGAAGATGTAGGGATGTTATCCATGACTGAAGTGGTATTTAAAGGTGCGGAAGAATTGAAGGAAATATCGATACATCGGGAAGATGTATTACAACTATTAGATAAACTGAAGAGTAGCAAATCACCTGGGCCAGATGGTATGCATCCAAGGGTGTTGAAAGAACTGAAATATGAGATTGTAGACCTGCTATTAGTAATCTGTGAACTATCATTAAAATCATCTCTAATACCTGAAGATTGGAGGATCGCCAATGTAACACCAATTTTTAAAAAGGGTTCCAGGGGTGATCCGGGAAACTACAGACCGGAGAGCCTCACGTCAGTACCGGGAAAAATGGTAGAAAGCATCATAAAGAATAAAATTACTCAGCATGTAGATAGTCATGGTCTAATGGGAGACAGCCAACATGGCTTTAGAAAAGGAAGATCTCGTCTTACTAATCTGTTATGTTTTTTTGAAAGTGTGAATAAACAGGTGGACAAAGGTGAGTCGGTTGATATAGTGCATCTGGACTTTCAGAAAGCCTTTGACAAAGTCCCTCATCAGAGACTTTTGGCAAAACTAAAGAGTCATGGGATAGGAGGCAGTGTACTACTGTGGATCAGGAACTGGTTGAAAGATAGAAAGCAGAGGGTTGGGCTAAATGGCCAATTTTCCCAATGGAGAAAGGTGAATAGTGGTGTACCCCAGGGATCTGTGCTGGGTCTGCTGCTTTTTGACATATTCATAAATGACCTGGAAAGTGGAATAACGAGTGAGGTTATCAAATTTGCAGATGACACAAAACTATTTAAAGTTGTTAAAACCCAAGAGGATTGTGGAAAATTGCAAGAGGATCTTGATAAATTGGAAGACTGGGCATCAAAATGGCAGATGAAATTTAATGTGGACAAGTGCAAAGTTATGCACCTAGGGAAGAACAACCCAAACTATAGTTACACAATGCAAGGTTCCACATTAGGAACCACCACCCAGGAAAAAGATTTAGGCGTCATTGTGGATAACCTGTTAAAACCCTCGGCCCAGTGTGCAGTGGCGGCCAAGAGAGCAAATAGAATGCTAGGTATCATAAGGAAAGGAATGGAAAATAAAACAAAAGGTATTATAATGCCTCTATACCGTTCCATGGTGAGACCGCACCTTGAATATTGTATGCAAATCTGGTCGCCGTATCTTAAAAAGGATATAGCGTTATTAGAAAAGGTTCAGAGAAGAGCCACCAAAATTGTAAAGGGGATGAGGATACTCTTATGAAGAAAGGCTAAAATGTTTAGGGCTCTTTAACCTGGAAAAGAGACGACTGAGGGGAGATATGATAGAAGTCTATAAATTAATGAACGGAGTGGAACGGGTAAACGTAGATCGATTGTTTACGTTATCAGAATATAGAAAGACTAGGGGAAATGCAATGAAGCTACAGGGTAAACTATTTAAGACTAATAAAAGAAAATATTTTTTCACTCAATGTGTAATCAATCTCTGGAATTTGTTACCAGAGGATGTAGTAAAGGCTGTTAGTGTAGCTTGGACAAGTTCCTGGAGGAAAGGTCCATAAACCATTATTAAGAAGGGACCCAGGATATCAATGCTTGACCCAGTACAAGCACTGCGGAACCTGTGTCTTTTGGGGAAACTGCTAGGTACGTAAGACCTAGATTGGCCACTGTTGGAAACAGGATACTGGGCTTGATGGACCTTGGTCTGACCCAGTATGACATATCTTATGTTCTTATCTAGAAATGCCATACACAAAATTTGAAGCAGGTTTGAAAACTTGGCTTTTCACTCAGGTTTTTAAAGAGTTACTGTAACAGGAAGGCCGCGGCGCCTCGTGCCCGCGGCTGGAATTAACCGGGGGGCGCCGCCGCGCTCGCACCCGGTTGGTCGGCCGCGCTGGCCGGCGGCGGCGTGTGTTGGCTTCAAAGTGATTGGCTCCCGCAGTTGTTTTGGCAACGCGGGAGCCAATCACGGAGTGGGGCCAGGGCTCGAGGGGGGGGGGGCAGCACAGAGCACAGCCGTTCTTTGAGCGGTGGCCGAAGGAGACGGTTGCTCCCGCCCGCCCACCCTCGTAAGGGTCTGATTGACCGGGGGGTTTGGGGTGTTGCAGCTGGAGGGGGGTGGTAGGATCCCGGAGGTTTCCGGGGTCCGGAGCCGGAGGCAATCCTTAGGACGGGGGTGGGGTACCCCCGACCTGGACAATCCCTCGGCTTTTGCTAATAATATGGCGAAGCCGGATGAGGGAGGGATACGGAAATAGCCGGGGCTTGGGCCCGGCGGAAGCGGAGATAGCGTCACCTTGCTACTAAGATGGCTGGTGAAGGCTTGATCTGCGGGGGGAGGGGGAGGGGTAAGTTTGTTGATTGTGAACTTTGTTTAGTTATTGTTAAAGGCAAATAAAGCTGTGACCAGTTTAATTCCAGAACAGGTGTGGTGTTGTCATTGCATAATAGTTGTATATAAAGGAGGGGGGGGGGAGAGGGGTTGGGGGAGAGGCGGCTAGTGCGCCGTACCCGGTTACTTGGTAACTTTTTCAGTATTGTTAGACCTGTCTTTTTGCATATGCAAAATAAACCTTGACAGTCCTCAGGCTGAAGCTGTTGTACAACACCCCCCCGCCCCACACACACACAAGTTTTATTTACTTTTTTAATCCTGTCTATTGTTCTTGTCTTCTATGTGTTCAGCATATAAACTATTGATTTATTTAAACCGCTATAATGTATATGCCATTAACAGTATTTAAATCCTGCAAATAAATAAATAGCATGGCATAACTGAAGGCAGTCTTACAACTATTTCAGAACTGAATAGCAAAATTGACAATGACATGTTGAATTATACAGGAAGAGATAATTGTCTCCATTGCCTTTGCAATCTATGTTAGATTTCTACTTAAGCATATCCATCAATTCTGACAGCAACTGTTTACACATTTCTGACTCTCCACTTTTTTATTATCTCCCATGCTTCTGTAGTTTTCATTTAAGTTTTGGATACTGTTTCATGGTTGTTTTATACATTTGTAATAATAAATAATGTTTCTTCTTTCTTTCAATTCTATGAGGTTCTCCTGTGCATGTATGCCATGGAGGTATTTAACATCTCTATCATTCAGTATATACCCTTTACCATCTTTCTTCCAGTGTATACATACTGAAATCTTTAAATCTGTCCTCATTTGCCTTATTACTGCAGCAGGGATGTCACGTTTTGGTAGCTACCCTCTGCACTGATTCCATTCTGTTTATATCTTTTTTAAAGGTGTGGTCTCCACTATCACGTCCTACTTCTTGCTGGCCATTCCTCTCCTTATACACCCAAGTACCCTTCTGGCTTTCGTTGTCACCTTTTCTATCTGTTTCACCATCTTAAGATGATCAGAAACAATCCCCCCCCCCCCACCCCCACGCCCAGGTACTGCTCTTCTTTTCTAGACAGAAGTACTTCATTCCTTATATTATACTGCTCCATTGGATTTTTGCAGCACAAATGCATGACCCTGCATTTTTTATCATTAAATTTCTGCTGCCAATTTCTTGACCATTTTTCAAGCTTCACAAGATCCTTCTTAATGTTATTTATACCTCCTTACCCAACAGCCCATCTGAAGTATCACTTACAAAAATGCTAAAAAGAACTGGACCAAGGACAAATCTCTGTGGCACACCAGTCATAAAGTCCTTCTCTACGTGAGCTCCATTTACTTGTACCCTTTGCTGCCTCTCACTCAACCACGTTCTAATCCAGTCACTTTAGGATCCATCCTTACAGTGCTCAATTTATCTAAAACTCACCTGTGCAGAACAGGGTCAAAGGCTTTACTGAAGCTTAAGCATACCACATCTAGCGCTCTTCCTTGTTCCAAATCTCTGGTCTCCCAGTTAAAGAAATCAAAATTGTCTGACGAGACCTACCTCTAATAAAACCATACTGCCTCAGATCCTGCAACCCACTGGATTCCAGAAACCTTACTATCCTCTGTTTTAGCAGTGTTTCTATTAATTTACTAGCCACAGTGGTCAGACTAACCAGCCTGCAGTCCCAACCTTGTTGTTTCTTCCGCTTTTGAGTAGAGAGACTACATCTACTATTACTACTACTACTGAGCATTTGTAGAGTGCTACAGGACACATGCAGCGCTGCACATGCATTCAGTCTTCTGGGATCACTCTCAAATCAAAAGTATTAAAAGGATCAGTCAGTACTTACCTTAGTTCTTTCAGTTCTCTCAGATGCGTCCCATCTGGCCCCATTGCTTTCTTTGTGCTAAAGGTGGATGTTTGAAAGTCTGCTGAATAATGTAGAATCAAAGGTAAATGGTCACTGTATGCTGCTGAAGAGATGGCTGCTGGGGAGGTCAGATGAGGGACAACATTAATAGAGCAGCCTGCAGTAACAGTCACTGGGCTAGCAGAGCTGGAAAGTAAACATTTAGGGGGATATGCAAATCACTGCCTCTGCTGAAAGAGCAAGTGTCATCTTTGCTCACATTTCTATCCATTATTAAGATTTAACTTTAAATCTATAGGGAATAGTGTGTAGGGGAATAAAGTGCACACACCAGACAGATGGTGGAGAAGTAAATATTGTGGCCAGTGGAAATTGCTCAACCTAAGAGAAATGATATCACTTGGCACTGGCACTGCAGCCCTGTGCAAAAAAGAGCTTGGAGAACAGTTTGGGATTTGGAAGCATCGAACCGCTTTAAAAGAGCTTAATCCTCATCTGAGAGGGGAGAAGAGAATGCCCCCCCCTACTCTGCAGGCCCTTATCCTCAAGATGGTGCTAGAAAGTCTCCTGGGAGCCAATGCAAGCTTAGAGGTAAGATACCAACATAAAGCCTCTTACAGACAGTTGGGAATAGGAGTGAAGATGAAGGTGGATGGTCTCCTCCCAACCCAGGGAGTGGAGATGACAGCAGAGAGACTCTGGAGAGCCTAATCCAGGCTTGGGAGTCCATCAGCAGATCAACTCCAAGGGGAGCTGCACTAGAGAATCAGCTCCAGAGGGAGCTACAATGGTGAATCAGCTCCAGGGGGAGCTGCAGCAGAAAATCAGCTCCAGAGAGAGCTACAGCAGAATGAGCTCCGGGGGAGGGGGGAGCTGCAGCAGCAGAATCAGCTCTATAGTGAGCTGTAGCAGCAGAGAGTCTTTTCCAGACTAGGAGCCACAAGACCCAGGAAGGTCCAACAGTAGATCAGCTCAAGGGAGTGCTGCAGCAACAGAGACTCCATTCCGGGCTAGGAGCCGCAAGACATAGGGAGGTCCAGGAGCAAATCAATTCAAGGGATAGCTACAACAGTTGTTCCTGATTGGACAGTAGTGAAAAACCCTCTCCAGATTAGAGGAGAGCTTAGAGGAGGCGGAGCCAATGCTTCAGCCTCAGTGATTGGACAGATCTACAAAACCTCTCCTTTTACAAGCAGCCACCAGTCTTTATCTTTTATCTTTATCTTTATTAAAATTTGATATACCGCTTGGGTAATAGCATTAAGCGGTGTACAGTTAAAAAATAATTTGCACCATAAACCAGGAAAAGAACGCCAAAGGTAGACAGGAAAGAAGTAAAGAAAAGAAATAGACAGCTCACAAGAAATTATACAAACAATAAATCATAATAAATTACATGTCCAGAGCTCCAGCAGTGGGTGAGACGGGGTTGATGGGCAAAGGGAAAGGGAGATGAGTTAGGAGACAGGTTATTAAGCTTAAATCCATAATCTTTAAAGGTTTACTTAAGCCATTATATATAAGGTTATAATTGGCTGTTTGAACTGCCTTATCTCTTATCCTGTATTGCTATTTCACTTTACCTGCTTAAACCACCTATTATAATACGGGTTGTACATACTGCATTATTTTATCATAATACTTATTTATTTGTTTATTTATTTTACAGGTTTTTCTATATCACTGTATCTTCAAGTCTAAGTGGTTTACATGATAACAGAATAGACCAACTGGGCTTTACATGGAACCTTTTAGTAATTGTAACAATAAAGAATATTTAAAACATAATAACATTAAATAACATTGCAACATTAACTATAATACATTCCTATGGTTACATGAGTAAGCAAGTTGGATAAAGGGGGAGGGGGATTTGGTTCAGTGTGTGAGGGGTCCATTAAATCTAATTGGTTAATATGGGTCAGTAAAGTGTCCCTCACTTGGTTTTCAGTTTGTCGTGCTGTGAAGGCTTATGTGCGTCAGTGATGCTGAGAGCTAAACTATCGGTAGTTTAACTACTGGCAGGGTCTCCCAAGATGGACAGGTCTCAGCTGAGATGCCAGACCAAGACAAACCACCCATCTGGGCAGCAGCAGAATGGGATAGTGTTGACGGCGGAGGATCACATTTTTGTGACAACGGCAACAACACCAAACTTAAACTGTGTGGAAGAAAGGCCTGGCAATCTACTTCTGTATCTTGACATGAAAACCCAATGGATAGTTACAACAAAACAAATTGTGCTATAGTGCTGGAAGATGGGATCCCCAGGTCGGAAGGCACTCAACTAGCTACTGGGGAAGAGCTGAAGACTTTTCAGAATAAAGCCAGCATTTATGATGTGGTTGGATCAAAGCCCTCGGGACATCTGACTGCTGATGTATCTGCAAATGAAATGAGAGTCAGAAGCTGTAAAGATGTTTTACACATTGGAACATGGAACGTACGAAGCATGAACCAAGGGAAGTTGGAGGTGGTCAAGAATGAAATGGAACGTGTACAACTTGATCTGTTGGGTGTCAGCGAACTGAAATGGACTGGCATCGGGCACTTTGCATCAGATGATCACATGGTCTACTATGCTGGAAATGAAAGACAAAGAAGAAATGGTGTTGCATTTATAATAAAGAAGAAACTTGCAAGAACTGTAATGAAATACAATGCAGTCAGCGAACGCTTAATCTCTATTCGTCTACAAGGAATGCCTATCAACACAACTATAATTCAAGTATATGCCCCAACAGCTGCAGAAGAGAATGAAATTGAAGAGTTCTATGAACAAATGCAAGCTGAAATTGACAGAACATGCAAACAGGATATCCTGATAGTCATGGGTGACTGGAACACAAAAGTTGGCAACAAAGAAGAAGGCAAAGTAGTTGGAAAATATGGACTTGGCAACAGAAATAAAGCTGGAGAAAGACTGATAGAATTCTGCAAGACCATTAATTCCAATTGGTTAATGTGGGTCTGCACATTGATCAAGGACCACAAGATTCAATACACCATATACGCAGATGACATAATGATATACACACCAATCAAACTGGACAACCCAGACTACTCCAACATAGCCAACTGCTTCCAACAAATGGCAACCTGGCTGCAAGAAAACAACCTATCAATAAATTACAACAAAACCGAAGCTCATCACAAGAAACCGGACATTCTCACCATTGGCCACCATCAACCTAAACAACACCATCATACCAGTAAGACAAGAAATAAAATACCTGGGAGTAACGCTCGACAAGGACCTCAACCTTCAGTCCCACATTGCAAAAATAACAAAGAGCGCTTACATCAAAATGAGGACAGTCAGAAGGCTCAAACCCATCCTCGCCCATGAACACTTCTGAACAGTCTGTCAAGCCATCATCACTCCAACCCTAGACTATTGTAATCACATCTACCAAGGACTACCTAAAAAGACAATAAAACCACTACAGCTAGCACAAAACAGAGCCACACGACTCACGACATATCACACAATTCACGATCACATCACCCCCATACTGTACCACCTACACTGGCTCCCAATCAGCTCCAGAATCCAATTCAAAGTACTTCTACATATATTTAAAATAATACACAACCTATCAGCAGACAGCCTACGCCCTCTCATAAAAACCGATGACAACAGGAGACCAAGAAGAAAAGGAACCTCAGACACCATCAGAACTCCAAAAGAATTTGCTAAAACAAGGCTGGCCACATCAAGGAGGGCACTCTCCCTGGCAGCATCCGCTGTATGGAAATCTCTCCCAGACCACATAAGATCAACCAAGAATCTCAAGAACTTCAGAAAACTTCTTAAGACTGATTTATTTACAGTACATTTCAAGGACCTCACATAAATTTTCTACCTCAAGACATTACAGGATCACGATCCTACCTCCAAGACATTACAGAATCTCAATCCTAGCACACCTCTCAAACAGCCCCATTTTGTATATATGTATATAGCTCATTATGTAAATAGTTCACCTATATAATCTACCACACTGCCCCACATACTACACTTCTCAGTTCTCACACTGCATGCTACAAACCACACTTTATTATTGATTTTGATTGATGTGCCACCCCGCCTTGATTTAACGATAAGGTGGTATACTAAATCCTTCTAAATAAATAAATAAAATAAATAAGACCAATGATCTATTCATCTCAAACACCTTCTTCCAGCAACACAAGTGGCGACTGTACACATGGACTTCACCCAATGGATTGTATAAAAATCAAATTGACTACATCTGTAGAAGTCAACGATGGAAAAGCTCTGTAACATCAACAAAGACAAAACCTGGAGCTGACTGTGGTACAGATCATCAACTACTAGTATGCAAACTCAAGCTAAAGTTGAAAAAGAGCAAACCACCCATGAATGCAGCAAAATATGACCTTGAGAATATACCACTGGAATTTAAAGACTGCCTGCAAAATGGATTTGCTGCTTTAAATACAAATGACAGAGCTCCAGAAGAGTTATGGAATGACATCAAGAAAGTTGTGTTGGAAGAAAGCGAGAAGTCTCTAAAAAAGGTGAAAAAGCAAAAATGGCCAAAATGGATGATGTAAGAAACTCTGAAAATTGCCCAGAAATGCAGAGAAGAAAGAAATGCAGACAAAAAAGAAAGACAATTGCAGAACTCAACAGAGATTTCCAACGTGCAGCAAGACAGGACAAGGAAAAGTACTACATGCAAGGAAATAGAAGCAGAAACTATTAGAGGAAGAACAAGATTGGCTTTCCTAAAGCTACGAGAGTTAAAGAAAAATTCCAGCCTCGAATTGGAATGTTACAAGATGCTCAAGGTTATATGTTGAATGATGCTGAGAAGATCAAGAAAAGGTGGAAGGAATATACAGAGTTTTTATATGATAAAGATCAAGTGGACCAACAGTCGTTTCAACCTGTACCTCATGATTGGGAACCATTGGTGATGAAAGAAGAAGTTGAAGCAGCATTAAAAGCCTTATCAAAGAACAAAGCACCAGGCATTGATAGCATTCCCATAGAAGCATTACAGCAATCTGATGCAGCTGTTACTGTACTTACAAGGCTCTGCCAAGAAATATGGAAGACAACATCATGGCCAACTGACTGGAAAAGATCTGTGTTTAAACCAATACTAAAGAAAGATGATCCAACTGACTGTGGAAATCATCGCACAATTGCTCTGATCCCACATGCCAGCAAGATTCTACTGAAGATTATTCAAAAGATACTACAACCATACTTAGAACAAGAACTACCTGAAGTGCAAGCAGGGTTCAGGAAAGGGCGAGGAATGAGAGACATCATTGCGGATGTAAGATAGATCCTTGAAAAGACTAAAGAATACCAAAAGGATATCTATTTGTGCTTTATTGACTATAGCACGGCTTTTGACTGTGTAAACCATGAGAAACTCTGGGCTACATTAAGAAGCATGGGTATACCAGAACACCTGATCGTTCTCTTGCACAATCTGCACATTGATCAGGAAGCAACAGTTCGAATGGAACAAGGAGAAACAGAATGGTTTAAAATAAGCAAAGGTGTAAGACAAGGCTGCATACTTTCCCCCTGCCTGTTTAATTTATATGCAGAACAAATCATCAGAGAAGCAGGATTGTATGAAGACAACAGAGGTGTGAAGATTGGTGGAAGACTCATCAACAACCTTTGCTTTGCTAATGATACCATATTACTGGCTGAAAGTGAAGATGATCTGAAACATTTGCTTCTCACAATCAAAGTGCATAGTCTCAAAATGGGCCTGCACCTTAATGTAAAGAAGACAAAGATCATGACAACTGGCATAATCAACAGGTTCATCGTTGAAGGAGAAGAAATTGAAATCGTGAATCACTTTAACCTGTTTGATCAACTATCAATAAAGAAGCAACAAGCAGTCAAGAAATCAGATGATGCATTGCTCTTGGCAGAATGGCTATGAAAGACCTAGATAAGATTTTCAAGAGCAGAGATGTCTCTCTCCATACAAAGATTTGACTTGTTCAAGCCATGCTATTTTCAATAACATCATATGGATGTGAAAGCTGGACAGTGAAAAAGATAGACAGGAAGAAAATTGATGCCTCTGAATTATGGTGCTGGCAGTGAATACTGTGTATACCATGGAGTGCCCGAAGAACAAACCAGTCAGTACTAGAGGAGATCAAACCTAAACTTTCTTTAGAAGCTCAGATGACAAGACTTCGACTTTCATACTTTGGACACATCATGCGAAGAGAGAGATCATTAGAGAAAGACATCATGCTTGGCAAGATAGAAGGTCAATGCAAAAGAGGAAGGCCAGCAATGAGATGGATCGATACAATAACAGCAGTTACGAGTACCAGTCTGTCAACAATGAGCTTCCCGACTGAAGACCGAACACAATTTAGGATAGCTATCCAGAGGGTTGCCATGAATCGACCCCAACTCGACGGCACTTAACAACAACAACAAAGTGTCCAAGGAAGTTATGGGTTTTAAGTTTTCTTCTGAAGTCTGCCACATCATTTGTGGCACAAAGATTATCTATCAGTGCATTCCAGAGGGTTTGGGAGAAGGCTTTCTAATAGGTTGTATGGTTAGTCTTGGTAATTATAGATGGGGTGTGTAGATTTTTAAGGTTGTGTGTTCTCCTGGATCTGTTTTTGGTGTTTTTCAATGAAGGATTGCAGGTAGCTTGATGACAATTTATGGTTGATCTTGAAGATGGTGAGTAGGGCTTTGCATTAGAGGAGGGCCTGTAGTGAATGTATGCTCGATGTATATATTTTGTAAATAAATTGTAACTACTATTTAAGCCAGCATTTTTCACAGCAGTGTTTTCCTGGGGTGAAAAAAAGGGAAATCCTGCCCACTAACACCAGGTGCAAAACTGATAATGACTGATGGAGCCCATCCTCGAGGGGACTCCAGCCAAGCCAATCCCTGACCCAAAAGCACATCCAAGAGGGCACTACATTTATTTTTACTTTAGTTAGCTACTCACAATCTTTTAAGATCTGCTTCACTTCCATTCCTATTTTTGGGCTTTCTCTGAGGTCCTACTCCCTACACTTCATCTATGAAGACAGAACAGAAATACTTGTTAAACAATTCTGCTTTATCCTTATCAGCTTCTTCATATTCTTCCCCTTCACCTTTATGTCTAACAATACCACTTTTCCACATCCTTCTCTCACTAGCATATCTGAAAAATGTTTTGTCCCTCTATTTTATTGCATTGGCTATTTTTTCTTTCTTTTGTATCTTTGCTTTCCTGACTATTTTCCAAGCTTTTCTTAGCTTTTCCAGATATTAATGATTGTCTTTCTTTTTTTTGTGATCTCTTATATTTTTATGAAGTCCACCCTGTTTTTCCTCACCTTTTCAGCTGCTTCTTTTGAAAACCATAGTTTTTCATTTACTTACTTTCCTAACAAAATGGTTTGTTGCCCTTAAAAGATCTCTTTTAAGTTTTGTTCATTGCTTTTCTACATCCCCCTGCTATTCCCATACAGCTAATGACTCTTTGAGATATTATCCCATCTTGACAAAGTTAGTTTTCCTAAAGTTTAAGACCCTCACTTTTGAATGGACTTTATCAACCCTTGTTCTAATACTGAACCATACCATCTGGTGATCACTGAATGTGAGATGATCACACTCTCCCCATTTGTAAGCACCAGCTCTATTATGACCCCTTCACATATGGGTTCAGTTACAGTTACTGGAATAGTTCTCCCTGTAAAGATTCCAAGATTTCCTCGCTTCTAGGTGACACTGCAACAGTGATATCCCACTCTACATCCAGCATATTAAAATCACCTATCAGTAGCATGTCTCTTTCACAGCAATACAGTGAATGTCTTCAATTAAATCTCTGTTCACTTCCTCTGCCAGTAAAGGAGGTCTGTTACATCACACCAGTGCAGCACTTTGATTTGATATTTACTAATGCTTACTATGCTGCATCTTTGATTTTAATTTGTTAATTTTTACTGATGGTACTTTTTTGTTGTGTTTTACCTTGTTTTGTTCTGCAGAGTTCTCACAAATGCTAAATAATGGGGCAGTTTTACTACAGTTTTCAAACATTTACAGTGAGGTTTAGCCTGTGACAAATGGTTAGCCTGAGACCATAGCAACTGTTACCACATGTTAAAAATACTAGCAACCATGCTAAAAATGCCACACTAACTGCTTAGTGTGTGATTGGGCAGGGATTGGGTAGGTTAGAGCTATTCATGGAATAGCCTCCCAGTAGAGATAGGAGAGATGAGGAATGTATCTGAGTTCAATAAAGCATGGGACAAAAACAGAGGATTTATGGTCTTTGGATAGTAGGATAGGAGTGTAGTGGA
This sequence comes from Ichthyophis bannanicus, assembly GCA_033557465.1. NCBI lineage: Eukaryota > Metazoa > Chordata > Amphibia > Gymnophiona > Ichthyophiidae > Ichthyophis > Ichthyophis bannanicus. The sequence goes on from CM066035.1 coordinate 438,143,102, forward strand.
AAGAGTCTTAGATAAATTAGTTTAAGGTATGAGGCCTCGTGGGTAAGGAATGTTGGTCTTTTAGCATTTATGAGATGGGTTTGGGCCCACCAGACACCAAAAATCAGAGGTCTCCTGAGAGGAGTCTGAGAGCTCCTCTTAAGTCATTTAGGTCTCATGCAGCAGCAGAGAGGACTGGGGGGCCCTCTAAGCACAAAAGAAGCCTTTCAGAGGGGTTCTTGGGGCCTTCAATTAGATCCAGTGGGCTCTTTAAATCTGGCAACCTCCATTGTCTGAAAGTCCTCATTATTTCAATTATGGAACAACTAACTATACTTCCAGAGGTACAGCTATTTAATTTGGCAAAAATGGGCTTGCAAACCCTTTTTAAGTGCTTTTTTCATAATTTTTGTCATTGATGAGCTGCTTAGCAAGATCTTTCATGGCAGCAGCTCTTTAACAGCAAATTTAAATAAACTTTCACACAAAGTGGACGATTGCACAAGTTTACTATTGCAAAGTGTACTTTTGCAAAGTGGCTCCATAAAACACTGCGTTGTGCAAAAAATAGCACAAAGTGCCTGAAATATTGTATTTTTGAAAATGTCTATGTATTTTGTGTTCTTTTTCACACAAAGCACCCTTTACACTTCAGTATCTGAAGGTCATTGTTTGCTATCCTAGCTGAGCACACAAAGTAAATATTACAGCTCTCTGAAATATTGTTCATCATGCATAGTATGTGTGTGTGTGTGTGTGTGTGTATTAAAGCCTGATGATCACATTGCTGAACAAGTTTCAAACTTGGACTAATTTAGCCATCTGTGTTTGTTTTCTATGTGTAAATACCTGCCAATGCAAAAACCAGAAAAATACCAACCAATCCTAAATATAAAATTATGCTGGAAATCAGCTAATGTAATGTAGCAATAATGCAATATAACAATAAACCATAAGTTTTCCTTTATCCCATATTTGCAACCATTTATAAATATAAGATTTAATGAAAGTAGAAATCTAATTTCCTTCCTTTCAATGAGAGATTGCAAACATTGCTTTCAGAATCTAAACAGCACACAGTTGCCAAATGTCTTTGCTTTCGTTCAAGCAAATATTCTCTTTTTTTCATGAAATCTTATCAATGTTTGTTGAATACATTTCATTAGTGGACCTATGTCAATTCTACAGCATTAATGAAACATATTCAGAGCTTTGCCAAGATGTAACCATGTTACAAATTCTTACCAGTGATATGGAAGGTTTGGCTTTTATTTTCACTTAAGTGTTTTACATAGAATATATTATAAAGGGGGTTTTATGCAGTTTGGTCTATTTTTTTGCCAGCTTTATATTTTACATTTTGCATGGTAGGTAGACAAGCCAGCAAAGCATGAAACTGGCTGATGTCCATGTCATATCTCTGCCTTTTGTATGCCTATGGAATGCTGCCAAAAAACAAGCTAAAGCCAGAGCAAGCATTAAATCATTAGACATCCAGCTGTGGGACACAAACACGATCTGTTTTGTGACTTTTAATTAAATATATATGCTACAACTAAATTGTACTGAGTGTGGCATAATTTGGATTCACATTTTTTTGCTTCCACTAGCCTTGATCTTCAGATTTCAATAAGATTTTCTGGCTTTTGGTTTGGCTTGGAAGTCCACAAAAATTTTAATAGCTGGTCATGGGAGGATTTTTTCTTTGCTATATTCCATAACAAAATAAAACTCAAGGTTGGGCTGTCAGTCTATTGTAAATCCATCATCATGGTCTAATTCTCACCAAACAACATGCTGAAAAGAAAGGATCGGAATTCACTGGGGCAGAAATGACACAAAATGCAGCAATACACCATTCTAGGATGATTCAAGGGGGCCTAGGCAATAAATTCACACTAACATATTTTTAAACATGCAAATTCAGTAAAAATGTAGCTCACACAGTAAAACACCACTTGACATGGCCTGCAAAGATGCATATCCTGTGTGTACTGCATTGTTGTTATAAATTAAAGTAGCCATGGTAGATTTACTCACAAAACTGGGAAAATAAACCTATATCATGCACAATAGCAATTGACTGAAATACCCAGAGTGAAGTGACCCCAAGTGAAACTGCAAGTTCAAAGGAGGGGGTCCCCATCCAACCAAAGATGTAAGGTGTTTAGTGTCCTGAGCCCCCTCTCATACCTTGGGAAGGCAAGAAAATGGCTGCTGAGGCCCAGTTCCCCTTCCTTCTACCTCTAGAGTCAAAGTTAGGGTTTACCTATCCAGATATCACTCCATGGTCCCTCTCTTCTCCTGGAGACAAAGTTAAGAGATTATGAGAACCAATCCTCCCTAACTTGATCACAAAGAGCCAAAGTTAGATGTCATTGAGGCCTAGGGGCAGCTCAGTTAGAGCGCACTGAATCCCACTATTCTTCTTACCTACCTCTGGAATGTCCACTTTTTCCTGTACCTCATCCAGTGGCATATCAGGGAATGGGAGCTGTCCAACCTGCTACACTGCATCCAGCAGATATGAAACTGGCACTGTCTGACCCTTTGTGGTATTTTGCCGTGTGGTCGGTTTGGGTGAGCAGTGACTGCAGGTTTGAGTGTGAATAATGCTATTCACTGTAGTTGATGTTGCCACATTGAAGTCTTATCTCCTTTTTTTCCATTTGATCATTTTATTAAGTATTTAGTATCATTACAAACATCACTTAACATGTATCAAACTACACATAGCATTTATGTATCAAACTTATATTTATTAATTCATATAATATTACTCTAAATACTTTTTATATCATTCCCTTTCTAACCACCCTTTCCCACCCTCCCCAGCTCATCCATCCTCATCCATTATTGAATTAATATCCTCTCTCCTTTCACCCAATCACCATTTATCTTTCCAGTAAAATTGTATTTAAATTTTGTATAAAATCCCTCTCATATTTTCTCTAGCACTGCCACTCATTCTTCCTTCCATTTTTCCAACCACTTACACTCACTCTTCCATTGTTCCACAACTTTCTCACCTGCCCCCTGCCTCATCTCCGTCAATGTATGCATCAAACACATCTCTGCCACTCTTTTCATAAATCCTGCCTTATGTGGCATGGATTTCCCCTGCCAATGTTGTACTATTTCATTTCTAGCAGCTACTATACAGTGCTGTATCACTCCACTAACTCTCTTTGGAATGTCCATATCTAATTGATGTAGTAAACAAATATCTGGCTTTCTTTGTATTCAATATCCTGTCATGTTATATATCAACTCCAAAATCTCAATCCAAAAGGCTTGTATCCACTTACAATTCCACCACATATGCAACCAATTCCCTTTCTCATTGCATCCCCTCCAACATTGATCATGAATCCCACTTCCAGCTCTTTTTTTTACATACTGGAGTCCAATACCATCTGAACAACAATTTATAAGCATTCTCTTTTACTCTTGTGGCTATGGATATACTTGCCACTGTTCGTATTATCTTATCCCATTCCTCCTCAGACCATCTTATCTCCAAATCTTCTTCCCATTTTATCATGTATCTCAATTTGTTATCCCCCCCCCTCCATTATGCCTTTATAAATTTTGGACAAAACTCCTTTCTGCCCCAAATTTCCTAAACACAATGCTTCAACCCCCCCCCCCCCCTATTTTCCCAGAGATCATGCCACACCTTCGATTGTTTCAAAAAGTGACTCACTTGTAGATAAGCATAATAATCTCTATCTCCTAATCTATGTAGATCCTTAATATTTTCAAATTAAAAAATGCCCTCTTTATTCACTATTTGTGAGATATATTTTAACCCCGCCTTATCTCATCTATTCAAAATGCCCATCTCTGGTCCTTGTCCGCTTTTGAAACAGGCTTCTAGAGTCATACACTGAGTACCTCTTATTTTGTATTAATTGTTTTCTATTTTGTTTCCAAACTTGTAAACTATGCACTATTAGAGGATTTTGGTTTTTATTTTCTAAATTAAGTCTACCTCTCCAAACTACTTTGATTAGACTTTCTCCCCTTAAAAAACTTCCTCCATTTGGACCCAATGTTTCTGTGTTCCTCGATGCCACTCATAAATCGTTTTTAATTGTGCTGCCTCGTAATATTTCCTAAAGTTAGGCACACCTAACCCTCCCTCTCCTTGAGTTCTTTGCATTATATCCATTGCTACTCTCCCCCTTCTATTTTTCCATATAAAATGATTAACAATTCTTTGTAACCTTTTTAACTGATTAGGTGGTATTTTAATTGGTAACGTCTGGAAGAGAAATAGAAATCTTGGTAAGAGCATCATCTTTATAGTAGCAATCCATCCAAACCATGACAAATATCCCCGCCCCCATCCATCCAGCCAGCTCTCCACCTTTCCAAATAGTCTATGATGATTCAGTTTATATAATGCTTCTATCTTATTACTAATGAAAATGCCAAGATATATGCCCATTTGAACAGATATTTCTTTTGTAACTTACCCTGTGTGTCTCTATGTGTAGTTAAATTTAAAATTTCTGATTTAGACCAATTAATAGTGAAACCCAATAATTTACCAAATTCTTCTAATTCCCACATTAAATATTGGATTGATGCCCAAGGCTTATATACACTTAAGATTATATCATCTGCAAATAATGACATTTTATATTCACTCCTTCCTATTTTTATTCCCTTAATATCATCCCTTTCCCTCACTCTTGCTGCAAACGGTTCTAGTGAAATAGCAAAATGTAGCAGGGATAATGGACAACCCTGTCTTGTTCCTCTCTCTTGACCAAAAAATTCTGAATAAGCACCATTCACTCTTACACATGCTTTTGGGTTTCAATATAACGCCTTTATCCAGCTTAAGAATTCAACCCCTAGCTAGACCCATTCTTTCCATTACATTGAACAGAAATGGCCAAGATACTTGATCAAAAGCTTTTTCAGCATCAAGAGATAACAACAATGCTTCTTTCCCATTTTGTTCTATTGATCAAATCATATTCAAAATCTTTCTAATATTATCAGCAACTTGTCTACCTGGAATAAAACCAGCTTGATCACTATGTATCAACTTACCAATCAATTTATTCAATCGTGTGCACAATATTTTGGCTAATAATTTAGCGGCAAGATTAATCAAAGAAATTGGTCTATAAGAGGAGCACTCTTGTTTATCTTTCCCTTCTTTATATATTATTGTTATACCTGTCCACCCCATAGTATCCGCTAAATCCCTTCCCTCTCTTGGCAGATTAAATAGTCTCACTAACGGGTCTAGTAATATTTCTCCAAAATGATGGTAGAAACGCGCTGTCAGCCCATCTAACCCCGGGGCTTTATCTACTTTAATTGTTTTATTGCTTTCTGTACTTCATCTACCTGTATAGTCTTATTTAGTTCTTGTTGTTCCCCCTCAGTTAATTTTGGCAATTTCATTGAATCAAGATAATTTTGTAACCTCTCATTTTGTGGTAAATCTCTAGCTTTGTATCCCATATAATATCTCCTAAAGGATTCCCTAATCTCACCATCTTTATAAACAATCCCTCCTCCCAGAGTTCGAATTTTCATTATATGGAAACACAATTTCATCTGTTTAAGTTTCTGAAACATATATCTCCCCGCTTTATTTCCTCCCTCAAAACATTCCTGTCTCAGAAGTTGCATTTGATGTTTTATCTTGGCAGCTAACATTGCATTTAACTGTGTTTTGACTGCTAATACTTGCCTTCTAAAAGCTCCTGGATTCTGTGCATCTAAATCTTCTAGTTTCAGCAATTTGACTCTTAATTCTTTCTCTTTCTCTTCCCTTTCCCTCTTTTTCCTTGCCCCCCATTTAAGTAAAATTCATCTCACTACAGCCTTATAACTATCCCATACCCCTCCCCAAGTTACCTCCCCATTATCATTCCATTTAAAATACTCCCTAGTTTCTCTCTCTATTTCCTCCCTAACCTTTCCATCCTCTAATAAATGTTCATTAAGCCTCCAAAATAGTTTCCCTTTCTCCTCCCCCTCTATAGCTAATATAATCTTTACTGGAGCATGATCGGACCACGTAATTGACTCCATTTCTGCCCCCATTACTCATCCCCCGATCTCTTTTGAAACCCAAATAGCATCTATTCTGGAATATATTCCATGCACTGGAGAATAGTAAGAGAATTGTCTCTTCCCTGGATGAAAAAATCTCCAGGCATATATCAAACAATGTTGTGTAACAAAGTTATGATAACGCATCCTATCCACTTTTTTCCCTTCTCCCTTACCTGTGGCATCTCTTATAGGGTACCATGTTAAATTAAAATCTCCCCACAAATTAAATAGCCCTCTCCTAATCTCTCCATCTCTACATTCAATTCTGTCCAAAATTAATTTTACATCCCAGTTGGTGCATATACATTTACAATACAATACCATTCATGTCCCACCTTTAATCACATTAACACATTCTACCCTCTTTATCCGTTACTACAGTATGTATTAGTATCTTTAATTTTGTATCTATTAAGACAGCCACTCCACCTTTTTTGTTTCTATAATATTAGAGGCAAACACACAAGGTCCATATCTCCTGGGTTTAACCAGGTACTCTGTCGCTCTTGTTAAATGTGTTTCTTGTAAATGAACCACTGTTGCTCTTTGGCAAATTATTTCTTTATACAGTTTTTGTCTTTTAAATGGCGAATTCAAACCTTTAACATTTAATGATATTATTTTCAAATCACCTTTAAATATACTTCCCCTCTATTGCTCTGAACCTTTTCTTCCCCCCTCTCACCTCCCTCCTTCCCCATTTCCCTCCATCACTACCTCCCCCCATAAGTCTTACCCTTTCCTCCCTTTTTTTATTTTTAACCCTACCCCTCCTTGCCCTTGATCCTCCCCCTTGTCTCCCCCTCCCAGTCCACCCCATCTCCCATCTCCTTCCCCTCTTTCTTAAAAAGAGAGTCATCTTCCATTCTGTACTGGGTCAAGCATTGATATCTTCGGTCACTTCTTAATAATGGTTTATGGACCTTTCCTCCAGGAACTTGTCCAAACCTTTTTTAAACCCAGTTACACTAACAGCCTTTACTACATCCTCCGGTAACAAATTCCAGAGTTTGATTACACGTTGAGTGAAAATTTTTTTTCTTTTATTAGTTTTAAATAGTTTACCCTGTAGCTTCATTGCATGTCCCCTAGTCTTTCTATATTCTGATAAGGTAAACAATCGATCTACGTTTACCCGTTCCACTCCGTTCATTAATTTATAGACTTCTATCATATCTCCCCTCAGCCGTCTCTTTTCCAGGATAAAGAGCCCTAACCTTTTTAGCCTTTCTTCATAGGAGTATCCTTCCATCCCCTTTACCATTTTGGTGGCTCTTCTCTGTACCTTTTCTAAAATCGCTATATCCTTTTTAAGATACGGCGACCAGAATTGCACACAATATTCAAGGTGCGGTCTCACCATGGAACGATATAGAGGCATTATAATATCTTTTGTTTTATTTTCCATTCCTTTCCTTATCATACCTAGCATTCTATTTGCTCTCTTGGCCGCCGCTGCACACTGGGCCGAGGGTTTAACATGGTATCCACAATGACGCCTAAATCTTTTTCCTGGGTGGTGGTTCCTAATGTGGAACCTTGCATCGTGTAACCATAGTTTGGGTTGTTCTTCCCTAGATGCATAACCTTGCACTTCTCCACATTAAATTTCATCTGCCATTTTGATGCCCAGTCTTCCAATTTATCAAGATCCTCTTGCAATTTTTCACAATCCTCTTGGGTTTTAACAACTTTAAATAGTTTTGTGTCACCTGCAAATTTGATCACCTCACTCATTATTCCACTTTCCAGGTCATTTATGAATATGTCAAAAAGCAGCGGACCCAGCACAGATCCCTGGGGTACACCACTATTCACCTTTCTCCATTGGAAAAATTGGCCATTTAGCCCTACCCTCTGCTTTCTATCTTTTAACCAGTTCCTGATCCACAATAGTACACTGCCTCCTATCCCATGACTCTTTAGTTTTGCCAAAAGTCTCTGATGAGGGAACTTGTCAAAGGCTTTCTGAAAGTCCAGATACACAATATCAACCGACTCACCTTTGTCCACCTCTTCAAAAAAACATAACAGATTAGTAAGACAAGATCTTCCTTGTCTAAAGCCATGTTGGCTGTCTCCCATTAGGTTGTGACTATCTACATGCTGAGTAATTTTATTCTTTATGATGGTTTCTACCATTTTTCCCGGTACTGACGTCAGGCTCACCGGTCTGTAGTTTTCCGGATCACCCCTGGAACCCTTTTTAAAAATTGGTGTTACATTGGTGATCCTCCAATCTTCAGGTATTAGAGATTATTTTAATGATAGCTGACAGATTACTGATAGCAGGTCTGCAATCTCATATTTCAGTTCTTTCAACACCCTTGGATGTATACCATCTGGCCCAGGTGATTTGCTACTATTCAGTTTATCTAATAGTTGTAAGACATCTTCCCGATGTATTGATATTTCCTTCAATTCTTCCACACCTTTAAATACCACTTCAGTCATGGGTAACATCCCTACATCTTCCTCAGTAAAGACCGAAGCAAAGAATTCATTCAGTCTCTCCGCTATCGCCTTGTCGCCTCTTAGTGCTCCTTTAACACCTTTATCATCTAATGGACCAACTGACTCTCTCACAGGTTTTTGCTACGAATGTACTTGAAAAGGTCTTTATTTCGCGTTTTTGCTTCCGCAGCAAGCTTCTTCTCAAATTCTCTCTTTGCCTTCCTTATCAATGCCTTGCATTTGACTTGCCAGTGCTTGTGCTGTTTCCAGGTTTCGTCATTTGGCTCTTTTTTCCATTTCCTGAAAGATGCTTTTTTGGCAACAACAGCCTCTCTGACCTCACCTTTAAACCATGCTGGCAGTTTTTTGGACTTCCTTCCACTTTTCTTAAAGCGTGGAATACAGCTGGTCTGGGCTTCCAAGATAGTATTTTTCAACAACACCCAAGATTGATGTACGTCATTAACCTTTGCAACTGCTCCTTTTAGTTTTTTCTTAACTATTTTCCTCATTTTATCATAGTCTCCCTTTCGAAAGTTAAAAGGTAGTACTGTGGATTTCCTTACTATCCCTCCTCCACTAATTAAATCAAAGGCGATCATGCTATGATCACTATTGCCAAGTGGCCCCAACACCCTTATCTCTTGCACTAGATCTGTTGTTCCACTAAGGACTAGGTCTAATATGGCTTCCCCTTTGGTCGGTTCATGAACCAGCTGCTCCAAGAAGCAGTCATTTATTTCATCTAGGAACTTTATCTCCCTAGCATGTCCTGACGTGACACTGACCCAGTCGATACCGGGGTAATTGAAATCACCCATTATTATTACTGCGCTGTAACTTTTGTTAGCTTCCTTGATTTCTTTGAGCATTTCATCATCCATTTGGTCATTCTGGCCAGGTGCGCGATAGTACACCACCACTGCCAATGTTTTGAGTGTGTTTTGGTATTGTGGGTGATTGTATGGAAGGCTTATTGACCAGTTATGTGAGCATCAGCTGCTCCCTATAGTGATATTTTCACTAAATGTTGGGTATGAGCTAGCCTGAGGTCATTTTGCATGAAGAAATTTGTGTGCGATTAATTAAAGGTTTAGTAATTGCATTTGTGGATATTGTTGGTTTAAGAGCAGATATTGTTTGATGTGTATAGTGTGACCATGAGCACTCTGCCTTGGGATACTCAGTAATTAGCAGCCCCAAACAGAGAATGCATCCGCATCACAGGAGCCAGACATCATACTAGATCGGTGGTTCTCAACCTTTTTTGTACCGTGACCCCTTTACCATTGGTCAACTTGTGGTGACCCCCAATGATAAAATCAAATGTGTCTCTCTTCCTTTACCGTTAATGCATTGTCGCTGTAATAATTTGTTGAATTATTAATATATTATAGGCCTTTGCAATATGTTTTTATTTATAAAATTTACTTATTTAAACCACAATAATTAATCACAATAACAAGTAACAATATTTGATTTCAAAATTATGATGATTTTGTAGTCAAATCACTAATATGAAATAAAATTATTTTTTCTACCTTTGTTGTCTGACCATTTTATTCTCTGGTCATGCTGGTCCCGATCTGAGGCTTCTGCTTTCCTGTCTTCTCTTAGCTCTCTTTCTGTGGTCTATGGTCCATCTGCCATTTGTTATCTCTTCTTTCGTTTTCATCATGTCTTTCCATCAGCCTATTTCAAGTCCCAGTAACCCTCCCCAGTATCAGCCCCTTTCCAGTCCTCACTCTCAGTACTTTCCAATGTCAACTTGCATTCTCATGATGGCCACTGGTGTCCATTCCCTTCCAGTTCCCCTCCTTCCCCACTGACCAGTCCCTTCTAGAACAAATACCATGGCAGCCCCTCTCAGATCCACTCCCTTCCAGTTCCATTCTCCCATCCCCTCGTATCAGCCCATTTGTAGCCTTAGCCCCCAGTTTTCTTCCAGGGCCAGCAGCTCTATCCTCCCCTCCCCACAATCAGCCCATTCCCAGTCAAAGCTCCCCAATCAGCTTGCTTCCAGTGCTAGTCCCCCCTTAACCCCATTACCAGTGCTAGCCTCCCCTAATCAGCCCAATACCAGTCCTACCCCCCCATCAGCTCATTACTAGTCCTAGCCTCCTCTAATCAGCCCATTTCCAGTCCTAACCTCCCCGATCAGCTCATTTCTAATGCTAGCCCCCCATCAGTCCATTACCAGTCCCAACCCCCCTTCATCAGTCCATTCCCAGTCCTAGCCTTCCCTAATCAACCCATTACCAGTCCTAGCCCACCCCCATCTGCCCATTCTAATCCTAACCCGCACTATCTCTTCCCTCTGTCCAGCATTTATCCCTGTTTGACCAGTATGTCCCCCTGTCTCTTCCCTTTGTCCATGTCAGCCCCCTCCCTCCATCCCTCCATCCCTCCATGTCAGCCGCCCTTTGTCCATATCATCCCCCCTCCCTCCGTCCCTCAGTCCATGTCAGCCCCCTCTGTCCATGTCAGCCCCCTCCCTCCCTCCATCCATCCATCCATCCATCCATCAATGTCAGCCACCCCTCCCTCCCTCCCTCCCTCCATCTCTCCATGTCAGCCCCCCTCCCTCTTTCCATGTCAGCCCCCCTCCCTCCCTACCTCCATCCATCCATCCATTAATGTCAGTCATCCCTCCCTCCCTCCATCTCAGCCCTACCCTCCCTCCCTCCATGTCAGCCCCCCTCCCTCCCTCCCTCCATCCTTCAATGTCAGCTCCCTCCCTCACTCCCTCCATGTCAGACCTCCCCCCCTCTCTCCATGTCAGCCCCCCCTTTCCATATCAGCCTCCCTCCCTCATGTCAGCCCCATCGCAGGTTCCCTGCCCCTCTTCCCCTCTCCCTGCTGTTCTTCTACAGCCGTGGCTCCCTGTCTCTTAGGGAACCGTGGCTATGCCTGTAAAACCATTGCAGAGCCTTCCTGTCTCTCGATGGGCTCCGTGCAGCATTGTCCTGCCTCCAAAGGAAGTGGTAAACAACTTCCTTTGGAGGCGGGACAATGCTGCACGGAGAAGCAGACTCGGCAGCAGCAGCAACTAATGCATTTTTCTTTTTAATGGCAGATTGAGACAACCCCCTCTAAATCCTGTGGCAACCCCCATGGGGGTCGCAACACACATGCTGAGAACCGCTGTACTAGATCTATGTGGATACATAGCCATGCCATGGTCACTTTTTGCAACAAATCTTAAGTGGTCTGCTCAGAGTATTAAACTAAATAAATCAAGAGATACTCTATTGTAACTTGAACGTCAATGTTGCTGTGGAACTATGGCAATAGCTTATTGAAACCTTCTGTCTTCAGGCAAATTGTAGTCTCAGACTCTGACGGCACTCTGTACCACAGTTTCAGTGGGCTAATACTTGTGCCTCATTTGCATCAATGACTACTGCTGCCTCATTTTCATTTATGCCTGCTTAATGAAAAACTTTTTTTTCTTTTTTTGTTAATCTTCTTATTTTCTCAAACCGTGAAAAATATCGCACCGCTATCACCAAATCATCTCTATCTAATGTATGAAAAATATTAAAATAATAAGCTTATCTTGGCTCCTGTAGGCTTAACTTCTGGCCTTCAGCCTGAATTCGATGTATATATTCTCAACGCCTTCCTTTGGCGCCCTGTTTAGCGTTTCGCTCCTTTAGGGAGGTTCATCAGGAGAATCTGCCAGTGCTGCTGCCCGCGTCTCTCTATCTTTCTTAGTAGTGTCATGTGCGGCACCTTCTGACACTACTAAGAAAGATAGAGAGACGCGGGCAGCAGCACTGGCAGATTCTCCTGATGAACCTCCCTAAAGGAGAGAAACGCTAAACAGGGCGCCAAAGGAAGGCGTTGAGAATATATACATTGAGGGGGCAGAGCCTGATGTCCAGCGGGATGGTCGCATAACGCTGAGGCTCCCGAGAGGCCTACTCAGAATCCTGAATTAACACCGTACATACTTGGAACTTCTACTCTGATCTTGCCGGGGCACATTGGTGAGATGGCGGGGACCAAACCCACGCGCCTGGAATTTGGATCTCCAGCGGCTTCTCACGGCAAACGTTCCAAAACTGAACCCCCGTCCCCGCAGAAGGGGCTGGCCTTGCGCGAGGGCCCCGAAATGCAGCAGGAAATCCTCGCAGAGATTAGAGGGGTCAAGGACCTCGTGCAGTCAAACGGTGAAGCACTCCGAGCGCTGCGGGAAGATCTTGGTGTGCTGCAGGGCAAGCTAGAGGGGCTCTCTTCACGTCAGGACAAAATGGAGAGCATATTGGACTCCCATGCGGCCCAGTTGTCCAAACTCGACAAAGTTGAACGTCAGGTACGGGCCTTGCAGAAAGAAGTGGAAGATGGCAATAATAGAGCGCGCCGCAACAACATACGACTCGTGGGCATACCGGAGGGAGCGGAATCGGGAGACATGAAAGAGTTTTTATGCAAAATCCTCCCTTCCCTGCTCCAAATCACCCTTGCCAAAGATTTGGAGATCGATCGCGCTCATCGTGTACCCACAAGCATAACGCTCAACAGGAAGACCCCGCGGCCTATCATTTTTCGACTTTTGAGATATCAACACGTGGAGCAAATTCTCAGTGCCTCTCGGGCAAAGGGCCATATGGAGTTTGAGAGCCACAAGATCTCCTTCTATCCTGACTTGGCTAAACCCACGGTCGACCGCCGAAAGCGCTTTCTGGAATTCCGGCCGAGGCTTCAACAACTACAAGCACGCTATGGCCTGATGTACCCGGCCAAGCTCCGAGTCACGCTTCACAATCAGACAAGAACATTTGAGGACCCTGATCTACTAGCGGAGTTTTTGGATTCCAAAGAAGCCGACTTGATGCGCTGACTTCCAGAATATTCCTGCAAGCATTCTCATATCCGCTGTACCTGCCATACTGGATCTGCCGCAGCCCAGCAAAGAGTCAGGCGAGGGCAGTTTGTTTGCCTTACTTTTGATGATATCTGTGACCCGACTCCATCTACCCACAGTAGCCTCGATGAGTATCAGAGACAGTGTTAATTATGGACTCTGGTGTTTCTTTTCTTTTTTCTTCATGTCTTTTATTTCCTCTCTAGGGCCTCCTCCCGCAGACATATGGTCGCCATATTCATTGGGGGTTTTGCTTCTTCTCTAAGATACTTTGGTACATACTTTTCAATATGGGGTGTATTAGCCAGCATACTCGGTGATTATGTCATTGTTGCACAGATTCTGATTATGTTGTATGTTTTCAAGCGCCCTTACCTAAAATGTCTATTACCGATTGATGGCACCATGTAAGATTTTCTCATTGAACGTAAAAGGAATCAATAATCCGATAAAACGGAAGAAAATCCTCAGCTACCTCAGTCAGGAAGCTGCGGATCTGATTTTTCTCCAAGAAACGCATTTAAATTCGAAGGAAACTCTTAAACTCAATATTAAACCTTACATGGTGGCCGCCTATTCCCCAGCCGTTTCTAAGAAATGTGGGGTTGCCATACTGGTTAGGAAATCTTTGCATGCTACTATTATTGCGACTAGCTCAGATACAGAAGGTAGATGGTCCAGAGTTCACCTCAAGATAGGTAGCCTTGAAGTTACATGTATATGCCTTTACGCTCCTAATGTGGATGACCCTGCCTTTTTTGCTACCATTGCTCAGGTTGCGCAGGCCTCTGCTAACACTTCATTGATAATTGGGGGGGATTTCAATTTAGTCCTTGATCCCCTGATTGACAAACAGCCGCCTAGGACAAGTGGTCCCCCCAAGAGTCACACCACGCTTACCTCTTTGATCAAAGATCTTGCTTTAGTTGATCTATGGAGGTTACTACACCCCAATGAGCTTGACTTCACCTTCTTCTCTTCCCCTCACAAATCCCAGTCTCGCATAGACTTCTTTCTAATATCAAAACTGTTAGTTCCTCAGGTGGACACTGCAAAGATTCACTCCCAACATATTTCAGATCATGCTGCTATTTCCTTTCAATTACACACTACTGCACCCCAAGGGAATTCGGGGGCCTGGTTCTTTGATAGAGCCCTGTTAACTCAGCCAGAGTTCCAGTTAGAAATTCGAGCAGCCATACAGGATTACTTCCATTTTAATCTACCCCAGGATACTGCGAATTGGGCTTGGTGGGAGGGCTTCAAAGCGGCCATTCGAGCAACGATCACTAGCTATCAAATCCGCCTGCGGAAACAACGCAAACAGCAGCTACTCATACTAGACCAACAAATAAAAGCAGGCGAACGAGTTCTAACTTCACGTACTGATCCCTGTGTATTAATTCGATTACAGCGTCTCCGTTTTCAATATAATTCAATCCTCTCAACTGCAGCTTCTAAGAGTATTGAGCTTCAACGAGGGACATATTATCGTGAAAATAACCGAGCCGGTCGACTCTTAGCCAACGCCTTGAAAGGTCAAAAAGAAGCCAAACGCGTAGCGGCCCTCCGAGCCCCACAGGGAGGGGGCATATTGACCACAGACTCCGACATTGTAGAACTCTTTCGGGATTTCTATACCCGCCTATATCAATCTGAATGTGAGTTCTCGTCAGAGACATTCGAGCGATTGCTTTCTGGCATTCAGCGGCCGACCCTCTCTGAAGATGATAGGGATGCGATGGATGAACCCTTCTCTACTTCAGAGATCCAATCTGCCCTAAAACGAACAGCCTCGGGCCGTGCCGCAGGGCCCGATGGTCTCCCGACCGAATTCTACAGAACGTTCAGTGCAGATTTAGTTCCCTATTTAAAACTCTATTTTACTGCCCTTGCGGTAGATACATCCTCTTTGGGATCCTTTTCTGCAGCTAATGTGGTAGTATTTGAGAAAGAAGGCAGAGACCCGCTGCTAACCGCCAACTACCGTCCAATCTCCCTACTTAATGCCGATTATAAGATCTTCGCAACGATCTTGGCCACCCGGCTATCTGACAGGATGGCCACCCTAATCCACCCCGACCAATGCGGTTTTATACCCGGCCAATCCACTGCTGACAATGCTCGGACCATGTGCCATGTGCTATCCAGTGCTGCCAATCTAGATCATCCATGGGTGGGTCTTTCCCTAGATGCCGAAAAAGCCTTTGATCGCCTAGAATGGCCCTTCTTATTTGCAGTTCTCCGATGGTATGGCTTTGGGGAGGGCTTCCTCCGATATCTCCAAGTCATGTATACTCAACCCGTCGCCAGTATTTGTGTAAATGCCATCAAGTCTCAGCCATTTAATCTCCAAAGAGGCACGCGTCAAGGTTGCCCCCTATCACCAATGCTCTTTGATCTAGCTCTTGAACCCCTAGCTCTCCTTATTAGACAGTCCGCACGTATTCGAGGTGTCCCCTTCAGTCATAGGGAGATTAAACTCTCTGCATATGCAGATGACCTTATGCTTTTCATATCCCTCGATTCGGTTCCAGCTGTCTTGGATCTGATTGACGGATACTCACAATTATCGGGCTATAAAATTAACTGGACCAAATCTGTAGCATTCCCACTGAACCGCTGGGTACATGAGGCTGACATGCAGGCCTTTCCCTTCCTTTGGCAATCCCGCATGGTGAAGTATCTCGGGGTCCATTACTGTTCTCCTTTAGAAGACACTATCAGTTTTAATGCCAAAGAGGTAGTCTTCAGAGTCCGTGAGCTCACAAATCGTTGGTCTCCCTTATCTCTTACATGGTGGGGCCGCCTAGAAACTGTGAAAATGATGATAGTCCCCAAAGTGAACTACATTTTAGAAATGCTGCCATGCTTACTCCCGCTACATACTTATAAAGATATTGAGGGCCTTCTCGTCCGTTATCTTTGGCAGGGCAAGCCACCAAGGATAGCTAAACAAAAACTACAGTCTGCAAAGGAAATAGGGGGTACCAGATTTCCTGATTTTCTTAGATATCATCAAGCCTTCCTACTTAAGCAAGGTGCCCGATGGCTAGATGCCTCAACAGACAGCAGACCAGTTTGGCTTGACATAGAAGAGGAGCTTAGTAGCCCAATTCCGCTGATCCGTCTCCCCGGTATGTCCTATCAAGTAGACACCCGCCATCCACCAATGATTGTCGATACTCTTGCGGCCTTTAACACTCTCATTCTATCACTGGGTCCGAACGTATGTCCTCAGGACGGACTCCCGCTATGGAATAACCCCAGAATTCAAGTCCTAAATAGAACGATAGCATGGAAACCCTGGTACTCAAGGGGGATCTGGACACCCCAACAGCTTTTCTCTGCAGCTCGTTGGAAAACCTTTTCTGACTTACAAAAGGAATTTGCGTTACCAGCGAAACACTACTTTCAATTGATGCAGCTTCAACACTGCCTCAAAAGTGCTCAAATCATGCCGCCCTCTGCCCCTACTGAGGACGGGCTATTAGAGATAGTTCACTCTATTAGTAGTACACATGGGGTAGCCTCCAACTTTTATAAAATATTATGTCAGGGTACAGACACGGCCACTTTTAGAGCCCAACAAGCCTGGGAGCGCGAACTGCAAACCACTTTAACCCCTGTGCAATGGAGCGTTTTCTGGAGCAAAGTAGTGCGGGTTTCCCGGTCTGCCTCTGTTACCCAAACTCTCTTCTTTTTTGCACACAGATGCTTTTATACTCCAGAAAAAATAGCCAAATGGAACACAACTGCTGGGGACCAGTGTTGGTCTTGCCATACTGCTGTGGGAACCCTCGCTCATGTTATTTATGAATGTCCTCAACTACAGGTTTATTGGGGGCGGGTTTGGGGTTGTATTCAATTTATCTTACACCTTCACGAACCTCTCTCTTGGAAGATCGTGGGACTCCGCTCTGTGGCGGAGGTCCCCTCTCTTCCTCAGAAGGGTCGCTTTCTCCTTGATTTCATGCTGGGTATAGCCATATGCTTAATCACGAGGAATTGGAAGGATAGCTCTCGACTTACTGTCAATGAATGGTGGAACCTCGTCTGCTTATATAGTAAATATGAGCAGATACCTCGGAGAGCTATTCCCCATGCCCAAACTCACTCTCGCTTGTCTAAATGGCAGATGCTTAATGATTATGTACAATCTGCTCATTGTTCCGACATGCCTGTTTAATGTGCACTCATCATGTTTCAGATCACCGTTAGGTTTTGTAACACAATAATGTAAGTACACGCCCGCTTCGGGAATGATTAGTTTTCTAGAGAAGAAGCAGGGGGGAGGGGGGTGGCAGGGGTTTACTTTGGTGTATGTATTACACTGTATGTATCTGTCTTTTAGCTGTATGTCTTCCTTTTCCTTTGTTGTTATAAAACGAAAATAAAGAATTAAAAAAAAAAAGAGAATATATACATTGAATTCAGGCTGAAGGCCAGAAGTTAAGCTTACAGGAGCCAAGATAAGCTTATTATTTTAATATTTTTCATACATTAGATAGAGATGATTTGGTGATAGCGGTGCGATATTTTTCACGGTTTGAGAAAATAAGAAGATTAACAAAAAAAGAAAAAAAAGTTTTTCATTAAGCAGGCATAAATGAAAATGAGGCACCAGTAGTCATTGATGCAAATGAGGCACAAGTATTAGCCCACTGAAACTGTGGTACAGAGTGCCGTCAGAGTCTGAGACTACAATTTGCCTGAAGACAAAAGGTTTCAATAAGCTATTGCCATAGTTCCACAGCAACATTGACGTTCAAGTTACAATAGAGTATCTCTTGATTTATATGGTCACTTTTTGGTCATAGTGAGAGTGCCAGCTCAGCATGACATACAGTGGCCACCCAGGCAATGCACGTGTCAGACAGGCACAATGGTGTCTCAGCCAGTGACTCTACCATTGTGACAGACACATCCAGGCCAATCTGCACTGTTTCAAGAGATACCCACAATCCTCTGCCTCACCTTATTCATATTTTTGAAACTGGCTGGGAAAATCTAAGACAATGTGAGCCAAAGAGCAGTGCAGAAAGCCACAGGATAAAGGAGAGACATACACACACAAACATACATGCATATACTCTCATCTTACTGAGCGAAAGTGGAAATGGTTGGCATTCCTGCTTGACACTCCTGACTCAATGTCAGCTCAGGGACTGATAACATGTGCTCTGTTTGCATGTGCTATATTACCATGCCTTGCCCTCACCACAGATTGACAATGTGTGTGCAATGTTTGCATGTGCTATCTTACGATGTGCTATTAACCTCTGACCAGCTGTGGATAGTGGAGCCTGTCAGTGCTGCTGGTGGGTGATTCCATCCTTGCTGGCCATTACCTTGAGGTTTGCACATGCTGGAGTTGTACTTACACTGTCAGCTAAATTTTGTCCACAGGAATATGCAATACAGAAACTCCAGCAGAGACCTGAACCTGTGATCCTCTGCAAGCATACACACCAACTGTGTGTGTTGCACCACAGTGCTGCCTTATGATGAGAACAGTTGCTGACATGCTTCCCTTCAGCTGACCTCTGGCACATGCTGCAATGCACATGGTGCACATGACTAGGACAAGGTTTCTGTCTGCAGCAGGCTGGTGTCTGCATTAAGGGAGCAAGCCTTGTCCCCGCCCAATCCCCGCCCATTGACCCCCACTCCCTGCCCCGTGCATGCCTTCTCTCCACCCACAGAGAGCTTTATGCTACTGGTGCTGTTAGCATGCGATAAAGTGCCTTTTTGCACGCACTAAGTGTGCGCATGCACAGTTAGCATGCGCTAACGGAACACATGCTCCTTTACCACCATTAGTAAACATACCCCTAACTGTTGCCTATAATGTGGAAAGAAATTTGAGTGACATGCTTACGTCTTCCTCTCTGCCAGTGCTTGAAAACAAAAATTCCATGACAAGATGCAAACTCAAATGCAGCAAATGTTGTACTTGTCCAAATACACTTGAACATTGGACTTTGTTATCATCTGTACATAGGTACAACCATGTGTCCAATATGTATTAGAATTCAAAAGTATACAATTTGCATGAAAAGTAAAGTGGAATTTGCACCATTATTGGAACATGGTATGACTATGAATAATAATTTCATTGATCTAAATGTTTTTGTTATCAAAACAGTTAGGGGTCTTTTACTAAAGGGCCCTAAGATGTTGCACCTAATGCACCAATAATGCCAAAATCATAGTGCATTAGGTGCCACACCATTGTGTTAATTGTCAGGGGTGTTAAAAGCATGTCCACTATGGACCTGACCCCACTCACAGATTGTTTCAATGCAGTTTCAACTTGGCTACAGACACAGAACCTACGCATTCAACATAAAAAAACAGAGGTCCTATTCATCACCAGAGATTCCAGCTTTACTCCCCCGTCCCACGTCAGTGTCAAGGAAGCTGAATTGCAAACTAAAGATGCAATAAAATACCTGGGAGTTACTCTGGACCAATGTCTAGATATGAAACGACACATAAGCAACATAGTCAAAGCCGTCTATTTCAAAATCCGTTCACTCAAGCACCTACGCTCCCTGCTGGACCCAGACGATTTCCGAACCATATATCAAGCGCTGATCCTGCCGCATTTTGACTTTGCAAATGCCATCTTACAAGGTCTCCCCCAATCCACACTGACCCCCTTACAGTTGGCCATGAATGCCGCAGCTAGGGTCCTTTACGGAGCATCCAGAAACGACCACGTGACCCCTATTCTCAAACAGCTGCACTGGCTACCGATCCATGGGAGGATCACCTTCAAATCCCTTCTATTAGCATTCAAGGCAATCAAAAGTATTTCATCCTCCTCACTCACGCATCTTATCCACATTGTCCACCCTAACAGATCCAGAAGAACAACAGCTGTGAACTTGCTAGCAACACCAAAGGCATCGACAAAGTCCAACACGACAACCACAAACAGGGCATTCAGTTTTTATGTCCCCAAATGCTGGAACGCTCTTCCCCCTGACATCAGGGCCATTACCAATCTATATCAGTTCAGGAAGGCTCTCAAAACCCACCTTTTCCTCCAATACTTCCCAGACAGCAATTGAACCTAAATATCCCTCCCAAGAAATGACCCAATCTAGAATGGCCCTTACATGTATTATCTACAGTGTAAATAGCTTATGTATATAGTTAACCCTGTTATCCAAGTTTGTACTCCTGTTCGATGTAAAACCTGACAGCTTGTCGTTATGGTCGTTATGTTATGATGTAAACCGCGCTGATTCTAAATAGCGCAGTATATAAGAAACTGTAATAAATAAATAAATAATCAAATAATCTCATGTAACCAGTGAGACAGAATGAAAACGAAGTCCATGATATGACCAGTGGAATGAGTAGGGGATATAATAAGACGCATATTGAAAGTCAGCAGTCAGGTACTATTTATGCATGTAAGTCCCTCTTTTCAGTGACTTATATGCAAGAATGAGCACCTCTCTGCATGCATCAGATCATCGTTATTCTGTTTTCATGCTCAGATGGCAAGCAATGGCATGCATCCACCCCAGAGGCCAAAGAGACTGGGACCACCACTGTCCCTATCTATTCCAACTCTGCCACCCACTGTTTCTGCTATGTTCATTGAACTTGAGGCTGCTAACTTCGAGCTTGATGATACCATCAATTCTGGGTAAAAGGATGTGCTATCAAAATCCCCACATGCATGCCAGTGGAGGAATAGCCTAATGGTTAAAGCACAGGCTTGGTAACCAAGAGATCAGGGTTTGATTCCTACTAGCACTCCATGTGTCATTTAACCCTCCATTCCCTTGGAAGAAAGTCCTGGCAATCTAGCTCTGGTCACACTGCCCAGAAAACCCCAGACCTAATAGGTCACCAGGAGTCAGCACTGAATCAAAGGTGCACTTGCATGAAAATGATATGTTCTTAAATTGCTTATGCAGTGGGGGGAGGGGGTTACATCTTGTTAAACTGTTGCTGGCATGATTCTTTGGGGGAGGGATGCCACACTTGAGAGGCATTCAGATTGCATGAGACTAAAAAATGATGACAGTCAGCAATCTTTACATTCTTAAGTTAGCACAATATTGGAGGAAAGACCGATATAGGAGCCTCGGCCCCACTTGAATTCACGGTTCTGATATCGGTCGGAAGCCACTACTGCTGCTTAGTAAACAAGCCCCTAACAGTTATTTATTAACCCATAATCACTTTATTTGCAAGACAATTGTTATTGTTATCACAGAAGTTACATGTTTATTATAATGTTCCAATGTTTTATGTAAAGCCATGTTGGCCATTTTGCTCTGATGTAAACCACTTGGACTTGTAGATTAAGCGATATATAAAAATAGCTAAATAAATCAATTAGCATGGGCTCACATGATTACTTAGCATGGCCTCTTGATAGTGTGTGCTAATTTCCATACTGGCTGCCAAATGCGGATTGGGTGGGGACTGCACTTTACGGTTCACTTAGAGCTAGTTACTCTGCATTAACTGTTAACAACAGATGATGTGGGGTAGTTAATACCTCCTCAATAGGTGGTATTAAGTGCATTCACATTGTCTCAAATGCAGTTAAGGAGATGAAGATATTCAAAGGCTGAAGTCAGTACCATCTAACATTCACACTGTTCCCGTTCCCTGGTCCGACCACCTTTGCCTGTTTTTCTCCTTCCCTTCCCCCCCCCCCCCCGGGCCGCTAGGCCCTCCCCTTCCTGGCCCCTCCATTTCCTCCCTTAGACGGCGCCTTACCCCTCATACACTACGTTCTTTCCCCCCAGCCAGCTTTCTCCTCCCGCCAGATTTTTCCTCACTCCCTGTTGATCAACAGGTCAATACCTGGTCCTCCGCCCTTTCTACCACCCTCGACGTTCTTGCCCCCCTTCATCCTGTATCTCTCCGCCCTTCATCTCACCACCCCTGGTATCATCCCGGACTTTTCCTTCATCGCTCACACCTCCGTCGTGCGGAGCGTTTATGGAGGAAGCGTCGCTCCACTGCCTCCTACTTAGTTTTCCGCCAAGCTCATCTCTCCTATCGTTCCCTGATAACATCGGCCAAACAGTCTTATTACTCTCAGCTCATATCCTCTTCTTCCAATTCTTCTAGACGTCTCTTTCTCGTACTCAGATCCATCTCCTCCTCGTCTACTCTTCCTCCACTCCCCCTTCCGTCGGCTCCCAGCCCATCTACCTCGCTTCCTCTTTTACCAACAAGGTCCTTTCCCTCCGCTCCTCCTTCCCCGCTTGCCCTCTCCCTCTTTCCCCCCCCCCCCGCTTCCCCTTCCCCTTCTACTTCACCCCCTGCCAGTCCTCTACCCCCCTCTCACGCCTTCCCCCATACTTGGCATACTTTCTCGCCCGTTTCCGCCCCTGAAATCATTAAGGCCATTTCATAAGCCCACCAGACTACCCCCTGCCTTCTTCCTGGTTGCTTAATTCAGACCTTGCTCTTCTGCCTTACATTCTCTCTATCTTTAATGCTAGCCTTTCCTCCGGTCTCTTTCCCTCCAGCTGGAAACATGCCATTGTCCGCCCTCTCCTGAAGAAGCCCTCCCTTGACCCTGCCACCCCCGCAAATTGGCCACCTGTCACCAATCTCTCTTTCCTTTCCAAAGTCCTCGAAAAATTGGTATTCTCCCAACTTGCAACACACCTCGATTCTACTTTCGCCCTCCACCCCCGTCAATCTGGATTCCGTGTAGGCCATAGCACTGAAACTATCCTCACAGCCTTACTCTCTGAGCTTCACCGTGCTTACGACCATGGTGATTTCTCTCTTGTGGTGTCTCTGGACCTCTCTTCGGCTTTCGATGTTGTCGATCACCGCACTCTCCTGTCTCGTCTATCTGACTTTGGGGTTCGTGGGACTGTCTTGCAGTGGTTCCGTTCCTTCCTGTTTGCACGCACCTTCTCAGTTCACGCTGGCCACTCCACCTCCCCTCCATCCCCTTCCCTCTGTGGTGTTCCTCAGGGGTCCATTCTTGCCCCCCTACTCTTCAATGCCTTCCTCGCTCCCCTAGCTCTACTCATCCAACAGTCTGGCATCTCCACGTACATTTACGCCGATGATATCTTGCTGGTTCATCATACTTCCTCTTCCGCCCCTGACCTTGTTCCGCTCAACCGCTGTCTTTCCTCTATTGCCTCTTGGTTCAATTCTAACTTTATGCATGCTAACCCCGCCAAATCCTCCGCGATTTGGTTCTCCTTTGGGCTCCCTTCTCCTAGCTTGTCGCCTGTTATGTCCTCTCGCTCCATTCCCCTAGTCCCAACCCTCTGTTATCTAGGGGTTACTCTGGACTCCTCCCTCTCCTTCCATCAACACATCTCTTCTGTCATACGCACTTCTTTTTTCCATCTGCGTCGGATCCGGGCCGTCAAATCATCTCTTCCTCCTTCCTCTGTTGTCACCCTCGTCCTGTCCCTGGTAATGACCAGGTTAGACTATTGTAATGCCATCTATGCAGGCCTCCCCTCTTCTCAGCTTCACCGCCTCCAATTAGTGCAAAATGCTGCTGCCCGTCTCATCACTGGTCCCCCGGCTCGCTCCCATGTGTCTCCCTGCCTCCTCACTTTACACTGGCTTCCGGTCAAGTTCCGTTTTGTCTTTAAAGTGCTCATCCTTACTCACAAAGCTCTCTATTCCAGCACCCCCCAATACTTGTCGGACATTATCCACCTCCAACCCTCCCCACGTCTTCTCCGATCGGCCTATGGTAACTGCCTCTTTCTCCCTTCCCCTGCCCAGGCCCGCCTAGAACTGACCCGTCACTCTGCCTTTTTCTTTTTGGGTCCCGCTCTCTGGAACTCACTTCCCCTATCCCTTCATTTAGAACCGTCCTATCTCCGCTTTAAAACTCTCCACAAGACTCACCTCTTCTGCCAGGCCTTCGATCTTCCCCCCTCTGACGAAGGTGCCTTCTCCCCCAGCCTCGCCCTCCACCCTCCATAACTCTCCCCTCATTGGTCCACTTCCCCTTTTTGCTCCTTTCTTTCTCCCCCACGTCCTCCTGCCCTCTTGCCCCCCCCCCCCTGGGCTTTTCCTCCTCTCTATCTTTAATCTGTCTCTCTCTGTCCTATTGACTTTTGGCGTTCCCTTTCTGACTTTGTTTCTAGCAGCCTTATTTTTGTATTGTACACCACCCTGATGCTTCGGCCTGGGCGGTCTATCAAATCGTGTAAATAAAGATAAAGATTATTCAAACATCGGCTGCAATGTTTAAATCATCTATATACATTCAGTGCCACTATTTCAGTAGCAAGCAGCATTGAATATATGAGAAGAGTGTTGATAGATATGTCCTTAATTAAACTATATAGCTATACAGATAGCGCATGAATCTCACCAACTATCCATAGAGGTGAGTGGAATGCCCCATGCTCCGCCCCTGCTCCTCCAAAGCACTATCCGGATAGTGCCAGGTGGTCTGGAAGAATATTCTGCAGCATTATCCGTATGGTGCTACTGAAAATTCATGGTTATAGACTTATCTGTATAGTAGTGACTGTTATATGGTGACGTCCTTTTGAATATGGACCTGATTGTCTCTGTGTTAACCATTGGAAAATGCTTGGCACACATTCAACAATTAACAAGGAGGTTTTGCTGTTGCAGTGTGTTCTTTTTGGCGATTAACGTGTGGTAGCTGCAAATTCTTACTGCACTTTAGTAAACAGTGTCTGAAATATACGAAAGTGTTCTCCTTTGGAAAACAATGAACAACTGGTGAGTTAAAATGGTAACTAATCATACAGAATTAGTACATTTTTAATTAATGAACAGCATTTATTTTTTCTGAACACCTCTACAGTCAAATGAAAGAAAAGACTGTTGTTTTCTGTTTCATTAATCAGCCTCCTTTTGTAGATAAAGCAATGACAAATACCTTCAATTACAAACAGCATGCCACCATCATAATTATTGTCAAGGACATAATACTACTGTTGGAATCCTTTGACAAACTGCTGGAATTGCTCCCAGTAAATCTGAGTCACTCTACTTTATTCAAGGACAGTCTTGTCACTTCTGATAGAGTGATTCTTTGACTTGGATCCCAATCTATCTTCAGCTAATCAACTGTAGGTATTCCTTTTGCAAAAATCCATGTTCAATGCAACTACTCTAGTTTTGTAATAAGAACTTTTTATAAGGTCATGAATCTATATGTCAGTCATTTGCATACGTAATATTTACATATACCCATATAAATATACAGTAGATATAAAAAAATATATACAGGGTGGCCCAAAAAAAACTGAGAACATCTCGCAAATTAAAAGCTTAAATAGTTTACTTATTTACCTTTTTTAGCTATATAACGTCTTTATTTCGACAATTTCTGATCACCATCTTTGTTTTTTTAATTTGTCAATCGCTTACATCTGTCTTTTTGAATTTTTAAATAACTTATATGCTACGAGATGTTCTCACTTTTTTTGGGCCACCCTGTAGATATTCACATTTAGATAAATAGATAAGTATAAATCTGTCTATATCTATTGCTGTATATCATGGCCTCCTGTTTTGTGTTGCAGTTCAGAGGTAGATTCTGAAACAATAGTTAGAAATTCTTCAACAAAGCTTCTAAAATTCTATGACAATTATGTGGCACTTTACATACATTTAAATAACTGCATATTAAATATATTTGTTTTGCATAATACAAATATTTTTGGGGTGAAAGGAGACAATCGATGCATGAAGGCTCAGGAATTCCAAGAAGGAAGAAGGATTAAGGATGGGGAAATAAGGAGGAGGAAAAGGGATGACTTTAGATAGTGGTTGAAGAGAAGGAGGGAAAATCAAGATGGGAAAGAGAAAGAAGAAAGCTTGTGCTGTGGATAATGGGAGAAGAGAGAATGGGAGGGAGGTTCTGATATCATAGTGGGATACAGAGTGAGGGGAGGAGGTCCTTGTATCTTAGAGTGGATGAGCATGGGGAAGGACGATACTGAAAGAGGAGAGGAAGGTGTCCAGCCCTTCTCCTCATTACACCTCTATTGGCCTCTCCTCATTCATGCCCGGTTATTAACTTATCTCTCTCCCTACCCCTCAATCCTCTTTCATCCCAATCTCTCCCCCAGTCCTTTTTCTGTCAATATTCCTTCTGTCATGCAACTTTCACTTCCTCTTTCATACTGTCATCATATCACAGAATATCTCCTCAATCTATTACACCCCATCCTATTTCTCACAATCCCATCACATCCACCATCATTCCCCAATCCCTCTTTCACATAAAACTTACCAACCAACCTTCCTTTCCAAACTCCTACTCCTTGCTAACACATTAATAGAGGAAGCAGAATAGATGCATGTCAGATTACACTCTCATCCTCTAGAGCAGAGGTTCCCAACTCCAGTCCTGGAAGGCCAAACACCATTCAGGTTTTCAGGCTGTCCCTAATGAATATGCATGAGATACATTTGAACACAATGGGGGCAGTGCATTCAAATGCATCTCATGCATATTTATTAGGGACAGCCTGAAAACCTGAATGGTGTTTGGGCCTCCAGGACTGCAGTTGGGAACCTCTGCTCTAGAGACTTGACTCTGAGTGTTGTTTTTGAACTACATAGGACAAAATATGGCCCCATAGCTCAAAGGTGCAGCCATCCCCAGGTTTCAAAAGAGGAGTAACCAGCCCAGCATAATTCTGCTTTCCTCCTGCTATTATTGTTTGATTAGTTAGAGAAAAAAGTTGAAATGTGCAGCCTCTGTGCAATAGCCAGTCCCTTATCTACACAAACTGGCAGGACCTGGCCCCCTGGTCTTCCATGGTGATTCATCAATTCATGAGTTATTCTGCAGAAAGAGGAAGATTTTGTAGCCTTTCCTATAACTGCAGTTAACAGCCCTGAACCTCTACCTTCTTCACCAGGATGATCACATCTGGGTGTCATCCACCTCCACCAGGGCTATAGGATTAGACTAGTTTGTAGGGTGGGTAGAACTATCCAGGCAGATGGGCAATGAGGTATGTTCAGTTCCTCCCACAGCCTGCTCCTCTTCCTCCATTGTCAATGGCTGCAGGGGCAGGGCTGTACCATCCTCTTTCTGAAGAAAGTTGAGTTTCATCTTACTATTGGCCTTTTGGGGCAGATGGAGAACATGGGTTTACAATGTTTGTAATCCTGGCCAGGACCCCATTCATTGTAGTTTGTATGCCACCTCAGCAGTGGATCCATCCAGTGCCAGTCCCCATTGTCACATACACATTGTCATATGCTTTTGCATTGTCCTGCTGGCATAGATGGTATGCACTCAACCCCAAGGAAGCCACCTCCATTGACATTCAAATGATTGTTGCAGAGCTGCAGCACCACCTGTACAAAGCAAATAACATGAGTTTCTTCTGCAGTTGCACCAAGTGGGAGTGGTCCCTCACATGACAGATCATGCTATTTATAGTTCTGCTATAGCCTTTTCTTTTAGGGAGTGGGATGTGGGTGGAGTCAAATCATGGCCAGTCATGGGGAGTTCCAGAAATGTACATGCCAGAGAAAATGCACATCTACACAGCTACAATAGCCCAGCCTCTAATGACACCCTGTTGGCCCTCTGTTGCAAGACCTCTTTTGGTATGAGCTGTGGCCTCCCCAATTCAGCCTTTCATGGTATAACTCAATCTGACCCCTAGTATCCAGCCACTTTTGCACTTTTGGATCATAGCCACATTTGAGTAGATGGGATATGACCTCACAAAATGTAGCTGTGTTGCTCTACACAATGGCAATGGTTGTTGCTGGTTTAGTATGTTCACGGCATAAAGAGGATCAAGGTTTGTTTGTTTGCTAATGGCTGAATTAAATGCTCTTAGCTAAATTTGTTTTCTTCTCTGGTATTTCTTCCTGGTGGGCTGCCAAATATGGAGTAGTTGGAGAGAGAGTATTGGGAAATATGGTGGCATCCCATGACAGGTGCCCATGGTTTAGAGTAGGAGGCCAGGACTACATGGCATGGTCTGCAGTATTCTACAAACTGGATGAGGTGATTTATGATGGAGTTTTTTGGTTCTGTCCCATGGCAGTCTGTGCAGCTCATCTGACCTGCAGTTTTTGCTCCATGGCCTCTTTGCATCAAAGGTTGGGCTTGCAGCACACACATGGGGCTGAATGAGTCTTTGGATTGGCTTTTTTTCCCTTTTTTCCTTTTCTCAAGGTTTTATTGTTTGTTCTCTGGGGACCTTCATTAAGGCAGTTTGCTTCTTCATTAAGTTTAGCCTATTGAGGATTTAATTTTGAGGTGTTTGCCTCCTCCTTGTAAAGTTCTATGGGAAAAGTTAAAGGGTATTTCTTGAACAGTCATCAGAGGAAATTCCACAGTTTCCTACTTTGACGGTTCAATTAGCATTGGACTCTGATGGGGAAACACTGTTTTGTTTTGTTTTTTTAAGTTAGAGATGTTTTGTTCTGGAATTGTAAAATAAGAATGTTTCCTGACGTGGCTAGGACAACCCAGAAGAGGAGGAAGCAATTCCTCTTGCTGAGGCCTCAAGTTGTACACTTAGGCAACACTTTTGGTTTGTGTTACCCATGTAAATGTTTGGTTGTGTATCAAGATAATGTCCAAAGTTGCGCTCAAAAATAACACAATACTATCTGTGTCTATATATTTCTCAGCTAATTAAACAATAGTCAACCAGATCTTCAGATTTCCAAGGTCTCAGTCTGTAGCCAGCCGGGCTCTTTAGAATCTCCACAGCTGTAGCTAACAATCACATCAACGACCTTTTATATGGAAACCTATTTTATAAAACATGCCCCACACTAATGAAAGTAATAGTGATAGTTCCAGACTTTTAGACTTGGTGTTGAAAAGCGCATATGCCAAATCATTCAAATATATCATATATTCATAATAATAGCACTTAACTGGCACTATGCTGCTGTGCTGCTGTGGTCCAAGCTCTCAAAAATATTGCATAGGCTGGAATCCATACGCTAATTTATATCAAAAGTGTTGCATAAGCTGAAGTCTGTACGCCAATTTCACTGAGTTCCCGACGCTCTCATTAGGGTCCCACTGCGGCGTTTCACTGTCCGCGGTTCATCAGGGGAACCTCATTGCCTTCAATTCATGCTGAGAAAATAATACATAACCTTTATAAATTTCAAACTCGCTTATTTCACAGTCTATACACATCAAAGTGCACTTTTTCTTAATGTTCACATGACACGATCGGCATAACTGTGTTAAGTTTGAATATCTATTGTTGCTCCTTACGTGTCAATGTTTGGTCAAGTGATCGCCCTCTAGTCCCACATTGCACCTGCTCAATTGCCAAACACCGAAATTGATCAAACGTGTGTTGGTGCTCCAAACTGTGTGCAACTATAGGGGCTTCAAGTTATGCCGATGGGGCTAAATGCGTCCATAGAATGGACGAGCTGTATGTAATAATGGTTACATCATTACGAGTAATTTAATCAGTAACGCAGTAGTAACATTGAGTAGACGCAGCTCATGATATCTCTTGCTAATGTATTCTCTAGGCTAGCAGTGTTTAACCTACTCATTGGGTGATCGTGTCATGTGAACATTCCATTGATCATTCAGGATGTTATAAAAACTCGTAAACCCGAGTAATCCGCATGCGCGGCGCTTTTTCAACAGTTGATCAAGTTAGTAAGGAATCAAACCATATGAAGTCACGGAAGGCCGGCAGCATCGTTTTGCAGTGAGTACTATAAGAAAAAGTGCACTTTGATGTGTATAGACTGTGAAATAAGCGAGTTTGAAGTTTATAAAGGTTATGTATTATTTTCTCAGCATGAATTGAAGGCAATGAGGTTCCCCTGATGAACCGCGGACAGTGAAACGCCGCAGTGGGACCCTAATGAGAGCATCGGGAACTCAGTGAAATTGGCGTACAGACTTCAGCTTATGCAACACTTTTGATATAAATTAGCGTATGGATTCCAGCCTATGCAATATTTTTGAGAGCTTGGACCACAGCAGCACAGCAGCATAGTGCCAGTTAAGTGCTATTATTATGAATATATGATATATTTGAATGATTTGGCATATGCGCTTTTCAACACCAAGTCTAAAAGTCTGGAACTATCACTATTACTTTCATTAGTGTGGGGCATGTTTTATAAAATAGGTTTCCATATAAAAGGTCGTTGATGTGATTGTTAGCTACAGCTGTGGAGATTCTAAAGAGCCCGGCTGGCTACAGACTGAGACCTTGGAAATCTGAAGATCTGGTTGACTATTGTTTAATTAGCTGAGAAATATATAGACACAGATAGTATTGTGTTATTTTTGAGCGCAACTTTGGACATTATCTGCATATCGCTCAGTTAGAGACTTAGATATTTGTATCATTACAAGCATGGTTGTGTATCAAAGCAATAGGTTCATTATCAGCATTTATTTGTGCAAAAACGGTTGTTGCACCAAATGTCCCCCTTATATAAGAGGTCTGTACATTCTCTTAGAAGAAGGGTTTGGTGGGGTTTTGCCTGATTCTGCCTTAATTTCCTTTTTTTTAGTTGATAATGTACTTCTTGGTGCTTGCTCTGATTATGATACAAATTCCCTAAAACTAGTGGATTAATGTGCCAGTTTTATTTTCTATGCATTAGTAATCTTTCCTGTTTCCTGTTTTTGATTATGGCTTATTTTCAGAAAAGAAATTTGTCTTGCTGATATGTAAAGAAATTAATAAATAGGGGCCTGATATTCAACAAGGTGCCGAGGAATTCTATACCCGTCTCAGCGGTGGAATAAGCACTGATTGTCCCTCTGGATCGGCCAGCTAGCTCCACAGCAGCAACGCATGTTAGGTAACGTTAATGCGCATAAGATATTGCACGTTAACATCACCTAACACGCGGTAAAGTTACATAACGCGTGTTAGCGGTCGCGGTAAGTCCCGCAGAGGGTGGAGAGAGGGCAGAGAGAAGCGGTCAATGGGCGGGGAGTGGGCGGAGAGAGGCCACTTCCACACTAATGCGGGGAACTGAAGGTCTGAATCTTACCGCAACTGAAAACCTGGCATTAGCACACATTTGCAAGAGAGAGAAACCATTTAAGTGTCAGCAATGTACAGCATAGGCAGGGAGCCCAATATAAGTGATAGTAGTGCTCCATTTGCAACAACAGCATAGTGCCCAAGTATGAAAGGCCACTATGGTGATGGTGCAAATGGGGCATAGGGGGCTGCAGGCGGGACATGTAGTGGGGGAAGCTTGGGCACAGAGTGGATCAGGCAGTCGCCTAGGTGGCACATAGGAACATAGAAACCGGACATAAGCAAGACAGCAGCTCACAAAGGCCAAACACAATCCAACTACATCTACCTGGTCCACCCTAGCTAACAGTTGCCAGGGCACTGATCTGACATCCCCCCAGCCAACCCTCCCCCAAGCAGACGGGACATAATATTGGCAGGCGGTGATGGGGTGGATGTGAGCATGCCCAAGTATGCCCCCCTACCCCCTACCCTGCTCCCTAGGCAACCGCCTACCCACACAGTGGATGACCTGGGACTGCGCACCAACAGCACCGACAGCATATGGTTATGTCAGCATGGCAGGGGGGGTGCCTGTGCTGGAGAGGGCAGTGGCACCTGCCTGCTGTGGATCTAGGCCATGCCCTGTACCAGTACGTGGTGTGCAGTGCAACATAAAAGGTCTGGCTGAGGAACAGTACAGATAGCTCCAGGGACCAGTATGCATCTGTGGCAATTCATTTGATTTTTACTGGAATGGTTTATTTATGTGTTTACTTATTTATTGATTTTATGAATCTCTTTTAAAGGTAATGTTCATTATGTTTGATGTTTATGTTGGTTTAAAACATGGATTGATATATTACATGTTTTTACAGTATTTATTATTATATTGCTTTTACATGTTTTTGTCTAATCCAGGATGTTATCATTCATGATTTATTTATTTATTTATAGATATTTATGGATATATCTTTTTATTTATTTATTTATTTATGTTTTTATGATTTTGTAGTGTGCCTTGATAATCCCTGACGAAGTGTAATACGAAACACGGAATGTGTAGGGGTTTTGGCCGCTATTTTTTTAAGGACAACTAATAAAATTTGTGTGGACCCTCTGCCCACTTTTTTCAGATTGGTTTTCCTATATTTTACCCTACAACGCAGATACAACAGCAACATGTGCAAAGCCCAAAGCAGCAGCGAACAGGGGTGCAAACACCCACTCAAACAGGCTTCACAATCCAAAGCTGCATGGAGAGTCAGGCTGTTGGCCCCAGCACGGAGCTGCAGTTATCACCAGAGCACTACCACTACCTCCTGCACAGTTTATCAATGTTGGCACTGTGATCAGGACCAGTATAGCGGGCAGGACTGCCAACCACTGCTATCTTTGCACAATGCTGCAATAGGAGTGTTTGTGTGTGTATGTCTATCCATTGTTTTGTGGCTGCCCACACCTCACTGGGCCCACAATGTCCTTCTGTTACCAGCGTTAGCCTGAATATGTGCATAATGAGGAGCAAGGTATTGTGGGTATGGCCCGGACAGGGCAAATTGACCAGGATGCATCTTCACAGGGTGTGGGGCAATGGCTGGGACACTGTAGTGCCCGACCACCTCCTGCATGGACAGGGTGGCCACAGCATGTCATGCTGGGAGGACACTCTCTCTCTGACCGAGCAGTGACCATGGCATGTTGAGGTTCCCACATAGCCCTTTACACTATTTGTCTCTAGTGATACCTGTGTGTTACTAGTGCTGGAGTCTTATCACTAAGTTACCTGCTTGGTGCACATAGCTTCTCTGTGAACATGCACTATGGACTGGCTGCAGTTAGCTGCGCATGGTTGGAACACCTTGTAGGGTACTATAGGTGCAGTCTGACTGTGCTGTCTGCTGGTGACTGGCAGACTGTGGTGTGAGACAGTTGAGGTTTTCCATATCTAATCCCAGCATTGCTACTGGTCTGCCCAGGTCACAGGTATGGTTCTGGCCCACCAACCCTGGAGGGCTGTCTTATACCAACAGAATGGAAGTTGCTTCATCGGGGCTCAGGCACCTGTCTTGTACCTACAAAAAGGGTGATTGTGGGCCCCTTTGGAGTATATAGTGTATACCACTTTGACCTGTAGAGGCACTGCTACACAAACCTCATGCAAGTCTAGAAGCCCCTCTGCCCTGATGACAGGTGTCCATGTCAGCCAGTGTGGATCCACACTAATCTGGGTGGCACCTGGTCCCAGAGAACCACATTCAACTGCAGAACACAGATGACACCAAATTACCTTCAGTTGCACTGCAAGGAACACCCATCACACACTGGCAGCTATGAGAATGTACAGCAGGACCTATCTCTAGCACCAAATGTACTCTGGACCTAGTGCTGGGCACCCATCCTATCCCTCAGGGTGAACACAGAACATGCACAATGGCATGGTCTGTAGCTACTCTGTGCCAGTATCACGCACTGTCAGTTCATCTTTCCAAGCTGAGGTACCGGAGAGGTGCAGACCCCATTTGCTGATCAGCTGTAGACAGCTATTTAGCATGTGCATTGCATCATGGGTACTGGTGGGGTTACCCTATCCTGGCACTCAGAGCAGACAGTTTGTGCGGTGACCTGCAGTCCTTCTGTACCCAGCCATTGCTGTGAGATGCTGCACTGAGGTATAGCCTACTGGTTAGTGCAATGCTGTTCTCAGCAGTGTTCATGGGTTCAATTCCTCATTGTTCCCTTTTTTCATGCCTGTCCTACTCAAATAGTTTGCATGCCTGTAAGTCATATTTTCGCAGAGCTGTGCTGCCAGTCCATAATACCCTCACCACAGTTGCCAACATTCCTTTGGTCCGTCTATCTGCGTCTGTCAGCTGTGGAGAGTCCTGTCTGCCTGTGCAGGCTGCCACCCCATGTCCTGCATTGTGCCTCTTCGTGCTTGCCTCGCCTGTGCCTGACCTGCATGACACCACCACTCCTCTGTCCCTCCATCATTGTAACTATCCTGCCACCTTTGCCTCCACTGGGGGACACGTATTCCCATCGTCTGCTACCCACTGTCTTTCCAGTACTTTACATTGCCAACACACTGTGCTGTGGTACAGTTGCCCCCACCATGTTTGTCAACAGTACTGGCAGCCACTTGGGATGCCCGCAAATATGGCAGGTCCAGTAGCTCCCAGCTCTCCCTCCTTCACTTACCTCTTCATTGCCTTTCCTCGGTGCTCTATCTAGTGTTAGGGCTACATCTGTCTCTATGACTCACAGGTCATGCATGTCATCCTGAAGCACCTTGCAGCCCTTAGGGCACGCTAACATAGGCACCGTAACCTTGTTAGGCCACCTTAACCTATGGTTCCATGACCCAGCGTGCCCTGTAAGGTGCCTCGTGCAGGGGTGCCTAATACGGCACTTAACCTAAGGAGCCCTATAGGGCGCCTTACCAAGCGCCTTATGAGGTACCTTACAAGGCACCTTATAGGGCACCTTACAAGGCACCTTACTTATAAGGCACCTTACAAGGCACCTTATGAGGCGCCTTACTTATAAGGCACCATACAAGGCGCCTTATAAGGTACCTTACTTGTAAGGCACCTTACAAGGTGCTTTATAAGGCACCTTACTTGTAAGGCACCTTACAAGGCGCCTTGTAATGTGCATTGGTCTAAGGCACCTTGTAACGAGCATTAGCTGATACGGTTTGCTGTAACCATGTACCGCCCACACCTTTATATGAGCATCTGTATCATTACCACGGAACCTAACGCGGACGACATTACCGCAGTTTAGTAAACATACCCACAATGTGTAAAATCATAAATATTGACATTATGACTAAAAAACAATACCGCTAACATCAATACTGATTTAATAAATAATCATAAAAGTTAAAAAAGAAAAATCATAAAAAGCACATGTATTAAAACATACTAAAAATCAATATAAAATACAAAATACGGAAATGAGATGAGATGAGGAGGACATATATGCTACTACAACCAGCCATATATGCTACTACAACCAGCCATAAGCCGCAATTTCCAGGAAACCGTAACAAAGTAAACTGATAAATATATATGCATTTTAAATCCGCCTGTGTAACCATGTATAGCCATGTAAAATGTGATTTCCTAAATCTGTAAATATGTATTGTATAAATGTAAATAAGTTTAACCCAAAAACTTTAACCATGTGTGCCGTGACCCCCCCCCCCCCTCAGTCCTATATGTATATACTCCCCACCCTGTCCTGATCGACACCTCCCAAAAGAAGAAACAAACCGCTGCTGATCGCTGGAAGCAGCGGTATATAAATGTGTTCTAAATAAATAAATAAATAAATAAAACATGAATATATCTACCGATACCTTCTCTGTAAAAGCCTTCTGTCAAATAAAATGCATTTGTCACTGAAATGGATAAAGATAGCCAATGAACAATAAATAAATACCATATAAACTGATAAATAAATAAAATAGTTAATAGAGACTGTCAATAAGCAATAAATGAGTTAAATAAATACCATATGATGTGAATAATAAATAGTGTGCCATAAAAGATTACATAAATAAAAAATGCAATGTGTGCCTTCGAGCCAGTCCTGACTCCTGGCAGGGGAAATATTGGCGGCGCAATTGGTGGTGTAAAACAGGCCGTGTAGCATTGACGTAAGAGGCAATCGACAGAGGAATACTCTTCAGAGCAAAATACTCACAGAACTATTAACAGTGGCTGCTCAGCATCAAGGTACTCTGGATGGCACAGTGTTCAGGTTCACCTCTTGGTTTGCCGTTCAGATCACTGATGCGTTTAATGCTTCTTGAAGGTGCTTTCACTGGGTTTGTTCCTGCTACACCTGGTGTAGTTGATGTTGTGGGCCTCGAGGATTGGCCTCAGCCTAAGGGCCGAGCCAAAGGGCCCTCTGGCGAGGCCCTCAGGCACGGGCCCGCCGGCGTGGGTGCGCCTGGAGGTGCTCCTTTTAAGATGGTGGAGGGCTGCCCCGAATGGGCGGAAGCCGCGCTGCTTGTAACCGGCTCCGGCAGGTTTAAACCAAGCCTGTGCAGGGCCGGAGGATGGCAATCGGGCCTGGCTGTGGTCCGTGCGCCTGGAGGTGCTCCTTTTAAGATGGTGGAGGACTGTCCCAATTGGGTGGAAGCTGCACTGCTTGTAACCGGCTCCGGCAGGTTCAAACCAAGCCTGTGCAGGGCCGGAGGACGGCGATCGGGCCTGGCTGTGGTCCATGCGCCTGGAGGTGCTCCTTTTAAGATAGTGGAGGGCTGCCCCGATTGGACAGAAGCCGCGCTGGTTGTAACCGGCTCCGGCAGGTTCAAACCAAGCCTGTGGTTTGGTAATAAGAGTAAACCCCATAATGGATTCATATCAACTTTGCTTATAATTTATAGAAACCCTTTTTTTCCGGGGTAAAACATCCTCAGCTAAAAGGATTATCCTGAGCATCATTTACGCTGCGAGCCAAAGGATTACACCAATGTCAAAGAACTCAAATTGACAAAAGGAGGAGCACTGTTTTCAACCTTTACCGTCAAAGGAAAAACATCCTAAATGCCGTTCAAGATACAATTGTGTTATGCCAATATCGCAAGTTATCGGATGGAAGAGCACTGTCTTATTGTGATGCCAAAAAAAATAAAAAATTAAAACTAAATTTTATAATATGAATTTGATTAACAATTGCATATATAAATAAATATACAAGATTTTTGGAGACACTGAATTTATGTCCTTTGATAAGACCTAGTAAATAACCAACCAAGTTAGCAGAGATAACTTTTGATCTTCTATAGTGCGATTGAAAAACTGACCACGTTGTTTATTTTTACTGGCATAACGATGTTGTCATTGGAGCACGAATATATGCGCAGTGATGATAAAAAAAACATTATACATTCATGTAAAAACCATACCAGTAAACCTCTTCTAAAATAACTTAATCTTATCACATTTCATAGATGGTTATGCACCTAGGGAAGAACAACCCAAACTATGGTTACACGATGTAAGGTTCCACATTAGGAACCACTACCCAGGAAAAAGATTTAGGCGTCATTGTGGATACCATGTTAAAACCCTCGGCCCAGTGTGCAGCGGCAGCCAAGAGAGCAAATAGAATGCTAGGTATGATAAGGAAAGGAATGGAAAATAAAACAAAAGATATTATAATGCCTCTATATCGTTCCATGGTGAGACCGCACCTTGAATATTGTGTGCAATTCTGGTCGCCGTATCTTAAAAAGGATATAGCGATATTAGAAAAGGTTCAGAGAAGAGCCACCAAAATGGTAAAGGGGATGGAAGGATACTCCTATGAAGAAAGGCTAAAAAGGTTAGGGCTCTTTATCCTGGAAAAGAGACGGCTGAGGGGAGATATGATAGAAGTCTATAAATTAATGAACGGAGTGGAACGGGTAAACGTAGATCGATTGTTTACCTTATCAGAATATAGAAAGACTAGGGGACATGCAATGAAGCTACAGGGTAAACTATTTAAGACTAATAAAAGAAAATATTTTTTCACTCAACGTGTAATCAAACTCTGGAATTTGTTACCAGAGGATGTAGTAAAGGCTGTTAATGTAGCTGGGTTTAAAAAAGGTTTAGACAAGTTCCTGGAGGAAAGGTCCATAAACCATTATTAAGAAGGGACCCAGGATATCAATGCTTGAACCAATACAAACATTGTGGAACCTGTGTCCCTTGGGGAAACTGCTAGGTACATATGACCTAGATTGGCCACTGTTGGAAACAGAATACTGGGCTTGATGGATCTTGGTCTGACCCAGTATGGCATATCTTATGTTCTTATCTTATGTTCTTATAATAAAAATGAGAGACTAAGCCGATACGTCCCCCTCCCCCCTTTTCCTTCCTTTTTTCCCTCTCCCCTCCCCCTCCCTCTCTCCCCTTCCTCCTCCCCCTTTTCCCTTCTCCCCCTCCCCCTCCCTCCTTCTTCCCTTCCCCTTCACCCCTTCCCTCCTTCCCCTTCCCTCACCTTCCCCTCTCCTTCCCTCTCCTCCCCTTTTCTTCCCTTTCCCATATATGTATATATTCTAACCCTGCAGCTCCTCTTAGATTAAATACTCCCCTTCTGATCAAAGTATAACTGTACCTTATGTGTCCCCCTCCATGTAATCAGATTGTATACTTAATTTGTACTGTTCTCCTCTCTGTAATCAGTCTGTATGCTTAAATTCCACTGTACATCCTCCCTGTTTGTCTTGCAAGTAGACCGCTGCTGATCGCTGGAAGTAGCGGTATACAAATTTATACTAAATAAATAAATAAATACGTGTGTATATACATTTCTCACCGAATTTTATTTCTTACATTCCCTCTATAATTCAAAGTTTCTCTGTCCTTTAACATTGGCTATATCTTCTGATTCTGTTGTGCAACAATTACTCTTTAGAAAATGTCCTTTTA
Source organism: Ichthyophis bannanicus (assembly GCA_033557465.1). Lineage (NCBI taxonomy): Eukaryota > Metazoa > Chordata > Amphibia > Gymnophiona > Ichthyophiidae > Ichthyophis > Ichthyophis bannanicus. The sequence continues at coordinate 438,181,897 of CM066035.1, forward strand.
CCTTTGTTTGGCATGAAAACATCGTTAAAAACGCACAACTCATTCATTCAGGTTTCACTACTGCTGTGCATACATCTCTACGGATTGCAGTAAGACAGTCGGTTATTCCCTTTTTTCAATGAATGTGTATTAGTTACACAATGCATTTTCATAATCACATGTAGGATTTATAAAATTCATTATATCTATTTTCTATTCTGCTATGTTATTTCACAATACAATAAATAACAGTTTGTAACGTTGGCTTCCTATTTCATTTGTGCAAGCGGCAATACGCCGTAGAGGGAATATATATAACATATATACAAATATATTTTTTAATCAACTTTGTCCACATAGTAGAACTCCTTTGAAAGTTCTTATGACATCTTTGTGAATTTATATCCACTTTATTTAAGAATAATATCAACTGTACATAATGTTGACTTCTTAATTCAGATCAGCGGGAAAACACCGTCATAGACGTATCGGCTTAGTCTCTCATTTTTATTACACAAAACCATCTATGAAATGTGATAAGATTAAGTTATTTTAGAAGAGGTTTACTGGTATGTTTTTTATATTGACGTATAATGTTTTTTTTATCATCACTGCGCATATATTCGTGCTCCAATGGCAACATCTTTATGCTGGTAAAAATAAACAACGTGGTCAGTATTTCAATCGTGCTATAGACGATCAAAAGTTATCTCTGCTAACTTAGTTGGTTATTTACTAGGTCTTATCAAATGACATAAATTCAGTGTCTCCAAAAATGTTCTATATATTTATTTATATATACAATTGTCAATCAAATACATATTATAAAATTTAGTTTTTAAAATTTTTTGGGGCATCACAATAAGACAGTGCTCTTCCATCCGATAATGGCAAGGCCGCGTGGCCCCCCGTGGGCCGTGAGTGCGGCCGGTGTTAACCGGGGGGCGGCCGGATACGCTCCCGATGGGTCGCGGCCGCGTGGTTCACGGGGGAGGGCCCACGGCAGCGAGAGGGCTCTCGTTGGCTCCTGCGGCAATGGGCAGAGCGCGGGAGCCAATGGGAGGAGAGAGGTCGAGCGTTGGGGGGGGGGAGAGAGCATCGCGGCGTCCTTCGGCCTTTCCCTTCTGGGAGCCAGAGGAGCTGGACGTGTGCAGCTTTGCCGGGTGAGCACATGTGTGGGCAGAGGTTGGGAGAGCGGGGCCGGGGGGGGTGTGGATTCGGGGGTCGTGGGGGGCAACGGGCCTTGGAGGGCATCAATAAATTTAAAAAAAAGAAACCACAGCGGGAGACAGCTAATCCTGCGGGTTGTGTTTAAAAAATAAATAAATATAAAGTCATCTGCCAAGCTAGGGCCTGCTAAGTACGGGGTTTATGGGGGGGGGCGGGCAGGCAGACTCGGCAGGGGACTGCGGGGGGGAAGGGTGCTGCTCAAGGGCGGGGGGCTGAGCGCAATTCACAGGGCGGGGCAGCAGGGAGCCACGGTTCATGGGGAGGCTCACAGGGGCATAGGATACGGGGGGCAGGGTGGGAGGTGGCACATAGGGCCTGCAGGCAGTGCCACGGGGCGCAAAGGTGTGGCTAGTGCTATGGCCACCAGGGGCAGGAGTCCCCGGGGGGCGGAGAGAGCACGGGGGGGCTCCGCGACGCGGCGGGGCAGCGGGGGGCGCAGTACGCGGAGTGGGGCAGTGGCGGAGGGTGGACAGGCTGTACGGCCTGTTGAGGGCCTGGTGCAGGGGGGGCTATATCGGGAGGCCGTAGGGCTGGCAGAGGTGGGGGGGCATGACAGGGACATCGACGGATGAGTCGCAGGTTGCTGGAGGGGCGGGCAGCCGCGATTGGTGGAGCTGGCGGGGCCAGGCAGGAGGGCAGGGGTGGATGGGTGGCGGCGGCTCCCCTAGTTGGGATCATTGGCAGAGCGGGGGGCTAGGCTCCTCTAGGGCAGATTGGCTGGGGGCGTGGCAACCACCTTGGGCTTTGGCGGGTGCTGCGGCGTCTTTTCCTTTTTTCTCCCCACAGGGCCTTCCAGGATGGCAGATCCCAGGGACATCAGGGCAGGAGAGATCGCTAAACAGGGCTGGAGTGTCACAGAGCATGCCGGAGAGCCGGCCTTTGGCAGGACCAGCGGGAGCAGTGCAGGACTCGGCGAGCGTAGTGCCGGAGCGGCCAGAGGCGGGAGCAGTTTCAGGGGAGGCGATGGCTGCGGCAGGTGAGTCTGGTGGGCCGGGGTCTGCGGGGGGGAACCCGGTGGGGGAAAAAAGGGGAAGGGCGTACGGGAAAAAGCGGCGGCATTCGCACCGGCGGCGTCGGGATCCGGGTCGTCGACGTCCTCAGGGTCGTCATCGTTTTCCTCTGCGTCGGGCGGGAGTAAGGGCGTGGGCGACGGGGGTGAGGAGGCGCCGGTTGTTGCAGCGGGGGCAGCGCCAACGGTGGTAGCATTCTCGGAGCTATGGGAAGGCGTGCCACAGAAGTTGCGGCGTTGAATTCAGGAGCGTCATTATATTGACATCTTTCGATTGCTGGAGGGTCGCAAACGTTTTGGGGACAGTAGGAGGAAAAGGAAGGCTGATGAAAAGGCGGGAAGGGTAAGGAAGGTGGCGCGCAACATGACAAATTGGGCACAGGCATTTTTGAGGCTGGCTAGCGTGTGGGGAAGGGCACATCCGGACCACTATGGCATGCTGCTGGCTTATGCGGACTCTATCTTGGAGGCTTCTCAGATGCATGACGGTTGGGCTTGGCTCAACTACGATGAGAAATTTTGGGACAAGATGGAGGAAAACCGGACGTTGTCATGGGGTACGCAGGACATCAATTTATGGCTCACACAGATGTCCGTCAGGGCGGCCGGGGGAGCCAGGTAGTGGCCCCAAGGGCAGGGCGGGCGGTGCGTCTGGGGTGCTGCGGCCCTTTCCTGCGAGTGAAGCGGGGAAGGGCAGAGAACGGCAGGAGGGGGGCGCTGGAGACGTGTGTTGGCACTTCAAGAAGTCCTCCTGCCCATTTAGTGAGTGCAAATTTAGGCACGCGTGTTCCGTCTGTAATGGGGGTCATGCAGCCGCCAAATGCGTCAAGCGGGGTATGGTCGGAGCCAGCGTGCCCCCCCCCCAAGCAGTGAGAGCTGGCTGGGGCTGACCCCGACCCCTATTCACTTTGAAGCGTTGCGGGAGTTGTTGGGGAGGTACCCCAGGGGGCAGGATAGGGTTATTTTGGAAGGGGGTTTTCGGGAGGGGTTCCGGATTCCGGTGACGGGAGTGGTGGTGGTGAGTAGAGTCCAGAATGCCCCATCGGTGAGGTGTTTTGCCAGTGTGGTGCGGGATAAGTTAGCGATGGAGATCGGGTTGGGGAGGGTGGCAGGCCCTTTTGGGGAGCTGCCTTTCGCAGATTTTGTGGTGTCCCCATTGGGGGTCATACCGAAAAAGGAGCCAGGGAAATACCGGCTGATCCATAACCTGTCCCACCCCATCGGGGCTTTGGTTAATGATTGGATCCCCAAGGATTTGTGCGAGGTGCGGTATGCTTCCTTCGACGAGGCGGTGGAGTTAGTGCGGGGGTGCGGGCGGGGGTGCTTGATGGCGAAGGCAGACATTGAATCTGCTTTTCGTTTATTGCCAGTGCACCCTTCGGTGTTCCCGTTGTTGTGGTTTTGCTTCGAGGGTAGTTATTACTTCGATAGGTGTATGCCAATGGGGTGCTCTATCTCCTGTGCGCACTTTGAGCGGTTTAGCACTTTCATGCATTGGGCTTTGGTGGAACGGGTAGGGTGTGCACAGGTGGTGCATTACCTGGATGATTTTCTGGTTGTCGGGGCGGTGCAGACAGGGCAGTGCACCGTTTTGCTGGATGGTCTCGTGCAACTGGCAGGGGAGTGGGGAGTCCCGTTGGCAGAGGGGAAGACAGAGGGCCCGGCGACTCAGCTAACCTTTCTCAGAATCGAGCTGGATTCCATGGAGTTGGTGGCTCGCCTGCCTGCGGTTAAGGTGCTGAAACTCCGTGTTCTGGTGGCGAACGCCTTGGTTTCCCGGCGGATGACCTTGCGGGAGATGCAGGCGTTGATCGAGTCTTTGAATTTCGCCTGTAGAGTTATCCCGATGGGTCGAGTGTTTATGAGGCGTTTGGCGGCGGCTACGGCGGGTCTTTCCAAGCCACATCACCGGCTGCGGGTGTTGCGGAGCATTCGAGCCGACCTAGCCATCTGGGATGAGTTTTTGCGGGAATTTAATGGCACTACGGTGCTCAGGGACCGGGCGATCTCCAGTCAGGATTTACAGTTGTTTACTGATGCGTCCGGGGGATTGGGCCTAGGGGTGTACTTTGGGGGCTCCTGGTGTGCGGCGGAGTGGCCGGCAACTTGGAAGGCAGCGGGGCTCACGGCCAATATAACCTTCTTGGAGTTGTTTCCGCTTCGGGTAGTGTTGGAGGTGTGGCCGGACAGGGTTCACAATCGTCGGATTATCTGGTGGTGCGATAACGCAGCGGTGGTGAGCGTGATCAATAACTATATGCCGCGCTGTCCACAGGTGGCAGACTTGATGCGACAGGTCGTTTTGGCATGCTTGCGACTGAATACTGTAGTCTGGGCGCGGTATATCCCAGGGAGTACTAACAAGATCGCTGATGCTCTTTCCCGTTTCAAGTGGGAGCTGTTCCAAACATTGGCACCGGAGGCAGACGAGGAGGGGCTGTCTGTCCCCGAGCACTTATGGCAGCTTGGCCGGGGGAGATGACGGAGCTCTTGAAGTCTTCGGTGTCGGCAGCTACATGGGCAGCTTATCAGCGGGGTTGCGGCAGCGTGGTGCGGTTCTTGATTGAGCATCAATGGAGGTGGGGACTACCCCCCGATCAGCTAATAGGTTTGTATGTGGTGGCGGCGAAGGCCACAGGATTGTCGCAGGCTACGGTGAGTAGGAATTTGGCAGGGTTTTCGTTCTTCGCTAAGGCAGTGGGGTGGGGGGCGGTTGGGGGGGAGGGGTTTAACGCGCAGGCTGCTGCAGGGTTGGGAATGCTCCTGTCCTTCGCCCAAGGACAGCAGGCAGCCCATTACTCACGAGTTGTTGCTGTGCCTGTGTGTGGTTTTGCCCCAAGTGGTCTCGTCCCGCTACGAGGGCGTCCTCTTTCGGGCGGTATTTTCCGTCACTTTTTTCGGTGCCTTCCACATAGGTGAACTGATTGCGGAGTCTGGGTGGGGGGCCAGCATGGGGGGCTTGCAAGTCCACCACGTGCGTTGGATGGAGGGCGGGGTGCATCTTTACTTGACGCGTTCCAAGACGAATCAGTTGGGGAGGGGCTCGTGGGTGTCGTTGGGGGCCCTGGGAGGGGCGGCCACGTGCCCGGTTGAGCTGCTGAAGGCCTATTTGCAGATACGGCCTGGTGGGAGGGGTAGCCTGTTTATGCACGAGGACAGGAGGGTCCTCACCCGCTTTCAATGTACGGCGGTCCTGCGGATGGCTTTACGGCGGCTCGGGGAGGATGCAGGGTTGTACGTGTTGCACTCCCTTCGTATTGGAGCGGCGACCAGTGTGGCGGTGGCGGGATTACCCGAAGGGGACATACGGCGAATCGGAAGACGGACCTCTCAGGCTTATTGGAGATACGTGCGCCTCTAGGGGCGCTGGGGGGCTGGTTAATTGTGGATATTTTTGTCTTGCAGATGTTGTTCCTGGCTTGTATTGCTGTTGGGTGATTGGCCACTCCTTTGTGTTCTGGGCCGGTCGGCGAGCAGCTACACGCCCGGTGGGGCAGAATATTGGATTGGATCAGTTCGGGGTGACCGTCTCATGGCTGGGCGAACGCGGTCTGCGATGGATGCAGCTCTTGCCTTTGCTGCGGCACCATGGGCGGATGCGAGAGCCGCTGGACGCAGTGGTGATACACTTGGGCGGCAACGATCTGGTGAACTGGACGTGCCGGCAGTTGATTCGGACCGTCATTAGGGACTTGACAGCAGTATGCGCGATGTTTCCGGATGTTCTTTTGCTGTGGTCAGACATTATTCCAAGGCCTGCTTGCAAGACTCAGCGGTGGTGGTCACGGGGTCTAACCAAGATTAATCGCCAAATAGGCAGATGGGTGGGGGAGCAGGGCGGGTGCCAAATTTTGCACCCATGGGCTGATGTTGAGTGTGTGGGCCTGTATTGGGCGGATGGGGTACATTTGTCCCCAGTGGGGATGGATTTGCTCCTTAATGATTGGCAGGAGGCCTTGGAGGATGTGCTGAACAATAGGGGCGCTGGTCGCAGCTTTGCCAGGGGGGGCAGCTCTGGCCGGTAAGGGCCAGAGCCGGTGGCGGGATCCCAGAGGTTTCCGGGGTCCGGAGCTGGAGCCAAGCAGTAGGGCGGGGGTGGGGTACCCCCGACCCGGACGGTCCCTCAGGCTTTTGCTAATAATATGGCGAAGCCGGAAGAGGGAGGCTAGGCAATTTGCCGGGGCCTGGACAAGGCGGAAGTGGAAGCGGCCTCACTTTGCTACTCACAAGGCTGGTGAAGGTTCGCTCTGCTGGGGGGGGGAAGTAATGTTAAAGTTGGAGTGTTGTTGTTTAACATTTATGGCAATAAAGCTGCGACCAGTTGAATTCCCATATAAGTGTTGTGTATTTATTTGTAAGGACTGTTGGGGGGGGGTGTTGGGAGGGGAGGTGGGCCGGTCCGCCGTACCCGATTATGGCAAGGCCGCGTGGCCCCCTTGCGGGCCGTGAGCGCAGCCGGCGTTAACCGGGGGGGGGTGGCCGGTCACACTCCCAACGGGTCGCGGCCGCGTGGTTCGCGGGGGAGGGCCCGCGGCGGCGAGAGGGCTCTCATTGGCTCCCGCGGCAATGGGCAGAGCGCTTGAGCCAATGGGAGGAGAGAGGTCGAGCATTGGGGGGGGGGAGGAGAGGGCATCGTGGCGTCCTTCGACCTTTCACTTCTGGGAGCCGGAGGAGCTGGACATCCCGCCCTCCTGCCCTTGGGTTAGGGCCCGGGGGTGCGGTGGCTTTTGTTTGGTGTTGCAGCTGGGGGGGGGCGCGGGATCCCAGAGGTTTCTGGGGTCCGGAGCCGGAGCCAAGCAGTAGGGCGGGGGTGGGGTACCCCTGACCCGGACGGTCCCTCAGGCTTTTGCTAATAATATGGCGAAGCCGGAAGAGGGAGGCTAGGCAATTTGCCGGGGCCTGGACAAGGCGGAAGCAGAAGCGGCCTCACTTTGCTACTCACATGGCTGGTGAAGGTTCGCTCTGCTGGGGGGGGGGGGAAGTAATGTTAAAGTTGGAGTGTTGTTGTTTAACGTTTATGGCAATAAAGCTGTGACCAGTTGAATTCCTATATAAGTGTTGTGTATTTATTTGTAAGGACTGTTGGGGGGGGGGGTGTTGGGAGGGGAGATGGGCCGGTCCGCCGTACCCGGTTACTTGCGATATTGGCATAACATAATTGTATCTTGAACGGCATTTAGGATGTTTTTCCTTTGACGGTAAAGATTGAAACAGTGTTCCTCCTTTTGTCAATTTGAGTTCTTTGACATTGGCGTAATCCTTTGGCTTGCAGTGTAAATGATGCTCAGGATAATCCTTTTAGCTGAGGATGTTTTACCCCCGAAGAAAAAGGTTTTCTATAAATTACAAGCAAAGTTGATATAAATCCATTATGGGGTTTACTCTTATTATTTCAAAGTATTCAATATTATGAGGTTAAAATATTGGCAATAGAACAGTACGTGTTGTGCTTTTAAAGGCAAGATTTTATGCAATAATTACTGATGGTTATATATTTTTTAAGTGTACATTATTTATGTAATCTTTTATTGCACACTTTATTATTCACATCATATGATATTTATTTAACTCATTTATTGCTTATTGACTGTCTCTATTAACTATTTTATTTGTTTATCATTTTATATGGTATTTATTTATTGTTCATTGGCTATCTTTATCCATTTCAGTGACACATGCATTTTATTTGAAAGAAGGCTTTTACAGAGAAGGTATTGGTAGATATATTCATGTTTTATATATGTCCTCCTTATCTCATTTCCATCTTTTGTGTTTTATATTGATTTTTAGTATGTTTTAATACATGTGCCTTTTATGATTGTTCTTTTTTAACTTTTATGATTATTTATTAAATCAGTATTGATGTTAGCGGCATTGTTTTTTAGTTATAACGTCAATATTTATGATTTTACACATTATATGTTTTATTAATTTTAATTGGTTCTGATGTTATTTATTTCAATTTCATTTTGTTTAATTATGATTCTTTGGGGTTTTTTGAGGTTTGCTCCCTCATATATCCCCCTGAAGAAGGCCGGGTGGCCGAAAAGCATAGGGGACAATAAAAGGGGTTTTTAAATCTGAACATACTGCCAGTCTTGGTATCTGTTCCTATTCATTATGGATATCCTGAAAACCTGACTAGGTATGCCCCAAGGACTAGGTTGAGAATCACTGCCATGTGGGTAAGCAGCATGAAATCTAGCTACTTGTTTGATATATTGTCATGTACTTGTGAACTGCATTGTCACTGTTGGAAACATGATTCGGGGTTTGATGGACTTTTGGTACTTATTTTCTTACATACAGGGTGGCCCAAAAAAAGTGAGAACTTCTCGTAGCATATAGGTTTTTTAAAAATTAAAAAAGACAGATATAAACGATTGACAAAATAAAAAAAACAAAGATGGCGACCGGAAATTGTCGAAATAAAGACGTTATATAGCTAAATAAGGTAAATAAGTAAACTATTTAAGCTTCTAATTTACGAGATGTTCTCACTTTTTTTGGGCCACCCTGTACATAAAAATCTGTGTAGCTCCTTTAATTTCATCCCATTGTTCTTCCATTTCCCCTATCTCTTCCACTCTGCCTCCTTCAGGTACTTCCCTATTTTACCAAAGTCAGCATGTTGGAAATCTAGTGCTTTAAGTTTGATGCGTCTAAAGAAACCCTGCCTTAGCTTGTATATAATTTCACTACTGTTTTGAGTTGAAGAGCTCAGATCTTTATTTTCATCTTCTTGTTGTTTGCAGATTCTATGTGCGTACTGCATATCTTTCAGACCAATTTTTAAAATGTTTAGGATCCATATTTTGGAAATTAGGGGCCCGATATTCAAAGGCATTTACATTTGTTGCAAATCTGCTAACTGTGTAAATGCTGCTAAGTGGAATATTCAGCAGCTGAATATCTGTGGCTGCTGCCACTGCATGCCTCATTGCTAACCAGTTAACATCAGGGTGTTCCAGGGCAGCAACCGGCCATAGCCATGCAGTGACTCAGTATTGTCACTGCCCAGTTATGGCTATGTGATGAAAGCAAGGCACGGAAGCTAACCAGGCAATGGCTGACTATCACAGCTACTTGGTTAGTTTCCTGCAAATACGGGCAACCCAGATAGCCAATACCAGGGCCTGATATCACTCTGGCATTGAATACCCCCCTCATCTCTCTTGCAGTTTGTTTTCTGAAAGAGAGCACCTCTGATCAGAGAGGACAAGATTGTACAGCAAGTTGCTGTTATTTGTTTCTGCTGTGGTTGTTACATTTATGCTGTTCTAGTCACAGGAAAGGAGGAGAGATCAGAATATCAGCCTGGAGCCTGGTTTAAAATAGGCAAATGAGGGAACAGTTTGTTAAGCCCCATTTGTGAAAAGAAGAGAAGTAAGTACATAAATTTCTAAGAATGATACAATAATACATTTACTGGATGAGGACAACGCAGCCTTCCCCCACTATGTACTCCAGTCCCGTTAAGGAACCAGGACCGAAATCACCTGCAAGCTTCAGAGCCAAAGTGGTAGTGTCTTTAAAGGCCCGCCTCAATCTGACCACCATGTCCTGAGTGAAAAGGGACTCCAAGGAGCAGTAAGAGCGCGGTACCTCCTTCTCTTATCCTGGCTCCAGCACAGGCCTCAGCCCGCCGTGACCCTCGACATGACTGGAAGCCCTGGAGGACGAGGTAGCCTCGCCCACCACGCATTTTCCTCCCGCTTCACCTCACCCCTCAGACTAAGGCAATCGCCAAATCCACCACCACACTTCAGATCATGCAGCATTAATTTAAACATAAAACTTTACAATTTAAAACTTCATTGCTGCTGTCCTTTTTAACAGCAATCATGCAGCTGAAGCTTTTCAAAAATCTGTGTCTGTCGCTACTGCTCAGTGCAGCCTCTTCCAAAAGGTTTCTAACCTGCTAGGGCTGTTTGAAATCCTTCAGTCCAGACCTGTGTCATCTGGGGACTGGCAGGAGGAAACTGCCTGTCTGCACCATCTTGAATGACCAACTGAACTTTAGATAAGATATTCAATTTTACTTTTCAAATCAGTTGAATTTTTTGCCACAGGGCAAGGGTCAGTACATTGGTTGCATTAATGGCTGAGACCAGGCTTAAATAATTTGAAATGCTTTCACTCATATAAAAGTCAGCAAATGATTATGGGCTTTTATCGACTACATTTCTAACTAGTTCCCAATAGCTGCTACTGTTATTCCCAGGAGCACCCTAATCCCCTAGATCTTTCTCTTACCTATCCAATCCTTCTTACTGTATATTTCTTCTGTCTTCTGCTCCCCTCTCCATCTTTTTCTTATGGCTCCACATCACTTTTTCTTCCTATTGTTGACATTCCTTAATCTCCGATAATATCAACAACTTCAAGCCTCCCCCTCCTTATCATCCGCTCTTCACCATCCTCACTTCTCCCACATTCTTGTCATCAACCCTGTGATCAGCTCTAGAGCTTTACCATTTTCATCCTCACATTCAGCTATCTCCTCTCTCTCTGAAAGAACCTCACCCTCATTAACGTCATGCCATCTCCTCTGCCCCACACTCTTCTGTTCCTCCTTCTATCATCTGGAGATTTTGATCCCAACCCTGACTCCCTTTCTCACACTCAAATCTTATTCATATCTCTCTCATTTCCCTCTCCTCTCTCCCTTTCTCATGTGCCTTATGGAATGCACACTCCATTTCAAGTAAGCATGCCTTTAGTCATAATTTTTTTATCTTTCATTCTCTCCATCTTCTTGCTCTAACTGAGACCTGGCTCCTCCCAGAAGACTCAGCTTCAGTCATGACCCTCTGTCATGGTGGCTACCAATTCTACCACACACCTTGTCCCACTGGCCGTAGTGGTGTTGTTGGGTTTCTACTCTCTCATCCCTGCCAATATCAGCCCCTCCTTCTGCCCCAGTCTCACTCCTTTCCCTCCTTTGAAGTCCACTCCATCCACCTTTTTATTCCACTACCTCTCTGGATAGTTGTTATTTATTGACCCCCTGACAAATCCACCTCTACCTTTCTCACTGACTTTGACTCATAGCTTTCTTCTTTCTGGATTCATCTTCCCCTTCCCTTATTCTCAGTGATTTTAACATTCATGTTGATAACCCCTCTGGCCCTTATGCCTTAAAGCTCCTTTCCCTTACCTCCTCATTCAACATCCAGCTTTGTTCTACTGCCCCCACTGCCTTGGCCTTGTCTCTTTTTCTAACTGCTTACCCTCAAACCTCTGTACCTCTGTTCTTCCCTTATCTGACCATTGCCTGCTCAGCTTCACCCTTCATCATCTCCCACTTCAATCTCCTCCAACCTTTTTAGAAATCTTCATGCTAATGACCCATCAGCTCTCTCCACTACTGTCCCATCACCTCATTCCTCTACTATGTCATTGGAGTCTGTTGATGAGGCAGTAACTTCCTATAACATTGTACTTTCCTCTGCTCTGGATGTTCTTGCTCTGCCCATGACAGTTCCTATGAGGCGTATTGTACTCCAGCCCCGGCTGTCTTTGACTACCCACTATCTATTTTCCTGTGCCCTCTCAGCTGAGTTCCTGTGGCTCAAATCCCATACCCTCACAGACTTTCTACACTTCAAATTCATGCTTGCCTCTTTCCAGTCAGCCATAGCCCTTGCCAAACAAAACTCTTATGTCCACTCGACTAACTCTCTTGCCTCTGACCCTTGCCATGTCTTTGCAACCTTTTACTCTCTCCTCAAGATACCTCCACCTCTGACCCCTCCTTTCCTATCTCCCCAAACCTTAGCCGACTATTTCCATGACAATGTCCACAAGATTAAATTGCAATTGCTCATGAGATCATCTCTTTCCTCTCGTCCCCCTCTTCACTCCCAACTCTTCCCCTTAACCTCTGCCACCCCTTCTTTTTTTATGATTTCTGAGGAGGAAGCTGCATATCTTCTTTCCACCTCCAAACTCACTACCTGCTCCTGTGATCCTATTCCCACCCATCTCCTGAGATCCATTTCCTCCACTGTCATCCCATCCATCTCTCATATTCTCAACCTATCACTCTCTACTGCTACTGTTCCTGCAGCCTTCAAGCATGCTATGGTGATGCTTTTCCTCAAGAAACCCTCATGTGACCCTACCTGTCCTATTTATCGACCCATCTCCCTCATCCTCTTCATTTCTAAACTACATAAACATGTGATTCACCACCATTGCCTTGACTTTCTCTCCTCTCATGCCCTTCTGGATCTATTGCAATCTGGCTTTCATCCTTTACATTCTACTGATACGGCTCTTGCCAAAATCTCTAGTGATCTTTTCCTGAAAAAATCCAAGGGTCTTTACTCAATCCTCATCCTTTTTGACCTTTCTGCTGCTTTTGACACTGTTGACCACCTTCTTCTCCTCTCTACCTTGCCTTCACTTGGTTTTAAGGGCTCTGTGCTATCCTGGTTTTCTTCTTATCTCTCCCATCACACTTTCAATGTTTGTTTTGGTGGATCCTCCTCTTCTGCTATTACTCTCTCAATTGGAATACCCCAAGGGTCAGTCTTGGGCATAGTCCTTTTATTTCTCTATACCCAGTCCCTTGGTGCAGCCCTCCCAAGGTTTTCAGTACAGTCTTAACACTGATGAATTTCAGATCTATCTTTCTACATCTGAAATCTCCCTGGCATTCCAGGCCTGGATCTCTGCCTGCCTATCTGTCATTGCTGCCTAGTTGTCTAATCGCTGATTGAAATTGAACTTGGCTAAAACCAAGCTTCTTATTTTTCCCCCTAAACCCACATTCTCTGTTCCTTCTTTCTCAATCTTTGTGGATAAACCTCTACTACTCCCTACTTCCTCGGCATGCAACCTTGAAGTCATCTTTGACTCCCCCCTCTCCTTCTCCACATACAGCCAACTGATAGCTAAAACCTGTCTATCCTTTCTCTATAACATTAGCAAAATTTGCCTCTTCTTTTATGAACACACTACTAAAACACTTATCCACTCTTTAGTTACCTCCCATCTAGACTATTGCAGCCTTCTCCTTTCTGGTCTCCCTCTGAATCTAAATCTAAATCACAACTAATCTTCCATCAGCCTTGTTGTGCTCTATAACCCCACTTCTCAAGTCACTTCAACGGCTCCCTATCCGTTTCCATAGCCAGTTCAAACTTCTCCTACTGGCCTATAAATGCACTCATTCTCCTGCTCCTCTCCACTACCTTCCCTCTCTTATTTCTCCCTACACCCATCCCCATGAACTATGCTCCTCTGGCCGATTGTTTCTGTCTGTGCAATTTGATCCTTTCACTTTGCTGCTCCTTATACCTGGAACAAACTACTTAAGTCTGTTATCAGCCTTCATCTCTGGCCTTTTTCAAATCCATGCTGAAAACTCACCTTTTTGAGATTGATTTTGGATCCTGTTCCTATATGTCTCCTTACCATTCCCTCAATGTATTCTTGTCCTCAGCTGTTGTGTTGTTTGTCTTGACTACAGTAGATTGTAAGATCTGACAAGCAGGGACCATCTTTTATATGTTCCTGTGCAGCATTGCATACGCCTTGTAGCACTATATAAATGATCAGTAGTAATAGTAGTAGAAATCCAGGTTTAAAGTTCGTAAGCGGCGGCTAGCCATGTTAGATTGGCTAGCTGCCACCGCTGAATATCGGGCCTTAGGAGTCTAAACAAACTGCTTTGAAAATTGTCTTAGCTGTGAAAGAGAAGACTAAGGGATGGATTTACGCTGTGGAAAAAAGTTAGCAGCTTAGCACTGATTTTCAGCACTATGCGCCTAACAAAGGCCTAATAAGATGTAGATAGTTTCCCCAGTTACTTCCAAGTTGATCTCCCCGTTCATTGTAAATACAACTCAGAGTGCCTGCGTTGTATAGTTGATGTTGAATGTAAACCGCGCTGATCTAAAATAGCGTGGTATAAAAGAAATGTAAAATAAATAAATAAATAATAAATATTTAATAACCTGCATTAACTATTTAATACAGAAATCAATTCACCTTAAGCGCAATGTGTGTTAAAAAACAGCAAAATATAATAAATGCATGTTAATTCACACTTTAACCGCTAATGTGAAATTAATCAAAATGAGGAGAAGGAGGAGGGGAAGGGTTAGTTAGGACACTTAACTGCAAAGCATGCAGTTAACACAGAAATTCAATGGTGCCATCATAGGTATAGCTAACTGCTTCTGGATTACCTGCTACTGTATCAATGCATAGTTTCATAGCTGGCTTCCTACACATGCCACAGATGCCCCCTTTTAAAACATATAATTACTGTGCTTGTTTTGCAATTAACACAAAGTACCCTCCTTAAGAGCAACTCTCAGTATTTTCATCACCTTTAGCAATATTGCAGAGTGAAATACTAATTCACATGGATATATTTTGGAATAAAGATCACTATAATTTGTAGAATTTCAGGAAATACATAAGGGATTCATGTACTAAAGGTCTTTTTTCATTTTGTGTCCATGGGAAAAAATACATAATACAGATGTCCTTTTAAATGGGTTTAGAGTTATTGGTACGTAATGTTCCTATGTTTTTCTGCTGTGTTAAACAGTTTGTTTTATGGATAGTGCTCAAGGCCATTAATCTGTATTCAACCAAGCCTTTGGAGATATATGAGGTGATGCATTTGAGTGACCTACAAAATAATTCTCTTCCAAAATGAGAAGCATTGTTTGATATGATTTACTTTTCTCTTGGCTATAGTTTTCTTCTATCTCAATGGCATGCATAATTGGAATGCACAAACTAAACATGATGAATTTAGAGGTTTACCTCTCTTTAATTTTTATACCCATTTTGACTTTTAAGTGTTCCTGTACATTTAAACATCTGCATATGAATTATGCCAATAAATATATTTTGGAGGTAATTTTATAACAGGTTGCCAGCATACAGAGGCCACATAGGTACCTAAATGTCTTTAGAAAATACTAGCACAAATTCATCAGAAGTTAGGGAAAGAATGAAGGACTTCTTGCCATACACTGGGAGAGGTACAAGTGGTGTGGTGCCTCTTCCCTTTGTTATATAGTGGGGAGACCATATGGACTGTCAATATAAGACTTATGAAATAGAAATTGCCTATAATATAGAGATTTGAATGGCCCATTAGTTTTACCCTGTGTGCAATTTAAACATACCTTTGAAGATGTGAAGTTTAGGGTGCTGCAAGTGATATAAACCAAAGTTTTTTAAGACGTGAGCAAAGATGGATTTTTTATTTACATTATGGAAACATCTTGGGGTTTAAATAAAGAAATTAATTGGTCTCTGTTTTCGTGAACTCATATTTTTCATGACAGGGTTTCTTGTTCCTGCAGTTTGAGAGTGCCGCCTCTTTAAGGCATCAGACTCTTGAAAGAGTCAGGGTGATGTCATTATGGGACACAATGGCTAAACAAGAAAGCATAGGACAAACAAGAAGATCTATAAAGGACAAAAAGGGACTCTAGAGCTTAATAATTGATATGAAAAGGTAGACTGGATAAAATGTATTTTCTTTATCTGCCATCATGTTTCTGTTTCTATGTAACATTGATTTTGCATTTGTATTTTTGGCAACATTACTTCTGTTTTAGGGAATGGAAGTATGGTTTTGCATCACCAATGTTAATTTTAAATTCCAATTTCTAATGCAAAAAGTTCTTATATGTCAGCTTGATCCCTAGCAGTAATACCACTAGACTACCCCTAGGGGTCAAGAGCCATCATTTTTAAACCTGGAGGCAAATGGGACTACTACTACTAATAATAATAATAATTTGTATAGCGCTGCAAGGCATACACAGCGCTGTACATATAGATGTATGACACAGTCTCTGCTCATCAGAAGTTACAATATAATCAAGACAAAACACATAACAAAACTGGGGACTAAAGTATGGTAAGATAAAAATAAGTAGTGGGCAAGAGAGTGAGGAGCATCAGGGTCACTCTTGCCCCATATGCTCTAAACCACCAGGGATTCGAGATGTAGGCCTAAGGAGGCCTAATGGGGACTCTTTGGAAAGGGTGGGGAGCTGTTTTGTGGGAGGTAAAAGTGGTGGGTACTTCTTTGAGGCATGAAGAGAGAATCCATGGGGTCACTTTGTGGGGAATGAAGGTTCTTGACTTGGGTCCAGGGAGGTCTTCAGGGGGATGGAAGGGGGGGGGGGAGGAAGGAGAGTCCATTCAACATTAGGTCAGCACCAGGACCCTTATAAGATGGCATTGGGTTGTATGTTAGCAGCTCGAGGCTCTTGGGCAGGAAAAATAGAACAGCTTGCAAGGGTAATCACACATTGTACTATTGATATACTGCAGGATTCAGCAACCTACGGTTGAGAGTTACTGAAGGTTAGTGACTCCCATAATAAACTGAACTGCAGTAAAATGCAAACTTTTACTGCAGCTTCGTAACTAGGTCCTTAGTCTCTCTGAACACTTGCAGTCTGGATACAAAGTCTCTAATAGGAGGAAAAAATGTACTCTCAAGAGCCAAAACATGTTGCTAGAAACATTTCCAATGAAACATTGCACACTTTATTTGGTGTTTTAATACAAAGGACTTGTCTGGGAACAATTATTCAAAACAAAAACAATTTCAGATTGGTAAATAAATTTTAACTGTCAAAGGATTCAGTTTAAACCTATTAAGGATTTCTGATCCTTCCTTGGCACATTCTCCAGCATTCTATTTGGATTTTAGGCTACTTTTGAACTAGTACTGGACTTTCTGAAATCTCAGGATCCTTTTGCTTTCTTATTCCAAGAGGATTATTTTAGAAGCCTTATTTGTGTTTTGGACATTTGAAAACAGATACACAGACATCCACTTCACAAGGGCATCCCTGCAGCCATTTTAGAAACTTTGCATATGGTTTGTGGTGCAGTTCCAGAACAGCACTTCCAGCCATGGTTGTTGAGGCATCCATGCCTATACTTCCTCCCAACCATGAATAAGGAGCAAACAAGTGCTCATTTAATGGTGGCAACTGAATCAGGGGGAAGATTACAATGTACTGTCAATGTCACTACAATATTTCCAGGGCAAGGAAACCCACATGTAAATACAAACCCCAAACAGATTACCAGTGGTGTACCAAGGGTGGGCCAGTGGGTGCAGCCCACCCTGGGTTGTTGGCAGGGAGGGGATGCACCCTCACCAGGCCCACACCTCTGAGGCAGCACAGCAAAGCCAGGTGGCTTGCTGCGTTACCTCCAATGCAGACCCAGTGGTTCTTCTCTCCCAGTCGAAGTGGGTTCGGAATGCCACGGCAGGTTACTAACCTCCCACCGCCTATCTGAGAGTCGGCAATGTCACTGAACATGGATGTCCCTCTTCTGGAACATGCTGGCTGAGACATCCAAGGAGCCATTTCTGCAGTCGTCCATTTGGGGATGTCTATGTTTCTAAAATCAGGCCAAAATGTAAATGTCCCTGTGGCCTTCCCAAACATTTTGCCCTGAACGTCCCAAATTGCACTTGGATGAACTTTCTAAAATGATACTTCAAATGAATAAATATCTCTTCTTACTTCTTTCTTTTTGACTCCTGGTCAAGAACACAGGATGGTCAGCTCTCATCTGTCTCGTCTCTGTCCTCATGGCTGGGTACCTTTGAATTGTAATCTGACAATCACTTTTTGCCACTCCTGAAAAAATCATTGTGCACTGCTGAAACTCAGATAGACGTCATTTTTCCATGTGAAAGACAGACCCAGACTGTGAGCTTTACTTTGTATGGGTAGAGATAATCTATACTCCACTGCTGATCCCCAAGGACCAGAGGAATAACCACAGGGACTGTAGTGTATAGTGCAAGAGCTAATGAAATTGGAGGAGTGCTCCTCCTGCTCCAGCTCCTTTCTCTGAAAAGAAAAAATATTCTCTGACCAAAATATTATTGGGATTCACTGATCAACACTTGATTAAACAATTACAGTCACTCCTTGAGAAAAATGTCATAGCAAATGATTCTGTCCACTCACTACATTGATAGTCTCATCTCTTAATTACCTCAGAGCTGGCCTCAAAATTCTACTACTTATACATTGTACATTATAGATACATCATTTTATGTTACAGATTTGCTTATTCATTACACTCCCTTGTCAGACCTTGATGTCCTCCTAAGGCTCTTATTATCCCCTCCCCACTCCAGTTAGAATGGAAATCACAAAGTGGAGCGCCTTCCACTATGTAGCGCCTTCATTACAAAACATTCTTCTTGATCTGAGGGCTGAGAGGTTCTACTCCTATTTCAAGTCTGGTATCAAATTTTGGTTTTGGTCATTGACATTCAATAAGCTGGGAAATAGTTGGCTGGAGCTAGTCAACAGTTTCCTTTGTGAATTCTGATGGTCTTTAATTTCACTTTATGTATCATTTCACTTTTTAGGTGAATTTCACTTCATCAATAGAACCTTTTCCTAGAGGGTCCATCCATCTGTGTTTCTCTCTGTCCATACATCTGCATGCATCTGTTTGTACATACACATACAGATATATATATTAATTCACTATTAGCAAAGCAGGCATGGTGAAGAAACCGCTGGCTGGTGGGAAGGCCAGGTTCCAGCACCAATCAAAGAACTCAGCTGGTAGAGGAAGAAAAATACAGTAAAGAAGCATGGGTGGCAGACATGTGGAGGCCAATTCCATAACATGCACGTCCGGCCCGCAGATATAGTTAAACTAAAAATGGGCCCCGTTCGAACTGAATTCTGCATCTGCGGGTCAAGTTGTGCCCACAGGTCCAGAATCGGGGAGGTAGATGTGTTTGGCGTGGCACAGGCAAAGCGCTTTTCAGCTGGCTCATGCATGCATCCTGCACATGCCTGTGCATGGGTGCAAGCATAGGCCATGCGATATAATGGAGAAACTGATCCCCTGTCAATATTATTGAACACAGGTAAAAATTTTGGACGTCCCTGTGGCTGCTATATTCTGAAAAGTTACGCATTTTATATCCTGCCTGTCTCCGCGATGTACGTGCATCTCCTAGGCAGATGTTTTTGACCTACTATTGCTCTCTAACAAAGAGATGTAACTGATGAGTTAGCAACCATCCTAGATACAGCAAGAATCTATGTTTGTCCATCTAACTATCTCACAATAATGGGTGACCTGAACCTATTATCCATCTCACTAAGCCAATCCAAATCCTTCTTGGAAGTCATGGAACATCTCCAATTCACCCAGCTGATCCAAGCCCTGACCCATGCCAAAGGAAATAATCTTAGACTTCATATTTGTCCAAAACTAGCTTCTTGAAACCAGGGCCGCCCTGTCCATTGTGTGAGAATATTGTTCACACAGGGCCCCATGCGAACTTCATTCTCATACAGTGGTGTTCTTGAAATGCCAGCTTCAGAGGGAACCGGGGAAGCCCGCGTGAGACCCCAGCTCACCTCTGCACAGCCACCAGTATGGAGAATAGTGTTTTCCCTCACACTGACAGCTGTGTTCTTGTGAAGCGGGTGAGTGCAGAGAAATGCCCTTTAAACTTTCCCGTGAATGAAAATATCTCAGTGACCCAATGACACAAACTAAATCAAAATTCACAAAGTCATCGGTAAATATAGTCCCTGCTAACCAAACTAAACAATTGTGTACAGATACAGTTGTCAGGTTCAGCAGACAGGAACAGCGAGAGAGAACTCTCTGCACAAAAAGTCTGCAGACCCTGTCTCAAGTATTCGACCGCTGAATTGCAGAAGTAGAAACGCCGTAAGCCAACGGTTTTTATATGTAGCAGTCCTGGAAACTGATTGGCTGATGGAATGATGTAACTATTTCTATCAGAAACCGGCCCTGATGTTCCTATTGACAGCGGGTCAGTATGAATTTTTAAAAGGAAAAAATCCAGCCAAAGAAACAGCTTGTTAAGATATCACAGTCATCGTCCTTTCCCTCTTCGTAGGGGGCTTCCTTTTAGCCAATTTTTATGGCTCTGCCGCATTTGTTGCACTCTGCAGGAATTCAAGCAACAGACTGATTTTTTGAGTACACGGCTTAGAGATCATGGTTATCCTAAGAGCATCATCAGGAGGGCTTACCTCCATGCCCGATTTTCTTATTTAGAGTGGCTGCTAGGGGTCCCATCGGTGGAGCCCACAGTTTCCTCTGGGACAATTACCAGTGATCGTATATTGAGAATTTTGCCTTTTATGAATCATACTTTGGCCATTACCAACATGTTGAAGAAACATTGGCATGTACGCCAATTACATCCTTGTTTTCACAAACCTTTAACCCTGGCTTAGACTAGAGGTGCAAACCTTCGGGATCGTTTAGTACATTCAGCACTACCAGTTGACAGCCCTCCAGAATCATCATCTCATCGGGGCTATTATGCTTGCAATCCTTGCAAGTATTGTCGGAACACTTTGGAGGGCGAATCATGGATTCATCCCGACACAGGCCGAAATTATAGATTTTTGGGGTCCACACGTTTGACTAATTATGTTGTATATATGCTTCAGTGCCCTTGTTCTTTACTATACATTGGCCTGACCATCCGGCCAATCAAAATTCGGCTAGTGGAGTATGCCTCCTGTATAAGAGCTTTGAATCTTTCAGCTCCACTAGTGGAGCATTGCATTGTGGCTGATCACACGTTTTGGGATTTGAAGTGGAGAGTTATTGATAGCATTCCACCTGACCTGAGGGGTGGTGATCGTGTGTCTCGGCTGCAGTGGTTGGAACAGAAATGGATCTTTCGTCTCCACACAGTGACTCCGGGGTTTTGAACTTGGAACAATAGTGGTGGAGCCTTTTATAGTTTGGTTTCAACCAACACATTCTTAAGGCATCCTTGATGAGTTGAACTCCCCGTTTTTTCCTCTTAAACATTCATACTGATCCTCTGTCAATAGGAACATCAGGGCCGGTTTCCGATAGAAGTAGTTTTGCCATTCCATCAGCCAATCAGTTTCCAGGACAGCTACATATAAAAAACATTGGCTCCCAGCGTTTCTACTACTGCAATTCAGCCAGTGAATACTTGAGACAGGGTCTTTCTGGACCCAAAACATGCATGTTGTGCAGTCTTAAGCCAGCGAATGTAGACTGGCTAGGTATCGCCGAGGATTGAGATAAGTTTCCTTTTAATCACCTTGATGGTCATGAAAATTTAAATAAAATAAAAAAGGGCTTTGCAGACTTTTTGAGCAGAGAGTTCTCTCTCGCTGTTCCTGTCTGCTGGGCCTGACAAATGTATCTGTACACAATTGTTTAGTTTGGTTATCAGGAACTATATTTACCGATGATTTTGTGAATTTTGCTTTAAACATTCCCAGCATTCAGCACGCTTCACTGTCAGTGTGAGGGAAAACACTGCTCTTCACACTGGCGGCTGTGCAGAGGTGAGCATCTCCCTTTGAAGCCGCTTAGACATGTGCAGGGATCTTCAAGGGGGGGAGTGTCTAGGATAGGACTGGAAATTGCCGATGGGGGGCTAGGATTGGATATGGGCTGATGAGGGGCTAGGATAGAACTGGAAATGGCTGATGGGGGGCTAGGATTGGAAATGGGCTGATGGGGGGCTAGGATAGGACTGGAAATGGCCGATGGGGGGGGGCTAAGATTGGAAATTGGCTCATGGGGGGGGCTTGGACTGAAAATGGGCTGATGAGGGCTCAAATAGGACTGGAAATGGCTGTTAGAGAGAGCTTGGACTAGAAATAGGCTGATGTGGGGCTAGGATTGGAAATGGGCTGATGGGCGGAGTTTGGACTGGAAATGGGCTGATGGGGGACTGGAATAGGACTAGAAATAGCTGATGGGGGCTAGGACTAGAAATGAGCTGATGGGAGGGATAGAACTAGAAATGATCTGATCGGGGCAGCTAGGACTGGAAATGGCTGATGCAGGGGCACAGGGGCGTATGAGCCGATTGGCTCGTAACTCACTACTTGCACTTAAACGTAACAAAGACTCTCACTATCTGGCTCACTTATGGCAGCCCCTCACCCTCACTGACACCTTCTATCTCTGGTTCCCTTATATCTTTAGTTTCTTGATTTCACTACCTAGGTGTTCTCTTTGACTCAGTCCTCTCTTTTCGGGATCACATTTCACTTGTCTCAAATACCTCTTTTTTCTTTTTTGTGCCAAGTTCGTGCTATTCGACCTTTCCTTACCCCACAAGCCCTCACTACTCTCCTCTCTCTTGTGATGTCTCGTATTGATTTCTGTAATTCTGTTCTGGTTGGCCTTCCCATTTCACAATTACATCATTTACAAAGAATTCAGAACACTGCCACACGTCTCATCTCTCACTCCTCCCGACGGGATCACATCGCCCCTCTTCTCATCAATCTTCACTGGCTCCCCATTGATTTCCGTATCTGGTATAAACTTCTCTCATTGGTCCACCAAGTCCTCTACACTCATTCACCTCAGTACTTGGCAGACCTTATTCAATTTCACATTCCCGCCCGCTCACTCCGTTCTTTATACATTAACTGCTTGCACCTCCCCCTCCCTCTCATGCTCACTTGCAGTCTACCCACTCTTCTGCCTTTTTCTTCATTGGCCCTGCCCTTTGGAACTCCCTACCCATTACCCTCAGGCTTGAGCAAAACCACACTACCTTCAAGAAATCCCTGAAGACCCACCTTTTCTCCTCCACTTTTGATATCCCCACCCCTGCTGTGTGATACTGCCTCTTGCCCTCCTCTCACTTCTATGTCCTGTCGTGTGATTGTGCTGTGTGCTGTCCTATCAAATATTGTACTTTTCTTTCTGTTTCCGCCAATTTGGCTCTCTGTATATTATCTTTTATTGTAAACCGTTTTGATCTATTTGGACAAGCAGTATATCAAATAAAATACATGTAAACATAGGAGAATGGGGCTAGAAGGGAGAAGATGCTGAGTGGGGCTGCAACTAGAAGGGAACTTATGTTGGGGGAGGGCTAGAAGGGGATGGAGCTGGGGGAATGAGGGTGGAGTGGGGAAAAGATATTTTGTGTGAGAGGGAAGAAAAATCTACGATTGGCTGCGTATTGGGAGGATAAGTGGGGATAGAGGATGGAAGGGTGAAATTTAAGTGGATGATAAAGGAATAAAGAAAGAAATGGGGGAAAGAGCAAAAGGGGAAAGATCAGTATGCTAAAGCAGATGTAGAGCGAGATTTGAAAAAGCCTAGAAGAGAGAAGAAAAGACAAATGGACAGCTAGCAGAAGACAAAAAGAAACCAGAAGAAACTTACTGAAGCAATCACAACTGAAAAATAAAATGACTAAACAAAAGGTAGAAAAATACTTTTCTATTTTGAATTTATTAACTAGAATATGTCAACTCTGGGAAATGTTATCGCTAACGTCTTTGCATTTGTGTTTAGTACAAGAGGAAATTCATTTATAATTTTATTTCTCCAGTGTTGTTGTACATTTTAAGTTTGGCTTTTGTGGTTCCCAATTTAATTATTGTATTCCAATTTCTAAATTGTGATCCCTTTTCTTTGTTTGGTGACAGTCTATGTTCTGCATGTATATCCGAGCTGAGGTATTCTGTTCATGTAGTTTCTGTTTGACAGTGCATCTTTTTCCCCAGTAGAAGATGTATTGGTATTCTCAGAGATGTAATGGTTTAATACTTGCAGTGCTGCCTTTGTGAGTCCTGGTAGTGCTGTTATGATATGGCAGGTTTGCTATGGTTTCTAAATGGTCAGTGCATATAGTACTTCCTAATGTGCCTGGTTGTTGGCATTGGAGTATAGTAATGTAGAAATCTGGTAGTCTTTCTCCAGACACTCATTAAGAGGCATGTTTACTAAACGTTGGTGCATGTTAACATTATGCAAATATTTATGCAAACGAGGCTCCTTATGCAAATGATGCCCCGCAATGAGTCTCTGCACATGGTCCCACTCCCCCCTTGGGCCTCCCCTGCTTGAAACCCATGCAATTCTCAGCTTTCTGCTCACAGAAATCCCATGGTTGGATCACTACACCATCACCTGCCACCTACCACACCACTCAACTCCAAAAACAAATGCTAACCACAGCATCCACCAGCACCATTTCAAGCATTTTGACAGACAAACCTTCATTGACAAAATTCTCCCTTTTCTCAATGCAGAACCACTTGACCTTGACCTCTCAACAAACAAATGGATAAACACAATTGAAGCTTTTGCTACAGCTCCTCCCACTAGAGGTGTGAAACATAACACTGTATCAACAGCCCTTGGTACACTCCAAGCCTTAATGAATTAAAGTGGAAACTACGGAAACTTGAATGCAGATGGAGAATCACACTTGATGAACAAGCAAAAAGTCTTTGCCTACTCACCATACAAATATGTTGTTCCAAGACCAACAAAACAAAAAGAGATTGCCACCCCAAATCAATAATGAAAACAATAAATAAACTCAGAGAGCTGTACGAGATAATTAACAGACTAACAAAAGACAATAGCCAAACTCACAACATGAATACCCTTGAACCACAAGACTTTGCTAAATTTCTGCAATCAAAATGCCCCACGCCATCACACACCTTGCCTTCTCCTCCAACCTCTAGAAAGCCCATAGACCAAAACTGCATAATCAGACTACTGCGTTCATTCAGACCTATTTCTGCAGGATAGTTGGAGAACATAATCCACAGCCTCAACACCACAACTTCCCCACTTGACCCTTACCCCACCACCTGGTTTATGATCTTGAAAACAGAGCTTATCCCAATCCTCCTCAAACTAATCTCCACCTCCTTCATCCAAGGATATTTCCCAAAATACCTGAAAACAGCTTCCATTTGCCCAATACTCAAAAACCCCAAACTCGATTTTAATGTCCCGAGCTCTTACAGACCTATTTCCAGCTTGCCATTCTGTTGAGAAAGTAGTCCTCCATCAACTTCAAAATTATATTGACACAAATGCCTCCTTGGACTGGCAGCAATACAGAATCCGCAACCACCACAGTGGAAACCTTTCTAATTTCTTTAACTGACAGACTCATTAAGGGCATAGAAAACTCACAACAACGCTTTATCCTCATGTTTCTGGACATTGCTTCAGCCCAATAGCATGTCAGGACATGCTCCTGCAGCGACTATTTAACATAGGAATTTGTGACACTACCCATGAATGGCTTCGCTCATATCTCACAAACCACTACCAGTATGTGCAAATTGGCTAAAAAACCTCCAATCCATTCTCTCAGACACAAGTAGTCCTTCAGGGCTCTGCCCTCTCTGTATTATTATTTAACATCTATGTACCCACTGCTCCTTGTAGGTCATCCCTATCTCTTATATCTGAAGAAATAGGGGTGACCTACATGGAGCGGTGAGTACACCTCTAAACAAAGATATGGGGAGGGGTGATCTGCACAGAGCTGCATATTCACCTGCTCTTGCCAACTTGATGGGCAGACTAGATGGACCATACTGGTCTTTATCTGCCGTCATATACCATGTTACTATGTTACAGCCAGTCTGTGACATCATAAACACATTTAACAACTTGAAAAACTGAAAGTGAACAAGGCCATAGGACCAGATGGGATACATCCCAGGATACTGAAAGAGCTGAGAGGTTCTTGCAGGGCCATTAAAGGATGTTTTCAACAGATCCTTGGAAACAGGAGTAATTCCTCAGGACTGGAGAAGGGCAGATGTGGTACCTTTTCACAAAAGTGGAGACAGGGAAGAAGTGACAAACTACAGGCCCCTGAGCCTTTCCTCGGTGCCGGGAAAGTAATGGAGGCGCTTCTGAAAGAGCGAATAGTGGACTTTCTCAAAACCAACAGGTTGCATGATCCGAAGCAACATGGTTTTACCAAAGGACGATCTTGCCAAACAAATCTGATTGAGTTCTTTTGCTGTAGCAAAGTGCAGTCAATGAATAAGTCCAGGAGTCGATTGACAGGGTCCAAGTCAGTTTATTGTGCACAAGGCTCAGTCAGTCAAAGCAGCAAAAGGTACTGAGCCGAGGTTTATACAGAGACATAACTTTTTATACCGCTTTTTTAGTTTGATACATGAAAACATTCTATTGGTTCTAGCTCGATACATGCACACTTCTCATTGGTTATACATTCCCTTCATTTGTCCAATTAGAAATCCCTCCGAAACCTAGCAACCAGCCCCCTCCCTTAGAATTGCTTGAACAATGGTATAGTCTTAGCTTGGTAACTTTTCTACTGCAAGGTTAACTTCGGCTCCAGGAATGCATATACTGTTACTTTCACTGTTACTTTCTTGTTCTTTCACATACAAGAGAATAATAGAAGACTTATGCATTCATAAAATCTTCTTATTAAGCATTTTAAAACATCTTTCTCAGTTTTCACAGATTTATGGTTCTTTTCTAGCTGTAATGGAAATTAGGATCCAGGCCTAACTTACAGGCCTTTCATAGTAGCAGGCCATGCTAGGCCATAGCCTACCTCATTCCCCCCTTTAATTATTCTCACCCGCAAGTGAGGAAGGGTGAGAATTAAATCACTCATTAGTTAATTGACACATTATACAGGTGTAACATCATCAGCATTATGGGGTATAGGGTGATATCGCCACATAGCTAATACTTTCGCAGCTGCCTTCCGCTCTATAGTGTTATCAAGTGATGAAGTTATCATGCGTAAGCAAAGGGGTAGGAGACAAGGGAGCAATAGGCACATGGCTAAAATTAATAAGACAATCAACATAAGGGATTTCAGACCACCAATCCAAGAAAACAATGACCCAAACCACCCATCTATCTTTAAACTGTGCCATGTCTGGACAGGCACAAATGTCTGCTCTCTCATCTGGATGGCTAAGTCTTCAACTACATGCCCATTATTATCAATTTGTAAACAACAATTACTTAGATTCAACTTTCCACATACTCCACCCTCAGCTGCTAACAAATAATCTAAAGCTAAACGATTTAGATAAATGGCTGTATGCATTTGTGTACTCTGTTTCGCTAGAAGGGTTAGTGCTTTACTGGTTTCATTGGTTATTATTTCAACAACAGCTTGCAAACATATTATTCGATTAATCATATAAACAGGGGTACAATATCCCCAAGTCCCATCCTGCTCCCAAGTAGCAGGTCCATAGTATGCGATGATTTTTCCGGTGGCCATTCATCACCTTCCCATTTGTCCCATTGGCCTATTTTCAAGGCCTCCTTCAGTTGTCGACTTCTGTACACAGGATATCCCAGCTGTTCTCCCTGGGATGTAGGCAGAAGGAAAAAGGAAGGTCGTATGGTTCCCAATACACATGCGCCGCCCCAGTGATGAGGAAGTCTAGCATATGCTCGGGTTCCGCAAATCCAATACAATCCAGGTGGTGCTTGCCAAGAATTATATGCTGCTAAATTAGTCCAGATACTGGCAAGTTTGGGGAACTGAACAAGAGGATTGGGAGGTTCAGTAGTGTTGAGGCCGGACCACCAAGATGTCTTCTTAGTGGTGCTGTTGTAGAACTTCTGATTGAGACAGACCAGCTGTCCTACTTCCATATTAAACATGGGTCCATAACGAGAAAAACATAAGTTACCCACAATGGAGTGAGCCAATACCCATTCACTTGTGGTATTGTGTATATTGGTCTGATTATATGGAACAGAATAGTTCAGTTCTTGTGCCTCCCAAGGCCATTGGTCTCCCATTGTTGTCCCTCCACAAAACAAACAGTCCGTAACATGGAGACTAGATGTGACTGCTCCCGCTAATTCAAGAAATAAGTTCTGGGAAGCAGGAGGAATTTCAAACTCTGATTTCATGGCTTCATAGAAAGAATGATGTATACGATAGGGTGAGGATACATGGGTATTGGTGTTTAATCGCAGATATAAAATAGTCCCCGGATCTACTCCTCCTCCTGCTATACGCAACCCAAACTTGTATCCTTGCTTCCAGTGGCTGGGATTGGCTATGAAGAGTTGTAAAGGATTACAAGCTCCTTTCTGACATTTCGCAGGCTCTGACAGTCTAATCTTTGTTAGGCTGCCTTTTCGATGATCTCCATCTCGTCCCGTTGGTGCATTCTTCCAGGTAGCGAAATACACACACTCCCATTTTGGGCAAAAGTAATCATGTCGAGATGCAGTGGTGTAGATGGTGGCTGCTGTACTTTTTCCAGTGCATTTTCCCCATCCATAGGCTCCCTCTGGACACATGTACTTATCATCATGGTAGTATGCTCGTTCCCATGACCAAGACGCACATCTGTGGTATGCATTTTTATTTATGGCATCACAATCATCAAAGTTCAAGATGATAGGTTTTGCGGGGTTGGTGAGAGGTTTAGTTATATTCAAGATGGCTCCATCTTCATCATTCCAGCGTATCTCAAATGTATAGTAGGATGGATTCTGTCGGGGGTTATAACAAGTCTTACTTTTCCCCTTTGTGCAAATGTTCAATTCAGTACCATTATAAACACACCGGCTGACTGTACCAGTGCAAGTATAGTAGGAGTGATAAAGCAAAGTCTGAGTAATTTTTTGTCCAGTTCGGGTGGTGGTTATACAAGCTGCACAAGGGGGTAGAGCAAAAGTCTTTTCCAGGATTCCCAGGATCACCACTCCCACAAGGCAAAAGTGGAAGAACATGATGATTACAGTCTCTGGAAGTTAACTGGAAAGTTGGGGGTGATGATCTGTATTGAGCTTGCTTTTGTTTCTGCTGTGATGGTCACTTTTACGTGACATAGGTAGATTCTGAAGTTTCTTCTATAATACTGGCTGTCTCCTCAAGGTGAGTCGCAATGGAGTCTTTGGGTCATTTGCTGATGTCCATTGGCCAGGATCAGGAGCAGCTGCTGGCTTCACTCGACTGTGGTGGATCCAGGGTTCGAATTCTGCAACTTTCACTGCGGTGGGTGTTGACAGGATGACGACATATGGTCCCTTCCAATGCGGCGCCAGTGGGGTTTTTCTCCACTCTTTCACCCACACGGATGTTCCTGGCTTGAAGGGATGCAGAGGTTCAGTCAGGTTGATGGGTAGTCGGTCTTGTACCCACGTTTGGAGTTTCTGCAAAACAGAACCTAAAGCTAATAGTTCTTGTCTAGTTATTTCAGATCCTATCTGTCTCATGTCTCCCTTTATTCCCTGCACTATAGGCGGAGGTCGCCTATACAAAATCTCAAAAGGGGAGATTCCTAAGGATCTGGTGGGAGCTGAACATATCCTGAGAAGGGCTATAGGTAAAACCTGGAGCCACTTCAAGTGTGTTTCTTGACAAAGTTTGGATAACTGAGCTTTCAGGGTTCTATTCATACGTTCTACTTTCCCTGAACTCTGGGGTCTGTAAGCAGTGTGTAATTTCCATTTTATTTGCAAAGCTTGAGCTAACTGTTGGGTCACTTGAGATACAAATGATGGACCATTGTCTGACCCTATAGTTGACAGTATTCCAAATTGGGGAATGATCTCATGGAGCAATGCCCTAGTGACTTCTCAGGCTTTCTCAGTTCAGGTGGGGTAGGCTTCTACCCACCCTGAAAATGTGCAGACTAACACTAACATATAGTGATATCCATTTTCACGGGGAATTTCAGCAAAGTCTATCTGTATATCACTCATGGGGGTCACCCCTACTGACTGAATTCTTGGGGGTGGAACAGGACCTTGTTTAGCGTTATTCTTGGCACATGTCAGGCACTGCTGCGCTACTGAGGCAGTCAAGGATCCTAGCAATGAAATACAGAAATGGGGTCTCAGGGCTTTCTCCATGGCTGTTTTTCCATAATGTGTGGCTTGGTGGAAAGTTTGGACAAAGGCTGGTCCTAGTGCTTCAGGAATGACTGTAGGACCTGGAGGTGGATTATCTTCTGGAGGTGGTAGCACTATCCAACCTTGTTCTGTTAAGACTCCTCCCTCTTTCTCACAATAATAGTCTAACTCTTGCGTAGTATATCGGGGTGCCCAAGAACTAAGGGGCACAGGGAATAGGGCTGCTTGCATTACAGTATCTTGGGTCCTTACTTGTCCTGTGATGGCTGCCTTTCGAGCTGTGGCATCTGCAAATCTATTCCCTCGAGCAATTTCTCCTGCTCCTGCCTGGTGACCTCTACAGTGCATGACTGCCACTTGTTTGGGGGCCCATACAGCATCTAATAACATCAATATCTCGGGCCCATACCTAATGTCTTTACCCCCTGAGGTGATTAACCCTCGTTCTTTGTACAAAGCTCCATGTGCGTGCAAAGTAGTGAAAGCATATTTGGAATCTGTGTACACATTTATGCGGAGTCCTTCTCCTAATGTCAAGGCTCTAGTGAGGGCTATCAATTCAGCTTTCTGTGCAGAAGTTCCTGGGGTCAGGGCTGAGGACTCAACTACCAGATCAAGGGTCACCACTGCATATCCAGCACAACGATGTCCATTGATGACCAGACTGCTTCCATCTAGAAAGAAAGTCCATTCTGGGTCCTCTAGAGGGACATCAGTCAAATCAAGGCAACTTGAGAATACAGTGTCCATGGTTTCTAAACAATTATGATCAGGTGGCCCAGGACTAATTGGAAACAGTGTAGCAGGGTTCAGAGCTTGGCTAACTTTCAATTGTATCCGGGGGTTTTCACACAACATGCTTTGATACTTCAACATTCATGCATTGGTTAGCCAGAAGTTTCCTTTATGTTCCATGAGAGTCAGGACAGAGTGTGGCACGGTGACTTGAAGAGTTTGTCCTAATGTAAGTTTGTCTGCTTCGCCCACTAGGAGGGCTGTTGCTGCAACCTCTCTCAGACAAGGGGACCATCCTTTTGCAACTACGTCCAATTGTTTTGACAGATAAGCTACTGGTCGTTGCCAGGATCCAAGAGATTGGGTCAATACTCCCAATGCGTTTCCTTGTGACTCATGGACAAAAAGATGGAAAGGCTTCCGAACATCTGGAAGACCTAAAGCTGGAGATGACATCAGGGCCTTCTTCAAAGTTTGGAATGCTACATCTTCTTCAGGTCCCCAATCTAGTGGTTTTTTTTCCATTCCTCTGGTGGCTTGGTATAGTGGTTTTGCAATCAGGGCAAAGTTGGGGATCCATATGTGACAATATCCAACTGCCCCCAGGAAGGCTCTTACTTGCCTCCTAGTGGTTGGAGTGGGGATATTACATACAGCTTTTTTGCGTTCTGGTCCTAAACGTCGGATCCCACTGGACAACTGGAATCCTAGATACTTGAATTCAGTTTGGCATAGTTGTGCTTTGGCTCTTGAAACTTTGTATCCAGCATCTTTGAGAAGGTACAAAAGTTCACTAGTAGCTTGTAGGCATTCACTTTCTGAATTGGTGGCTATGAGCAAGTCATCTACATACTGAAGAAGAATCCTTTTTCCTGGGTCCACTGGGTAACTTGAGAGATCTTGGTTCAGAGCAGCACTGAAGAGAGTAGGTGAATTCTTAAATCCTTGGGGTAATCTAGTCCAAGTGAGTTGACCCCGCCTTCCTGTTGTGGGGTCTTGCCATTCAAAAGCAAATAAAAGTTGACTGGTGGGTGTGAGGCGCACACAGAAAAAAGCATCTTTCAGGTCCAGGACAATGAAGTGAGTAGCCTCAGGGGGATCAGTCCCAAGAGAGTGTAAGGATTTGGTACTACTGGGTGTATAGTTTCAACTGCATCATTTACTCGCCTTAGATCTTGTACTGGGCAGTAGTCCCCTGTCCCAGGCTTCTTTACTGGGAGAAGGGGAGTGTTCCATGGCGATTGACATTCTTTGAGAAGTCCATACTTCAGCAGTTTCATCAGATGATGGTGAATTCCTTCAATGGCTGGTCGAGGGAGAGGATACTGCTTCACATGTACTGGTTCCACTCCTGGCTTGAGGGTGATAATGACAGGGGCTATGTTCTTCGCTAGGACAGGTGGATTATCTTCTGCCCAAACTTCAGGTGGGGCTATAAGGTTGGTAGGTATACAGGGACTGGTGGACTTTATTGCAGGTGCACTATAGAATCGCCACTCTTCTCGGGGAACAGTCAGCACCATTAATCCAGCAGGCTTTGGGTTCACAGTCATTTTCATTTCTCCCCCTTCAGCAAAGGATATTTGGGTCTGGAGCTTGGCAAGCATGTCTCTGCCCAATAGTGGAATAGGGCACTCAGGCATATACAAGAACTGGTGTGTTATCTTCTGTCCCCCTAGCTCACACATGCGGTTCTGCAAAAATGGTTTTGTGGCTTTATTTCCAGTGGCTCCTATTATGGTAACAGATCGTGAGGACAGTGGAGCTACTGGATTGGCTACTACGGAATGTTCTGCTCCTGTATCTACCATGAATGCCATATATTGGTCCCCTATCTTTAAATTGACCATAGGCTCCTGGGGACCCAGGGTGAACTTGGAGCCCGGTCTGGCCTAGTCTTCATCTATGTCATCCAGGTCATAGCCCGTTGCTACTGCCACTCCCTCAATGGCTTCTTCCCTCTCTTGTTGGAACTGCGTTCGATTCATTCCTCCTCTCCTTCGAAATCTTCCTCCTGGCCTCCAGGGACTCCCTCCTCCCCTCGCAGGGGCGGAGTCCAAATGCGGGCACTCATTTCTCCAATGTCCTTCTTCCTTGCAGTAGGCGCATTGATTTGCACCTAATGGAGGCCTATCGCTTCCGCGGCCTCTTCCACGTCCTCTGGTCCTTTGATTAGGGAAACCTCTTCCACGTCGTTCGGTTATAGCAACAGCAAGAAGATCTGCCTTCTTCTTCATCTTTCGTTCACTTTCTTTGTCTCGTTCATTCTCACGATTCACAAATACTTTCTGAGCGACTTCCATTAACTGAGCTGTATTCATGCCCGCAAATCTATCTAATTTCTGCAATTTTCGTTTTATGTCTCTCTGGGACTGACTAACAAATGCCGCATTTACCATACGTAAATTTTCCTGAGAAGCGGGATCATATGGGGTATACAGTCTATAGGCTTCAGACAACCGCTCATAAAAGGCCGCTGGGCTCTCATCTGGACCCTGGAGAACTTCTGATACTTTTCCAATATTCATGGCCCACTGGCCTCCTCTCTTCAGGCCCTGCACTAAGGCCTGGCGAAATCTGGTTAGGGCTGCCGCCCCCCTTTCGTCATTTGGGTCCCACCCGGGATCTTCATTGGGATATTCTGCAGCTGTGGCCTGCGGGGGATTTACTGCCCCCCTTTCTACGGGGTTCTCTTCTAACCACCGGAGGGCTGCTTGCCCGATCCAGCCTCGCTCTTCAGTAGTAAAAAGGGTGAACAGGAGCTGGCAACAATCAGCCCAGGTAGGCTGATGGGTTTGCATAATACTAGACATTAATTCTGTTAATTCCTGAGGCTTGGCTTTATAGGAAGCATAATGTGTTTTCCAGTTTAATAAATCTGTGGTAGAAAAGGGTACATAAACTAAGCTAGTTGGTCCTGGCGCCATCTGGCCCTGATCATTCAAAACAGGAATTCCAGGCACTTGACGTAATGGCATTAGATGCCCTGCTTTCTCCTTTTTCTTGGGAGTTATGCTTCTTAACTCATAAGGTTCTCGAGCACCAGTTTCCTTGGTGGGTGACCCTGAACTGGTAGGAGAGCTTCCACTTTCTATCTCATCAGATGATTCAAGTCCCCCTGCTGTACTTGGGCCTGACCCGGAACTTTCACTCGGGGTAGGGCGCTTCTTAGGCTGTAGCTTTGGTATTTTCTGGGGCTCCTCATCGGGCTCTACCTCAAGTTGTGGGGCCGTGGAGACTAATTTCTATGGGTGCCGGGGTAAATTATCCAGAATATCTGAGGACTCTGGATCAGAATATACTGGTGGCTTTTCTTCCTTAGCTTTTGTGGCTCCCAAAGTAGTAGCTACAAATATTTTACAGTGCTCCTCATAACAGCGCTTCATCCATGAGGGCTGCTGTTCACATACACTCAACCAAAAATCTATATAGGGGAACTGGTCGGGATACACTCTCAGTATAAGCTGATGAATTCGTAAAACTGTCTCAAAATCAAAGGTGCCCTCTCGGGGCCATGAAGCAGCTAATGCAGGCCACTCCCTTTCACATAACATTTTTAATCTAGATGCAGTCATTTTTATACCATAATCGCCCGAAAATCCTTTACGAAAATTCTTGATCATACATGCCAATGGAGTTTGCGTGGACTCCGTCCCTCCCATAATGTAAACGTACCTGCCTACGCTACTGCCTACGTACTCAACGTACCTGCATACGTTACGTACCCTACGTCATAAGAACATAAGAACATAAGATATGCCATACTGGGTCAGACCAAGGTCCATCAAGCCCAGTATTCTGTTTCCAACAGTGGCCAATCTAGGTCATATGTACCTAGCAGTTTCCCCAAGAGACACAAGTTCCACAATGCTTGTACTGGGTCAAGCATTGATATCTTCGGTCACTTCTTAATAATGGTTTATGGACCTTTCCTCCAGGAACTTGTCCAAACCTTTTTTAAACCCAGTTACACTAACAGCCTTTACTACATCCTCCGGTAACAAATTCCAGAGTTTGATTACACGTTGAGTGAAAAAATATTTTCTTTTATTAGTCTTAAATAGTTTACCCTGTAGCTTCATTGCATGTCCCCTAGTCTTTCTATATTCTGATAACGTAAACAATCGATCTACGTTTACCCGTTCCACTCCGTTCATTAATTTATAGACTTCTATCATATCTCCCCTCAGCCGTCTCTTTTCCAGGTTAAAGAGCCCTAACCTTTTTAGCCTTTCCTCATAGGAGTATCCTTCCATCCCCTTTACCATTTTGGTGGCTCTTCTCTGAACCTTTTCTAAAATCGCTATATCCTTTTTAAGATACGGCGACCAGAATTGCACACAATATTCAAGGTGCGGCCTCACCATGGAACGATATAGAGGCATTATAATATCTTTTGTTTTATTTTCCATTCCTTTCCTTATCATACCTAGCATTCTATTTGCTCTCTTGGCTGCCGCTGCACACTGGGCCGAGGGTTTTAACATGGTATCCACAATGACGCCTAAATCTTTTTCCTGGGTGGTGGTTCCTAATGTGGAACCTTGCATTGTGTAACCATAGTTTGGGTTGTTCTTCCCTAGGTGCATAACCTTGCACTTGTCCACATTAAATTTCATCTGCCATTTTGATGCCCAGTCTTCCAATTTATCAAGATCCTCTTGCAATTTTTCACAATCCTCTTGGGTTTTAACAACTTTAAATAGTTTTGTGTCATCTGCAAATTTGATAACCTCACTCGTTATTCCACTTTCCAGGTCATTTATGAATATGTCAAAAAGCAGCGGACCCAGCACAGATCCCTGGGGTACACCACTATTCACCTTTCTCCATTGGGAAAATTGGCCATTTAGCCATACCCTCTGCTTTCTATCTTTTAACCAGTTCCTGATCCACAATAGTACACTGCCTCCTATCCCATGACTCTTTAGTTTTGCCAAAAGTCTCTGATGAGGGACCTTGTCAAAGGCTTTCTGAAAGTCCAGATACACAATATCAACCGACTCACCTTTGTCCACCTGTTTATTCACTCCTTCAAAAAAACATAACACTTATTAAAAGAGGGCTGCTACACAGTACCCTGTCCTGTGCTGCTGAGGTAAGCTATATTCTGATTTGATTTAAATTATAGCTCTTTGCTGCTGCTAGGCTCTAACCTATTATGAAATTTAAACTACAAGCTCTCTGCTGGATTCTAAATTTAACCAGAAAGCTCTCTTCTGTGTTTTAAATTGAAACTAAAAGTACTTTGCTGATGCTGGGCCCTGAGTGACTTCTGTGTTTTAATTTGAAACTAAAAGTACTTAGCTGATGCTAGGCCCTGAGTGACTATGAAATTTAAACTACAAGCTCTCTGCTGGATTCTAAAGTAAACCAGAAAGTTCTCTTCTGTGTTTTAATTTGAAACTAAAAGTACTTTGCTGATGCTAGGCCCTAACCTATTATGAAATTTAAACTACAAGCTCTCTGCTGGATTCTAAATTTAACCAGAAAGCTCTCTTCTGTGTTTTAATTTGAAACTAAAAGTACTTTGCTGATGCTAGGCCCTGAGTGACTATGAAATTTAAACTACAAGCTCTCTGCTGGATTCTAAATTAACCAGAAAGCTCTCTTCTGTGTTTTAAATTGAAACTAAAAGTACTTTGCTTGCTGGGCGGAGCCTGATGTCCAGCGGGTAAGACGCTTTGTGTTGAAGCTCCCGAGAGGCCTACTTAGAATCCTGACTTAATACCTATACAAACTTACTATTTCGCTCCGAGCTGACCGGGGTACATCGGGGGGGATGGCGGCCCATAAATCAGCGCGCTTGGACTTCGGGTCTCCTTCTTCTTCTCACGGAAAACGCTCCAAAACAGAGGTGTCCTCCCCACAGAAGATGGTTCCATTTCGTGAAAACCCCGAAATGCACCTGGAGATTTTGGAGGAAATACGCGGCGTGAAGGAATTGGTGCAGTCCAATGGAGAAGCGCTTCGAGCCATGCGAGAAGACTTTGGAGTGCTCCAGGACCGACTTGAAAGTCTCTCATTACGGCAGGACAATATGGCGGGGATCCTCGACTCGCACGTGGTGCGCTTGGGCAAACTGGACCAGGCTGAGCGCCAGATACAGAATCTTCAAAAGGAGTTAGAAGATAGCAATAATCGAGCCCGTCGCAACAATGTGAGGCTCATTGGAATACCGGAGGGGGTGGAAGCCGGAGATATAAGAGAATTCCTGCTCAAAACTCTTCCCTCCTTGCTGAAGATCACTTTTCATAGAGAACTGGAAATCGATCGTGCGCACCGTGTTCCTACCCACATGGCGCTCAACCGAACGACCCCCCGGCCTATTATCTTTCGCTTGCTACGATATCAACAAGTGGAACAAATTTTAAATGCTGCCCGGACGAATCATCATTTGGAATTTGAAGGTCACAAAGTCTCCTTCTTCCCTGATTTTACAAAGCCCACCGTTGACCGTCGGAAGAAACTCCTTGCTTTTCGCCCTTGACTTCAACAGCTACAGGCTCGCTTTGGCCTGTTGTATCCAGCGAAGCTCCGCGTGACTCTTCACAACCAAACCAGGACATTCGAAGATCCTGATCTACTGTCAACATTTTTGGACTCCAAAGAAGCAGAGCAGATGCGCTAATCCAAAACTTGGACTTTTGTCTGCCGGCTCTGTCCGCCATTTTGAAGGGCCCAATGCGGCGGTCATAGCCAAGCACAGAGACTACCTGGACTTTCTTTCTTTCTCTATATGACCTTTTGTTTTTTGGTCTCCTATCCCTCCATGATGTGTGCCTCGGTCGGATTCGGAGCACGTACAGTCCTACAGGTCATGTGTTTTTTTTTCTCAATTTTGGCCTTCTCTGGGGTTTCTCCCCGCAGACACATGGTCGCCAGTAATTTCTGGGGTTTTGCTTCTTCTCTACCGCACTGCGGTTTTCTTTTTTAATGCGGGGCGCTCCATTGTATTATCTTAGCCTATTTTCTTTCATGTCATATGTACAGCCAGATACAGTCAATATGAGGGATATTGTGAAATTATGTGCGCTATCATGCTCAGAACTTTTAATTTTCTGAATGGCTTTCTGTAAAATTTTATCACTCAACGTAAAAAGCATTAATAGTTCAATCAAAAGGAAGAAGAAAGTCCTAAGCTATCTGAGCCATGAGCATGCTGATTTTGTGTTTCTTCAGGAAACGCATCTAAACTCTGCTGCAATACTGCGACTCAATGCTAAGTCTAACATGGTGGCTGCCTATTTCCCGCCGTTTCCAAACGGTGCGGGGTAGCCATTCTGGTTAAGAAGTCTTTGCAAGCTACTGTAATAGATACTAGCGCTGACAAGGAGGGTAGATGGGCCCGTGCACACCTTAAGGTTGGAGATAGTGAATTCATGTGTTTTTTGCATCTATGCCCCGAATGTAGACGACCCTGCTTACTATGCAAGTATTGCGCAGTTGGCATAGGCCTCTGCCAATGCTCCATCAATACTTGGTGGTGATTTTAATCAAGTGTTCCATCACTCTTTTCTTCTCATGCAAGGCGCTCGTTGGCTGGAAGATCCAGTACTGAGTAGACCTGTGTGACTAGACATAGAAGTGGATCTTTGCAAACCGATTCCTCTTACTTTTCTCCCTGTATGACTTTCCCATCAGACTCCCACTATCCCCCAATGCTTTTAGACACTTTAAGTGCCTTTAGTACTCTAATGCACTCTTTAGACTCCTGACTCTGTCCGTTTGACAGGCTCCCGCTTTGGTACACTACTTGATTTCGAATACAACATAAGTCGATAGCGTGGAGCCCCTGGTACACTAGGGGCATTTGGATTCCTAGTCAGTTGTTCCATGATGGTCGCTGGAAAACTTTTAGTGAATTGCAAACTGAATTTAGTCTCCCAGCAGGGCACTGCTTTCAGTCGAAGCAACTTCGGCATTGCCTTCGGAGTGCTAGGGTACTTCCGCCATTGGCATCCCCTATACAAGGTTGATCGGAGACTATCCGATCTATCGGTAGTTCCCCGGGTGTAGCATCCAATTTTACAAAACCTTATGTAATGCTATAACTAGCGATACCCCTATTGCGTAGAAGCATGGGAGAGAGAATTGCATGTGACTTGACCTTGGAGCAATGGAGCCTTGTCTGGAGTAGAGTGACACGGGTTTCCCGATCCGCCTCACTTACTCAGACACTCTTCTTTCTAGCCCACCGGTGTTTTTACACTCCTGACAGATAGCCAACTGGAACACTACTCAGGGCAATAGTTGTTGGACATCCCATGCGGCCATTGGCTCACTACCTCATGTTATGTATGAATGTCCCGCACTACAGTATTACTAGCGTCGGGTCTGGGGTTGTATCCAGTCTATTTTGTATTTTGCACTTTCAGGAGCCCCTTTCTTGGAGGATGGTGAGACTTCGCCCAGTTGCGGGGATCTCCTCTCTTTCAAAAACGGCTTACTTCCTTTTGGACTTTATGCTTGACATTGCTATTTCCCTAATTAAGAAATACTGGAAAATAGCTCCCATCTGAGCCCCAATGCATGGTGGAATCATGTTTGTCTCTACAGTACATATGAACAAATACCTTGTATGTTTGCTTCCCCCGTTCAGACTTCTCATTATTGGTCTAAATGTAAGATGCTCAATGACTATGTACATTCTGCTAAATGCTCTCATCTGACTGTCTAAATTTGTATATATTTTGGTCCCATGATCATTCTGTATCGTAGATACTCTTTTGACCGTTTTGATGTATAATCATTGTTAACTGGAAGCGCTCACATGCTGACCTAATCAGCTAGAGAAGAAGCATGGGGGTGGGGGGTACTTGGGTTTACTTTTCCTTATTGTATACTTGTTTTGTCTCCTTTGGTGTGTTGTTTCTTTTGTTTGTTGCAAAATGAAAATAAAAGTTTAAAAAAAAAAAAGTACTTTGCTGATGCTGGGCCCTGAGTGACTATGAAATTTAAACTACAGCTCTCTACTGGATATGAAAGGTAACCAGAAAGTTCTCTTCTGTGTTTTAAATTGAATCTTAAACTGTTGCTACTAGGCCCTGACTGATTTAACAAAAAATAATGGGTTCACAGATTAATTAGCTTTAAAAGAAAAAAATTCCTTTCAGAAAAATTCCCAGAAGTATATACTCACAATTTCAGATTTCTCTCCAGAAGTAACAGCCCCCCTTTCTAGTCCTTCAATACTGAGGATTACAGAGCTCTGGTTGAGCTATTTATGCTTGTGCTGCTGAGGTAAGCAGTGACCTACTTCCTGGGTAATTAACAGTCCTTGCTTGGATAGAAGGAGTCTTTCAAAATGGCCTTTTGAACTGCCAGCTGGTGTTAACACCTATTGAAAAAGCTTCACAGGTCGCTTGCCCACTAGGTAGAAGGCCTCTTTGTAAAGGTCTCTAGAAGACTTTATATGCTGCTCAAGGAGAATTGACCTTGTTCTGCCTTTTGTGCTAAGCTATATTCTGATTTGATTTAAATTATAGCTCTTTGCTGCTGCTAGGCTCTAACCTATTATGAAATTTAAACTACAAGCTCTCTGCTGGATTCTAAAGTTAACCAGAAAGCTCTCTTCTGTGTTTTAATTTGAAACTAAAAGTACTTTGCTGATGCTAGGCCCTAACCTATTATGAAATTTAAACTACAAGCTCTCTGCTGGATTCTAAATTTAACCAGAAAGCTCTCTTCTGTGTTTTAATTTGAAACTAAAAGTACTTTGCTGATGCTAGGCCCTAAGTGACTATGAAATTTAAACTACAAGCTCTCTGCTGGATTCTAAAGTTAACCAGAAAGCTCTCTTCTGTGTTTTAAATTGAAACTAAAAGTACTTTGCTGATGCTGGGCCCTGAGTGACTATGATATTTAAACTACAGCTCTCTACTGGGTATGAAAGGTAACCAGAAAGTTCTCTTCTGTGTTTTAAATTGAATCTTAAACTGTTGCTACTATGCCTGACTGATTTAACAAAAAATAGTGGGTTCACAGATTAATTAGCTTTAAAAGAAAAAAATTCCTTTCAGAAAATTTCCCAGAAGTATATACTCACAATTTCAGATTTCTCTCCAGAAGTAACAGCCCCCCTTTCTAGTCCTTCAAGACACGTGATGATGTACAAGACAACGCACAATAAGGATAGGTAGTATGGCTGTAGGTAAGGGGTCCGTACAGCCCACAGAACACTGGGGGGGACAAACACCACTCGCTTCCTCCTGTTCGTGACCTGGGCACGGTCGCCCGGCCAGGAACTGCGCTACTTAGGAGTCAATTTTCGCTTGGTCTGTATTTCAAGACCTCTCACTCACGTGCACACAAGCAACACAATATCATATTTCAATATTTCAAATGTCCAGGTTTTCTGACTAACTGACTATTCCAAACAAACAAGAAGGGTCGATAGTTTCAGCTTCCGCTTTCCTTACGCAGAGCTTACTAGGACCGCCCTTATAGGAGGTGATCAGGCTCCTTTGTCTCGCGCACACTCATGCGAGATTTCCCAGATTTCCCAGTTAGTCTATACCAAATTTAACAAATTGGTCTTGCACTCGCAAGCCGCTGTCCCAGGCTGTTCTTTCTGACTATTTAATTACAAAAATGTCTACTCACCGGATCCGGTCCCCGTTACCACACCAGCATCTGAGTTGGAACCTGGACTCCCCCAGTTCGGAGGTGTTGGCCAGCTGGACCCGGTGGCCCGCCGAGGCAGGCGGAACCCTCTCCAGCTCAAAGGGGCCGGTGGCGCAGGTTTGATTCCCATGTGGGGTTTTCTTATTTTTTTTGTGTTGTGCTAACTCCACACACCATTCCATCTCTTCACTGTACACCAAAGTGTGCCCTCTGTGCTGCCTAACCATCACATATTAGCTGTTATATATGTCTCTTTCTTTGTAGTGCTTACATAGGCAGTCTGCTTGGGGGATTGGCATTGCTGTGGTTCAGCTGGTCTGTGCCACACCTGTTTGCAGGTTTAATTCTCACATGCTCCTTTTCTGTTCTGTTCCATATATGATGCCCTGTTCTACAGAGCATCCCCTGCCGCCCTTTGGGTTTAGGTTCTTTCCTCTTTTGCATGTTGTATCCACTGCATAACATTTCATTGTGTATATGCATGTAGTTATATGTGTCTCTGGTCTCAATTATAGACTGTGATCTGAGCTGTACACACCATATCTGCATGTGCATTTCATCATGGTTTCTGTTGGAGGTTTGCCTATCCTGGCAGACAGCAGGCTTCTTGTGTGATGCCCTGCAGTATTCTTGTATGCATCCTTTGCTAATGACCTCACATTGGTGGTGTAGCCTACTGGTTTGTGCATTGACATTTGTGCTTATGGTCATAGGTTTGATCCTCTCTGTTATCTTTCATTTGTATGCCTGTCCTGCACAGCTACTTTTCATCCCTGTAAATAGTCATATCTGTGCAGATCTGTGCTGTTAACACATTGTACCCTTATCACAGTTGCCAACCATCTGTCTGTCCATCTATGTGTGTCTG
Organism: Ichthyophis bannanicus; assembly: GCA_033557465.1. Taxonomy (NCBI): domain Eukaryota; kingdom Metazoa; phylum Chordata; class Amphibia; order Gymnophiona; family Ichthyophiidae; genus Ichthyophis; species Ichthyophis bannanicus. The sequence goes on from CM066035.1 coordinate 438,224,031, forward strand.
CCAGCTGTGTGCCGTCCTGCCCTGATGTGCAAGCTGCTAACCCATGTCCTGCACTGGTACACGTTTCTGCATTGCAGCTCTTCCTGGTTGCCTTTCTTGTGTGTGCTCTGCATGGCACTGCTACTCCTCTGTACTCCTGTCATTGCACCTATCCTGCCACCTCTACCTCCTCTGCTGGACACGTCTTCCCATCCTCTGCCACACACTGTCATTGTTGCACGGTACATTACCATCACCCTGAGCATCGCTACAGCTGCCCCCAATATGTTTGTCCATTTTTCCAGCTGCCACAAGGGCTGGACGCAGATTTGTCTGGTCCATCAGCTCAAATCTATTTCCTTCCATCACTTGTGCATTGTCTTTCCTTGGTGCGTTGTGCAGTGTTAGGAATACATCTGTGTTGGGCCCATGCCTTTCTTTCTTTTCAACTTGGGTGACCTAAGTGCCCTTGGCCAACATTTCTTGAGTCACCTATACATCCTTTGGGCATCTTTAGCCACACCTTAGATTCAGCCAGCTTATGGAGCACCTAATATGGTGTCTTGGGGATTGACAACCTTTCAACATGCCCTCTGCGACACATTATAACCTGCCTTGGCTGACATGGTGGTTTAGGATGTGCCTTCTGGTGCACCCTAAAAGGTGCATTAGGTTATGGCACTGGGGTGTGAGTATTTTTAGGTAGCAGCACAGATTGTTGGACTGTTACAAGCAGGAAAAGGAACTGCTTTGGCCACTCTTATTCATTAAGCCCACTGGGGGATCAAACTCATGACCCCTGTCTCAACAGTCATTGTATTAACCAGTGTGCTACACCTCTGCTGCTGTGATTGCAGATTGGCACGTGAAGTTAAGGTTAACGTGCGGTAACTTGCACGGCTCCCTCTATCACGTGATAACGGGCACGGCGCACTTTATCGTGCGATAACCCGTGATTATTACCTTAAGACCCACTCCTTATATTGCATTCTTCACATTATCACTGCAACTAGCGCTGGTAACATTAAGACGGTTTAGTAAACATACCCCTTGGTGTTATACCATTGTTTCTTGCTCTTTCTTTTCATTCTGTGGTGTGCAAACATCTTTTTATTTCCTCCACATTTGGTTCAGTCCCTGACTGCAGTTTTCAGAAAGCCTCTGCCACCCCTAACCCACTGGCTCCAGGGGGGGGGGGCACCCTCTCATTCCTTGCCTCAGGCGGCAGGTTGCCTTGAGCCACCCTTGTACTTGGCATTAGGAATCAGCTCCAGTGATTCCTGCCTTGGTCACCTCTACAAACACACTTTAAACTACTAAGGATGGACCCTTACTAACATTGCAATTCCACAAAAGATGCATAATACTGCTGATCAAAAAATCTATGCACTTTTCATGTGTTCCCTTCCTCCTAAATGTATCCTGTCTTCAGCTGCTATGTTGTTTGTCTTAACTAGATTGTAAGCTCTGCTGAGCAGGGACCATCTTTATGTGTGTCTGTGCAGAGTTGTGTATGCCTTGTGGCGCTATAAAAATTATTAGTCGCAGTAGTAGTGGTAGTCGTATGGTCTTTTGACTATGGTATCTGATTCCCACATATCTGGGTGCTGGTATTTCTCACAACAGCTACACCTGTCCCATCGTGGTATATATTGGTATGTATACATTTACTATGTGTGCGGCAATCCCATCTACCTTCCCACAGTCTACTTTACAGCATTGTTCCCCTGTTCTGGCCTGTGTAGGTATGGGAGTGGGGGGGGGGGGGATCCCTGTACCATCATACTCAGGTAGCCAGCCTCCAGATATAACATCACTCTCACAGTTTGCATAAAACCTTGTCTGGCGAAGAAGTTAGGCTGCATGGCACAATCCGGGGGATGTTGGCACATCAGTCATGTCTCCGAGTGCCTGGCACAGCTGATGTATAGCTGCCCTGTCACAATGGCATCTAGTGAAGCTGCAATCATCCATATGGTTCAGATACCTGCCAGCCATTCATGGTGTCCCTGAATTGCAGAGTAGCACCATAAACCACATACTCTTACTTGCAGTCACAAAACACATCATTCTGCCAAACCAAACCTATGACTAACAGCTGCTATGCCATAATGACATGACATCCCAGGATTACACAAATGATCTCCCTTTCTCACTGCAACATGATTTATTTACAGATTCACTCACATACTATTCTTACATCAGCACTCCCAGTATTCAGAACACAGGATTTGTTATGGTCCCCTGGATCAGCTATTTTAGCACATTTCAGCATATACATTATTGCTCTTCTTAACATTCCTGTGAAGGTATTTATATATGTTTCTTTATCTTACAACATTCCCACACATCTGTTTCTGTTCTTTGTAACTGCATCTTGTATTTTTCCAGAATGCAGTCACACCAGTTCAGCACATACTTGTCACAACCATTCTTCTATATGGGTCCAACATACACGGGACTTTCCTGAATATGCTTTATATGTCACCATTAATTAAACAAAAACCCCTTATTATAAATTGCTTAGACTAAATCCCCATAAACACACATACTTCTATCTAAATATTAAGTTAATGTTGGACCATCTGCCATGAGGGAATACCCTCTTGAGGCAAACTTACCCTTTTATAATATTATTAGCAGAACCAACATCTCACATCTCACAGTATATCATCATTAAAATGAGGGAAATTGCAAGCCCCTGAAATAAATGTGATATTAACAATGGAAAATAGATCAGTTCAATAATGTTTGAAAAAACGGCAACTTAGCTTCCTTCAAATTTCTCCATTCATGTTCATTATCATTGCAGCAAATCTTGCTAACGTGGATGTATTTCTCTTTTCCGTCAGCCCAGATATGCAATACCGTAAGGGCAATTTACCATAAAATTAGGACTCTACGCCATATAAAATCGATTCTAGAGCCGAATGACTTCCAAACAGTCTTTCAGGCCCTAATTATGCCTCATTTTGATTATGCCAACTCCATCCTGCTTGGCCTCCCAATGGGCTCAATAAACCCCTTGCAGCTCGCAATGAACGCTGCAGCCAGGACACTCTACGGAGCATCAAGAAAAGACCATATAACCCCCATCCTAAAATATCTGCACTGGCTCCCTGTCCACTGTAGGATCAACTTCAAGGTCCTAACACTGACATTCAAGGCAATCAACAGAAGCACAGCTAACTCCCTATCAGACCTTGTACACCCCACCCCCCTCAACAGATCAAGGAGATCAATAGCCTGCAACACCATACTTCTTCCAAAAGCCATCATCAAATGCTCCAAGACTATGAGAAAGTGTGCCTTTGCACTTTATGCACCCGCTCGCTGAAACGCTCTCCCACCAGACTTCCGCACCATAACCAACCTCCCCCAGTTCAGGAAGACACTCAAACATCACCTCTTCCTGCAACACTTCTCCAACTCTGACAACATCACCTAGACTCCCCCTCCCCCAAACATCACCTCTCCTCCTACACCTCTCCAGTTTTGACAACATCACCTAGCCCTCCCTACCCTCACCCATAGCAGCTCTCCATCAGGGCAACTAAACCCCCGACAACCTTGCCCCCAACAACCCCAATAAACAATACAAATTTGTAGATGTACGAAACTGTATCTCGTACATATTGCCAAATATCCCGTGTCACCCTTATACTAATCTGTAAATAGTGTACATAGTTCTCCTGTTTACCATGTTTGATTTCCCTGTTCATTGTAAGTTCAATGTTAGACTGTTCTACATTGTTCAACTTTTGTTACTTGTGAACCGCGCTGGTGATAAATAGTGCGGTATAGAAAAACAATAAAAACAATAAAAATAAATAAATAAATAGATCACAGAAACTCATATACTCTGATGATCAAACACTCCAGCTAGAGCAAGTAATGTCAAAATTGCATTACTTCTACTGAAATAAGACTCAAAGGGGCATGTCTACTAAACTGTGGTAACGTTACAGACCGCATGTTTTGTAACATTAACGATCGTTAGGTAACGTTAACGTGTGGTATTTAATGTTAACGCGTGTTAACGTTACCTAATGATTGTTAAAGTTCTCAGCCGCGGTAAACACTGCAGAGGGTGGAGAGAGGGCGGGGGGAAGGGGTCAATGGGCGGTGAGTGGGCGGGGAGAGGCTCCCTGCACACTAACACGCTGAACTGAAGGGCTGAATCCTACCGCAAATGAAAACCTGCCGTTAGATGCACATTTGCAGGAGAGAGAAACCATTTCAGTGTCAGCAATGTACAACATGGACAGGGAGCCCAAGACCCGTGATAGTAGTGCTCCATTTCCAGCAACAGCATAGTGCCCAAGTATGAAAGGCCACTATGGCGATGGTGCAAATGGGGCACAGGGGGCTGCAGGTGGGACATGTAGCGGGGGCAGCTGGGGCACAGGGTAGACTAGGCGAGTGCCTAGCTGGCACATAGGAACATAGAAACCGGAAATTAGCATGACAGCAGCTGACAAAGGCCAAACACAATCCACCTACATCTACCTGGTCCACCCAAGCTAACAGTTGACAGGGCACTGACCTTTACATCCTCTCCGCCAACCGTCCCCCAAGTGGAAGGGACAGACTATTGGTAGGCGGTGATGGGGGGATGCAAGGATGCTCATGTATGTCCCATGCCCCAGACCCTGCTCCCTAGGCGACCACCTTCCCACACAGTGAATGGCCTGGGACTGCGCACTTCCAGCACTGACAGCGTATGGTCAATGTCAGCATGGCGGGGGGGGGGGGGGTTGCCCGTGCTGGAGGGGGCAGTGGCACCTGCCTGCAGTGGACCTATGCCATGCCCTGTACCAGTACATGGTGTGCAGTGCAACATAAAAGGTCTGGCTGAAGAAATGTACAGGTAGCCCCAGGGACCACCATGCATCTATGGCAACAGTATGGTGCAGTATACCCAGCCAGTATGCTCAGAAGCAGAGGGTCACAGATTCAAGCCCCAGCTGTGCTTCCTGCAGAGCATGTCCCTATGTATTACTCAACAATGCAGATACAACAGCAACATGTGCAAAGCCCAAAGCAGCACTGAGCTGCAGTTATCACCAGAGCACTACTACTATCTCCTGCACAGTTTAGCAATGTCAGCACTGTGATCAGGACCAGTGTGGCGGGCAGGGTTGCCAACCATCCCTATCTTTGCACAATGCTGCAATAGGAGTGTGTGTGTGTGTATGTCTATCCATGTTTTGTGGCTGCCCACACCTCACTGGGACCACAATATCCCATTGTTACCAGCATTCGCCTGAATATGTGCATAATAAGGAGCAAGGTGTTGTGGGTATGGCCCGGACAGGGCGGATTGGCCAGGATTCATCTTCACAGGGTGTGGGGCAATGGCTGGGACACTGTAGTGTCAAACCACCACCTGCATGGACAGGGTGGCCACAACATGACATGCTGGGAGGGCACTCTCACCCTGACTGAGCAGTGACCATGGCATGTCTGGGTTCCCACATAGCGCTCCACATTATCTGCCGCCAGTGATACTTTTGTGTTTCCAGGGCTGGTGTCCTAATCACTGTGATGTTTGGTGCATGTAGTTCCTCTGTAAGCACAGTAGTCCACGTGCTGTGTAGAACCCAGTGGACAACAAAAAGGAAGGAATTTCTTTTATTGGTCGCCTTTAGCCTATGGCCCGACACAGGCCATGTTTTGCTATCTTCTTCAGAGACAGGCTAAACTAAAAGCATCATAATAATAATAATAAATAACATCACAAATAAAAACATAAATAAATAATTAGCCATAAAAACATCACACCAAGAATGAAACCTAAGATACTAAACGCTGAAATAAATAAATAAATAGCATGCCAAATCAATAATACATATGTCTATAAATACATTAATATAAAACAGGACTTTATATTCTATATTTGTATCTGATTTCACCAACAACTCATAACTAGCATAGCCAATACAAAATAAATAATAAAAATAAATAATAAATACATCATTATTTAAAAAATTATGCATCATTATAAATATAAAACATATAAATAAAAACTTGATGACATATAAAAACATAGGGGTATGTTTATTAAACCGTCTTAAAGTGCGCTCTCCCACGTTATCGCACGATAAGGCGCCTTATCGTGCGATAATGGCACCTTATCACGCGCTAAGGCTCCCGGAGGGCGGAGGAAGGCTCCCCAGGGGCGGAGAGAGAGGGTCAATGGGCGGAGAGTGGGAGGGGAGAGGCTCTCTGCACACTAACGCTGTGAAATCCGAGGCTGAAAACTAACGCCACTGAAACCCTCACGTTAGAGCAGATTTAAAGGGAAAAGAAACCATTTCTGTCAGCAATGTACAGCAAAACCAGGGAAACCTACAAAAAAGTGATGTGTGATACATGTGCACGGAACAAAAGGGCAAAGAAACAGTGAAAATGACCAGAAGAAAATGTAAAAAAAACCCATAACCATGCTGGGCAATAGTGATATCAATGGGAAGCATCAAAAAACACCCCCAAGAAAGCTCCAAAAAAAAGATATGAATTTTGGAAGGGTCTATGCTCTGTCCCCATACAAGGTGGATGAGTCCACAGTGAAATTGCGCTGATCAGGGTTTTCCTCTCCATTGGACAGGTTTCCTATGGTGTGCACATGTTCCACAACAGCAGGGTGGGCATGTCGGAATGGGCAACTGGACAGATGCTGGAAAAGGGGACACAGAGGGCTGCAGGCGGCACATGTTGCGGTGCAGCTTGGGCACAGTGCGGACTAGGGTAATGCCTAGCTGGCCCATAGGAATGCTGAAATAGTAGAGCAGCCAGACAGCTGAGGGCCTAACATGGGCAAGAGTGTGCTTCCCACGGTGTCACAGGGAATAGTACCCAGCAGGTACCTCCAATGGCACGGAACACTAGCAGGAGGTGCTGGGGGAAATCATGGACAGCTATGCAGGCACCCCTACCCCAGAGCCCGCACCATAGGCAGCCACCTACCCGCACACTGGATGGCCTGAGACTGCGCAGCACCAGCACCACCAGCAGAAGGGCATGTCAGCATGGTGGCAGAAGGGTACTGGTGGTGGAGGGGGCAGTGGCAGCTGCCCAGAGCAGACCATGGCCTAGCCCTGTTTAGGTGGGTGCCGTGCACTGCAACAGACAGGCTCTGTCTGACAAGCAGTCATGGTATCTCCAGGGAAAGTATCATCTCTGTGGCAACATGGTGGTGCAGTGAACACAGCCAGCATGTTCAGGAGCAGAAGGTCACAGGTTCAAGTCCCAGCTGTGGTTCCTGCCAACGCAGTCCCCATATTTTACCCACTACTAAAACATGCTAATACAGACAGAACCTTTATTGCAGATAACAGAAACATGCCCAATAAACCTACATTTTACCCTGCAGAGCACAGACACCATAAACATGCACATTACCTAGAGCAGAGTCTCCCAAATGCAGTCCTGGAGGGCCAAACACCATTCAGATTCCATGCTGCCTCTAATAAACTCGGCTGTGTTGCATGTCTATGCACCGCCCCCATGGTATGCAGATGTGTCTCATGCATATTCATTAGGGACAGCATGAAAACCCAAACAGTGTTTGGCCCACCAAGACTGGAGTTGGGAACCTCTGCCCTAGAGCAGCGGTCAACAGGGGCAGACACACCCACACCCACAGGCAGGATGTTGGGCACTGTGTGCATCTCCCAATACTAGCATTTGCATACCTTAGCAATGCCACCTTAAACCTGGGAATATTGTACACACCTATCAAACGGTTGCTATGATTACTGGCAGATAGCAATTCCTAAATTAAGCACAATTTGCTGATTGAGCTGCATCATAGCAACCTTTCTGCTGTCTGTGGAGTGTGCTTCAGGTCTGATGTCTGACAGTGTTTACCACCCTGGGGAGTGACCCCAACAGTATTGCGTACCATAGCCATGCCTGCACTGTGCCCAGGACTGGTGCGGTGGCCAGGGCTGCCAAGAGCCTCTATATTTGCACAATGCTGGCATAGGTGTGGGAGCGTGTGTTTGTCTATCCAGTGTGTGGTATCTGCCAACACCTTCCTCAGCCCACACTATTGCCAGTGTAAGCCTGCCAATGTGCATAATGAGGAGCAAGGTACCATGGGTATAGCTCGGACAGGGTGGCATGGCCAGGATGCATCTGCACAGGGCATAGGGCAATGGTTTGGACATTGTAGTGCCTGACAACCACCTGCACGGACAGGGTAGCCAAAGCATGTCCTGCTGGAAGGTCACTCTCACCCTGACTGAGCAGTGACCACGGCATGGCTAGGTTCCCTCTTAGTGCTATGTAGTGTTTCTCTTATGTGATGTTTATGGTTTCCTTTTGGGGCCCAATCACTGACTTATCTGCTTGGTATGTATGCTGACATCCCAGTCCTGGGTACATGCATCTCTTCCAGAAACATGCACTGTGGGCTAGCTAGCAGACTGGCTGCATCTAGTATGTGTCTGGATGGAACATCTTGCAGGGTGCAGCAGCTGGAGGCTTGCTGCTGGAGAATGTCAGCTAGTGGTGGGGGCAGCTGAGCATTTCCAGACCTTCTGTCTGCCTTGCTTTATGGATGTGTACAAAGCTGCCTTGCCTACCCTGTATGGTGTCTATTCCCCAGCAGGACTGGGGTTGATGGTCCTCTCTATTGCCCCCATTGCGGGGATATAGAGTGTGGCTCTGTTGGTGGGAGATCCTGTTTCCCACACTGAGCCACAGAGAGTGGGTTGGGTGGTGGTACATAATCCACCTATGGGTCCAAATACCCCCTCTCCCCTTCACCATGTGACCATGGTACCAACACAGGATATGCACTATTTTGTGTGCATCATAGCCTATAAGGGCTAGACATGACTGAGAAATGCAAATGTGTCGGCAGGAACTACCTATCACACACACTAGCACTGATGGGGACCTGCAGCATAGCCTATTTCAGTCATGAAAGGTGCTGTGGACCTGGTGCTGGGTGCCCCACCTCACCCTCAGGGTGAGCACAGTACCCGCACAATGTGACGGTCTGTAGCTACTCTGTGCCAGTAACATACACGGTCAGGACCCCCTACCAGGCTGAGGTGCTGTGGGGGTACACACAGTCAGTTCCCCCTACCAGGTCGAGGTGCTGTGGGGGTGCATACCCCATCTTGTGATCATCTGTAGATGGCTGATTTGCATGTGCAGTGCATCATGGGTACGGGTGGGTTAACTCTAGCCTGGTAACCACAGCAGACTGTTTGTGTGGTGACATGCAGTCCTTCTGTAGCCAGCCAGGGGCTTGTTAATAGCTGTAGCCCACTGGTTACTTCACTGCCTGTGGAGCCAGGGGTCATGGGTTCAAACCCACAGTGGGGTTATTTGATAGGGTTATCCAGAGCATTGTCAATTTTTAATGTACATTAGTGCTGCCAGCAAAAACACCCTTAGAGTACTGTAACCATAAGGTGCCTTAGAAGGCGTTTTATAGGGTGCCCTATGAAGCGCCTTCTGAGGCACCTTATGGTTACAGTCCATATAAGGTGCCTTATAAGTTGTCCTATGGAGCGCCTTATAGGTTGCCCTATAGGGGACATTATAGGGTGCCGTGGCAGACAGTGCACTTTATAATGTGCCCTAAGGAGTGCCTTATAGGGTGCCTTATGTGGCACCTTAGGTTATGGCACGTGAGGGTGTGTTTGCTGGCAGCAATAAGTAAAATACAAATAAAATGCCTCAAGAAACAATACTTACATGTCAAAGCTGATGCCTCAGCCAGCCTTATGCATTAGGCACCCTGGGGGATCAAACTTATGACCCCATATCATCAGTCAGTGTATTATCCATTGTACTACACCTCTGTTTCTGCGTTTGGATGTCTGTGCACCTATTTAAGATTACCGCGCGTTATCGCGCTTAGCGGCGCTTAGCCCATTAATGTGCGCAGCAGCGCGTGTTATCGCGCGATAATCCCGTTTTGCTACTTTGAGACTGAAACGCCCACTCCTTTTATGGCAGCCTGCACACTATCTCCGGGCGCACATTAAGACGGTTTAGTAAACATACCCCATAGATAAAAGGATAAAAAGTGCAATCATGTAAGTGTACATTAAAAGGGGCATAAAGGAAATGTATGGTATGTATTCATGCGCATGACTAAAATTAAAGGACTCATATGCTTTCCATATAAATAGCCCAATAAAAATGACTAAAAAAAAATGAAACCAGTGGAATCAGAGGAAACAATAGAACACATCTCTCTCAACAGAATCGTCAAAATAATGTTTCAAAAATGGTTCATCTACCTGTAAAGGGTGATGTCTATTCTTCCAAGCTATAGATTCATTAATTGCCGGTTCTAATAGCAATACAAGCAAGAGGCTCAAGACTACATCAGGACGTAAGGAATCATAGGCATTCATATAATATACAGCTGTATATAGTTTTCTCTCTGTTCCACGTAAACAGTTCATATTGTTTCAAGTAATGTAATTTAAGATGTTATGGTTTAAAGCTGTTCTATGTAATGTAATATAAGTTGTTTCAAATTGTTCCCTGTATTAACAGATGTTGACCTGTTACATTGTTGTTCTATGTAAACCGCACCTGATCTCTGGAAGGTGCGGTATATAAGAAACTGTTTAATTAAATTAAATTAAATTAAATATTATTGCCAACAAAAGCCTAATATCAAAGTACCATTCACTTATCTATATGTTGACTCAACGTTATGTGTTTTTAACTTTACCAAAGACGGAAGATCTACCTCCCATAAGGAGATCACGTAGTGTTCAAACACCTCCGTGGTTTTAAAATAAACATGAACCGCCATTGTACTACATCCATATTCTAAAAACGTCAAAGGTGAAGGAAATAAAAATATTCTAATTCCTGCGTTACCACGGATATTGACCAAACACCCAGCAGAAGAAAAAATTACAGTAAATGAAGACTTACAAAGTTGATGAAGTATCCAGTGTCAACGTGTCAGCGTTCCCGCCGGCACAACCACAGACCGCCGGCGCTTGCGCTCTGAAGATAAAACAATTCTCACGAGACATACAAACATCTGACATTTTAAACAAACTCATACATATTTAAATTTGAGAAAACAGAGGGAAATACTCCTACTTGCGCTGTGCTTCAACCAAAACCGATGATGTATTATTCTAAATCAATTGACTGCACATGCACCGCCCTGCACACTGGTCTAATGATAAAAAATTGTACATATTGCACCTTTTCTATGGGCACAATACTTTAACACCATAAGTATAAAGCTTACCTATCAGCTCAATCTATATTTAATATACCCTATGATAATACTAGATGGTTCACAAATGATTCCTGCATATTACCCCAAACAAAACATTGATCACACTTGAGATTATCATAAATATAAAATCAAGATAATACCATAAATAAATTATCAGAAGAATAAATAACTATACATATATTTAATAAAAAACCATGGCATACCACTGCCAAAAAACTGAGGTAAACACTTATAAAAAAACGGATAGATCACTATCCATATTCAACCCTTTAGGATGCAAGCTATCCAGCGCAAAAATATATCGTTCTTCCAATCTACGGATGGTTCTCTCAATATCTCCTCCTCTCCAATTCATTTTGACCTTCTTAATCACAAAAAAATTTAAATCTGAGATTGTATGCTTAAACTCCTGCCAATGACTGACAAGGGGATTATCAGCTACTCCTCTTTTAAGGCAACTCCTATGTTCTATGATTCTGATACGGACTGGACGAGTGGTCATGCCCACATACAATTTCATACATGGGCACTGTACCACATAAATAACATGACTAGTGCTGCAATTCTGTTGAGAGAGGTGTGTTCTATTGTTTCCTCTGATTCCACTGATTTCATTTTTTTGAGTCATTTTTATTGGGCTATTTATATGCAAAGCATATGAGTCCTTTAATTTTAGTCATGCGCATGAATACATACCATACATTTCCTTTATGCCCCTTTTAATGTACACTTACATGATTGCACTTTTTATCCTTTTATCTATGTTTTTATATGTCATCAAGTTTTTATTTATACGTTTTATATTTATAATGATGCATAATTTTTAAGTAATGATGTATTTATTATTTATTTTTATTATTTATTTTGTATTGGCTATGCTAGTTATGAGTTGTTGGTGAAATCAGATACAAATATAGAATATAAAGTCCTGTTTTATATTAATGTATTTATAGACATATGTATTATTGATTTGGCATGTTATTTATTTATTTATTTATTTCAGAGTTTAGTATCTTAGATTTCATTCTTGGTGTGATGCTCTTATGGCTAATTATTTATTTATGTTTTTATTTATGATGTTATTTATTATTATTATTATTATGTTTTTAGTTTAGCCTGCCCCTGAAGAAGGTAGCGAAACATGGCCTGTGTCGGGCCATAGGCTGAAGGTGACCAATAAAAGAAATTCCTTCCTTTTTGCTCTCCACGTTTTTTTACTGGGTTCCTCTGTAAGCATGCATTATGGACTGGCTAGTGGACTGTCTGCAGTCAGACTGTGCATGGTCAGAACACCTATATGGTGCAGGCTGACTGCTGGTGACTGGCAGACAGTGGTGTGAGACAGTTGGGGTTTTCCAGAGCTAACCCCATTATTGCTGCTGGTCTGCCACTGCCCCATGGCTTTGGCTCACTAACCCTGGAGGGCTGTTATATACCAGCAGGATGGATGTTGTTTCAGGGGGGCTTGGGCACCTGTCCCTTACCTACAAAAAGAGTGACGTGAGCCTTTTGGGGTATGTAGTGTATACCATTTTGACCTATAAAGGCACTGCTACACAAACCTCATGCAAGTCTGGAAACCCCTCTGCCATGATACCAAGTGCCCATGTCAGCCAGACCCTAACACAAGGTACACACTAATCTGGGTGGTGTCTGGTCCCAGAGGGCCACATGTGACTGCAGGATAAAAATGAACACTGAACTACCTTCAGTTGGCACTGCAGGGAACATCTATCACACACTGGTAGTAATGGGGTTGTACAGCAGGGCCTATCTCTAGCACCACATGTACTGCAGACCTAGTGCTGGGCACCCATCCTATCCCTCAAGGAGAACATGAGAATCTGCACAATGGCATGGTCTGTAGCTACGCTGTGCCAGTATCACACACTGTCAGTTCGTCTTTCCAAGCTGAGGTACCAGAGAGGTGCAGACCACATTTGCTGATCAGCTGTAGACAGCTATTCAGCATGTGCATTGCATCATGGGTACTGGTGAGGTTACCCTATCCTGGCACTCAGAGCAGACAGTTTGTGTGGTGACCTGCAGTCCTTCTGTACCCAGACATTGCTGTGACATACACCACAGAGGTATAGCCTACTGGTTAATACAATGCCATTCTTGGCAGTGTTCATGGGTTCAATTCCTCATTGTTCCCTCCTTTCATGCCTGTCCTACTCAAATAGTGTGCATGCCTGTAATAGTCATATTTGTGCTGCCAGCGCATAATACCCTCGCCACAATTGCCAACATTCCCTCAGTCCATCTATCTGTATCTGTCAGCTGTGTAGAGTCCTGTCTGCCTGTGCGGGCTGTCACCCCATGTCCTGCATTGCTACCCTTTCCTCCATTGCGCTTCTTCATGCTTGCCTCGCCTGTGCCTGTTCTGCATGGCACCACCACTCCTCTGTCCACCTATCATTGTAACTATACTGCCACCTCCACCTCCACTGGGGGACACGTATTCCCATCGTCTGCCACCAACTGTCTTTCCAGTGCTTTACATTGCCAATACCCTGTGCTGTGGTTTAGTTGCCCCCACCATGTTTGTCATCAGTACTGGCAGCCACATGAGATGCCCACAGATATGGCAGGTCCAGCGGCTCCCAGCTCTCCCTCCTTCACTCACCTGTTCATTGCCTTTCCTGAGTGCTCTATCTAGTGTTAGGGCTACATCTGTCCCTGTTCCTCACAGGTTATGCATGTTATCCTGCAGCACCTTGCAGCCCTTAGGTCACACTAACCTAGGGCACCATAACCTTGTTAGGCCACCTTAACCTATGGTTCCGTAACCCAGGATGCCTTCTAAGGTGTTTTGTCCAGGGGTGCCTAGTACAGCGCTTAGCCTAAGGAGCCCTACTGTATAGGGCACCTTACAAAGTGCCTTATGAAGCACCTTACAAGGCACCTTATAGGGCACGTTATAAGGCACCTTATAGGGCACCTAACAAGACACCTTACAAGGCACCCTACATGGTGCCTTATGAGGCGCCCTGTAGCGCGTGTTAGTTCGTAACATGCGTTAGCTGATATGGCTTGCTGTAACGATGCACCACCCACGCCTTTATATGTGCATCTGTACCTTTACTACAGAACCTAATGCGAGTGACATTACCGCAGTTTAGTAAACATACCCCAAAGTCACATCGCTACATAGCGCCATGTTTCAAGCGTCTGTATTCACCTGGCCCTTCATCAGGCAAGACTGAATACTGAAACAGAATGTGCAATCTATTTATAGGGGAACAAATGCTGACATCATAACCTCAAAAATTGGCCAATCACATTGTCCTATAGTAAACTCCACCAATCCAAATCCACATTAAGGCCCAAAGGCATGACAATACGTAGCTTGAAAATCCAACGCTATTCCAAGCACTACAGTCAGGCAAGTCGATCTCCCCCACCATAATTTAAAGGGTCCTGATCTATAATCTTCTAAGTAAGATCATGAAATATATGTCCCTGAGAAATGCGATGTGCAACCATAGCAGCTGCCATTACCTGTGTTTTCAATCTGGAACTATGTTCCTGTAAGCGGAGCTATATATTTCAAAGAATAGGGACAAATAAACATATATACTACCAATGAGGAGACACAAGTGGTCTCATGGTAAGCCTGATATACGATGTTAGATGTTGGATCAATCCATTCACTGCCTGAAACAGTGGAAGCATAAAAATCATATGCTCCACAAGCATAATGCCCAGCACTTCTGGATTCTAAAGATAATGTGGTACTAAACCCGTTATGGCGAACTATATAATCAGTTATATTTCGCCCTCTCCAATGAGCTATCATAATCGGGCATTTAAAACATGCATGAATACCCAAAATATTCCAAGGATTTTTTAAAATCTTACTGACCTGATTTGTCAAATGCATTTAAGGTAAAATTCCTACTACAGGGGCTTGATCGTTAGTCGAAACTTCCAATTGTCCTTGCTGCCACCATTCAAGATGATTATACTGTTCCTTCTTATATGCTTTTTGCACTATATTAGCTGGCTATCCTCGAGCTAACAAACGTTGAGAGAGCTCATAGGCACGTTTATGAAACTCATCCATTGTAGTACATAATCTCCAAATCCTTATAAATTGGCCCAATGGGAGCCCACACAACAATGGACCAGGGTGATAGCTCTGATACTGAAGCAGTGTATTACGCTGGACTGACTTCCTATATAAAGTGGTCTGTAACGTGTCACCATGTTTATATACAGTTGAATCCAAAAAATTAATTTGATGATGATGAAATTCTGGAACAAACTGAATATTTGGTTTTAAAGAATTAATCCAGATAAAAATCTCCTGCAATTGAATAGTGGTCCCTGAACACAACAAGAACACATCATCCAAAAAACGCGTCCATGAAGAAATATATTGATATCAATGAGAAGGATATGTAAACCTTTTCTCATAATATGCCACATACAGAGTAACCACTGATGGTGCTACCGTGGCTCCCATTTATTTTTAAATAATGCTGGGATTTATACATAAAATAGCCACGTTCCAGAACCATTTTTAATAATGAAAAAATAAACTGAGCTGGTAACCGAACTGGTAATATTAAAGAAAATGAAGAAATAATTTACAATGCTTCCTGTTGATCTATATTTGTATATAAAGATGTCACATCCATAGTAGCCAAAATTATGTTATCCATATTTGATTTAAATGTTTGTAACTGGGAAATAAAATGGAAAGAGTCCCATGCAAAAGATCTAATTGATACTGTTAGTGGTTGTAAAAAGTAATCAGAAAACTGTGACAACGATTCCAAAAGAGAATTCCAACAGGACACAATTGGCCGTCCCGGTGGGGACAAAAATTAGAGTCTGAATATGCCAAAGGACGCATCCCCCCCCCCCCCCATAATATACAGCAAGCACCTCACCCCTCATACTACATATATTCCACCTTCTCATGACAAACATAAACAGAGACACCACACACATATACACATTAGCACACACACCACACCTCCACCCAACACATCACATACGCGCATACAGGACAGTGCTACTAAATATCACGGTCACCACTCTTATCTAGTCAGACACCTGTTATCTGATCAGCTAATGGTTCTGAACATTGTGTTTGTAAAGATAAAGCAGATATTATCCAGAGAGTGACGTGAATATAATTTTCGCCAGATAACTGAATTTTCTGCCCATTCTCCATCCCTGTAGCTCCCCAGCACTTTCCATGTAGGACTATTGGACATCCGGCCAACTTAGTTATTCAGATAGTTTAATCATATTTTTATAGTTCTACATTTTTTGAATGAATTTTTTACTTTATAGGATTCTATATACTCCTTATTTCATTCGATGGTTGAACTATTGATGCACCTATTGATATTTCTTTTTTATCAGCTTAGATATTGCTACAGCAACTCTAATTTTGACATACCCACAGCAGCAAATCAATAAGTTTAAGTTTGATCACAACGTCTGAAAGCTACATCACTGAGGAGAAAAAGGTGTTGTATATTTAGATTAGTATGCATCACTAGGTTCATCTGCTAGGTGTGAGTTAAGTATATTTTCCTAGGTGAACATACATGATAATCATCATGTATAGCAAGTGCATGCTGTAGGAAGTTCTGTGCTATATGTGCATAATTTTTTTATTTAAAAAATAAATAATTTTAAATGACTTTCTTGTCCCAAGAAGTCCAGTGAACAAAAGAACATAGAAATTTGAAAACGCAGACACTTAGGGGTATGTTTACTAAACCGTCTTAAGGTGCGCTCTTCGACGTTATCGCGCGATAAGGTACCTTATCGCCCAATGAAGGCGCCTTACTGGGCGATAAGGTACCTTAGCGTGCGATAACGTGCGCAGCGGAGCAAACGAGCGCTGAAGGCAGAGAAAGGTTCCCAGGGGCGGAGGAAGGCTCCCCAGGGGCGGAGAGAAGGGGTCAATGGGCGGAGAGTGTGAGGGGAGAGGCTCAGCGCACACTAACGCTATGAAATCCGAGGCTCAAAACTAACGCCAGTGAAACCCTCGCGTTAGAGCAGATTTAAAGGGAAAAGAAACCATTTCCATCAGCAATGTACAGCAAAACCAGGGAAACTTACAAAACGTGATAAGTGTGATACATGTGCACGGAACAAAAGGGCAAATAAACATTGAAAATGAACAGAGGAAAACGTAAAAAAAAACATAACCAAGCTGGGCAATAGTGATATCAATGGGAAACATCAAAAAACACCACCAAGAAAGCTCCAAAGAAAAGATTTGAATTTTGGAAGGGTGTATGCTCTGTCCCCATACAAGGTGAATGAGTCTACAGTGAAACTGCGCTGATCTGGGTTTCCGACTCCATAGGCCAGGTTTCCTATGGCATGCACATGTCCCACAACAGCAGGGCGGGCATGTCAGAATGGGTAACTGGACAGATGCTGGAAAAGGGGACACAGAGTGCTGCAGGCGGCACATGCTGTGGTGCAGCTGTGCTACAGTGCGGACTAGGGTGATGCCTAGCTGGCCCATAGGAATGCTGAAACAGTAGAGCAGCCAGACAGCAACTGCTGAGGCCCAACATGGGCACGAGTGTGCTTCCCACAGTGTCACAGGGGATAGTACCCAGCAGGTACCCCCAAGGGCACGGAACATTGGCAGGTGGTGCTGGGGGGAAGCGTGGACACATATGCAGGCACCCCTACCCCAGAACCAGCACCATAGGCAGTCACCTACCCACACACTGGATGGCCTGAGACTGCGCTCCATCAGCACCACCAGCAGAAGGGCATGTCAGCATGGTGGCAGAGGGATACTGGTGGTGTAGGGGGCAGTGGCAGCTGCCCAGAGCAGACCGTGGCCTAGCCCTGTGTAGGTGGGTGCCATGCACTGCAACAGACAGGCCCTGTCTGACAAATAGTCATGGTATCACCAGGGAATGCACTGACTCTGTGACAATACAGTGGTGCAGGGCACAAAACCAGTGTATTCAGAAACAGAAGATCACAGGTTCAAGTCCCAGCTGTGGTTCTTGCCAACACAGTCCCCATATTTTACCCACTACTAAAACGTGTTAATACAGACAGAACCGTTATTGCAGATGACGTAAAAATGCCCCAAAACAGCTACATTTTACCCTACAGAGCACAGACACCATAAACATGCACATTACCTAGAGCAGAGTCTCCCAAATGCAGTCCTGGAGGGCCAAACACCATCCAGGTTCCATGCTGCCTCTAATAAAGATGCCTTTGCTGCATTTCTATGCGCCTCCCCCATGGTATGCAGATGTATATCATGCATATTCATGAGGGACAGCATGAAAACCTGAACAGTGTTTGTCCCACCAGTACTGGAGTTTGGAACCTCTACCCTAGAGCAGCGGCCAACAGGGGCAGATACACACGCACCCACAGGCTCCATTATCCAAAGCCACCTGGAGAGGCAGGATGTTGGGCCCTGCGTACATCTCCCAATACTAGCACTTGCATACCTTAGCAATGCCACTCTAAACATGGGAAAACTGTACACAGCTATCAAAAGGTTGCTATGATAACTGACAGATAGCAATTCCTACATTAAACACAATTGGCTGAATGAGCTGCATCATAGCAATCTTTCTGATGTCTGTGGAGTGTTCCTCAGGTCTGGTGTCTGACAGAGTGACCCCAACAGTATTGCGTACCATAGCCATGCCTGCACTGTGCCCAGGACTGGTGTGGTGGCCAGGGCTGCCAAACACCTCTATAGTTGCAAAATGCTGGCATAGGTGTTGGGAGTGTGTGTCTGTCTATCCAGTTTGTTGTGGCTGCTAACACCTTCCTCAGCCCACACTGCTAGCACTGTTGCCAGTATTGGCCTGCCAATGTGCATAATGAGGAGCAAGGTACTGTGGGAATAGCATGGATAGGGTGGCCTGGCCTGGATTCATCTGTACAGATCATAGGACAATGGCTCAGACATTGTAGTGCCCGGCCACCACCAGCATGGACAGGGGTGGCCACAGCATGTCCTGCTGTGAGGTCACTCTCACCCTGATTGAGCAGTGACCACGGCATGGCTAGGTTCCCCCATAGTGCTGTATAATATTTCTCTCATGGGCTATTTTTGGGTTCTTTTTAGGGGCCCAATCACTGACTTATCTGCTTGGTGTGCATGCTGACATCCCAGTTCTGAGTACATGTATTTTCTCCAGGACTGTGGACTAGCTAGCAGACTGTCTGCAGCTAGAATGTGTCTTGCTGGAACGCCTTGTAGGGTGCAATGGATGGAGGCTTGCTGCTGGAGCATGTCAGTTAATGGTGGGGGTAGCTGAGCATTTCCAGACCTACTGTTTGTCTGCTATTGCTTTATGGATGTGTACAAATCTGCATTGACTGCCCTGTAGGGTGTCTGTTCTCCAGCGGGGCTGGGGTTGATTGTCCCCTCTACTGCCACCATTGCAGGGAGGTAGAATGTGGATCTATTATTGGGCGATCCTGTTTCCCACCCTGAGCCCCAGAGCGTGGGTTGTGTGGTGGCACATAATCTGCCTATGGGTCCAACCCCCCCCCCTTACCCCCTTCACCTACATCATGTAACCATGGCACCAACACAGGATATGCACTATTCTGGGTGCATCATAGCCCATAAGGGCTAGATATGACTGAGAAATACAGAAGGACACAGATGTAACCTAGGTGTGTCTGCAGGAACTACCTATCACACACACTAGCACTGATGGGGACCAGCAGCATGGCATATTTCAGCCATGAAAGGTGCTGTGGACCTGATGCTGGACGCCCCACCTCAGGGTGGCACAGTACCCGCACAATGTGACAGTTTGTGGCTACTCTATGCCAGTACCACACACGGTCAGTTCCCCCTACCTGGCCGAGGTGCTGTGGGGGTGCATACCCCATCTTGTGCCCATCTTTCGACTGCTGATTTGCATGTGCAGTGCATCATGGGTACGGGTGGGTTAACCCTATCCTGGTAACCACAGCAGACAGTTTGTGTGGTGACGTGCAGTCCTTCTGCAGCCAGCAAGGTGTTGGCTAGGAGCTGTAGACCACTGGTTACTTCACTGCCTGTGAAGCCAGAGATCATGGGTTCAATCCCATGTTGGGGTTATTTGATAGGGCTGTCTGAGACATTGTCTATTTTTAATGTACATTAATGCTGCCAGCAAAAACACCCTCAGAGTACTGTATCCTTAAGGTGCCTCATAAGGTACCTTATAGGGCGCCCTATAAGGCGCCTTATAAGGTGCCCTATCAAGCGCCTTATAAGGTGCCTTATAAGGTGTCCTATAGGGGACATTATAGGGTGCCTTGGCGGACAGTGCACTTTATAATGTGCCCTATGGAGTGCATTATGAGGTGCCTTATGCGACACCTTAGGTTACAACACCGTGAGGGTGTGTTTGCTGGCAGCACTAATTAAAATAAAAGTAAAATGCCTCAAAAAGCACTACTTAAACATACAGGGTGATGCCTCAGCCAGCCTTATGCATATTGGGGGATTGAGCTCATGACCCTGCTACCATCAGTCAGTGTATTAACCATTGTGCTACACCTCTGCTTCTATGTTTGAATGTCTGCGCACCTACTTAAGATTATCATGCGTTAACATGCTTAGTGGCGTTTCACCCGATAATGTGCACAGCACACGTTATCACGAGATAATCCTGTTTTGCTATGTTAAGACCGAAATGCCCACTCCTTTTATGGCATCCTGCACATTATCGCCGAGCGCACGTTAAGACGGTTTAGTAAACATACCCCTAAGCAGTCTTAACGTGCGCCTGGCGTTAGTGTGCAGGATGCCATATAAGGTAGTGGGCGTTCCGGTCTTAAGGTAGAATTTAGGGTTATCATGCGATAAGGTACGTTTTTGTGTGATAGAGGGAGCCGGGCACGTTAATGCACGTTAGTCATAATTAGGCGTGCCAACCTATACACACAGCATCAGAGGTGTAGCACAATGATTAACACATTGACTGATAAAACAGCAGTCATGAGTTCAATCCCCCAGTTGGCTTGCTGAGTAAGGTTGTCTGAGATTTTACCCTTTACTTTAAATCAGTGCTGTCTGAGGCATTTTCTTTTTTTATTTAAATTAGTGCTGCCAGCAAACACACACTCACAGTGCCGTAACCTAAGGTGCCGCATAAGGCGCCCTATACTGCACTCCAGAGGGCACATTATAAAGTGCACTGTCCACCAAGGCACCTTATAATGTTCCCTATAGTGCGCCTTATAAGGCGCCTTATAGGGCGCTTTATAGGGCACCTTATAGAGTGCTTTATAAGGTGCCTTATGAGGCACCTTAAGGCTACAGCACTGTGAGGGTGTTTTTGCTGGCAGTACTAATTTAAATTAAAAAAGAAAATGCCTCAGACAGCCATATCAAACAACTCCACTGTGGGATCAAACCCATGACTTTTAGCTTCACAGGCAGTGAAGTAACCAGTAGGCTATAGCTCCATAGCTACTAGCAAACCCATCGCTGCCACAGAAGGACTGCAGGTCACCACACAAACAGTCTGCTGTGGTTACCAGGATAGGGTTAACCCACCCGTACCCATGAGGCACTGAATATGCAAATCAGCAGTCTACAGATGATCACATAATGGGGTATGCACCCTCACAGCACCTCGGCCTGGTAGGGGGAACTGACTGTGTGCACCCCCACAGCACCTCAGCCTTGTAGGGGGTACTGTGTGTGTTACTGGCACAGAGTAGCTACAGACCGTCACATTGTGCGGGTACTGTGCTCACCCTGAGAGTGAGGTGGGGCGCCCAGCATCAGGTCCATAGCACATTTCATAGCTGAAATAGGCCATGCTGTAGGTCCTCATCAGTGCTCAGGTAGTTCTTGTAGACACATCTAGGTTGCGTCTGTATTTTTCAGTCATGTCTAGCTCTCATGGGTTATTGATGCACCCAGAATAGTACATATCCTGTGTTGGTTCCATGGTCTCATGCATGGATGGATGGATGGATGGATGGATGGATGGATGGATGGATGGATGGGTGGGTGGGTGGGTGGGAGGGAGGGTGTTTGGACCCATAGGCACATTATATACCACCACCCAACCCACCCTCTGTGGCTCAGGGTGGGGAAACAGGATCTCCCACCAACAGATCCACATTCTACCTCCCTGCAATGGTGGCAGTAGAGGACACCATCAACCCCAGTCCTGCTGGGGAACAGACACCCTACAGGGCAGTCAATGCAGATCTGTACACATCCATAAGGCTAGGCAGACAGTAGGCCTGGGAATTCTGAGCTGCCCCCCACCACTATCTGACATTCTCCAGCAGAAAGCTTCCAGTCACTGCAACCTGCAAGGTGTATAAGAAAGACACATACTATCTGCAGACAGTCTGATAGCTAATCCATAGTGCATGTTCCTGGAGGAGATGCATACACACCAAGCAGATAAGTCAGTGATCAGGCCCCAAAAGGAAACCCATAAATACCACATGAGAGGAATACTATATAGCACTATGGGTGAAACTAGCCATGCCGTGGTCACTTCTCAGTCAGAATGAGAGTGACCTCCCAGCAGGACATGCTGTGGCCACCCTGTCCATGCAGGTGGTGGCCGGGCACTACAATGTCAGAGCAATTGCCCTATGCCCTGTGCAGATGCATCCTGGCCAGGCCACCCTGTCCGGGCTATACCAATGGTACCTTGCTCCTCATTATGCACATTTGCAGGCTGACACTGGCAACAGTGCAAGCAGTATGGGCTGAGGAAGGTGTTGGCAGCCACCACACACTGGGTAGACAAACACACACTCCCCACACCTATGCCAGCATTGTGCAACTATAGAGGCTTTTGGCAGCCCTGGCCACCGCACCAGTCCTGGGCACAGTGCAGGCATGGCTATGGTACGCAATACTGTTAGGGTCACTCCCCAGGGTGGTAAACACTGTCAGACACCAGACCTGAAACACACTCCACAGACATCAGAGAGGTTGCTATGATAAAGCTCAATGAGCAGATTGTGCTTAACCTAGGGATTGCTATCTGCCAGTAATCATAGCAACCTTTTGATATATGTGTACTGTATTCCCAGGTTTAGGGTGGCAGTGCTATGGTATGCAAGTGCTAGTATTGGGAGATAGTGCTGCACGCAGGGCCCAACATCCTGCCTCTCCAGGAGTCTTTGGATAATGGCGCCTGTGGGTGCCGGTGTTTCTGCCCCTGTTGGCTGCCGCTCTAGGGCAGAGGTTCCCAACGCCAGTCTTGGTGGGCCAAACACCGGGTGTCCATGTTGTCCCTAATGAATATGCATGGATACATCTGCATACCATGGGGTCGGCGCATAGAAATGCAGCACAGGCATCTTTATTAGAGACAGCATGACGCCTGAATGGAGCTTGTCCCTCCAGGACTGCATTTGGGAAACTCTGCTCTAGGTATTGCACATGTCTATGGTGTCTGTGCTCTGTTGGGTAAAATATAGGCAATAAAGGTTCCTTCTTTATTACCACGGTTTAGTACTGGGTAAAATATGGAGACTGGGTTGGTGGGATCCACATCTGGGACTTGAACCTGTGACCTTCTGCTCCTGAACACATAGGCCGTGTGTACTGCACCACAAGGACAGTTCATTTCCTGGGGCTACCATGACTGTTCATCAGACAGGGCCTGTCTGTTGCAGTGCATGGCACCCACCTAAACAGGGCTAGGCCATGGTCTGCTGTGGGCAGCTGCCACTGCCCCCTCCACCACCAGTACCCCTCTGTCACCATGCTGACATGCCCTTCTGCTGGTGGTGCTGGTGGTACGCAGTCTCAGGCCATCCAGTGTGCCGGTAGGTGGCTGCCTATGGTGCGGTATCTAGGGTAGGGGTGCCTGCATAGACATCCACACTTTCCCCCAGCACTGCCTGCCAATGTTCTGTGCCCTTGGGGGTACCTGCTGGGTACTATCCCTTGTGACACTGTGGGAAACACACTCATGCCCATGTTGGGCCTTCATCAGTTGCTATCTGGCGACTCTATTGTTTAAGCATTCCTATGGGTCACCTAGGCATCACCCTAGTCCGCACTGTGGCCCAGCTGCACCACAGCATGTGCCGCCTGCAGCCCTCTGTATCCCCTTTTCCAGCATCTGTCCAGTTGCCCATTCCTATATGCCCACCCTGCTGTTGCGGGACATGTGTACACCATAGGAAACCTGTCCAATAGAAAGGGAAAACCCTGATCAGCGCTATTTCACTGTGGGATCATTCACCTTGTATGGGGACAGAGCATAGCTCCTTTCAAAATTAATATCTTTTTTTGGAGCTTTCTCGGTAGTGTTTTTTGATGTTTCCCATTAATATCAGTATTTCCCAGCTTGGTTATGTTTTTTTTTCCAGTTTGTTCAGGTCATTTTCAATGTTTATTTGCCCTTTTGTTCCGTGCACATGTATCACACTTCTCACTTTTTGTAGGTTTCCCTGGTTTTGCTGTACATTGCTAATGGAAATGGTTTCTCTTCCCTTTAAATCAGTTCTAACGTGAGGGTTTCACTGCCGTTAGTTGTCAGACCCGGAATCCACGGCGTTAGTGTGCAGGGAGCCTCTCCCCTCCCACTCTCCATCCATTGACCCTCTCTCTCCGCCCCTGGGGAGCCTTCCTCCATCCTCCGAGAGCCTTTCTTTGCCTTCAGCGCTCGTTTGCGCCGCTGTGTGCGTTATCGCGCGCTAAGTTACCTTATTGCCCAGTAAAGCACCATTATCGTGTGATAAGGTGCCTTATCGCCCGATAACATGACAGCAGCACAAATAGCACCCTTTAGTAAACATACCCCTTAATACCCTAAAATAAAATGAAAATAATATATATGAACCACATTAATAAGCAGAAGACATGCTATATGCTGCTTCCCCTCCTCAAAAACAACAATCTCTACACATTACTCTTAAAGCTGCTACGTTGAAAACCTTTTGTCTTTTGTCCAGTATAAACAAATGCACCACATGACACATAAAAACTCCAGGAAAAAAAGTCAGCTCTTGACTTTTTTAAAGAAAATTCACAAGGTTTAATTCTCTTCTAATATCATCTGAGATTTATTCTATAACATGGACCCTCCTGCCGAAAAAGCCTGGACCTGATCTGACCTTTATACAATTCATTACTGCTACTACTATTAATCATTTATAACACATGGAACTCTCAATAATGCTCTGTGAATAAACTGCAAAGGCCAATAAGGGGCACACCAACTGAGAAAGCAAGGACCATTCCCCTACATAACCCAAAAAATAGAAGCAGTCTTAAATTGGATTTGCTAAAAAATACCTGGAATGACCAAATACTAAGGGGATCTTTTACTAAAGGCTGATAGTTTCTCACTTAATGAGTGTTATTAATGCATTAGCTGTCAGTGACATGACCAGTATGTTCTCAGCAGTTAACACGCGGCTGGGTACTGTAATGAGCGGCAAAGTAATATGGGTGCACCTAATGGCAGTCATAGATATCCTGCTTGGTGAACCTGCACTATGGGGTATATTTACTAAACCGTCTTAACATAGCGGCGGCGATGTTATCGTGCGATACATAACATTATCTTGCGATAACGTCACGTATCGCACAATAACATCAGCAGCGACGTTAAGGCACACTAACGCTGTGAAATCCAGCTCTGAATGGTGGAGTAAGGCTTCCCAGAGGGCGGAAATAGGAATCAATGGGCGGAGAGTGTATGGGGAGAGGCTCCAGGCACACTAACGCTGTGAAATCCTGGTCTGAACACTAACGCCAGTGAAACCCTCGCGTTAGAGGCACATTTGCAGGCGAGAGAAACAATTTCAGTCAGCAATGTACAGCAAAGGCAGGGAAGCCCAGAAAAGTGATAGTAGTGATACATGTGCAGGAACCAAAAGGCAAATAAACATATAAAATGACCAAAACCACATCTGAAATCCCAATAACCAAGCTGGCCAATAGTGATATTAATGATAAACACAAAGAAACACTACTGACAAAGCGTAAAAAGGAAGATATCATGTTTGGAAGGGTCTTTGCTCTGTCCCCCTACAAAGTGAATAATCCCACATTGAAATAGCGGTGATCGGGGTTTTTGTCATTCATATTGGGCAGGTTTGATAGGGCGTGCACATGTGCAGCAACAGCAGAGTGGGCATGTAGGAAAGGGCAACTGTACTGATGCTGTAAATGGGATACAGGGTGCTGCAGGCGGCACATGCTGTGGTCCAGCTGGGGCATAGTGCGGACTAGGCAGATGCCTAGGTGGCACATAGGAATGCTGAAACTGTAAAGCAGCAAGACAGCAACTGACGAGGGACCAACATGGGCATGAGTGTGTGTCCCACAGTGTCACTAGGGATATTACCCAGCAGGTACCCCCAAGGACACATAACATTGGCAGGCGGTGCTGGGGGGGGGGGGGATGCGTGCATGTCCATGTAGGCACCCCTACCTGAGAACCCACACCATAGGCAGCTGCCTACCGACACACTGGATGGCCTGGGACTGTGCACCACCAGCACCACCGGCATAAGGGCATGTCAGCATGGTGGCGGAGGGGTGCAGGTGGCAGAGGGGGCAGTGGCATCTGCCCACAGCAGACCATGGCCAAGCCCCATTTAGGTGGGTGCCATGCACTGCAACAGACAAGGTCTGTCTGATGAACAGTCATGGTATCCCCAGGGAATGATCTGTCCCCATGGCAACAGTTTGGTGCAGTACACACTGCCAGTGTGTTCATGGGCAGAAGGTCACAAGTTCAAGTTCCTGCTGTGGCTCCTGCCAACCTTGTCCCCATATTTTACCCAGTACTAAACCATGGTAATAAAGACAGAACCTTTATTGCCGCTAAATTAAACATGCCTGGAATGCCTATATTTTACCCTACAGAGCACAGACACCATAAACATTTGCAATCCCTTGAGCAAAGTTTCCTAACTGCAGTCCTGGAGGGTCAGACACCATTCAGGATTCATGCTGTCCCTAACAAATATGCCTGTGCTGCATTTGTATGCATCGCCCCCCACTGTATGAAAATGTATCTCATGCATATTCATTGGGGACAGTATGAAAACCTGAACAGTGTTTGGCCCACCAGGACCGGAGTTGGGAACCTCTGCCCTAGAGCAGCGGCCAACATGGGCACAAACACCCACACCCACAGGCTCCACTATCCAAAGCCTCATGGAGAGTCAGGTTGTTGGGCCCTGCATGGAGCAGCATCTCCCAATACTGGCACCTGCATACCTTAGCAATGCCGTCCTAAACTTGGGAACACGTTCCACATATATCAAAAGGTTGCTATGATTAATGTCAGCTAACAAATCCTAAGTTAAACACGATTTGTTGATAGAGATTCATCATAGCAACCTTTCTGATATCTGTGGAGTGTGTTTCAGTTATTGCTTCTGAAAGTGTTTACCACCCCGGGAGTGACCACAACAGTATTGCCCACACTGTGCTCAGGACTGGTGTGGCAGCCAGGGCTGCCACAAACCTCCATATTTGCAAAATGCTGAAATAGGTGTGGGAGTGTGTGTATGTCTATCCAGTGTTTTGAGGCTACCTACACCTTACTGAGCCCACAATGCTTACACTGTTTACAGCATTAGCCTGCCAATGTGCATAATGAGGAGCAAGGTACTGTGGGTATGGCCCTGACAGGGTGGCCTGGGCAGGATGCATCTGCACAGGGTATAGGGCAATGGCTGGGACATTGTAGTGCCCAACCACCACCTGAACGGACAGGATGGCCACAGCATGTCATGCTGGGAGGTCACTCTCACCCTGATTGAGCAGTGATCACAGCATGGATAGGTTCCCCCATAGTGCTATGCAATATTTTTCTTAAATGATATTTATGGGTTCTCTTTTTTGGGGCCCAATCAATGATATACTTACTTGGTGTGTGTGCTCACATCCCATTTTTGGATGCACACAGTTCCTCCAGGAATATGCACTATATAGTAGCTAGCAGACTGTCTGCAGCTAGCATGTGTATGGCTGGAACACCTTGCAGGGTGCAGTGGGTGGAGATTGACTGCACCCTCTGCTGGTGAATATCAGATAGTGGTGGGGGCAGCTGAGCTTCTCCAGCATTCTGCCTGTCTGCCCTTGCCTTTTGTGATGAGTTCATATCTGTATTGACTGCCCTGTAGGGTGCCTGTTCCCCAGCAGGACTGGGGTTGATAGTTCTCTCTACTACCACCATTGCAGAGATGTACAATGTGGATCTGTTGGTGGGATATCCTGTCTCTCCCTCCCCCCCGAGCCACAGAGGAGAGGGTGGGTTGGGTGGTGCTGGTGCTACATAATCTGCTTTTGGGTCCAAACACCCCTTCACCTATAACATGTGACCATAGCACCCACACAGGATATGCACTACTCTGGGTGCATCATAGTTCACAAGAGCTAGATGTGACTGGGAAATACAGATGGACACAGGTGTATCTGCAAGAACTACCTAGCACACACTGGCACTGATGGGGTCCAACAGCATAGCCGATCTCAGCAAAGCCAGTTGTTGCGGACCTGGTGCTGGGTGCCCCACCTCACCCTCAGGGGGAGCACAGGACCCGCACAATGTTACGGTCTGTAGCTACTCTGTGCCAGTAACACACACGGTCAGTTCCCCTAACCAGGCCTATGTGCTGTGGGGGTGTATACCCCATTATGTGATCAGCTGTAGACTGCTGATCTGCATGTGCAGTGCATCATGGGTACGGGTGGGTTTACCCTATCCTGGTAACCACAGCAGACAGATTGTGTGGTGACCTGCAGTCTTTCTACAGCCAGCCAGCAGTGTGGTAGTAGCTATAGAGGTGTATCCTACTGGTTACTTCAATGACTGTGGAGGCAGAGGTCATGGGTTTAATCCCACAGTGGTATTACTTAGGGATGCCATCTGAGGCTTTACCTTTTCATTTCAATCAGTGCTGCCAGCAGAAATACCCTCACAGTGCTGTAGCCTAAGGTGCCTCATAGGCACCCTAAGGGCCCACTATAGGGCACATTATAGTGTGCCTTGGCAGACAAGGCACTTTAAAATGTGAGCTATGGGGCGCCTTATGAGGCACCTTAGGTTACAGCACTGTGAGCGTGTTTTTGCTGGCAGCACTGATTTAAATTAAAAGAAAATGCCTCAGACAGCCTTTTTAGATTACACCACTGCAGGACCTCTGCCTCCACAGTCATTGCATTAACCAGTGGGCTGCATCATTATAGTTTCGACCACTGCGCTGGCATGTACTTAGGGTTAACGCGCATTAATGTGCCACGGCGCCCACTATTGCGCAATACAGATTCTTGCTGCCTTAGGAGTGGAACGCCCACTCCTTATATGGCATTTTCCATATTATCACTGCAACTAGCGCCTGTAACATTAAGACTGTTTAGTAAACATACCCCTAAGGGGTATGTTTACTAAGCAGTCTTAATGTGCGCCCGGCGATAGTGTGCAGGATGCCATAAAAGGAGTGGTCGTTTTGGTCTTAATGTAGCAAAATGGAATTATCACACGATAACGTGCACTGCGCACATTATCGGGCGAAACGCCGCTAAGCACGTTAATACGCGATAATCTTAAGTAGGTCTGCAGACATGCAAACATAGCAGGAGAGGTGTAGCACAATGGTTAATACACTGACTGATGGTGCAGGGGTCATGAGTTTAATCCCCCAGTGTGCCTAATGCATGAGGCATCACCCTTTACATTTAGGTAGCGATTTTTGAGGCATTTTACTTTTATTTTAATTAGTGATGCCAGAAAACACACCCTCACGGTGGCGTAACCTAAGGTGCCGCTTAAGGCACCCCCATAACACACTCCATAGGGCACATTATAAAGTGCACTGTCCACCAAGGCACCCTATAATGTCCCCTATAGGACACCTTATAAGGCATCTTATAAGGCGCTTTATAGGGCGCCCTATAAGGCGCCTTCTGAGGCACCTTATGGTTACAGTACTCTGAGGGTGTTTTTGCTGGAAGCACTAATGTATGTTAAAAATAGACAATGCCTCAGACAGCCCTATCAAATAACCGCAACATGGGTTTGAAGTTATGACCTCTGGCTTCACAGGCAGTGAAGTAACCAGTGGGCTACAGCTGCTAACAAACACCTGGGTGGATGCAGAAGGACTGCACGTCACCACACAAACTATCTGCTGTGGTTACCAGGATAGGGTTAACCCTCCTGTACCCATGATGCACTGCACATGCAAATCAGCAGTCGACAGATGGGTACAAGATGGGGTATGCACCCCCACAGCACCTCGGCCTGGTAGGAGGAACTGACCGTGTGTGGTACTGGCACAGAGTAGCCACAGACCGTCATATTGTGTGGGTACTGTGCTCACCCTGAAGGTGAGGTGGGGTGCCCAGCACCAGGTCCACAGCACCTTTTATATCTGAAATACACCATGCTGCAGGTCCCTATCCATGTTATTGTGTGTGATAGGTAGTTGCTGCACACACATTTAGGTTACATCTGTGTCCTTTTGTATTTCTCAGTCATGTCTAGCCCACCCAGAATAGTGCATATCCTGTGTTGGTGCCATGGTTACATGATGTAGGTGAGTGAAGGAGTGGAGGGGTGTTCGGAACCATAGGCGGATTATGTACCACCACACAAACCACTCTCTGGGGTTCAGGGTGGGAAACAGGATCACCCACCAATAGATCCAAATTCTACCTCCCTGCAATGGTAGCAGTAGAGGGGACCATCAAACCCAGTCCTGCTGGGGAACAGACACCCTACAGGGCAGACAATGCAGAGCTGTACACATCCATAAAGCAATAGCAGACAGACAGTAGGCCTGGAAACACTCAGCTGCCTCCCACCACTATCTGACATTCTCCAAGCAGCAAGCCTCCAGCCACTGCACCCTGCAAGGTGTTCCAGCAAGACACATACTAGCTGTAGACACTCTGCTAGCTAGTCCCTAGTGCATGGTGCTGGAGGAGATGCGTGTACCCAGAACTGGGATGTCAGCATACACACCAAGCAGATAAGTCAGTGATTGGGTCCCAAAAGGGACCCATAAATATCACATGAGAGAAACACCATATAGCACTATGGGGGAACCTAGCCATGCCGTGGTCACTGACCAGCAAGACATGCTGTGGCCACGCTGTCCGTGCAGGTGGTTGCCAGGAACTACAATGTCTGAGCCTTTGCCCTATGCCCTGTGCAGATGCACCCAGGCCAGGCCACCCTAACCAGGCTATTCCCACAGTACCTTGCTCCTCATTATGAACATTGGCAGGCCAATACTGGCAACAGTGCTAGCAGTGTGGGCTGTGGAGCGTGTTGGCAGCCACCACACACTGGATAGAAAGACACACACTCCACACACCTATGCCAGCATTGTGCAACTATAGATGTTTTTAGCAGCCCTGGCCACCACACCAGTCCTGGGCACAGTGCAGGCATGGCTATGGCATGCAATACTGTTGGGGACACTCTGTCAGACATCTGACCTGAGGCAAACTCCACAGATATCAAAAAGGTTGCTATGATGCAGCTCAATCAGTCAATTGTGCTTAACATAGGAATTGCTATCTGCCAGTTATCATAGCAACCTTTTTGATAGCTGTGTACAGTTTTCCCATGTTTAGGGTGGCATTGCTAAGGTATGCAAGTGCTAGTATTGGGAGATGCACGCAGGGCCCAACATCCTGCCTCTCCAGGAGGCTTGGGATAATGGAGCCTGTGGGTGCATGTGTGTCTGCCCCTGTTGGCCGCTGCTCTAGGGCAGAGATTCCCAACTCCAATCCTGGAGGGCCAAACACTGTTTGGGTTTTCATGCTGTCCCTCAAGAATATGCATGAGATACATCTGCATACCATGGGGGCAGTGCATAGCAATGCAGCACAGCCATATTTATTAGAGGCAGCATGGAACCTGAATGGTGTTTGGCCCTCCAGGACTGCATTTGGGAGACTCTGCTCTAGGTAATGCGCATGTTTATGGTGTCTGTGCTCTGTAGGGTAAAATGTAGGTGTTTGGGGCATGTCTACGTCATCTGCACTACAGGTTCTGTCTGTATTAGCACGTTGTAGTAGTGGGTAAAATATGGGGGCTGGGTTGGCAGAAACCACAGATGGTACTTGAACTTAAGACCTTCTGCTCCTGAACACACAGGCTGTGTGCACGGCACCACCGTGTTGCCACAGAGACAGTGAATTCCCTGGGGATTCCATGACTGTTCGTCAGACAGGGCCTGTCTGTTGCAGTGCATGGCACCCACCTACACAGGACTAGGCCACGGTCTGCTCTGGGCAGCTGCCACTGCCCCCTCAACCACCAGTACCCCTCTGCCACTCTGCTGACATGCCCGTCTGCTGGTGATGCTGGTGGAGCACAGTCTCAGGCCATCCATTGTGCGGGTAGGTGGCTGCCTATGGTGTAGGTTCTGGGGTAGGGGTGCTTGCATAGATGTCCACGCTTCCCCCCAGCACCGCCTGCCAATGTTCTGTGCCCTTGGGGGTACCTGCTGGGTACTATCCCCTTTGACACTGTGGGAAGTATCTTACTTGGAACTACGTTCTACGTGTTATTCTGCCGGATTTTTTGTTAAACAGCAGTGGTTTGTTCAGAGCCTTCCTTTAGTGCCTACACATTTCTCAGCAGTGTCATCACGAATCTAACCTCAAAGCACAGGGTCCTCCTACCTCTGTGCCCGCTTGGCAAGTTAAGGACTTTAATGTCCCTCATTTCCAAACGATATCTCAGTGCATGATTCACAACTCTCCCCTTGAGAAAGGCGTAAGCCGAAACGCGTTGGGGATCTTCAATAAAGCATTTTGAAAATAATACTAAGCAACTGGGTCGTCCACTGCTTCTGCTCTTTGTGTCCTTTGCTGATTCCTGCAGGAGCCCTGCTCTCCTGTGTGTTGCACAGTCTCAGGCCATCCATTGTGCGGGTAGGTGGCTGCCTATGGTGTAGGTTCTGGGGTAGGGGTGCTTGCATAGATGTCCACGCTTCCCCCCAGCACCGCCTGCCAATGTTCTGTGCCCTTGGGGGTACCTGCTGGGTACTATCCCCTGTGACACTGTGGGAAGCACACTCATGCCCATACTGGGCCCTCATCAGTTGCTGTCTGACTGCTCTACTCTTTAAGCATTCCTATGGTCCACGAAGGCATCACCCTAGTCCACACTGTGGCCCACTGCAGCACAGCATGTTCCGTCTGCAGCCCTCTGTGTCCCCTTTCCCAGCATCTGTCCAGTTTCCCATTCCGACATGCTTGCCCTGCTGTTGTAGAACATGTGCATGCCATAGGAAACCTGTCCAATGTAGAGGGAAACCCTGATCAGCGCTATATAACTGTGGGAATATTCACCTTGTATGGGGACGGAGCGTAGACCCTTCCAAAATTCATATCCTTTTTTTGGAGATTTCTTGGGAGTGTTTTTCAATGTTTCCCATTAATATCACTATTGCCCAGCTTGGTTATGTGTTTTTTTTAAATATTTGGTTGGGGTCATCTTCAATGTTTGTTTGCACTTTTGTTCCGTGCACATGTATCACACTTATCACTTTTTTGTAGGTTTCCCTGATTTTGCTGTACATTGCTGGCAGAAATGGTTTCTGTTCCCTTTAAATCAGCTCTAACGCCAGCTCTAACGTTAGTTTTCAGCCTTGGATTTCACAGCTTTAGTGTCCAGAGAGCATCTCCCCTCCCACTCTCTGCCCATTGACCCCCTTCTCTCCGCCCCTGGGGAGCCTTCCTCCGCCCTCCGGGAGCCTTTCCCCGCCTTCAGCGCTCGTTTGTGCCGCTGCGCGCGTTATCGGGCGATAAGGTACCTGTACACCTGAAAAAGCGCCATTATCGCTCGGTAAGGTACCTTATCGCGTGATAACATCACAGAGCGCACATTAAGACGTTTTAGTAAACATACCCCTAAATGTCACGTAAACGTCACTCATGAGTTAATGTGCTCTCCATGCCCATGTTCTGCCTTCTAATCGTCCCACTGTCCACACTAGTGTTTGAGTACCAGCTAAAATGTATTTTATTGGTCAGTAGCTAACATGCTCACATGTTAGTGTTCACCATGGCCAGTTATCGCTTACTAAAACGTGTGTTAGCTAGTTAGCGGCATTTAGTAAAAGGGTCCTTATATGTTTTACCACATCTGGATCACTTATAGTCTGCACAATAGTCCCTCTGGGTTATCAATTATCAGGCCATTGCCATTCTACACATGTAAGATAATGAATGCCAGAGATCCTGTTCCCATGAAGAAAATATCCAAAAATGGAGCAAGCCTCCATACCTTCTCGAATAACTTTGAAGACATTATATTTACTACATGCAAAACCTGATCCTCCAGCTCCAGGTCTAAATTTAACACAGTTGCATGGTCCATCAGTGTATTGGGGCTGACAGCATGGGTATAATCAGTAGTGATGCTGACAAAATAAATGATTTTCTTTAAAAATGTTGCAGTAGTTGAATACAATTTCCCATTTTATTTGTAGAATGGCCAGATTTATCCACCACAAAAGGGGATTTGTTTTGGAGCAGGGTGAGCATGGCAATGAAGTTATATATTCAGCGGTGAAATTATAATGTCAAAGTGCCAAAGGGCATTTAACAGATATAACTTTAATAATGCAGTATTACTGGCCATTTAGGAGGTAATTGCATAAACCACTTCTGCATGTAAAATGATGATTTATGCATGAAAAAAGCATGTTAGAATATTAGGTCACATTTAAAAGTATAGTACATGCAGCACACTTAGGAGCGTAATTGTAGAGCAGGCAGACTCAGGAGTTTGAGTGCATCGTCATAGAGTCACGATTTATATGTGCACTGTACATGCTAACATGCAGCAGTATATTTCAGTTCCCACAATCTAAGCAGTATTTCTGCAGCATTTGTGTTAGCATTTTATAAAGATGTATAAGTGCCTATGGGGTATGTTTACTAAACCATCTTAACGTGCGCCCGGCGATAGAGTGCAGGCTGCCATAAAAGGAGTGGGCGTTTCAGTCTTAAAGTAGCAAAACGGAATTATCGCTAAGTGCGTTAACGCGCAGTAATCTTAAGTAGGCGCGCAGACATGCAAACATAGAAACAGAGGTGTAGCATAATGGTTAATACACTGACTGATGATACAGGGGTCATGAGTTTGATTCCCCAGCGTGCCTAATGTTAAGGCTGGCTGAAGCATCAGCTTTGACATGTAAGTATTGTTTCTTGAGGCATTTTATTTGTATTTTAATTATTGCTGCCAGCAAACACACCCTCACGTGCCGTAACCTAAGGTGCCGCATAAGGCACTCTATAAGGCACTCCATAGGGCACATTATAAAGTGCACTATCTGCCATGGCACCCTATAATGTCCCCTATAGGGCACCCTATAAGGTGCTCCATAGGACACCTTATAAGGCACCTTATATGGACTGTAACCATAAGGTGCCTCAGAAGGTGCTTTATAGGGCACCCTATAAGGCGCCTTCTGAGGCACCTTATGGTTACAGTACTCTGAGGGTGTTTTTGCTGGCAGCACTAATGTACATTAAAAATAGACAATGCTTCGGACAGCCCTTTCAAATAACCCCACTGTGGGTTTGAACCCATGACCTCTGGCTCTACAGGCAGTGAAGTAATCAGTGGGCTACAGCTCTATAACTGCTAACAAAACCCTGGCTGGTTGCAGAAGGACTGCACGTCACCACACAAACAGTCTGCTGTGGTCATCAGGATAGGGTTAACCCACCCGTACCCATGATGCACTGCACATGTAAATCAGCAGTCTACAGATGATCACAAGATGGGGTATGCACCCCCACAGCACCTCGGCCTGGTAGGGGGAACTGACTGTGGCACAGAGTAGCTACACACCATCACATTGTGCGGGTACTGTGCTCACCCTGAGGTGAGGTGGGGTTCCCAGCACCAGGTCCACAGCACCTTCCATAAAACAAATAGGCCATGCTGCAGGTTCCCAGCAGTGCTAGTGTGTGAGATAGGTAGTTCCTGCAGACACACCTTGGATACATCTGCATTTCTGAGTCAGGTTTAGCCATTATGGACCTATAGGCAGATTATGTACCACCACCCAACCCAACCCAACCCACCCTCTGGGGCTGAGGGTGGGAAACAGGGTCTCCCACCAACAGATCCACATTCTATCTCCCGGCAATGGTGGCAGTAGAGGACACCATCAACCCCAGTCCTGCTGGAGAAAAGACACCCTACAGGGCAGTCAATGCAGCGCTGTACACATCCATAAAGCAATAGCAGACAGACATTAGGCCAGGGAATGCTCAGCTGCACCCCACCACTATTTGATAGTCTCCTGCAGCAAGCCTCCAGCCACTGCACCCTGCAAGTCATTCCAACAAGACACATATTAGCTACAGACAATCTGCTAGCTAGTCCATAGTGCATGTTTTTGGTGGAGATGTGTGCACTCAGAACTGGGATGTCAGCATACACACCAAGCAGATAAATCAGCAATTGGGCCCCAAAAGGTAACCCATAAATATCACATGAGAAAAATACTACATAGCACTATGGGGGAACCTAGCCATGCCATGGTCACTGCTCAGTCAGGGTGAGAGTGATTTCCCAGCAGGACATGCTGTGGCTACCCTGTCTGTGCAGGTGGTGGCTGGGCACTACAATGTCCCATCCATTGCCCTATGCCCTGTGCCCTGTGCAGATGCATCCTGGCCAGGCCACCCTGTCCGAGCTATACCCATGGTACCTTGCTCCTCATTATGCACATTGGCAGGTAAATACTGGCAACATTGCTGGCAGTGTGGGCTGTGGAGGGTGTTTTCAGCAACCACACACTGGATAGACAGACACACACTTCCACACCTATGCCAGCATTGTACAACTATAGAGGTTTTTGGCAGCCCTGGCCACCGCTCCAGTCCTGGGCACAGTGCAGGCATGGCTATTGTATGCAATACTGTTGGGGTCACTCCCCAGGGTGGTAAACACTGTCAGACACAAGACCTGTAGCATACTCCACAGACATCAGAAAGGTTGCCATGATGCAGCTCAATCAGAAAATTGCACTCAACCTCGGAATTGCTATCTGCCAGTAATCATAGCAACCTTTTGATAGCTGTGTACCGTATTCCCAGGTTTAGGGTGGCATTGCTAAGGTATGCAAGTGGTAGTATTGGGAGATGCACACAGGGCCCAATGTCCTGCCTCTCCAGGAGGCATTGGATAATGGAGCCTGTGGGTGCGGGTGTGTCTGCCCCTGTTGGCTGCTGCTTTATGGCAGAGGTTCCCAACTCCAGTCCTTTGTGCCAAACACTGTTCGGGTTGTCATGCTGTCCCTCATGAATATGCATGAGATACATCTGCATACCATGGGGGCAACGCATAGAAATGCAGCACAGGCATCTTTATTAGAGGCAGCATGGAACCTGAATGGTGTTTGGCCCTCCAGGACTGCATTTGGGAGACTCTGCTCTAGGTAATGCACCTGTTTATGGTGTCTGTGCTCTGTAGGGTAAAATGTAGGTGTTTTGGGCATGTTTACGTCTTCTGCAATAAAGGTTCTGTCTGTATTAGCACGTTTTAGTAGTGGGTAAAATATGGGGACTGGGTTGGTAGAAACCACAGCTGGGACTTGAACCTGTGACCTTCTGCCTCTAAACACACTGGTTGTATGCACTGCACCACCATGTTACCACATAGACAGTGCATTCCCTGGTGATACCATGACTGTTCGTCCGGCAGGGCCTGTCTGTTGCAGTGCATGGCACACACCTACACAGGGCTAGGCCATTAGGTGCAGTTAGGTGCAGTTAGGTGCACAGGTGGTGTTCTCTTCAATCCTCCCTGTTGAGGGTAAAGGCCAAGGCAGAGAGGCTCGCATCCTGGAGACAAATGCATGGCTGCGTGGATGGTGTCATCGAGAGCGTTTTGGTTTCCTAGACCATGGGATGCTTTTCCAAGGGTTGCAAAGCAGAGATGGCATCCATCTGTCCAAGAGAGGTCAACGCATCTTTGGTAGTAGACTGG
This sequence comes from Ichthyophis bannanicus, assembly GCA_033557465.1. NCBI lineage: Eukaryota > Metazoa > Chordata > Amphibia > Gymnophiona > Ichthyophiidae > Ichthyophis > Ichthyophis bannanicus. Next base: position 438,262,209 of record CM066035.1, read on the forward strand.
CTAATCTACTGAAGAGGGCTTTAAACTAGATTCTTTGGGGATGGGTGAAGAAAGCCCCCAGGTAAGTGAAAGCCCCCAGGTAGGTGATACATTAAATACCTTTATGGAAATGGGTAACAGGGGTAACATATGGAAAGCAGTGTGTATTAATGCCCGTAGCATGGGAAATAAGATCCCTGAGGTTGAAGCTTTGGTGGGAGTGGCTGACTTGGATTTAGTGGCAGTTACAGAAACATGGTTCACAGAAAACAATGACTGGGATGTAACTATACCTGGCTATACTTTATTCAGGAAGGACAGGGTAGGAAGAAGAGGAGGAGGAGTGGCACTATATGTAAAAACTACTATTAAAGCTTTGGAATTACAGAGCTTAAAAGGGAGAGAGGAGGCATTGTGGGTTAAACTGGAAAGAGGGAAAGAGAAATCTATTTGCATTGGAGTGATATACAGACCTCCCTCACAAGAGGAAGAGGTGGACAGAGAGTTAATTGAAGACATACGCAGCATTGCTAAGAAAGGGGAAGTGCTACTGATAGGAGATTTCAATATGCCAGATGTTGATTGGCACATTCCTGCTGCAGTATCATCTAGAAGTAAGGAGATCCTGGATTCTCTACAGGGAGAACTATTCAGGCAATTGGTAACAGACCCCACACGTGAAGGGGCCATACTGGACTTGGTGCTTACCAATGGTGAAAGTGTTTCTGATGTTGTAGTGGGAGATCATTTTGCTTCCAGTGATCACCAGATGGTGTGGTTCAGTATTAGGACTAGGGCTGTTAGAATCCATTCCAAGGTGAGGATCTTAGACTTTAGGAAGACTAACTTTGCGAAGATGGGCCAATACCTCAGGGAGTCGTTAGTGGGATGGGAACAGCTGGGGGATGTAGAAAAACAGTGGGCAAAACTGAAAGGGGGTATTTTAAGGGCAACCAACCTTTTTGTTAAAATGGTAAATAAAGGCAAAAGGAACAGGAGACCGCTATGGTTTTCGAAGGAAGTAGCTGAAAAAGTGAAGAAAAAGAGGGAGGCCTTCATGAAATACAAGAGATCACAGAGAGCAGAAGACAAGCATCTGTATTTGGAAAAACTTAGAGAAGCTAGCAAAGTAGTCAAGAAGGCAAAGATTCAAAAGGAGGAGGAAATAGCCAATGCAATAAAATGGGGGGATAAGACATTTTTCAGATATATTAGTGAGAAGAGGAAGAGCAAAAGTGGTATTGTCAGACTCAAGGGTGCAGGGGGGGAATATGTAGAAGCTGATAAGGATAAAGCGGAATTGCTTAACAAATATTTTTGTTCTCTGTTCACAGATGAAGAACCAGGAGCAGGACCTCAGAAAACACCCACAAATAAGAACAGAAGCGAGGGACATCTTGAACTATTTTCAGAAGTCTGTGTTCGTGAGAAACTAGCTCAACTTAAAGTAGACAAAGCGATGGGACCGGATGGGATACACCCTAGAATACTGAGGGAACTTGGGGACGTTCTAGCAGCTCCACTGACTGACCTTTTCAATGCCTCGTTGGAGTCGGGAGTGGTGCCAAAAGGACTGGAGAGAGGCTCATGTGGTGCCTTTACACAAAAGCGGAAGTAAGGATGTGGTTGAAAACTACAGGCCGGTTAGTTTAACTTCGGTGGTGAGTAAATTATTGGAAATGCTGCTGAAAGAGAAAATAGTGAGGTTTCTGGAGTCCAGCGGATTACAGGATCCGAGGCAGCATGGATTCACCAGAGGCAGGTCTTGTCAGACAAATCTGATTGATTTTTTTGACTGGGTGACCAGGGAGTTGGACCGAGGGAGAGCTCTAGATGTGGTGTATTTAGATTTCCGTAAAGCCTTTGACACTGTTCCTCACAGGCGACTTATAAACAAACTGAGCACCCTAGGGATGGACCCTAAAGTTACTGCTTGGGTTAGAAATTGGTTGGGTGGGAGGCGACAAAGAGTACAAGTAAATGGAGCTCACTCTGAGGAGAAGGATGTTACCAGTGGTGTGCCCCAGGGATCTGTCCTTGGTCCAATTCTTTTTAACATCTTTGTTAGTGATATAGCGGAAGGGCTGTCGGGTAAGGTTTGCCTCTTTGCGGATGATACCAAAATCTGCAATAGAGTAGACACCCAGGAAGGGGTAGATAACATGAGGAGGGATCTAGCTAAGCTTGAAGAATGGTCTAGAATTTGGCAGCTGGGATTTAATGTTAAAAAATGTAAGGTCATGCATTTGGGCTGCAGCAATCCAAGGGAGCAATACAGTATAGGAGGTGAAGTACTTTTGTCCACTAAAGAAGAGCGGGACCTAGGCGTGGTTGTGTCTGATGATCTTAAAGTAGCTAAACAGGTGGAAAAGGCGACAGCAAAAGCTAGAAGGATGCTTGGGTGCATACGGAGAGGAATGGCTAGCAGAAAAAAGGAGGTGATAATGCCTCTGTATAAGTCTTTGGTGCGACCTCATTTGGAGTATGGTGTGCAATTCTGGAGACCGCACCTTCAAAAGGATGTGAACAGGATGGAGTCGGTGCAGAGGGTTGCTACCAAAATGATTAATGGGCTTCATTATAAAGCATATGAGGACAGACTTAAGGATCTTAATATGTACACCTTAGAGGAAAGGCGGGATAGAGGTGATATGATTGAGATGTTTAAATACCTCCGTGGCATAAATGTTCAGGGAGAGAGCCTCTTTCAATTGAAAGCAAGTTCTGCTACGAGGGGACATGGGATGAGGGTGAAGGGAGATAGATTCAGGAGTGATATGCGGAAATATTTCTTTACGGAAAGAGTAGTGGATCCGTGGAATAGTCTCCCAGTGGAGGTGGTAGAGATGAGGACAGTAACTGAATTCAAGAAAGCATGGGACCAACACAGAGGATCTCTAAAGGCAAAAAGTGGACTGTTGTAGTTGTTATGGAAGGACAGACTATATAGGCCATGTGGTCTTTTTCTGTCATCATATTTCTATGTTTCTATGTTTCTATGTTTCTATGGTCTGCTCTGGGCAGCTGCCAGTGCCCCCCTCCACCACCAGTACCCCTCTGCCACCATGCTGACATGCCCTTCTGCTGGTGGTGCTGGTGGTGCGCAGTCTCAGGCCATCCAGTGTGCAGGTAGGTGGCTGCCTATGCTGCGTGTTCTTGGGTAGGGGTGCCTGCATAGACTGTCATGCTTCCCCCCCAACACCGCCTGCCAATGTTCTGTGCCCTTGGAGGTACCTGCTGGATACTATCCCCTGTGACACTGTGATAAACACACTCGTGCCCATGTTGGGCCCACATCAGTTGCTGTCTGGCTGCTGTACAGTTTCAGCATTCCTAAGTGCCACCTAGGCATCTGCCTAGTCCACACTGTGCCCCAGCTGCACCACAGCATGTGCCGACTGCAGCCCTCTGTATCCCATTTTCAAGCATCTGTCCAGTTGGCTATTCTGATATGCCCGCCCTGCTGTTGCTGCACATCTGTACACCATAGAAAACCTGTCAGATGGAGAGGAAAACTCTGCACAGCGCAATTTTACTGTGGGCTCATTCACCTTGTATGGGGACGGAGCATGGACCCTTCAAAAATTCATATCCTTTTTTTGTGCTTTATTGGAAGTGTTTTTTGATGTTTCCCTTTGATATCACTATTGTCCAGCTTGGTAACCAGTGGGCTACAGCTACTAAGAAACCCCTGGCTGGCTACAGAAGGACTGCAGGTCACCACACAAACTGTCTGCTGTGGTTACCAGGATAGGGTTAACCCACTCATACCCATGATGCTCTGCACATGCAAATCAGCAGTCTACAGATGATCACAAGATGGGGTATGCACCCCCAAAGCACATCGGCCTGGTAGGGGGAATTGACCATGTGTGTTACTGGCACAGAGTAGCTACAGACCGTCACATTGTGCGGGTACTGTGCTCACCCTGAGGGTGAGGTAGGGTTCCCAGCACCAGGTCCACAGCACCTTTCATAACTGAAATAGGCCATACTGCAAGTCCCCATCAGTGCTAGTGTGTTTGATAGGTAGTTTTTGCAAACACACCTCAGATACATCTGTGTCCATCTGTATTTCTCAGTCATGTCTAGACCTTATAATCTATGATGCACCCAGAATGGTGCCATGGTCACATGATGTAGGAGAAGGGGGGTGTTTGGACCCATAGGCGGATTATGTACCACCACCCACCCCACCCCACCCCACCCCACCCCACCCCACTCCACTCCACTCCACTCCACTCCACTCCACTCCACTCTCTGTGGCTCAGTGTGAGAAACAGGATCTCCCACCAACAGATTCACATTCTATCTCCCTGCAATGGTGGCAGTAGAGAGGACCATCAACCCCAGTCCTGCTGGGGAACAGGCACCCTACAGGGCAGTCAATGCAGATCTGTACACATCCATAAGGTAAGGCAGACAGTAGGCCTGGAAATGCTCAGCTGCCCCCCACCACCATCTGACATGCTCCAGCAGCAAGCACAGTGCGCCTCCAGCCATACACATACTAACTGCAGACAGTCTGCTATCTAGTCCATACAGCATGTTCCTGGAGGAAATGCATATACCCAAAACTGGGATGCCAGCATACACACCAAACAGATAAACCAGTGATTGGGCCCCGAAAAAGACAACCCACAAACATCACTTGAAACAAATACTATACAGCACTATGGGGGAACCTAGCCATGCCGTGGTCACTGCTCAGTCAGGGTGAGAGTGACTACCCAGCAGGATATGCTGTGGCCACCCTGGCTGTGCAAGTGGTGGCCGGGCACTACAATGTCCCAGCCATTGCCCTATGCCCTGTGCAGATGCATCCTGACCAGGCCACCCTGTCCGGCCATTCCCACAGTACCTTGCTCCTCATTATGCACATTGACAGGCTAACACTGGAAACAGTGCAAGCAGTGTGGGCTGAGTAAGGTGTTGGCAGCCACCACACATTGGATAGACAGACACACCTATGCCAGCATTGTGCAAATATAGAGGCTTTTGGCAGCCCTGGCCACCGCACCAGTCCTGGGCACAGTGCAGGCATGGCTATGGTACACAATACTGTTGGGGTCACTCCCCGGGGTGGTTAACACTTTCAGAAACCAGAACTGAAACACACTCCACAGACATCAGAAAGGTTGCTATGATGCAGCTCAATCAGCAAATTGTGCTGAACTTAGGAAATGCTATCTGCTATTAACCATAGCAACCTTTTGATATATGTGTAACATATTCCCAGGTTTAGGGTGGCATTGCTAAGGTATGCAAGTGCTAGTATTGGGAGATGCTGCTGCATGCAGGGCCCAACATCCTGCCTCTCCATGAGGCTTTGGATAGTGGAGCCTCTGGGTGCGGGTGTTTCTGCCCCTGTTGGCCGCTGCTTTAGGGCAGAGGTTCCTAACTCCAGTTCTGGTGGGCCAGACATGGTTCGGCATCTTTATTAGAGACAGCATGAAACCTGAATGGTTTTTGGCCCTCCAGGACTGCATTTGGGAAACTCTGCTCTAGGTATTGCACATGTTTATGATGTCTGCTCTGTAGGGTAAAATATAGGCGTTTCAGGCATGTTTATGTTATCTGCAATAAAGATTCTGTCTTTATTACCACGGTTTAGTAGTGGATAAAATGTGGGGACTGGGTTGGCAGGAGCCACAACTGGAACTTGAACCTGTGACCTTCTGCTCCTGAACACACTGGCTGTGTGTACTGCACCACCTTGTTACCACAGGGACAGTTCATTTGCTGGGGATACCATGACTGTTCATCAGACAGGGCCTGTCTGTTGCAGTGCATGGCACCCACCTAAACAGGGCTAGGCCATGGTCTGCTGTGGGCAGCTGCCACTGCCCCCTCCACCACCAGTACCCCTCCGCCACCATGCTGGCATGCCCTTATGCTGGTGTTGCTGGTGGTGCGCAGACTCAGTCCATCCAGTGTGCCGGTAGGTGGCTGCCTAAGGTGTGGGTTCTGGGGTAGGGGTATCTGCATAGACGTCCACACTACCCCCTACCACCGCCTGCCACTGTTCTGTGCTCTAGGGGATACCTGCTGGGTACTATCCTCTGTGACACTGTGGGAAACACACTCGTGCCCATGTTGTGCCCTCATCAGTTGCTGTCTGGCTGCTGTACAGTTTCAGCATTCCTATGGGCCACCTAGGCATCACCCTAGTCCGCACTGTGGCCCAGCTGCACCACAGCATGTGCCACCTGCAGCCCTCTGTATCCCATTTTCCAGCATCTGTCCAGTTGCCCATTCCGACATGCCCACCCTGCTGCTGCGGAACATGTGCATTTATTTTATTTATTTATTTATTTATATTCTCTTATATACCGCGCTAATCTGCATCAGTGCGGTTTACATTGAACAAACTGAAATTACATTGAACAGGGCATTATAACTTGAAGATAACTATTTTACAGGGAACATGGGCTATGGAGGGTTAAGTGCATGCCATAGGACACCTGTCCAATAAAAAGGAAAAACCCTGATCAGCGCTATTGCACTGTGGGATCATTCACCTTGTAGGGGGGCAGAGCATAAACCCTTCTGAAATTAATATCTTTTTTTTGGAGCTTTCTCTGTAGTGTTTTTTGCTGTTTCCTATTAATATCACTATTGGCCAGCTTGGTTATGTTTTTGTTACATTTTCTTCTGGTGATTTTCAATGTTTATTTACCCTTTTGTTCCGTGCACATGTATCATCTTATCACGTTTTGTAGGTTTCCCTGGCTTTGCTGTACATTGGTGACGTAAATGGTTTCTCTTCCCTTTAACTCTGCTCTAATGCGAGGGTTTCACTGGCGTTAGTTTTCAGCCCCAGATTCCACAGCGTTAGTGTGCAGGGAGCCTCTCCCCTCCCACTCTCCACCCATTGACCCTCTCTCTCTGCCCCTGGGTAGCCTTCTTCCGCCCTCCGGGAGCTTTTCTCCACCCTCAGAGCTCGTTTGCACCGCTGCGCGCGTTATCACATGCTAAGGTACCTCTGCGCCTGATAAAGCGCTATTATTGCGCGATAAGGTACCTTATTGCGTGATAATGTCGCAGCAGCGCAGCTAGCGCCCTTTAGTAAACATACCCCTAAGTATTTACAGAGTGACAAGGCAGTAGCAAAAGCCAGAAGGATGCTGGGTTGCATACAAAGAGGAATTACCAGCAGAAAGGAAGAGGTACTAATGCCACTGTAAAGTCGCAGGTGAGGCCTCAGTTGGAATATTGTGTTCAGTTTTGCAGATCGTATCTCACAAAGACTGGAAAGGGTTCAGAGGAAGGCGATCAAAATGATTTGGAGCCTGCATCAGAAGATGTATGAGAAGAGACTTGAAGACCTAAATATGTACACTCTGGAAGGACAGGGAAGATATGATTCAGACCTTTAAATACATAGAGTATTAATGAACAAACAAACCTCTTCCAAAGACAGGGAATCTGTAAAATTAGAAGGCATAACATGAAACTGCAAGTGGTTAAACTGAGAGGCAATGTCAGGAAATACTTTTTCACTGAAAGGGTGGTGAATGCTTGGAATGCCCTCCCGATGGAAGTGGTGGGGGAAAATACAGTGACAGAATTCAAAATGGCATGGGACAGACACTGTGGATTTCCTTATAGCAACAGGATAAAATCAAAATAAACATAACTAATTCTTATATTTCAACAAATAGGGGTGACCTACACAGAGCGGTTGGTATATCCCTAAACAAAAGCATGCGGAATGCTGGCCTGCACAGAGCGGCAGGTGCATCTGCTCTTGCTGCCTTGCTGGGCAGACTGGATGGATCATACTGGTCTTTCTCTGCCGTCATATACTATGCTACTATGTTGTTATGACTTGAAGCAGTTCAGAAGAAAGTAACCAAATTGCTATGAGATTTGCGCCAGAAGCCAAATGAAGACATGACTATGTATGTCCTAGAGAAGAGGAGAGACAGGGGACATATGATATAGATGTTTAAATTCTTGAAGGTTATTAATGAGCAAATGAACCTTTTCCAAATACAGATTCAATTTGTCCAAGCCATGGTATTTTCAATAACACCATATGGATGTAAAAGGTTGACAGTGAAGAAGAAAGATAGGAAGAAAATCAATGTCTTTTGAATTATGGTGCTGGTAAACACTACTGTGTATAGCATGGATTGCCTGAAGAACAAATCAATCAGTACTAGAGGGGATCAAACCTAAGCTTTCCTTAGAAGCTCAAATGAAAGAGAAAGATCATTAGAGAAAGACATTATGCTTGGCAGGATTGATAGTCAATGTAAAAGAGGAAGACCAGCAATGCAATGGGTAGATACAATAATTTATTTATTTAGCTGCATGTATATCCTGCTTTTCACCAGGTCAAAGCGGTTGGGGGATACATTTAACATGAGGGGATATGAGACACATACACTAATACTTACAGGGAACATGGGCAATGGAGGGTTAAGTGGCTTGCCCAAGACCACAAGGAGCACCTGTGGGACTAGAAACCTCAGTCCTTCTGGTCCAAGGTTGCTGTCCTCTAGTGGGATTTGAACCACCAACCTTCTGGCCTGTGGTACCTTGCCCCAACCACTAGGCCACTCCTCCTCTATAACACTCCTCCCACAATAACAGCAGGTATGGATGATAATCTATCAAGAATTAACTGACTGAATGAAGATCAAACACATTTTTAGAACCACTATCTATAGGGTCGCCATGGGTTGATATCAACTCAATAGCACTTAAAATCAACAATAATCTGCATGGAGTTGCATTTACATCTCTAAACACGTGCAAGGCCAAAAAAAAACCCCTTTGTTCCAGCTGAAAATGAATTAAAGTTTGCTTTTTGTATTCATTGTAATTGCACTCCTACTATGCATGCAAATTTCTTGTGTACACGTGTACCTACAAATTAATGTATGCACAATCAAAATATTCATGAACAAGCAATTCATGCACACACTTAAAGTGACATCTTAGAAGGGACTTCTAGGAAAAATCTGGGACATCCAGAGTAGCATGCCCAAAACCCGGGAGAGTGGCAGTTGTGCCTTTTGAAATCACCCTATCTCCACCCTGAAAAATGTGGATGTCCCTGAAATGCACACCCCTCAGAGCCAGACACTTGGATGCCTCAGCCTGGGTAGATTTGAAAGGGGTAACTATGTTATAGGTCTAGCACATCCTGTCTTGCTATTTCAGAAACTCAGATATGTAGCAGTGGGCCTGTAATATGTTTGGGGTATGTATTTATGGGCAGGTTTCTTTAGCCAGGAAATATTGAACGTTGTGATGTAAGCACATTTTGTTCTCCCCCTGGAAGCAGTGTAGCCATGAAACAAGCAGTTGTTTGCTCCTTATTCATGGTCAGAAATAGTTATAGGCGACCAGGGTCTAATATGCTTGTGCTATTTTGAAATTGCACCGTGATGTGAAATTCCCTTGATCCACTCAGGGAAGGTCTGCACCATGTCCCCATGCCACATGGATGTTTTGCCACCAGGGATGTTTATATAAACGGCTTTATAAAATTACTTCAGGGAAGTCTCCATGATTTAGACTTCTGTATGCACATTTTCAGACAACCACTCATGAATTATTTTTTTGTGTGTGCCATCATGTGAGTGCTGACTCCTGGTGACCCAGATGCTTCTAGATTTTCTTGGCAATGTATCACCAGAAGTAGATTGCCAGGCCTTTTCCTCTGAAGCAATGGAGGGTAAAGTGGCTTGTCCAAGGTCACAAGGAATGCCAGTAAGAATCAAACCCTTAATGTTTCGGGTACTAGGCTGTTGCTCTAACCACTAAGCTACTCCTCCACTCTAAAATGATCCCCCCCCCCTTAATTTTTGGAATGCAAATAAATGCCCAAATAATCCCAAAATGCACATGCCTGCTAAATACCTTACTGGGAATACTGGATAAGCCATGCTGGTCTTTATCTGCTATCTTCCACTATGTTACTATGCTTTTGAGATTTTTATATGTTTTGTTGGGGGGTGGGGGTAGATCAGAAAGCCACCCATTGTGCATCCATTAATCCTAAAGCACAGACATTTAATGTTCACATTAAATGCTGTATAATGAGGGGGTACCAGAGGATCTGAAACAAGATGGCCACTTGATGAGGAAGCTCCTCAGAGGTTTGGATTCAAAACACTTGTTTCTTCTGCCCAACCCTTCAGAATCATTTCTGGACAAGCAGTACTAAGTTATCTCATCAGGGAGAACTGGTAATGTTGGATTTTGGACCCACTTTAGGCTCTGCTGTCAAAAGACCCAAGGCAGATCCCCCATCTCCAGCCATAGGGGAAGATCAGAAGGAAGAAAAGGTGATTCCTGACCTTAATGCAGGAAATTTTATAGCTCAAGGACATAATCAAGGAGAATCAATTTGCAATCTTGGAATTTAAAATTGACATCTGTCAAGTGAGAGAGCAATTGGCAACTAAGATGATGTTAGTTTTGGTTGCCATTTGCTGTTACAATCTATTGGCTTTAGCTGTTGTAGTCTGAGTATATGGTTACATAAGAACATAAGATATGCCATACTGGGTCAGACCAAGGTCCATCAAGCCCAGGATCCTTTTTCCAACAGTGGCCAATCTAGGTCATACATATCTAGCAGTTTCCCCAAAAGACACAGGTTCCACAATGCCCTCTCTGGGTCAGGGTGGGGGACATGACCAACATAACCACACTCTACATCTTTGAAATGGAGGCAGTAGAAGGGACATGATGAAAGGCTGTGGGAAAGGGCACCCTCCAGGGCAGTCAATGCAGATCTGTACTTAGCACATAAGGCACTGGCAATAGGCCTGGAAAAGCTCAGCTGTCCCCCACCAAAATCTGACATTCACCAGCAAAGGGCACATTCAGTCTGCACCCACATAATAGCTTGCAACTATGCTGCTATTCTTTTTATTTCTAATTTCCCTTTTCATATTTTTTATTCTACATTTCATTTTTGAACTAGTTAAATGATGCAGGTTCATAAGTTTATATCATTGAATGCACAGGATTTAGTAATCCAATTTAAGAAACAAAATTTTTAGCTGATGATAAGGTGAATATTCTTTATTTACATATGACATCCTGTGAAAATTAAAAACAAGTACATAAGAACATAAGAACATAAGATATGCCATACTGGGTCAGACCAAGGTCCATCAAGCCCAGTATCCTGTTTCCAACAGTGGCCAATCTAGGTCATACGTACCTAGCAGTTTCCCAAAAAGGCACAGGTTCCGCAATGCTTGTACTGGGTCAAGCATTGATATCCTGGGTCCCTTTTTAATAATGGTTTATGGACCTTTCCTCCAGGAACTTGTCCAAACCTTTTTTAAACCCAGCTACACTAACAGCCTTTACTACATCCTCCGGTAACAAATTCCAGAGTTTGATTACACGTTGAGTGAAAAAATATTTTCTTTTAGTAGTCTTAAATAGTTTAACCTGTAGGTTCATTGCATGTCCCCTAGTCTTTCTATATTCTTTTTTTTTTTTATCTTTATTGAATTTATTAATATACACCAAGAGTAAACTAAGCGTACTCCGAATACAGAAATACCATAAATGCAAATACAAGCATAAAAAAAAAACAAATAAACATTGGTAAAGACCACTACATTAAACCTCAATAAGGTTCCAAGAAACAAGAAAATTACATAGGAATAATATCCAAAGACGGCCAAACGGACATCTAATAGAGCTTAGTTATTAAGTGTGGCAGCAGGTGCAGGATCCACCCCAACCCCTTCCTTACTCTCAAGAAACAACCTTAATTGCAGGGGTTCAAAGAAAAGAAACTGCTTAGTATTGTAAATTATTAAACATTTGCATGGAAATTTCAACTTAAACTGCGCCCCCAAGGCAAGAGAGCGCTGGCGCAAAGCCAGAAACTCCCTCCTCCTCTTTTGGGTATCCCTTGCTAGATCAGGAAATATCAATATCTTAGACCTCATAAATTGAGAAACATTCATCTTAAGGAAATATAACCATAGAACAGAGTTCCGATCTGACTCAAAGGCAAAGGACACCAGTAAGGTGGCTCTACTGGTTACCACGTCAAGCGAGCTCTCCAGAAAACCTGTAAGGTCCATTGGAGCCGGCCCCCCAGCCTCCACCGAAACTTTCCCACCAAACTCTTCTGAAGAGGAAATTGAGACATACTGAGCCCGAACAATAGGAGGCAAATTTCCAGAAGGCATAAGGAGAATGTCAGTGAAAAACCTGCGAACCAGCTCCATAGGATCCAACAGGGGAGATCTGGGAAAGTTCAACAAGCGCAAGTTGTTCCTCCTCGCTTGATTATCCAGGAATTCCAGACGTCTTGCCATGATCAAACTACCTTTAGCCTGGGTAGCCCCCATGTCCTGCAACTCCTCAGTCCGGGTTTCCAATCGCGAGAGTCTCACAGCATGTCCATCTACTCTCGAGCTTTCAGCCAAACTCTGCATCTTCACCTGAGTTAAGTCATTAGAAAGAACAGCCACAACAGGAAGGAGGGACTGCTGAAGGGAGGATATGGCATCCCACAAGCTCTCTATTGTCACCCTTGCCGGTTTTTCCAAAGCCTGCATCACAGAAGAAGCCAGAGGCAGAGAAGGGGCCGAATCCACAGCCTCTAGCCCACCGCTTACTACTGCCTTCTCCAACAATTCTCCTCCTACCGGCAGAGCAGCGGGAGCACTCCCCCTCTGGCTCGGAGTGGCACCCCCCACTGCGGGCAAACTCCCGTCCACCGGGAATAAACCAGCAGGCAAACCAACCTCCAAATCTCTTCCGGGTTGCGGCGGCAAGTCCTGTTGGGGGCTCAGAACAACCCCATTGCTCAGATCAGTCGAATTCCTCGACTTATCGGCCGAAGCCACAACAGCTGCCATCGGAGGGAAAAAGCCCGAAATCACCGACTGAGACGGATCAATGGTAGGAGTAGAGGTTACGGGGGGTTTCTCAGCACGTTGCTTCCTCTTTCTCCCCATTAGAACGACTCAAACCGGAGCTCGCTAGAACACCTCCGACAGAGCAAACAGCTCATCCGCCATCTTTCTATATTCTGATAACGCAAATAATCGATCTCCGTTTACCCGTTCCACTCCGTTCATTAATTTATAGACTTCTATCATATCTCCCCTCAGCCGTCTCTTTTCCAGGTTAAAGAGCCCTAACCTTTTTAGCCTTTCTTCATAGGAGTATCCTTCCATCCCCTTTACTATTTTGGTGGCTCTTCTCTGAACCTCTTCTAATAATGCTATATCCTTTTTAAGATACGGCGACCAGAATTGCACACAATATTCAAGGTGTGGTCTCACCATGGAACGATATAAAGGCATTATAATATCTTTTGTTTTATTTTCCATTCCTTTCCTTATGATACCTAGCATTCTATTTGCTCTCTTGGCTGCTTCTGCACACTGGGCCGAGGGTTTTAACATGTTATCTACAATGACGCCTAAATCTTTTTCCTGGGTGGTGGTTCCTAATGTGGAACCTTGCATCGTGTAACCATAGTTTGGGTTGTTCTTCCCTAGGTGCATAACTTTGCACTTGTCCACATTAAATTGCATCTGCCATTTTGATGCCCAGTCTTCCAATTTATCAAGATCCTCTTGCAATTTTCCACAATCCTCTTGGATTTTAACAACTTTAAATAGTTTTGTGTCATCTGCAAATTTGATAACTTCACTTGTTATTCCACTTTCCAGGTCATTTATGAATATGTCAAAAAGAAGCGGACCCAGCACAGATCCCTGGGGTACACCACTATTCACCTTTCTCCATTGGGAAAATTGGCCATTTAGCCCAACCCTCTGCTTTCTATCTTTTAACCAGTTCTTGATCCACAGTAGTACACTGCCTCCTATCCCATGACTGTTTAATTTTGCCAAAAGTCTCTGATGAGGGACTTTGTCAAAGGCTTTCTGAAAGTCCAGATATACTATATCAACTGACTCACCTTTGTCCACCTGTTTATTCACACTTTCAAAAAAAACATAACAGATTAATAAGACAAGATCTTCCTTGACTAAAGCCATGTTGACTGTCTCCCATTAAGCCATGACTATCTACATGTTCAGCAATTTTGTTCTTCATGATGGTTTCTACCATTTTTCCCGGTACTGATGTCAGGCTCACCGGTCTGTAGTTTCCCGGATCACCCTGGAAACGTTTTTAAAAATTGGCGTTACGTTCGCCATCATCCAATCTTCAGGTATTACAGATGATTTTAATGATTTTTCACAGATTACTAATAGCAGGTTTGCAATCTCATATTTCATTTCTTTCAACACCCTTGTATGTATACCATCCAGTCCAGGTGATTTGCTACTCTTCAGTTTATCAAATAGTTGTAATACATCTTCCCGATGTATCGATATTTCCTTCAATTCTTCTGCACCTTCAAATATCACTTCAGTCATGGGTAACATCCCTACATCTTCCTCAGTAAAGATTGAAGCAAAGAATTCATTCAGTCTCTCCACTATCGCCTTGTCGCCTCTCAGTGCCCCTTTAACTCCTTTATCATCTAATGGACCAACTGACTCTCTCACAGGTTTTTTGCTACGAATGTACTTGAAAAAATCTTTATTTTATGTTTTTGCTTCTGCAGCAAGCTTCTTCTCAAATTCTCCCTTTGCCTGCTTTATAAATGCCTTGCATTTGACTTGCCAGTGCTTGTGCAGTTTCCAGGTTTCGTCGTTTGGCTCTTTTGTCCATTTCCTGAAAGATGCTTTTTTGGCAACAACAGCCTCTCTGACCTCACCTTTAAACCATGCTGGCAGTTTTTTTGGACTTCCTTCCACTTTTCTTATAGCATGGAATACAGCTTGTCTGGGCTTCCAAGATAGTATTTTTCAACAACACCCAAGATTGATGTAAGTCTTTAACCTTTGCAACTGCTCCTTTTAGTTTTTTCTTAACTATTTTCCTCATTTTATCATAGTCTCCCTTTCGAAAGTTAAAATGTAGTACCGTGGATTTCCTTACTATCCCTCCTCCATTAATTAAATCAAAGGCGATCATGCTATGATCACTATTGCCAATTGGCCCCAACAACCTTATCTCTTGCACTAGATCTGGTGTTCCACTAAGGACTAGGTCTAATATGACTTCCCCTCTGGTCTGTTCATGAACCAGCTGCTCCAAGAAGCAGTCATTTATGTCATCTAGGAACTTTATCTCCCTAGCATGTCCTGACGTGACACTGACCCAGTCGATACCGGGGTAATTGAAATCACCCATTATTATTACTGTGCTGTAACTTTTGTTAGCTTCCTTGATTTCTTTGAGCATTTCATCATCCATTTGTTCATTCTGGCCAGGCGGTCGATAGTACACCCCCACTGCCATCGCCTTCCCCTTTTTACATGGAATTTCAATCCATAGAGATTCTACAGCAAATTTTATTTCCTGCAAAACTTTAATCCTTTCTGACTCAATGCCCTCTCTAACATAGAGCGCAACCCCTCCACCAATTTGATCATCTCTATCATTATGATATAGTTTGTACCCAGGTATCACAGTGTCCCACTGGTTGTCCTCCTTCCACCATGTCTCTGATATTCCAATCATATCTAACCTCTCATTTAGTCATCTCTACAATCTGTGCTGCCAGGCAAAACACCCTCACCTCAGTGCCGTAACTCAAGGTGCCCTATATGGTGCCCCATAAGGCACTTTATAAAGTGCCTTGTCCGCTAAGGCACTTTATAATGTGCCCTATAGGGCATCTTATAGGGTGCTTTATAGGGCATCCTATAGGGCACATCATACATCACCCTGGCTGACAAGGCACTTTATAATGTGCCCTATAGGTTTAAGCACTAAGATGAAGCTGTTTCTGCTGGCAACACAGATTATAGAGATGTGTCTGAATGTTACAGGCAGGAAAAGGGATTGACTCAGACAGCCATATTAGATGAGACCTCTGAGAGAACAAACCCATGACCTCTGGCTCAGCAGTCATTGTACTAACTGTCAGCATACATTTCATGCAGCTATGGACTCTGTTTAATTCAGTCTAAACTCTGACCCCTGGGTGACGTCAGTCTCTAGGACCTGGCTGCAGCCCCTCCTTGCTAAATCAAGAAGGGCAGACCTTAAAGGGAGTGGCCAAAGACAATAGCAGACCTCAAGGGGAACTGCTGGAGAGGCACTATAAAGGACAGACACACTTCCTGCTTCTCCCTCTCTCTCTCCTTCATCGGACAGGTTCGGACACTACCATGAGGCTCTGATACTCAACTCCCTTCACCCCTCCCCCTCTCTCTCTCTCTATCCACATGTTCTGGCCTACCATGCGGCTCTGACCCACAGGTTCTGGCCTCTATCTCTCTCACACTTCACACATGCACACACAGATTCATTGATGCACACTGAAACAGCTCTGTAACAATCACTATATACCTCCTCTGTTCAATACCTATGTATTAAGCCTATTTTTACATAAAAACCTTTCTCCAAGCCACACCTGTTTGCTTGTCTTATTACAAACCCTCCTGCGTCTGTGAAGTGAAATGAACCCAGGACCTACAGAAGAATAACCGGACCACATCTCACATTTTATGGGGACTCGTCTCTCGGATTTCACAGCAGATCTCCAGTTGGGTAAGTAATAATTTTGTATAATACATTAAGTAGATTTCAGGCAGAGTGAGACAGGAAAATCAATAGCCCTTGTGACCATTTACAATTTTGTTTTGTGGGTTAGACAAGGTGGATTTTTATTGTCAAAAGGCTCTGTAAGAATCTAGAATTTTAAGGACATTACACAGAGTGGCTTGCAATTGTCTTATTTTTATGTATAGGCTTGCTACAGATTTTATATAGTATTTGAACTGCTAAGAAAATACAGAGTTACACAGTTAAATATTCCCTCATTGAATACAATTTACATCTTTCCTGATAAAGCTATCACCTCCTGTCCCTTTTAACTTCTATTTCTCTGTCTCCTGTCAGTAACTATCTTAGTGAGAGCAGGCTTACAGCTGGCTGCAACTGATACTATTCTGTTAATCTACTCCACCCAGTTAAATAGGTGTGAAATACTTTTTAAGTTAGCATTCCTCCTTCTAAGGTTACACATTTGAGATAGTCCAACTACAGCCTTTCTGCAGTATCAAATATGGAAGCCTTTGATTTTAAAGAACTTAAAGAAAGTTTAATTTCATATTGTAAGAGGAAAGGGGGTCCATTTGAAGGGGAGTTCCCTGAGTCATCATGGTATAATATTCAAAAACACATGTTAAACCATGAGCAAGAATTCAAAAAGAAAAAAAATAAAAGGAAATGCCTCTTCATCCAAGGCATGGCCAGGGGCCTCATTAGCATGAGAAAAGAAAACTCTGAACTGACTTCTCAGTGTAGCCAATTGACCAAAGAACTTGAGGAGGCACAAATTTGCATTTCTATTAAGAGAACTCAAGTGATACAAGCCACAAATTCTTTTATAACTGTTAGTGAACAATTAGAAGCACTTAAACTTGAATTGAGGCACGTTAAAGATCAATTGGCCTCTGCAAGAAAGTCAACACCCACCCCTCCCTCAGCCCCTATGCCTATGACACACCCTATCAGCCATGCATACCAGCTAGTGAGAAACAAAAGAACAAAGATACACCCATTCCCTATGCCTATGACACACCTTATCAGCAACAAAAGAATACTAAAGTATGCATAGTTGGACTGAGGAATGGCAAGAATACAGATGAATCACAGGATAGTTTATCTCAGCCAGAACCCAGCAATCTCTGTCAGGAGAATAATTCAGATGACTTAGACATGGCAGCCAGTACAGAACTCAAAGCACCAGTTAAATTAATGTTCCAGGAAAATTTAAAAGATAGAGATATTGAAAAAATAGTTGAGAAAATTGGTACTATGCCTCTTAATGTAAATCAGTGGGTTAAATGGGCGATTGATATTCTGATTCACTGGGGTCTAGGGAAATACAGAAGAAAACAATCAGACTTTGATAGACTTATGCATTTGGCTCTGGGGCCACATTATTATAAAGTTGGCTCTCTCACTCACCCATACCAGTTGGTTAAAAGGGGTACTGAGAAACTATTTCACTGTTCCCCAATGCAAGTATTTAAAATTATTTCACCTCTACCAAATGATACACTGGAACAGTTTGCATATAGAGCCTGGATTTTAAAAGCAGTTCTTAATGAGCAGGAGTCCTGGCCCAAGGCAGAAGATTATGGGGAGAGCATGCATAAGGAATTTTTATTAGAATTGCTATCCCCTGAGATTACAAAACACCTTCTGTTATTTTCTGAAGACCCTGAAGCAACCCCTTTTGATACTTTAATGCTCAGAATTGGGTCTGTTTGGAAGACCCAGCCCTCGCAGGTCATTACAGTATCAGAAGCACGGAAGTGGCAGGCCAATGAATCCTCTCAGTACATAAGAAACACAGACAGAGGACACACACCTAAGTGGCAAGCCGAGGGACCCTCTCAGTACATAAGAAAAACAGACAGAGGACACACACCTTGGAGAGCACATGGCAGAGGTACTTTTAGAAACTCCTCAGGTTACATTCCTTTTCAGGAACTCAAAGCACAGAGAGATGGGTTAGAAAAGGAGAAATCTAAATGGGAACAAGACAAACACATACTGCAGATAGAACTAGATAAATTAAAACAGGATTTACAAGCAGCTCAGGACAAACACAAGGCCAATGCATAGGGATGTCCTGACCTCTTGAGTTCAGATATCAAAATGTCTCAAGCCTTCATAGCCCAGCCTGCCTCCTTTATCTCAGCAGAGGACTCAATTTCCAGAGCCTCTGGATGATGAAATGGATACAGGCCCAGGACACAATTTAAGGCTTGTAACACCCTTGATACTGGACTCTTGTGCACGCCCCAATGTTACCAGTAGAGTAGGGGGTCAGGATAAATTAGCTTTGATTGACACAGGGGCTGGAATTAGTTTTACTAACAGAGCTTCTCCCACTGCAGATCAGAAAAATATGGAAATTTATGAAATTCAAGGAATTAATGACACAGCTTCCAAATGTGTGGCTATCCCAGTTAAATGGGGTATCCCTGTGCACAGTGAACAAAACAAGGAAATGTTAGAAACCACTGCTTCCACTATAGTGAACACACCAAAAGAAATAATTGGAATTGATGTTATCAACCAGTTAAATTTGGTGGTGGATATGGCTAATCTTAAATTGTGGCAGTATTCAGGAACTTCAAGTGCTTCTAAAACTTTAGTGCATGAAGTCATTCCTATGCAGTTAGCAACTCAGTGCACTAAGGCAGCTCAGCAGTATGATCTGTGTGTAATTTCCTCAGAAGTGGCTGATATTCCAGTCTGGGCTCAAGACAAGTTAGATTGTGGGAAAATGCACACAGAAATACTGTTGGAAGGTGAGGATCCTACACCACAGAAACAATACCCAGTACCTCATCAGGCTATAGAACCAGTGACTAAAATTGTGAAGATACTGGAGGAGAGGGGTCTGATTAGACCTATTTCTTCCACATGCAATTCACCAGCCTGGCCGATAGTTAAACCGGGGGTTCCTTCAGGCTCACTATGGACTTCCGTGCCCTGAATCAAGTTTCAAAATCTGTAGTGCCCGTGGTAGCCTCATACCCTGAAATGATCTCTAAACTGAATCCCAAATGTAAAATTTTCTCTGTTTTAGACATATCCAATGGGTTTTGGAGTCTGCCCCTGGCCCTTGAGTGCCAGTACAAAACAGCCTTTCAGTGGCTGAATAAACAATATGCATGGACTGTGCATCCACAGGGATATAAGGATTCACCATCAATATTTCATGAATACATGAAGGAAGCCCTGTCACTAGTGTCTTGCAGAGATGAGACCTAGACCAAATCTCCCCTTTGGAACTGCACAGTGGGAGGGACCGTACTTAGTTACTGATACCTTAGGCCCAAGCCTATACCAGATCCTAATGCCTGACAGCCAGCAGTACTGGAAACACATCACCCAGTTAAAACCATATGGGTAATATGTGTTTTATCAGTCTTTGTTTTCAGCTACCACCTGAAGACAGCACGGACAGCTGCTTTATGAAGATAGCACGGACAGCTGCTTTCTGAACAAAAGTCGCTTGAGGACGGTAACTATTTACTCCTGCTGTATAGTTGACATGTGTTTAATAGTTATGTAAATAAGTAGTTAGTTATGTAAATAAGTAGTAGAAATTATTAATTTTTTTTGTTTGTTTTGTTGTTACATAGTATAAGTGGGGAGCATTAGTTTACTCCCTAGTAGAGTGAAACAAGTTAGCTTTTATTATGTCTCGGTTTCCTGTTGTTCTTGTATCTGCTCTCTTCTACTCAAGTCTCATTACAGGAACTATCATCCGAATATGCACGATTGGCTGGGCTAACTCCACAGGTGGGGTATATCGTTATCAAGAAATACCCCCACCGTTCCCGGAAGGAAAGGATCTGGTCATCCTGAGTTTCTGTTCAGTACAGGACAAGCCAGTGTTCTATTCATTAAACATCACTCAAGTACAGTGGGAGCCACCAGTTTCCACTTCTCTAGAAAGGACACAAGAATTGAGGGCACGCCCAGAACGTTACTTTCTAGGTCCTCCTGCTTTGACAGAGGTACCTGGAAAATAACTTATACATGGGTTGTGAGTGATCAACAGCACATCAATGAGACTCCATTCCTTTTGGATGTATCTTGTTTACCTACTACCCCTCATCCCACCCCTCCCACTACTTCTGCTCCTCCTGTACTCTACCTTTCTGATATCCACCCATTTCAGGAAGGACATCCCTTTCAGATTAAATATGATGCACCACACGATGTTTTATATGATGTGGAATACCATTTTCTTACTTGGCATCTATTTCCCAAATTGTTTCTAGTTACTCACAAATATCCTAATTGCTCTCAGTTTGTGGCCAACCACATACAAATGCTCAATACTTGGTTTGATATGCAGTCAGTAACACCCAGAGCTAAGCAATTTCGACACAAGCGTGAATTAATTGATACAATTTTAAGTGGCACAGGGACTGCACTGGGTGCCCTTAATGTAATTGATATAGAGGTGCTCCGTAATAAAATGGGATCCACTGCTCAGCATGCTGCTGATGGTTTTACCTCACAACATATTATTAATGAAGCTTCCTCTAAACTGTCCAATGTAGTTGTAGATACCTTTGCTCTTATATCTCCCATTATAGAACAGAAAATTGTTACCTTAGCACATGCAGAATATAGATTGGGAAAGAATATTTCCTGGGCTCTTGCCTGTGATCAAGTACAGATCGAGCTTATTACTATACTAAAGGAAATTCTGATCACTGCTAAGTTAGGACACTGGCCACCATCTCTCATCCATATGGCTAGTACCAAAATACCGGAATTTGCTATAGCTCACCTTGATTGGTGGACAGTTAGTGTTCCCATTTGTTCACCACAAGGCTGCTCTATCTGTACTTTGATCCCATGGTCAGGACAACACAGTTATTTATCCTGTTGTTAATATTGGGGTGCAGTTTGATAATATGCTTATGTATCCTGTGGACCATCTCACATGGGTACAGCCACTGGACGACACCTGGACTTCATTCAAGCCGATGGACCCCAGTTTGTGCGAGCAGACTACATTTCAGTTCAAGTGTCAACCTCACCAGTTTAAAGAGGCTGACACCTCCTGCTGGAACAATTCTTCCTCTTGCTCCCTGACTGTTAAGCTCTCATATTCCCTGACTACCTCACACAGTTTGTATTACCTTGGAGCTGGACACTTTTGTTTTCATCTGTTCTTTCCCCAGAATGTCTCTTTTTCGATTGCTTCCAGAATGCATGACATTCGCCTTCCCAAGAACACTTTGTTGTACAGTTCAAACTATTTACTAAACAATACCTGGTGCAGTCATACACCACTGGTCTCCCTCACCATTAATGGGACAACTTATTCCACACCGCTGGTTACCAATGACTCTATGGACATTCCAGACTTTATCTCATATGCTGTGCATCCATTACCACTTGGCATGGGAGAAGAGACACTACATAAACTGCTCAACTTTACAGAACTCCATGCCTATATTGATCACCTTAAAACAACATCCACTGAAGTGAATCACACCATCGCCTATGAGAATGGACACATTCAACAAATTGTTGGACACTTGCTACAAGATGCTCAGGTGTCTGTGTGGGAATTGTTATTTGGTTACTCACCTACTGCTGATCATGTCTTTAATGTTTTTATTCACCCTATTATTATTTTAACTGCTGTACAAATATTGCTATGCATTATCGTAATTTTCTTGTGCTGTAAGATGAAAAAAATGTACATTTCCTTGCAGCGCATGTCATACAGAACAACAACATTTTAAGGTAGTTACACTGAACTTCTCCAGCATCCACCCCTACATCCAGGCTAATTTGGCCTGCTAATTTGGCTAATTTGGCATTTCCTATTACACTGAATACCAGAGTCAGCTGCAGTCTAGTATTGCTTCCTATCCCCACTCATAGCATCCTGGTACCTTTTGCTTTAGCCTCCTTAAAAATTCCTGCAGACCTTATGCACTGTTCACTCTCTCTAAGATGGGCACGGAAGTGGCATATTGGGTTCCCCCCCCAGTAGTGGCTGCTCAACCTAAGACACGAGGTTTGGACTCATAAGGAGACTTGTTTATCTCTAGAACACTAGAGACAGTACTAGAGACAGTACTGTGCAGGACAGGGGACCTGCTAGACATAGCAAGGTATTTAATACAGGAGGTATTAGACAAGCTGCCTACTATCAGGTAATGGCAGCTGGGACAGGTACCACAGGTTTGCTTCCACCAATTCCAGGCACAAATAATAAATAAAATAAAAAAGGTGTGGGAGATGTCAGCATACATTTCATGCAGCTATGGACTCTGTTTAATTCAGTCTAAACTCTGACCCCTGGGTGACGTCAGTCTCTAGGACCTGGCTGCAGCCCCTCCTTGCTAAATCAAGAAGGACAGACCTTAAAGGGAGTGGCCAAAGACAATAGCAGACCTCAAGGGGAACTGCTGGAGAGGCACTATAAAGGACAGACACACTTCCTGCTTCTCCCTCTCTCTCTCCTTCATCGGACAGGTTTGGACACTACCATGAGGCTCTGATACTCAACTCCCTTCACCCCTCCCCCTCTCTCTCTCTCTATCCACATGTTCTGGCCTACCATGCGGCTCTGACCCACAGGTTCTGGCCTTTATCTCTCTCACACTTCACACACATGCACACACACAGATTCATTGATGCACACTGAAACAGCTCTGTAACAATCACTATATACCTATGTATTAAGCCTATTTTTACATAAAAACCTTTCTCCAAGCCACACCAGTTTGCTTGTCTTATTACAAACCCTCCTGCATCTGTGAAGTGAAATGAACCCAGGACCTACAGAAGAGTAACTGGACCACATCTTACACTAACCAGTGGGCTACACCTCTATAGCACTTATCACAGCACTGGCTGGCTACAGAAAGACTGCAGGTTACCACACAAAATGTCGGCTGTGGTTACCAGGATAGGGTAAACCTACCAGTACTCATGATGCAATGCACATGCAGAACATCAGTCTACAACTGATCACAGGATGGGGTATGCGCCTCCACAGCACCTCAGCCTGGTAGGGGGAACTGACCATGTGTGTTACTGGCACATAGTAGCTACAGACCGTGACATTGTGTGGTTCCTGTGCTCAACCTGAAGGTGAGGTGGGGTGCCCAGCACTAGGTCCGCAGTACCCGGGTTGGCTGAGATAAGCTGTGCTGCAGGTCCTCATCAGTGCCAGTGTGTGATAGGTAGTCCTTGCAGACACAGCTAGGATACTTCTGTGTCAATATGTATTCCCCAGTTAGGTCTAGCCCTTGTGTACTATGACACACCCAGAATAGTGCATATCCTGTGTGATTGCCATGGTCGCTTGTTATGTAAGCAGGGGGGTGTCTGGACCCACATATGGATTATGTAGGACCACCTACCAACCTGCCCTCTCTGGGTCAGGTTGGGGGACAGGATCTGCCACCAACAGAACCACACTCTACATCTTTGCAATGGAGGCAGTAGAGGGGAGATGATGAAGGGCTGTGGGAAAGGGCACCCTCCTTGGAAGTCAATGCAGATCTGTACTTAGCATATAGGGCACTGGCAATAGGCCTGGAAAAGCTCAGCTATCCCCCACCAAAATCTGACATTCACCAGCAAAGGGCACAGTCAGTCTGCACCTGCTGCATGGTGTTCCAGCCATGCACATGCTAACTGCAGACAGTCTGCTAACCAGTACATAGTGCATGTTTCCAGAGAAACTATGTGCACCCAGAAGTGGAATGTAAGCACAAACACCAAGCAGGTATGTCAGTGATGGGGCCCCAAAAAGGAAGACTCATAAATATCATTTAAAAGAAACACTGTATAGCACTATGTGGTAACCTAAACATGCCATGGTCACTGCTCAGTGAGAGTGACCTCCCAGAAAGACATGCTGTGGCCTCCCTGTCCGTGCAGGTGGTGGTCAGGCACTACAATGTCCCAGCCATTGCCCTATGGCCTGTGCAGATGCATCCTGCCCAGACCCCGCTTTCTGGGCCATACCCACAATACCTTGCTCATCATTATGCACATTGGCAGGCTAATGCTAGAAACAGTGTAAGCATTGTGTGTTCAGTAAGGTGTAGGCAGCCACAAAACAATGGATAGACATACACACACTCCCACACCTATTTTAGCATTGTGCAAAGATAGAGGTGATTGGTAGCCCTGCCAGCCACACCAATCCTGATCACAATGCAGGCATTGCTAAGGTATTCAATACTGTTGGGGGCACTCTCTGGGGTGGTGCTCTGGGAAGTGCACATGTTTATGTTGTATGTGCTCTGTAGAGTAAAATATAGGGACATGGTCTGCAGGAGCCACAGCTGGGATTTGAACCTGTGACCTTCTGCCCCTGACCACACTAGCTGTGTATACTGCACCAAACTGTTGCCACAGAAGCAAGGCATTCCCTGGGGATACCATGACTGTTCTTCAGACAGACCTTGTCTGTTGCACTGCACGCTATCCACGTAAACAGGGCTTGGTCTTGGTCTGCTGTGGGCAAATGCCACTGCCTTCTCCACCACAAGCACCCCTCCACCACCATGCTGAGATGCCCTTATGCCAGTAGTGCTGGTGGTGCACAGTCCCAGGCCATCCAGTGTGCCAGTAGGCGGCTGCCTATGGTGTGGGGTGTGGGGTAGGGGTGCCTACATAGACATCCACGCTTCCCCCCGGCACCACCTGCCAATGTTATGTGCCCTTTGGGGTATCTTCTGTGTACTGTCCCCTGGGACACTGTGGGACACACACTCGTGGGCATGTTTGACCTTGGTCAGTTGCTGTCTTGCTGATTTTCCATTTCTGCCTTCCTATGCACCACCTAGGCATCTGCCTAGTCCACCCTGTGCCCCAGCTTCCCCACTGCATGTCCCGCCTGCATCCCCTTGTACCCCATTTGCAGCATCACCATAGTGCACTTTCATACTTGGGCACTATGCTGTTGCTGCACATGTAGCACTACTATCACTTTTCTTGGTCTCCCTGCCTTTGCTGTACATTTCTGACTGAAATGGTTTCTCTCTCCTGCAAATGTGTCTCTAACACCAGGTTTTCACTCGCGGTAATGATCGGGCCTTAAGATCCCGGCATTAGTGTATCAGGGGCCTCTCCCCACCCAACCCCCACCCATTGACCCCTTCTGTCCGCCCTCTCTCCACCCTCTGTGTGACTTAATACCGCCGGGGACATTATCACACGATATCACGCGATAACGTTACTTTTCACGCGATAACATAGCCGCTGCTATATTTTCAATGTTTAGTAAACATACCCCTTAGTTTAAGCACATTTGTTGTTTAACCTTAGGCCAACCCTTCACTGCCAGATTTTGCTTTGCATTCTTGCTTTGTTTTCATATATTAAGAAGAGTGTTTATACTGACTATGCTTAAATGTGCTGGATTTCCAGTGCTTTTCTCTCCCTTCCCCCTCTTCCCCCCCCCCCCCATTATTATATTGGGCTTATAGGAGATCCCTATATTTGTGTTTCTTGTTTATTTCATTTCATTTCATGATTGATATAATGTTTCTCCTTTTTCTGTACAAGATGTTCATCTTGATTGTATACTTTGAAAATTCATAAAAAAAACCCAGCAATGGAAAAGTTCTCCCTAAAAAATATAAAAAATCCCCTTCTGCAAACAACTATAAAAATAAATCAGTAGTATTGCCTGTAATAAAAACCCTCTAGGAATCTGGAGAACCTCTCATTGTTATGGGTGCTTCTCAGTCTTGCCATCTTCTTTCTCAATTCCTCCACTTAGTTCATGAGTGATTCAACATGTAGATATCCTGTACACAGAGCTGGTCCCTCACCTTAGGTCAGGTTATTCATCTGGACAAAGGTCACTTAGACAACTTTTTGGTGGTGGTGAGAATCGAGGAGGAATGTGACACATTCTATCTACCCTTTTGATGTCTAGGACATCTGTACCTTGCCCACTCACAATCTTAAATGACAGAGGTGTAAGGCAGGGGTCTCCAAATCCAGCCCTGGAGGGCCACAAACCAGTCAGATTGGCAGGATATATCTCATGCATATATATCTCATACATATTCATTAGGGATATCCCAAAAACCTGCAGGGTTGCGGACCTCCAGGACCGGATTTGAGTAGCTCTGTCCTAAGTTAAACACAATTTGTTGACAGAGATTCATCATAGCAACCTTTCTGATATCTGTGGAGTGTGTTTCAGTTTTTGCTTCTGACAGTGTTTACCACCCTGGGGAGTGAACCCAACAGTATTGCGTACAATAGCAATGCCCACACTGTGCCCAGGACTGGTGTGGCGGCCAGGGCTGCCAAAAATCTCTTTATTTGCACAATGCTGGCATAGGTGTGAGAGTGTGTATATGTCTATCCAGTGGTTTGTGGCTGCCTACACCTTACTGAGCCCACACTGCTTGCACTGTTTCCAGTGTTAGCCTGTCAATGTGCATAATGAGGAGCAAGGTACTGTGGGAATGGCCGGACAGGGTGGCCTGGTCAGGATGCATCTGCACAGGGCATAGGGCAATGGCTGGGACATTGTAGTGCCCGACCACCATCTGCATGGACAGGGTGGCCACAGCATGTCTTGTTGGAGGGGGGGTCACTCTCACCCTGACTGAGTAGTGACCATGGCATGGCTAGGTTCCCCCATAGTGCTATACAGCATTTCTCTCAAGTGATATCTGTGAGTTCCTTTTTCTGAGGCTTAATCACTGGCATACCTGCTTGGTGTGTTCTCACATCCCATTTTTGGGTGCACACAGTTTTTCCAGGAACATGCACTATGTACTAGCTAGCAGACTCTCTGCAGTTGGCATGTGTATGGCTGGAACACCCTGCAGAGTGCAGCAGATGAAGACTGTGCACTCTGCTCATGAATGTCAGATAGTGGTGGGGGGCAGCTGAGCTTTTCTAGGCCTACTGCTTCTCTGCTAGTTCCCTATGTGATGTGTACATATCTGCATTGACTGCCCTGTAGAATACCTATTCCTCAGCAGGACTGGGGTTGATGGTCCCCTCTACTACCACCATTGTAGAGATGTAGAATGTGGATCTGTTGGTGGGAGATCCTGTCCCCCACCCTGATCCACAAATAGCGGGTTGGGTGGTGCTACATAATCCGCTTTTGGGTCCAATCACCACCCTTCTCTTATATCCTGTGACCATGGCAGCCACACAGGATATGCATTATTCTTGGTGCACCATAGTCCATAAGAGCTAGACATGACTGGGAAATTCAGATGGACACAGATGTCTCCTAGGTGTGTCTGCAAGGACTACCTATCACACACTAGCACTGATGGAGACCTTCAGCATAGCCTATCTCAACAAAGCCAGGTACTGCGGACCTGGTGCTGGGCGTCCCACCTCACCCTCAGGGTGAGCACAGGAACCACACAATGTCACGGTCTGTAGCTACTCTGTGCCTGTAACACACACGGTCATTTCCCCCTACCAGGCCGGGGTGCTATAGAGGTGCATACCCCATCTTTTCAGCAGCTGTAGGCTTCTGATCTGCATGTGCAGTGCATCATGGGTACGGGAGGGTTTACCCTATTCTGGTAACCACAGCAGACAGTTTGTGTGGTGACCTGCAGTCTTTCTGTAGCCAGCCAGTGGTGTGTTAGACGTTATAGAGATGTAGCCCACTGGTTACTTTGATGACTGTGGAGGTGGACATCATGGGTTTGATCCCACAGTGGTGTTATTTAATAAGGCTGTCTGAGGTATTTCCTTTTAATTTAAATCAATGCTGCCAGCAAAAACACCCTCACAGTGGCATAGCTTAGGGCACCCTATAAGGCACCCTATAGGGCACATTATTAGGTGCCTTGGTGGACAGGGCACTTTATAATGTGCCCTATGGAGTGCCTTATAGGGTGCCTTATGCGGCACCTTAGGTTACGGAACTGTGAGGGTGGTTTTGCTGGCAGCACTGATTTAAATTAAAAAAAAGGAAATGCTTCAGACAGCCCTGATTTAAATTAAGAGGAAATGCCTCAGACAACCTTCTTACATAACACCACTGAGAAATCAAACCCATGACTTCTGCCTCCACAGTCATTGCAATAAACAGTGGGCTACATCTTTATTGCTTCTGACACTGCACTGGCATGAACTTAGGATTAACGTGCGTTAACGTGCCATGGCGCTCACTATCTCGCGATGCAGATTATTGCTACCTTGCCGCCAGAATGCCCACTCCTTATATGGCATTCTTCACATTATCACTGCAACTAGCGCCGGTAACATTAAGACGGTTTAATAAACATACCCCCAAGTGAGCATCTTTAGCATAGGCATATAATATTGCAGCCTTTAGCTATTGTTCATAGCATCAATGATCCTAAAATAACTCCTTTAATTAATATTTCCCAGCATTTAAAGTTCACTTAGAAGTTGCACATTGAAAATTCATTCATTTAAAAATTGAAATTCATGTAGAAGTAAAAATCATCCAAAAAACTGTACAGGGCATGATCAATAACTAGATAAGTGCAAGGAATATATCAGACCTTATATTCATTGTTTTGAAGATATATTTATCTGAAGGACCATATTCTATGAGATTAGGCACATGCTGTGTGGGATGTGGAGGCACTGCAGTTTTTTGAATGATTATTACTTTTATGTGAATTTCAATTTCTAAATGAATTTTCATTGTGCAACTTCTAAGTGTATTGTGTAACTTTTCAGAATACAGTGGCGCGAGCACATCCACAACGTTTACCTGCGTCCGATAATATTGACAGGACACGTTTCTTCATTAGATTGCATGTTTATGTTTATGTTTATGTTTATTATTTTTTGATAAAACCGCCTTTCTCCAATAATCAAAGCGGTGTACAATTAAAAGCAAGGTTAAAAAAAGAAAGGCCGAAGCCACGGAAAAGGAAAAGAAAGTTACAATTCCTTCTTAAAAGATAGTGGAGACAAGAGAAACAAGAAGGGATGGGGGAAGAAACAAGAGGGTAGGCAAGGGGCAAGGAAAATGGGAATTACACAAAAGGGGTGGGCACATCGAAAGCCAGGGAGCCATGGGTCATGCCTGCATTCGTGTGTGGGCCATGCCTCGTATTGATGCATGGGTCGGCTGAATAGCGCTTGCACACGCCACGCCGAACACGACTATCTCCTCGATTCGGACCCGTCCAAACCCATGGATGTGAAATTTTGTTGAAAGGGGACACATTTTTAATTTAGACATGTCCATGGGCCGGACGTGCACGCTATGGAATCGGGCTCCCTGTATCTTTAAAATTACTAGCACAAATCCAGCAGAATTGGAAATATTCTATTTTATATGGTGGGTGTAGTTTCCTTTGCTGTTCATGTAAGGGTTTCTCAGACCATGAACAACACCTCCCTGACAATTCCTTCGGTGAAGGAATTTAAATTTAAATGTAAGCTGGATCAGAGGTTTGCATGTGTAGCAGTCATTAAATAGAACAGATTGTTTTATGAGGTAAAACGTTCATGCGGCATTCTGCAGTCACTTAAAATGATCTTATTTAGAAGATATTGCTAGATAGAAACTGTGTGTTATTTCCGGATGCAATATTATTGGAACAATGTAATGTGATATTACTGCTAACCACTTAGAACTAAAACTGTATAGGAGGACTACAAATGCTTGTATTAAATTAAATTAAATAGAGGCTAAATTGAAGCTGTGGACCTTTTGCTTACTCAGGACCAGGAGCAAATGAATGAAGTATGCACCTACTTGCATATTTTATAAAATAAACAAATAAACCATGACTCTACCTGTGTTCCAACCAAACTCCTCCCCTGAACATATCCCTAAGTCTGCATACGAGTATGCGCCTAATCACGCTGTCTGTTCTTGTACAGATGAAGTAAATCCTTTTATGTGCATATTCTACCATATGGATTCAAAACATCCTTTACAAAATTTCCTCCTTTAAGTCTAATACTGTATTGATATATTGCCTTGACTCATTCAGGACAAAAAAGACAATGTTCAGGGGTGGAATTCACTTCAAATTGCAATGTTTAATGTGTCCTGTTTGGCTTGAAAGGAATCAAGCAATGTTCTGTAGTGTCATTGCACTTATCATAGCCTAGCACAATGGTACAATTTTATAGACTGCAGAAAAAAATGCTAATAAAGTTATAGCTTTTCATTTTTTCGTTATCAGTGTCTTTGTAGAGCAAAGAAAATGCCATATCCTTGTTTTCTGTGCTTTTCATCGATCCACTGCAAGTAGTTTTGTTAGTTTGTTTCACTGGACTCCTCTTTTATGATGCTAACAAAAAGTTATATATTCCATTGTCTTTTTCTCTTCTTTTCCCCATATTTTACCTTTGTGTACAAAAACAGCACTTTAGAGTTTTTGTTCAATTTCTGTTGGATGCCTTCTTTTATTATTCTCACTTGGCCGCCAGAGAATAATTCCTGCTTTCCATTAGATGCCTTATTGGTCTATAATTTCATTTCTATTAAAATATTTCAAGGGAAAACATCTGTTCTTGCATTGTTTATCCTCTCTTCACCTCTGTTTCAGTGTCTGATTTTAGAAATTTTTATATATTTTTGTTAGGAATCTGTTTCTCAGCAAGAGCCTGATTTACTGGCTTCTTCTGTTTGACCAAGGATAGGCATACTACAACTTGCAAACACGTGTTTTCTTGTCTGTCCTCATCAGGCATAATGGAAGGTGACTTTAAGGGGCATGTTTAATAAGCTGGGCTAATAGCATCTGCTCTTTGCAGATAGCTCTTATGTTATTCCATGGAACCTAGTTACAAATAGCATGTGCTAATCATTAGCCCAACTTAGGGGCCCATTTACTAAATGCCACTAAGGGGGATGTTTACTAAACCGTCTTAACGTTACCGGCGTTAGTTGCAGCGTTAATGCGAACAATCCCGTATAAGGATGTGGGTGTTCCAGAGTTAAGCCGTTTATCGCGTGATCGAGGGTGCCATGCCGTTTTTGGGCGATAGTGTGCAGCGTGGCATGTTAGCGCGCCATAAGCCTAATTATGTAGAAGCACTTCAGTGGTAGCTGTAGAGGTGTAGTACACTGGTTAATACAATGCTTGCCAAGACAACAGTCATGAGTTCAATTCTCTGGGTTCATAGAATATGGTAGCCTGAGGCAAGTCCTTTAAATGCGTGCAGCAGACACATCTGAACAATCTGTGAAACCCAATCGAAAAACCCTCGCTGCAGTGCAGTAACCTGTTGCACATTTTAGGGTACCCTATGAGGCACCGTAGTTTGCCACCCTCCAAGGCACCATATAAGGTGCCCCATTAGCTTATGCAACCTAAGGTGCAGCTAAAGATCACTAAAGGAGGTTAAGGTGACCCATGAAAAGGTGGCCAATGGCAGTAAGGTGGCCCAAATTGAATAGCACCAAATGTATGGGCAAAACACAGATGTAACCATACCACTGCACAGAGCACCAAGGAAAGCCAAACAACAAATTATGGAAGGTAGCACATGGCGGAGATGATGCACCTGACAAATCTGTGTGCAGCTCATGTGGCAGCTGGTAAAGTGGACAAACATATCGGAGGCAGCTGTACCGATGCATAGGGTGATGGTGATGTAAAGTGCAAAAATGACAGTGTGTGGCAGAGAATGGGAATACGTGTCCACCAGAGCAGGCAGAAGTGGCAGCATAATAGGAGGACAGAGGAGTAGCAGTGCCAAGCACAGCAGATACATGAGAGGCAATCATGAAGAGCCACAATGCAGAAAAGGGTCATAGCGCAAGACATGAGTAGTACTCCGCACATTAGGGCAGGATGCCACACAGCTTTCAGACACAGATAGACGGACAGAAGGATGCTTGGCAAATGTGATGAGGCTATAATGTGCCACCACACACATCTGCACAGATATGACTGTTACAGGAAGGAAAAATAGTTGTGTAGGACAGGTATAAAAAAACCAAGAACACACAGGAATCAAACCAATGGCCACTGGCTGTGAAGTCAGTGTACTAACCACTGTGCTATGCTTTGATGGCAGCAATCACAGCAATGGCTGGCTACACAACAACTGCAGGTCACTGCACAAACATTCTGCTGTGCTTACTGGGGCAGGGTAAAAGCACACCCAAGGCACTGTATATGGCACTTTAAGTCACCCAACTGAGGTGAAGGTGGTGTGTGTTCTAAACACTAATCTCTGAAATATGTCTGCCTGTCACAGCCACAAAAGGGAGTTGTGCTGGACATTCTGACTAAAGGAGGCCCACTGTGGGATTGAACCCATGGCCACTAGCACAAAAGGTTAATGCACAAACCAGTACACCTA
This sequence comes from Ichthyophis bannanicus, assembly GCA_033557465.1. NCBI lineage: Eukaryota > Metazoa > Chordata > Amphibia > Gymnophiona > Ichthyophiidae > Ichthyophis > Ichthyophis bannanicus. The sequence goes on from CM066035.1 coordinate 438,295,047, forward strand.
CATCACCAACGTGAGTCAAACAAAGGCTGCATACAACAATACTGCATGACACCATACAAAAAGTCTGCTGTGTGTCAGGATAAGGCAACCCCAACAGTAACCATGATGTAATGCACATGCAGAAGAGCTGTGTACAGCTCATATCACAGTCTGTAATTGGGATGAGAGCCACATATACACAAATGCACACACACAATGAAATGTTATGCAGTGGAGACAGCATGCAAAAGAGCAAAGAAAATGAAAATCATGTGGGAATCAAACCTGATACCTATAGTGCTCCAATGCATGTCTCTAACCACTATCGGGACTAGGCAAATATGTTCTCTAAAAGGAAATGTGTGTATGGGAACCCGTAACACCCTGACGTGGCAGACGGCTGCCACAAACACAGCTGCCACTGTACAAGGATGTGAGCACAGGTGGGCCATGTACATTACCAGTAAATCAATAAATACATGTGTCAGTGTGTTGAAGCAGCAGCAGAGACAAATGTGTGTTAAACACATATATTTTATTTTTTCAATGTACTAGACATAACGTATATACTGCCTGCCATGATGATATGAAGCTAGTTGTTTTACAGTGAACAAACTGAAACCACATTGAGTAGACCATCTACGCATATGTCGCATACAAGTCACTGCCCCCCCCCCCACACAAATGATGAACAGTACAGATAATATGCAGTAGGTGCATGGTGTATACTATGCAGTATCCCCACACCCCCTACATGCTGCTGCATGTCCTAAATGCCTTTTTCACATATGTGTGCATGTAGACAGTAGGTGGTACATGATGTCAGCCCTTCACACACCAGTCATAAAGGTATAACCAAAACATATCTGCCCTCACAAAACAAGTGGCACAAACCTGCAAAAGCATAAGTAGCAAAATGTCTGCAACTGCACACACACATACATATATATATGTCACAGATGTCACATAATGTGCCATATAGCAAATAAAGCGCCACAAATCTCCTCAAAAACACTGTGCAAATGCAAAATAAGGATATGTTAACAGGTACAAGAGGAACATGATCCCAGAGAATAAACAAAACGCAAACTCACACACATACAGGGATAGCACTATGCAGAAGGTCTGCTGCAATGGGTGGTGTGAATACAGTATGCATTTACATATGGAACGGCACATGGAATGCACCAATGAAGGACGAACACGGACACCCACACTGCCACACTGCCAAATTATTGGTGCAATGTGAGTCCTGGAATGTCAGGAGATAAATAGGACTCTGCAGACATGCATTGCTATGTCTGTAAATCAATGTAGAGCGGTACGTCTGTACACTAACCAAACACGCTAACCTGTACATAGAGGTTGAAAGAAAGGTCAAACATGGGCCAGTAGCCCACACAGAAGCCACACTGCCACATGCTCTGGTGTATCAACATATTCAGTCACATGCACATGCACCGTGTACCTTGAACAATGACACAGTGATGCCCCACATGCACACACGTGGTGAGGGCAAACATCAACCGAAGATGTTGGCCACATCAAAGTGGTGTGTTGGTAAATACCGTGTCATGTACAAGTTCAGGATAGCCCTACAAATAAAAGAGGACCTATACAATGTCACCCCTGTGCCACATGCATGGCTGTATGCTCCTGTTGAACTAAACAGATGAGGATATCCTGCAGTGCAGGTCACACACATAGCCCACATACACTAACACTATGTCAGATGGATGTACAACATACAGCAAGTATGTCAGTCCCTGCTGCACATGTAGGGGCCTGTACACAGTGTCCATGGTGCAAATAGCGTCTGCAAACCAACACGTCCCGTTAAGACTGTCCGTGAATCTCTTGGCATGCATAGGCAAGTGTGACATCTCAACCTGCCACAGTACGCAAAAGGTCATGTATGTCTCCTGTGATGAATACCACACCCAGCCAGAGCACAGTAGCAACATTGTGTAGGACAGGCCTTTTATGCTAAAAGTAGCAGTCAAACAATAATGTCCATCATAGGCATGTGGGCCACTCGCAGAGGTCAGCCATCCTATGGCACCATCTCCCAGGAATAGCTGCATGGTCTTGTTGGTGTCTCTGACACGTGGGTGATGGTGCCTGCAGATGCAGTGTAGTCGAAGTGCAGTGCGCGTGCTCTGCCCTGTATTAGAAGAAGGAGAAACACTGTCAAGGTATGTTACACAGAACATTGCGGGTAGGCAGACATCAATATGTATAGAATGCAATGTCAGACATACAAACATTACATTAGCACAACACAGTGCATGTTGGGGAAATGTGGAAATTGAACCATACACGAGGGTGTCCTATGGATATGGTCATGTCCATGCACATATTACACAGGCGTCTCACAGCTCCACCCCATGTCCATCAGCATTGGTGCATAGAGACCCCACAAGAAAACTCCCTGAAAAACACAGCAAAACGCAAACATATAAAGGCTGATGTCAGTCAAAAAAGATTTAAGATGCAACCTACAATCTGACTGCAGCAAGTGTCTACTAGGGACTGTCTGAGGCAGGCAAAGGCCACAGCACGTCACAGTGAATACAGAAGATATCAGAAAAATGTGTAGAATCACCATATCCCCATCTCCAGCTGCCGATGGCGCATGTCCAAATTAGGGCGTCATCTGTGATACCGAAATGCTGATGGATAGTGGTCTGTCAGCACACAAGAGATAGGTCAGTTCACAACATAAAACAGATGTGCACAATGTATACAAGGTCAACAGCAGTAGGTTACAGATAGCAGAGTTCCCAACCCTCCACAGGTGTAAAAAAAAACACCCACCACATTATGCACACTGTAGCATTACACACCCATGCTAGAAAAACACACACACACACACACACACACACACACTATGTTAGGGTGAGCATACCACCAGTAGCATACGGCATGTTTGTGCACAACTGGAGATCAGTGGCGATAAATCTTGGCCAAAGCAATGCTACACAGCAGTTGGCTAATGCTACAATGTTACAGAAGGGTGTACGTGCGGCCCACCACCAGAACACCTAGGACGTGTGGACACACGCAGCTCACTTGGATGTGTCCCAGAAACAGTGCTGGAGCAGATGAACTGGGCAGGAACACATGTGCATGTGTGTGACAACATTAACATATGGGGTATGGGGGTGCAGACCAAAGAGGTGAACCACAACATATGTGCATTGGACAGATAACCTCAGACATGAGCTGTGGCTGATTGTCCCCACAGACCATTTACCTGTATGTCCACCTACCCCAGTCCCCTGCACGTTGAGTGGGGTATAGACAGCTGCCATTCCACCACAGCACCAGGAAGGTCACAAAACATCCTGTCCATGGATAAACACACAAGAAACATACATATGTCATGTTGGAGCTGTGTAACACACACAGCACCATCACGCCATCACACCTCATGCACCGCAAATCCGTTACAGTCTGGCTTTTGTCCGTTACACTGTACTGCATTGCCCCTGCCAAAGTCTCCAATGATGTGTTAATGTTAAAATTAAGGGCCTGTACTCCATATGCCCCATTTCATCACCTCTCTGCTGCCGCAGATACTGTTGACCACAACCGTCACCCTGATATACTGTCCTCGCATGTCCATAATACCTCTGTACTAACTTCCTGCCCCTCATATTTCACCCGCCACACCTTCAGTGTGGATTTTGTTGGGCCCACCTCCCCTGAGTGCCTGCACCCAGTTGCTGGAACAGAGGGATATGTCCTGGGTCTGCCTCTTCTAGATCTCTATACCAAATGCCTTGTTGTGGCTATCTGTTCACCTGCCGCTCAGTACCAACTGTATGAATGCCAAATATATCTCACCATCCCTGAACAGTCTCTGGCAATCCAGACCCCAAGCTCTGTTTGCATGTCTGACAATGTTGGCTTGATGTCTCCCCGCTGCCTGAAACTGAACATGGCCATGACCCAACATCTTATCTCTCTCCCGAAACCCTGCCCCCATATCAGGTGTCTGTGTATAGGTTGCAACACATTGCTTCACTTTCATAGGCAATGTAGGGGTTGCCTGTGACTCCTCTCTCTCCTCCCCCACACATACACATCATGTAGCTAAGACGTGCAGTGTCAGTCTAAATAACACGAGCAACATCTCCCCCATCCTCCCTGAACACACAACTAAAACGTGAATGCACCCCTTAGTCACCTCCCGTATTGCTTACTGTAACCTACACCGTGCTGTTATCCCCTTGAATCATCTGTGTCTGCCTCAATCTAACCAACACTCCGCTGCATGGCTCATCATCTGCCGGCCTCGCCATGCCCATAATACTGCTGCTGTCAAGTCACCTCACTGGCTCACAATCCTTTTCTGCATCCAGGAGTAGGTTACCCTGCTGAGCTAATGATGCAGTAACTATGTGTGTACTCTGTACCTTTCCTCCTGTAAATCAATTACTACTAATACTAATACTACTGAGCATGTATATATTGTTGCCAGTCCTACACAGTGCTGTACACAAACATGTAACACACATTCTGTGCTCATCAGTGTATGTTATGTAATCAATGAATGTATATCCCCCATCTTGACATCCACACGTCTAGGCAACTGGTCCCACCTATGTCCCGCCTTCCTACTGTTAACCCTACACCACACTCCGTTTACCTTGCTGCACCTTACAACTGGAACCAACAACCTGTGTGTGAACGCCAGCCACTTTCTCCAACCATCTACCAGGTTCGTGTGGAAGGTAACGTACACAGCTATGGCAAGTACTCCAGTCTCACCTGATCCTCGTGCCCCCACAGTTATCCCCCACACACACCGTGTGTGTCCTTATTTGACTATCATGAATGCTCTGATGGGCAGGGACTGTCTCCCATATGTCTGTGTAGCGTTGCGTATGACTGGTACTGCTATACAAATGTTCAATAGTAGTAGTAGTACATATATATCTACTAATGTAATTTCCAACGTATGCAGTACTTACATGAGAAGACCTCCGCAATCAGCTGGCGCCTGGTTGCTGTGCCCTCATGTGTGTCACCACGGCCACGTACAGGACGGCACGTAGGATCATTTTCCAGATCCTCATTAATTTGGACTGGGATATCGTACCTGAGAGCAATGTTGTGCAGGATGCAACAGGTCAGAATTATCTTTGCCACAGTCATGGGTTTGTATTGAAAGGCCCCGCCGGTCCTATCCAGACACCTGAAGCGACTTTTCAAAATGCCAAAGGTGTGCTCGATGACTGAGCAGCTGGAGGCATGGGCCTCATTGTACCTCCTCCTCCTCCTCCTACTACTACTACTACTAAGCATTTATAAAGCGCTACCTGGCGCATGCAGCGCTGTACAATGAAAACATAAAAGAGACAGTTCCTGCTCAAAAGAGCTTACAATCTAAAAAAGACAAAGCAAGAAAAGGAGAAGAATAAGAACAGCAAAATGAAGAGCCAAAGGCACAGGCGAAAAGATGAGCTTTTAACTTAAGTTTGAAGAGGGACAAAGAAGATGCCTGGCGTAAAGACAAAGGAACTTTATTCCAAGCGTAAAATGCAGCAAGGTGAAATGAGCGGAATCTGGAGTTGGCAATAGAGGAGAAGGGCATAGCAAGAAGCAACTGGGTAGAAGAACGGAGTTCACGAGGGGGGAAATAGGGAGAAATGAGAGAAGAAAGGTACTGAGGAGCCACAGAGTGAAAGCACTTATAGGTCAGAAGGAGAAGCTTAAAGTGAATACGGAAATGGATAGGGAGCCAGTGAAGAGATCTGAGGAGAAGAGTGACATGGGCAAAACGAGACTGATGAAAAACACAGGTACACTAAAAAATTTTTTTTTTAAACTGCCTCTAATGTTTCGATTGATTTTTACGTTTTTTGGTGCGCTGAATCCAAATCTGGTAACCAATTTGCTCCATCGCGTACAGATTTTTTGCTACATTGGGTTAGCAGTTTGAGGTGAACATTTCAGCTTGAGTGCGATCGAGATAAAAGTTTCTTGGATGAATTCTTTATACTAATTGTTTAGTAGTTATTCAAATAAGAATAAAGAAAATTGTAACAAGGCAGCACATAAGAATAGAGTAATGTCAACAAAACACACTGTGATGGTAGCAAAATTGTCTGCACTTAAAACAGCCACATACATGTGCACAAACATTGAGCATATAAGAGCGAGGTTAGACACAAAGCAAAGCAAAGAAATGTGCAAAAAATGTTGTACAGGTATGTATGTAAGAATAGAAAACGCAAACCGCACCATTGCAATACATGAAGACAAACACCCGATGATGTGAAAATAAAATTCTAATAAATGAGATCCGACACTGTGGTAATAACTAGCAAATTTTTATTTCAAAGTTTAGTAAAAACACGATATTTGTCAACACAGTTTAGATTTTAAAGTCATTCTTGGGTCAATCAATCTCCTGGTGGGCCCGTTTCTTCTTCCCCCGAATGCTTCTCTTGGTGCGCTGCTTGGCGTATTTTTCATCTGGGGTTTCCCGCAGCAGCAACCAGCAGAAATCAGCCATCATAGTGGTGTTCCATCTTCCTTGGTACCTTCTCTCTGCGTCCTTGATGTCCTGGTGAAACCTTTCACCTTGTTCTTCACTGTACGCCCCCAAGTTTTCGGGAAAGTAGTTCACATGGGAGTGCAAGAAATGGACTTTCAGGCTCATGTTACAGCCTTGTTCTTTGAAGGCATTGAGCATCCTGGCAACAATATCCTTATAGTTCTCATCCCGCCTGTTCCCCAAGAATTTGAGAACAACATCCTTGAAGGAATCCCAGGCTTCTTTTTCCTTCTCAGACATCGTTTCAGCGAATGCTCCATCTGAAATGAGTTTCCTTATATCAGGGCCAACAAACACTCCTTCCTTTAGCTTTGCTTCAGAAAGTCGGGGGAACTTTGAGCAAAGGTACCGAAAGCACTCACCATCTTTTGGAAGGGACTTGATGAATTGCTTAATGAGACCCAACTTAATGTGGAGAGGTGGTAATAGAATTTTATCACGAGGTACCAAGCTCTCATGAAGAACATTTTTCTCACCGGGTCTCAAATACTCCCGAATTGGCCAGTCTTTTTTCCCCCATTGTAGGTCGCGGGCCCGGCTATCCCACAAGCAAAGGAAGCAGGGATATTTGGTGAAACCGGATTGCTGCCCTAATAGCATGGATAGAATTTTAAAGTCTCCACAAATCATCCATTTATGCTCATCATAACGAATCTTCTGAAGAATCAGGGCCAAATTCTCGTATTTTTCTTGGAGAATAACAGAGTGAGCAATAGGAACTGAAGCGAATGTGTTGTCATTATGAAGAAGAACACCTTTTATGCTGTCTTTTGATGAATCAATGAACAGCCGCCATTCAGCAGGATCATACTTGAGTTTAAACTTTTCCATCACTCCGTATATATCGTTGCAAAATACCAAATCTTCCTCTTTGCTGAAATACTTCAAAAATTGTGTCTCGCGGTTGCGGTACCAATAAAAAGTTGTTCCTGGTGACAATAGATTTTTCTGTTTAAGCCGAGAACCTAGCAGTTGGGCAGCATCTTTTGGGAGTCCTAAATCCCGGACTAAATCATTCAATTCAGCTTGAGAGAAAAGTTCAGGTTTCGGATCTGGTTCAGTTTCAAACTCGGAAGTACTGGACTCATCGGGAAAAGCCATCTGATGAGTCTCATCATGATCAGAACTGTCCACACAAATATGATCCAAAGATTTTGGTGGTTCAGGCACAGGTACTTTGTTGCTATGAGGCATAGGCCTAATTGCTGAGGGAAGGTTGGGGTAACTTATTACGTTCTTATTTTTTAAGTTGTATCCCTTCACAATGCAAGAGCAAAAATAGCAGTCACTGCTGTGGTCTCTTTGTTCACGCCACATCATAGGTATTCCGAAACGAAATGCTTGTTTTTTACCTTTCATCCATAAGCGTAGATCTTCCTCACATGTCTTGCACACTTTGTGAGGAGCCCACGGTTTGTCTTGATCGCCTAACTTCAAACCAAAATAGGCGAAATATACTTTTTTAATAAATGCAGAAATGTTCCTCTGCCGCTTTTTCACGGTATATTCCCCACAAATAAAACAAAAACTGTCCGGAGAGTTGACGCAACCTCTGGCTCTGTGAGCCATCACAAATACACAGCACTGCAACCTACAACTGTAGTGAACCACTTCGGAATAAAGCTGGATTACGACTGAGCAAACAAAAGGTAATAATGAACTTGCAAGAAACTGAAATTTGACAGGAACGTTCATGTCGCAACCACCGTGTTTGAGCGAGCGAACGAGGCGAGGCGAACAGGAAAGAACATGCGCCAGCGCGAGTACTGGATTTAGCCCCCCACCTCCCAATTGTCCTGTTAATGTATAAAATGAATACAAAACACTCTAAAATATCATGAGGGAGTGTTTCTAGTTAGTTAACCATTACAACCTCTATTTTGGGCCAAGAAAATAAACTGCAGTCGGCTAAAAAGAAATTATGTGAACATTCCTTATATGGGTAAGAAATCTAATTTTGCAAGAAAATGTGACGTGATGGAACATTTTGGCTATTTTTCCTGGATTCAGCACCCCAAAATCTATAGGAATCAGTTGCAAAACTGGAGGCAGTTTTTTGGTAGTGTACCTGTGAAATCAAATGGGCTGCGGAGTGCTGAATAGACTGAAGGGGGAAGAGATGAGACTGAGGGAGACCAGCAAGAAGCAGGTTGCAATAATCAAGACGGGAGGTGATTAGGGAATGGATGAGGGTTTTAGTAGTGAGCTCAGAGAGAAAGGGGCAGATTTTGCCAATGTTGAAGAGAAAGAAGCGACAGGTCTTGGCGATGAGTTGGATATGAGTGGAGAAAGTGAGTGAAGAGTCAAAAATAACACCCAGATTGGGAGCAGATGAAACAGGTTGGAGAACAGAGCCATCAACAGAGATTGAAAAAGAAGGAGAAAGGGAAATTTTAGGAGAAAAAATGAGTTCAGTCTCGGCCATGTTCAATTTCAGGCGACGATGGAACATCCAAGCAGCAATGGCAGAGAGACACCAAGAGATCCGGGACTGCAAAGCATGAGAAAGATTAGGAGTAGAGAGATAGACCTGGGAGTCATCAGCATAGAGATGGTGCTGAAAACCATGAGAGAAAATAAGCGCACCAAAGGATTGGGTATAGAGAGAAAAAAGAAGGGGACCCAAGACAGAGCCTTGGGGGACACCAACAGAGAGCGGGATAACAGAGGAGGAGGAACCACCAGAGCATACACTAAAGGAGCAATGGGAAAGATACGAGGAGAACCAAGAAAGAACAGAGTCCCTAAAGCCAAGCGAGGACAAAGTGTCGAGATGAAGATCATGGTCAACAGTATCAAAAGCAGCAGAAAGGTCAAGGAGGATAAGGGCAGAGTAAAGGCCTTTAGATTTAGCTAGGAACAAGTCACTGGAGACTTTGACAAGAGCAGTTTCAGTAGAGTGCACGTTTCATTGTACCTACTCTCTGCACGTGTCCGCGACAGACGCACAGGGGTCAGCAACCAGGGACAACACCCATATCCTGCATCACCTGCAGAAAAAATGTAGAAAGGTTAAAGCAGAGGTTGATCCACACACACATGCACACAAGCATGTACATTAGGGTGGTCCATAAAAATGAATTCCTGAATTCCTTTGCTCCCTGGCCTGATTCTGGTTCCATTTAGGTAGAAAACACTGTGTACAAAGTTTGAAGCCAATCAAATAATATTTAGGGGTAGCTCAACAAGTCTTGAGATTTCCCCTGGGAGCAGATGACGAAATGTTGCATCATCTTGTATCATCCACTCAGTTCCACGCTGATTACATTTGATTGCGTCATATTTGAACTAATCTTGTCTCTGAGAGGTGGCAAAGACATTGTACTATTATCTTTGTATCTTTATTCTTTTCAGATGGCGAAAAAACGTGGTTTTTATCTCATTGAAGAAATGTCCACCACAATTCTGGGGGCCAAGCTCCCCAGCAAGGAGCAAGTGTTAAGTGTATTTTTACATCACCATATGACATTAAACAAAGGCGTTAGTGAAAGTGCATCTATTGTAACAAGTGAAGTAGAAGCTTACTGGGAAAAGGCCAGGCTTCCTGTTCAAAGAAATGACAAAATTCAAGAAAAAGTAAAGAAATTGTTCAATCAGTGGAAACTTTTGAAGAAAAACAAAGGGAGAGGAGGGAAACAAGAGGCAAATGAAAAAGAATTCCAGGTTGCAATGAAAAACCTATTTGATGTGGCGCATGCCAATGCAATGTCTTTAATTCATATTCAAGAAGACAAAGAATTCTTAATAGCGCAACGAGAACCAGGGCGCCGCGGCTCAATGTGTGCGATGGACAAGAAACTGGCCAACACGGAAGCAAGATCGCAACAGCGAGAAGAAGAACTGAAAAGGCGCAGACAAAAACATGTTGCCGAAGCCGAGGCAACTACAAGCCAAGTTCAGCTGGAAGGATCTTCTTCCTCAGGAGAGTCAGGTGAAGACTCGTCGACATCTGCGGATTCAGATAACGGACAGAAGAAAGCAACTCCACAAACGAAGCAGTTTCGACCTAACAATGTCTGGACCCCAGAGCTTACAGCAGCCCTGGATCGGACAGGGACAACGGATCGCAATGCTCTGATTGTGGTAGCTGCAACCACCAGAAGTTTGGGACATTATCCTGGGGAGCTCAATATCAGCCGCTCCAGCGTCAAGCGCCATAGAGAAAAGCACCATCAGCAACAATGGACGGACCTGCACAACGCATTCAAAGCCAAAGGCAAAACATGCATTGTGCATTGGGATAGCAAGTTATTGCCATCTCTCCTCTGTTCAACCACATCCGTTGACCGCCTTCCAGTTTTGATAACGGCTGTCTCTACTGGAGAAACACAACTTCTTGGTGTACCAAAACTGACATCAGGAACGGGCGAGAACCAAGCTGCAGCAGTTTATGAACTGTTACAGGAATGGTGTTTGGATGAAAAGGTTGCAGGCTTCTGCTTTGATACAACTGCATCGAACACGGGACGTCGATCAGGAGCGTGCATTCTTCTAGAACAGAGACTCCGTCGCACAGTCCTTCATTTGGCATGCCGCCATCACATTTACGAAATAATTCTTGGTGCAGTATTCTCTACATGCTCTGGAGCTTCATCGGGTCCCGATGTCCAACTCTTTCGCCGGTTCCAAAAGAATTGGGGCTCCCTTGACAAGTCCAACTATCAAACTGGAAAAGACTTGGAGGTGCTGCAACCTGACAGGGATCGCATCATGAAGTTTGCGGAATCCAAGTTGGCACAGGGCAATCACCGAGATGATTACCTGGAATTCTTGGAGTTAACGATTGTCTGCCTTGGAGGGAATCTTCCTAGTTTCAATTTCAAGAAACCCATGCCAGATGGATGGCAAAAGTCTTGTACTGTCTCAAGATTTGGATGTTCCGAGGACAACTCAAAGATCTTATCCAACGGGAGGAGTCCTGTGTTCGTGATGTGAGCATTTTCTCCATCCTGATTCATGTGGAAGCCTGGTTTTCTGCCCCTGATGCCGCAGTTGCTCCTCGAACAGATTTGGAGATGCTGAAGAAACTACACTCTTACCACAATGACCGTGTTGGAAGAGCGGCCAGAGACAAACTGCAACAGCATCTGTGGTATGTGTCAGAGGAGCTTGTGGCACTGTCACTGTTCGATGAAGCTGTTTCAGCACCGACAAAGCGGGCCATAGTGTCGGCCATGATCCCGCCAGAATCAGATGAAAGTGATGAGGATGATGACGAAGATGAAGATCCCCCAAAGCGGGTCGAATTGAAAAGTTCCATGATTCCACCACTTGAATCTTTTGCAACTCGCAAGTCAATCCGTTTCCTGAAACACCTCGACATCAACAGTGATTTTCTTAATGCAGACCCAGAAGACTGGGAAGAGAATGCATCATTCAAAGACGGTCTGAAGAAAGTAAAAAATCTTCCAGTGATCAACGATGTGGCTGAGCGAGGGGTCAAACTCATTGAGGAGTTCAACGGCCGACACACCACAAAAGAAGAGCAACTCCAGTTCCTTCTGGGTGTTGTCTCGCAACACCGTAAGATGTTCCCCACATCGTCAAAGTCCTTACTAGCATCTGGACCACATTGAGTGCTTGGCAAGCATGATACCCCCGTCTATGAGCGGATAATACCCAGTGGTCTGACAAACCCTGGGGGGGATCCAGGGGCCTGATAGATAGGGACCTTGAGCCACCCCTAAATATTATTTGATTGGCTTCCAACTTTGCACACATTGTTTTCTACATAAATGGAACCAGAATCAGGCCAGGGAGCAAAGAAATTCCTACTTTTATCTTTTCCCCTATGGCAGTGGACCACCCTAATGTATATGCAAACCAACAGCACAGACAGGTCTCTCAGAAACATATGACAGCACATGCTGACACACAACATGTATGTGGCAGCGTTTGGAGGTGTGAGACAGGGACAACGGGGGAGGGGTAAGGTGTGCAAATGACATCATCTGTAACCACAAAAAACACATGGCCAAACACCCATAGCCGAAAAGTAATAGCGCTGGCTGCAAACACATCAGCCACACAAATGGCAATGCACCCTGGACAAGGGTACTGATGCCCACATTTGCAAGCGTGTGATAGCCATGATACTGCCCACACACAGCAGTTGAAACTGGAAAAGGTCCCTGGGTTGCCCAGAAATGATGGCCGGCACAACAATATACTGTTGAATATACATGAAACAAACATGTGTCTTGTACTATGCCCACACAAAGCACACAATGTGAAATGGCCAGAAATGTCAGAGGTGAATGTGCCACCAACACAAAACACCATAGCAAAGAAGACCTTAAAGGAAAGTAACCACCCCCCCCCTTTGAACACACACACAGATGACACACAAACACAACTAGGGACACCCTGCAAACACAGACATGTGCACCTACGTGTACTCAGAGGTACACCATGTGCATGTCTGAGCTGAGAAATACCCACCCAGCAGTATACAGTCCTCATATTGTCCAGCCTCAGACTGTTCGAATAGTGCTGCGTGATGCAGGATAAAGGAGTCATGGGTGGACTCTGCAAACCTAGGGACCACATTCAGAATACGCATATTTGCATCACATACAACCTGAACATTCAGGGAATGGTAGTGTTTGCGGTTGTGAAACACTGCCTCCCTGTCTCTGGGCGGGACCAGGGCAACATGTGTGCAATCAATAGCTCCCATCACGTGTGGTATCCCCGCAACCTCCTCAAAGGCCTGGTTCAGGGTCCCCCACTGTTGCCTAGTGTTGGAAATTGCAATTTAATTCCCCACCGGGCTGACCATGGCACGTAGTACCTGGTGAAGACAGCGTGAGAAGGTGGGCCGGCTCATGCCACCCACTGCACCCACAGATAACTGGAAACAGCTAGAGGCAAAGAAATGTAGGGCAGCCAGGAGCTTGACCAAACCCGGTATGGCATGTGACCAACCAGTCAAGGGCTCGAGGTCAGATCTTAGATCCTCATAGAGCTCCCTAATAGCCCCTGTGTCCAGACGGTATAGGGAGATGACCTGGACCTCACGCATGTCCTGGAGCTGGGCCCTGGGCCTTTAGAGGCGAGGCTGGCGAAGGCGCAGCTTGGCACGCCTCCTGAGCCATGCCAGCACAGCCCTAGCTTGCATGGCCCCCACAGCTGCAGGTCGGAGTTGCAGCAGGTCTGCACCCATTCCCTGTGCCTCAGCATCATGGACACTATTTCCCACGTCAGGCAACCGCGGGTCCTGAGCACCCCCCAACGCACATGCAGCCACCACAAATGCAGCCATCATCAAAAACAGATATAGCAGAGACAGAGGGTTTTCTCTCACCTGCCCCGCACCTCACCTACACCACCTTCCACCTGCCAGTCACCTCACCTCCTCCACCCCCGACCTGCCCCTCACCTCACCTGCTCCTCACCACTCCTACTTCCCCTCCCGCCTGCTGCTCACCTCACCTCACCTCACCTCACCTGCTGCACCCCTCACCTGCTGTAAACCTGACAAATACCTCACCGAGCCTGCTCTGCACCTCACCTACACAAAACCTTTGGCATGTACCACGTATGCATGAGAATCTATTACCTTGTTGTCGGGGTGCAGATGTGTGCACGTTGCGCATGTGCAGCGATGCAAGCCTGGTGTCTGTATGTGTTGTACATGCACATAACGTCTATGAAGTGACCCTTGTGCATGTGTGGTGTGGGGCTCCGCAAACGCAAACAGCATACGCACCGTCATGCGCGGAGCCCAGTGCAGCACATGCGCACGGGAGTCATTAATACTGTGCATCCGCAGATAGTGCACATGCGTCACTGTACATGTGTAATGCGCATAAGGCGGTGCCCCCTGAAAAAAATGCATAAATAGGCCTGTAGATGTGGTAAACAACAAGGGTTTTGTGTAGGCGAGGTGAGGAGCAGGCGAGGCGAGGATTTGGTCAGGACTATAGCAGGTGCGGATTGCAGCAGGTGAGGAGAGGTGAGGTGAGGAGCAGGTGACAGGGAGAGGAGGTGTGGTGCGGAGCAGGCAAGAGGGAGAGGAGGTGAGTTGAAGAGCAGGCGAGAGGGAGAGGAGGTGAGTTGAGGAGCAGGCGGGAGGGAGAGGAGGTGAGGTGAGGAGCAGGCAGGAGGGAGAGGAGGGGAAGCGAGGAACAGGCGTGAGGTGGAGCAGGGGAGATGAGGGGCAGATGAGGGGATATTAGGCGAAGACTAGGAGAGGTGAGGATGTGTGACAGGGAGGGAGAGGACACAGAGAGCAGGAAGATGGAGTGTCAGGACATGGCAGGAAGTGATGAGGGGGAAACATCTGATCATCAGTCCCCAGAGGCGGCAGGGATAGGTGGGCCTGTGGTGGTGGCTGCAGGCCCATCTGGTGTGTCTCAGCCCACCCAGGAGCAGCCCCAGGGTCCACCCAGTGCTAAATGGAGGTGAATCCTGGTGCCAGCTGAGGAATGGAGGAGGGAAGTTAGATTCAGCCAGCAGGAGAACCACATCCTGCTGGCCAGTGTGTTGGAGCGCTATGAGGTGCTCTATGGCTGGCTGAGCTCCAGCACCACTGTAGGCACACACATACATGTGTGGGAGGAGGTACAGGAGGCCATAGCACAGGCCGGGGGACCACCCAGGGACCTGGACATCAAGCGTGGTGTCCGTGCACACATGGTGGCTGAGAGGCGACATGCTATGGGCACTGGTGAGGGTGCCCCCTTTGTCCCAACCCTGACACCCCTGGAGCAGCAGCTCACAGAACGACTTCGCCCCATCAACCTGTGTGGACTGCCTGAAGCGCTGGACACCGCCCATCCATAGACAGGTAGGTCTGAGATATGCAGCATACGTACAGCTAATGGCCCAGCACATTCTGGCCATGGACAGGATGGTGGGGCCTATGTCCTGAGAACACGTGTGCCCTAACACAGGAAACTAGGGGCCACACAAGCAGAAACACCTAGCAGGGTATGTACAGGGTGTTTGTGACAGGTACCTGGGGCTGTGTGCACGACAGTCACAGTCCTAGACATAGTAGAGCACTGAATAGGTGACGGAACCGGGGGGGGGGGCAGCCCATCATCTAGGTGGATTTCCACCCCTCCTCCACTGTTCAAGAGAGGAAAAGAGGACCGTACATACGGGGAGGGCCTAGCACCTTCCACCCTATTATCCCAGCACATGCAGCAGCTATTCGTACCTGGCATATAGGTCACACGGAATCATCATACATCTGCAGCCAGTCATACATCACAATATAACAGGGGGAAACATACAGGAGGGACATACAACTAGGCCAAAACACATTGACCTGGGGGGCCCCGCACCCTTCACCTATAACAGCTATGAGGTATGTTTGCTGTTACCTGTCCAGGGACATATCCCAGAACAGTGACAGAGAATGGCCTATCACACTGGGATGATGAGGTAGATGCAAACAAACGCCAAAGACCACATCACACAGATATAAGACACATACTACTCTGTCATTGGCCAACATACAGTAGGGACCCCCACCCACCCTCACAAGACATTGGGTTGCACATTGCCAAAGCTTTACCAACTGCACCTAGCCCAACCCCCACACCACCTGGGGTCAGCTCCTATACAGGGACCGCAGTGCCACAGACACATTCCCATGACCCTCACCCACGGTGCAACCTCATGCCCAGCAGCGCTTCACTCATCCCCCGAATCAATCCACTGCAACCCACAGAGTACTGGATAGCTGTCCACCCACACCGCACAGTGGCCACCAAAGCGGCAGTTCCTACACACGTCTGGCTGACCCGGATGCATGCTGCAACACTTACCGTGCATACAACACCGGCCAATGCATACATATCACTCACACACACTAGGACAGGCCACAATCACATTCAGGGCTCCCACATGCACCCCAGGCACATGTAGTGCTGAGCCCACATCCCAGGACACACAGTGCATACCTAGTGCTGCAAACTGTGACCCCGGCACTTGCCGCCCCATCCCCCCAAAACACAACATTGAATGGGGCACAGCTCCACCAGTGCAAGAGGCTGCTCCTCCTCCCCCTGCCAGGTACATCACACTGTACGCACATGTGTTGCCCCCATTGTAGGTGCAGTGACAGCAGTTACAGGGGGACAACACATTGCTGTTGGTGGGGATGTAATACACAGGTGTACATATGTGTTCTAGGCAAACCCATCTTTCATGTGTATCTTGTTTCACCCCCCATGTGACATCCAGGCCATGGAGGCATATGAGGAGGAGGATGTGCCAGGGCCAGAGGATGCTGAGGGACCAGAGGTCGCAGAGTCTGAGGTCACTGCTAGCACTAGTGGTGAGACCCCAGGGACCAATGTGGTGTTCTAGGCAGAGGATGGGGCAGAGGATGTCCTCACACCAGTGGGGACCACCAGCAGCAGCACACTAGCTGTGGAGGGTGCAGAGACGGAGGGGGGCCGGCACACAGTGCAAGCACCAGGGCCATCAGGCACCCCACCTACCAGCATGGATGTGATCCTGGCGGAGCTTGGGGCTCATACTGCCGCATCCAGGCATGATGCTGAAGGTGGGTAACAGAATAAACAACAAACCCCCTAGGAGTTGAGATAACATTCACAATGACATCCCATGTGCTCCCCAATATAATAAAAAAATCGTGATAGATCTCTCACCCGAGTGAATCAAAAAATATCAAAAACTCACCAATTCACTCACTTAATAATCTCAATCCAAGTAATAATTATATAATATCTAGTCACCGGTCTCAGATAAACGGTATAGATCCGACACTTATGTGTGGGTAATCAACTTATCCCATCGAGTGTCCGTTTACATCAATGACCATGGACTAGTAAGCTTATGAAATTTTTCTTATAGTATTGTATTTTTTAAACATTTTCTTAAAAATGATTAGAATAAATAAACGTCATTCAGACTTATCTCATTTTGAAGTGGCATTAAAAACGATGCCCCTTTGCAATTGCAAACATGGAGACCCCGACGCCTCAATCTTCCAAGCGCTCCGGCGTTTCTCCTTCTGGGTTTGTCAAGGGGAAAAGTGCAATGCGCCATTTAGGGACCTTCAAATTTTTCATCTTGCAGTTTCTTCAAATCTTAGCTAAAACAATACAATAAGAGCCACAGCGTTACTTGTTGAACCTCTCTAACGCATACATTCAACTCTTCATAACACGTCACTACTTTTCGTGATGTTATTTACCTAGAACAATTTCTCAGGTATACTCTTTCTCTCTGATACAACTGCCAGTGTGATTCTTTCTTTCAATAAAGAGGAAAAAGAACGCTACACATGCGCAATGAAAAGAATTAAATACTGGCTGGAGATTTGAACTTGGGAACCCTCATGTGCTGATAGTTCGTGCTTCTAACGAATGGCAAACTACAGTGTTTCGCAAGCCCACACAAAGAAATACCTTTTTGCATTATACGAGTGCCCATCCTCCTGGTCTAAAGGATAGTCTTCCTATTTCGCAGTTTTTGCGTTATCGCAGAAACTGCTCTTCAACAGCGGAATATAAACAAGCTTCTAAATATCTCAAGCAGAGTTTTTTGAATCGGGGATATCCACTACGTGTGGTTCGTCAAGCTTATAATCGAGCTTTATACAACAATAGGGATCTTTTGCTAAATTCAAAAGATCATTGTAATACAGAAGAGACTGATCAAAAGATAAATCTGGTCACGACGTATTCACCATTAAGTTCAACCATTCAAAAAATTTTAAAGAAACATAAGACGGTTTTGGAAGTAGTACCGGGATTACAAGATAAAGCTTTACGTTGTGTGTGGAAGAGAAACAGAAGTCTTAAGGAATATTTGTCTCCTACCACCTTGAGACCATTAGATTGGGCCCCTACAAATGCCAAAGTTGGAAAGCATTCTAAATGTGGTCACTGCAATGTCTGTGACATCATGTATGAGACATCGGAATTCATTCATCGAGGCGTTTTATATCGCTTGCGATTTTTTACAGATTGTGATTCCAAATCAGTTGTTTATGTGATTCGTTGCCCCTGTTCTCTCCTTTATGTAGGCAAAACGATCCGGGCTTTAAAGATCCGTCTGAAAGAACATCAAAGTAGATTGCGCTGCCGGCGGCTGGAGGCTCCAACTGTACAACACTGCTTAGACTTAGGGCATGCTTTTGAGGTTCTACAATGTTGGTGTATTGAAACAGTATTGCAGGGCTCACAAGGAAGATCACGGGATCAACAGCTTCTCTATCGTGAACAATGGTGGATTCACCAGCTTGCAACAGTTAAGCCGGATGGCCTGAATGTCAGCGTTGATTGGCTGGCATGTAAATGAGGGTTCCCAAGTTCAAATCTCCAGCCAGTATTTAATTCTTTTCATTGCGCATGTGTAGCGTTCTTTTTCCTCTTTATTGAAAGAAAGAATCACACTGGCAGTTGTATCAGAGAGAAAGAGTATACCTGAGAAATTGTTCTAGGTAAATAACATCACGAAAAGTAGTGACGTGTTATGAAGAGTTGAATGTATGCGTTAGAGAGGTTCAACAAGTAACGCTGTGGCTCTTATTGTATTGTTTTAGCTAAGATTTGAAGAAACTGCAAGATGAAAAATTTGAAGGTCCCTAAATGACGCATAGCACTTTTCCCCTTGACAAACCCAGAAGGAGAAACGCCGGAGCGCTTGGAAGATTGAGGCGTCGGGGTCTCCATGTTTGCAATTGCAAAGGGGCATCGTTTTTAACGCCACTTCAAAATGAGATAAATCTGAATGGCGTTTATTTATTCTAATCATTTTTAAGAAAATGTTTAAAAAATACAATACTATAAGAAAAATTTCATAAGCTTACTAGTCCATGGTCATTGATGTAAACGGACACTCGATGGGATAAGTTGATTACCCACACATAAGTGTCGGATCTATACCGTTTATCTGAGACCGGTGACTAGGGGGTCTGTTTACTAAACATTCCTAACGTGCGGGGCCGTGCTAGTGTGCCTGTGCCATATAAGGAGTGGGCGGTTCAGGCAGAAAATAGAAAAAAAACGGTAGTAAGCAACCGGATGTGTGCGTCGCGCTAATGTGCGGGGGTCGACATTAGCGCGTGGAAAGGCAAAGTGGCACGCTGCTGAGTATACAAAACAACAGAGCCGTGGTACAATGGTGAAGACACTGACCAATGGTGCAGGGGCCATGGGTTCAATCCCCCAGTGTGCGCAACGACAAAGGTCAGCTAAGGCAGTAATTGTAATGATTAACATTGTTTTAGGAGGCAAATTAATTTGGAACGGCATAAGGCGGCGCACAGTTATTTTTGGGCGGCAGAAGGCGGCGCACAGTTATTTTTGGGCAGCAGAAGGCGGCGCACTGGTCCCCTTGGGCGGCAGAAGGCGGCGCGCTGATAGGCACAAGGCGGCGCGCTGATGCACAAGCACAGGAACAGAGCCACAGCACAATGGTTACAACACTGACCAATGGTGCAGGGATCAGGGGTTCAACACCTCACAATGCCCAGTGAAAAATGCCTGCTGAGGCAGTATGTAGTATGCTGTAGGAGGCTGTATAAATTTATTTTGTTATCACTACTAGCAAACGCACTCTCCCAGCATGTTAACATACGGCGGCCCATAAGGCACATGTTACAGTGCACTGTTCGCCAAGGCACCCTTGAATGACCCCTATGGGGCAGCATGTATGTTGCGACACAGGATAATGTATAGTGCACCCTATAGGGATGGCAACCATAAGGTGGCCTACAGGGCGCCCTATGAAGCACCCTCAGAGGCACCTAAAGGGTATAGTAAGCTGAGGGTGGTCTTGCCGGCATAGACATATGTACAGTAAATAAAAATAAAGCTGTGGACAGCCCTACCAAAGGGCCCCACTGTGGGTTTGAACCCATGACCTCTGGCTGCACAGGCAGTGATGTAACCATTGCGCTACAGCTCCATAGCTGTAAGCAGGCCCCTGGCTGGCTGCAGATAGCCTACACGTCACCTCACAGACAGTCTGCTGGTGTCAACAGGATAGGGTTAGGCCACCCGTACCCATGATGCACTGCACATGCAAATTAGCTGTCCGCAGATGGACACAAGATGGGGAATGCACCCCCACAGCACCTCGGCCCTGTTGGGGGAAGTGACCGGGTGCACCCACACAGCACCTTGGCCTAGTAGGGGGCACTGACCGGGTGTTTTACTGGCACAGAGTAGCCACACACCGTTACATCGTGCGGGTACTGTGCTCACCCTGAGTGTGCAATGAGGTGGCCAGGACCAGGTCAACAACACCTGCCATGGCTGCTGGAGGCCAAGCGGGCGTTCCAAAGCAGTGTTAATGTGTAAGATAGCTAGTTTCTGCACAAACACCATGGATATCCCTGTCTGCCGCCATCAGGCACCCCCCCAGTGGCAAACATGGTCCCCATCAAGGGATCCACACTCTACCTCCCTGCAAAGGTGGCAGTAGAGGGCAACATCAACCCCAGTCCTGCTGAGGAACACCACCCCCCCCCCCAGGCAGGCAGCTCCATACACAGCCATAACACAATAGCAGACAGACATAAGCCCAGGGTATGGTAAGCTGCACTCCACCACCAGATATTCCCCTGCAGCAAGCCAACAGCCACTGCACCCTGCAAGCCATTATAGCAAGACATTTACCAGCTACAAACAGTCTGCTGGTTAGTCCATAGTGCATGTTCCCAATGGAGATGCATGCACCCAGAACTGGGCTGTCTGCATACACAGCAAGCAGATAGATCAGTGACTGGGCCCCAAAGAGAAACCCATATCTATCACATGAGAGAACTACTATACAGCACTATGGGGGGGCCTAGCCATGCTGTGGTCACTGCACAGTCAGGGTGAGCGTGATCCCCCAGAAGGACATGCTTTGGCCACCCTGTCTGTGTAGGTGGTGGCCGGACACTACAATATCCCAGCCAATGTCCCTGCCAGGGCCCTATGCCCAGTGCAGATGCATCCTGGCCACGCCACCCTGCCCTGGCTATACCCATGGTACCTTGCACCTCATTATGCACATTGACTGGCCAATACTGGCAACAGTGCTGGCAGTGCGGGCTGTTGAAGGGGCTTGCAGCCAACACCCACTGTATAGACAGACACACACTTCCACACCTCTGCCATCATGGTGCTACGATTGAGGGGGTAAGTAGCCTTGCCCACCAAACCGGTCCTGAGCACGGCAAGGCATGGATATGGTACGCATTACAGCTGGTGGTCACTCCCCAGGGTGGTAAGCACCGTCAGAGGCCAGGCCTGGAGCATGCCCCGCAAACACCTAACAGATTGTTTGGATGGGGTCAACTAGCAGTATGTACGTAACGTATGGATAACTGCCTGCCTGTGCTCCTAGCAAACGTCTCCGAGCTGTGTACCGTATACCTCAGGTGTAGGGTGACATTGGTAAGTTATGCAAGTGCTCGTTTTGGGTGCTGCATGCACGGTCCAATGTTCTGCCTTTCCAGGAGACATTGGCCAATGGGGCCTGTGGGTGTGGGTGTGTCTGCCCTTGATGGCTGCTGCTTTACGGCACAGATTCCCAACTCCAGTCCAGGTTGCATCACACTGTTCGGGTTTTCCTGCTATCCCTCATGAATATGCATGGGCTACATGTACATGCCATGGGGGTGGTGCATAGATATACAGCACAGGCATATGTATGAGTGTCAGCATGGAACCTGACTGGTGTGTGGCCCACCAGGACTGCATTTGGGTGATTCTGCTCTAGGTACTGCCCCTGTTCATGGTGTCTGTGCTCAGTGGGGTAAAAGATAGATGTCTTACCATTGCATATGTCCCCGCCATGAAAGGTGTGTCCTTACTATCACTGTTTAGTTGTGGGAAAAATATGTGGGCAGGATTGGCAGTAGCCCCAGCTGGGCTTTGAACCTGTGACCTTCTGTTCTTGTATGCACTGTCTGTGTGCACTGCACCACTGTGTAGCCACAGATTGGTTGGATTCCCTGGACTGTCCATGACTGTGGATCCGGCAGGACCTGTCTGTTGCAGTGGACTGTGCCAGCCTGCACATGGCTAGGCCTCTGTCTTCTGTGGTTAGCAGCCACTGCCCCCTGCACCACATGTACTTCTCCGCCAACATGCTGGCATGAACTTCTCTCAGAAAAAGCAGTTGACCTGATTGCAATGTGGCAGTATGGGACTGCATTTGGGGGACTTGGCTGTAGGTAATGCCCATTGTTGTGGTGTGTGTGCGGTGTTGGGTAAAATATGGGTGTTTTCCCCATGCATACAGGGGTGTCTGCGCTATCTTTATTTAGTGGTGGGTAAAATATAGGGACTGGGCTGGCAGGTGCCCCAGCTGGGTTTTGAACCTCTGCCCTCTGGTCCTAGAGGTAATGACTCTGTCTGCTGTACCACACTTTGGCCACAGAGACAGTGCAGCCCCTGGAGGCAGTAAGCCTGGCAGGATGGAGTCACAAACCCTGCTCTACGCAATTCTACTGTGGGCATATGCACCCTGTCTGGTGACAAACGTGCACATAAACCCCGGAAATGACCACGGAAAATGTGGGACAAAATATCACCACGCTGGGCAACAGTGATATTAATGGGCAACCATAGCAAACACTCCCAGGAAAGCTCCAATACGTGGCAATGTTTTTTGGAAGAGTCTCCTCTCAGTAGACCCTTCCAAACGTCATTTCTTTTTTCTGGAGCTTTGATGGGTGTGATTTCTGTATTTGCCCATCACTATAACTGTTCCCCAGCTGAATTACTATTTTTAATAGTTCTGTTGTGGTCATTTTCTATTTTTATTTTCACTTTTGTGCTGTGCACATATATCACACTGCTCACGTTTTGCTGGTTTCCCCGGTTTTCCTGTACATTGCTGACGGAAATGGTTTCTCTTCCCTTTAAATGCTTTCTACCGCGAGTGTTTCACTCGCGGTAGTTTTTTACATGCAAATTCGGGCCCGATACTGTGCGAGGAGCCTCTCCCCTCCCACTCTCCACCCATTGACCCCGTCCCTCCGCCCCTCGGGAGCCTTCCTCCGCCCTCAGAATGCCTTTCCACGCCTCTATCGGACATTTGCGGGCCGGGTACTTTTGCGGGGCACGTTAGTGCGGCGCGCAATTGTGCGGGGCCCAAGCGCACTTGTGCGGGGCGTTTAAGAGCGTTTCTGAGCGTTTGAGTGCCGCGTTTCCGTGCGCTATTGTGCGGCACGCAATTGTACGGCTTTTAGTAAACATGCCCCTAGATATTATATAATTATTACTTGGATTGAGATTATTAAGTGAGTGAATTGGTGACTCCCCAATATAATGACACCATAGCACATACTTTTGTATGTTTTGTGGGACTCTGTGCCATGTGAGATCCCCCCTCCTGTAGCATGGGTCGTCTGTTGTCATCATTTTAATGAGCTCATACATCTACTCACTATTCACCTCCATATATCCCAAGGAGACGTACAGCAGTAAACCCCTATCCCAGATCACCTAGACAGCTTACTCTGCAGACCCCTCTTTCTGGGTAATAGTGCCTAGCTTAAATAGTAGTGGTAATCAGTACTGTGCGCCAGGGTTAGTGCAAACAGCACCCCTCCCCCCATATATATCTCTGTGGTATGAATCCCCACGTTATCCGGCCTATCTCATATGACCAGTACGCAGATCAATCATTGACACAATGAATTGCAACACAGTACCACGTGTCATGTCTGGGATTCCCATGACCCTTCATCAGGATCATTTCCAGGCCTGAGGATGGATCATGGGACACCCAGATGTAAACATGGTACTGTATTGCTAGTCTTTGCGTGCATGATTGATCTGAGGACTGGTCTGTTGCAATATGCCAGACATGTGCATGTGTCATGGTGGGAGGTGCAACACATGTCTCACACATCACATTGTGTCTCACCCACAGGCACTCGTCAGGCTCTGATGGCCATTTGGGAGGAGGTCAGTCAGCTGCGTGCCACAGCTGAGGCGATGGCAGCGGGGATAGCTCGTATTGCGGATGCCCTGGAGACCAGGGCTGGGCGTCCCCAGCAGCCAGCACCAGCGCCAGAGGCGGCACCAGAAGAACCGGCACAAAGGGGTGGTTTGGATCGTGGTCACCATGGATGTGGGCAGCCACGCAGGTTGTGAGTTTGGGGAACAGGTCACTTTATCTGTGCCAATAAAGACAGCTACACCTGTTTATACCTATGTGCACGTCTCCAGTGTTTGCCACTGTGTTCCCCTGATTACCCTGTCCCCCATGTTGTCACCCTGGTCACATGTGCCTTCCCATGTCCCTTAGGGGTGGGGTGTCTGCACTACCACCAATCAACGCACATACGTTATACCATGCCCTGTGTGCCATGCACCATGCCATATGTGCACCCTTCTACCTATGCGTGGGGGTATACCCTACCTTTCCCGTCAACCAGAAATATGTTTATGGTGGTACATTTATGTTGTATGGATCTGACACTCTCTCACACCCCATATCCTCTCCATTATTCTACCCACATGTGTGACCATTCTCTCTGACCAACACCAAGGCCTACGTGGCTTTCTAGCCTCAGATGCTTGCGGGACAAACAGACAGACAAAGGCAGTTAGCTACAGTCAGTTGTTTACTCTTCCCCAGTGCTTGTAGAGAGCCCCTGCTCCTCCTCCACACCACCATCCACCTGTCTTGGCCTCACCAGCTATCCCCCTGTCCAGCTCCTGGGTACAGCAGTCCATCCTATCCTTCCTGCCACATACCTACTGCTAGCCTTTCCCGTCATCCCCCTCTGAGTATGATGCATCAGATATGCAGCCTACACATCACAGGCAGCATGCATGTGACCATAGCTGCTGGGACACGAAGCACATCGGTACATCACAGGGGCACCAGGGGACACAGACGCCTACGCACATGGCCAGCCCCCACACCTGAGTATGGGGACAGTCCATGTATGTTACCTATGTCTACCACACATACACATGGGGATCTACACACATGTCCCATGCTCACGTCAACAGTCTGTCTGTAAGGGAGACACATGACCAATGTGATTTATAAACACAACTATATTTCACAATAGGCAAATTGTGGGTGACAGGACAGCACAGGCACATGTGTGGAGCGGCACTATGGCCCTCACACACTTCTGGGATGCCCATCAGGGGATGGCTGTCGGCTGTACGCTGCATGTGCATCTCGGCAGCCATCCACTGAAATGCACCTGCCAGCCACCGGATGGTGCGGTCCTAGGCCCGCTGGTGTTGCAGCACGCTAACCACTGCCACGGACAGGTCCCGAACGTACCTGCCACCACATCCATACCATGTGCCCGGTGTTTGTGTGGTGGCATGTGTGTGGGCCCTGTCTGTGACAATGGGTGGTGTAGCTACACCTAGATGGGCACCATCGCCACAACATGCGACAGCTGGCAGGGACCCACAGTTCCCTGTGCTGTCCTGTGGCCCCTCCCACCCACAGGGCCACCCTCCCCCCTGCCACACACCCCTACTCCCCCTCTGACACCTCCAAACCACCCTCACCCTCGCCCCCTCCCTGCTCTCCTCCTCTTCCTCCTCCCCCCTGTGGCATCAGACACACCCTCACCCTCCCCTCCCTCCCACCCCACCCCACCCTCCGCCCCCTCCATGTCCTCATCGTCCTCTTCCTCCTCCTCCTCCTCCACCGTCTGGACCAGAGCTGTGGGGCCTGTTGTGGGAGGCCCTGATGTGGATGGTCCCTCGCCAGCAGCAGCATCCTCTGTGTGGGGAAAACAATCATTAGCGCACCATCATGCATTTCCCACACCACATAAACATAGTATGGCCTCCCACAGGCTGTTGGGCCATTGGGACATGCTGTAGTGCGCTGCAGAGGCCGCAACGCTCACTGTCACGTTGCTGCAGCGCCCTCTGTTGGAGGCGGGCAAGGACATCCGGGTAGTGCAGCTACAACTCCTGTCCCTTCTTCCGTAGTTCCTCCACCTGGGGGTGAATGCAATGGGTGAGAACATTAGGGGCCAGATATCTCTGGTGGGTGTCAAAAGCATATCACACATTGCTGCGAGCAGCAGGGTGCTGCTGCTGCTCTGGCCAGTGGGTCCACTACTACCTGTTGCCAGCGCCGCCTGCATGTGTGGCTGTGGGTCTGGGCATGTGTAGGGTGCCACCTACATGTCCTGTGTGCTACCCCCCAGACACCCCATACCCTGTTTCTACACTCTCCTTGCATGACATGGCAGCACCATGCCATGTGTGGGGTAGGCATGCTGATCACCAGGGGAGGTGTTTCCTAACTCTCTGTGTGGTACGGCACACACCTGTGTGTTTGCCTGACCTACACACATCAGCAGAAACACCCGCCATGACACCATAATATCTTTACAAAACATGTGTGATGTGTTCTTACGGCTCGTGGGGATTGGGTGGCCCTGAACACATCAACAGGAGCCACTACCATAACACCAGGATGTCTACTATACCTCTGTGGTCAGGACTAAGGCCTGCTGTGAATAGGGAAGTTGTGGGCTAATGCAACAGGAGCATGCACCATAACACCAAGCTGAGCTATAGACCTATGTGCTCATGTCTATGGCCTCCTGGGGATGGGTGGCCTTGACAACATCAACAGGAGCAAATACCATAACAGCAGGATGTGTAATAGACCTCTGGAGTCAGGTGTAAGGCCTCCTGGAGATAGGGCAGATGATTGCAACTGCAGCATGACCAATTACCATACCACCATGTGTAACATTGAACCTTTGCATGGAGGTGTACGGCCTCCTGGGGATAGGGTCGACATGATCACTTTAACAGGAACAGCTACCATAACAACAGGATGAGAAATAGAGCTCTGTAATCAGGTCTAGGGCCTCCTGGAGATAGGGCAGAGCTGTGAAACTGAAACAGATGCAGCTACCATAACACCAGGATCTATACTAGACCTCTGTAATCAGGTCTAGGGCCTTCTGGGGATAGGGCAGAGCTGTGAAAATGAAACCTATGCAGCAACCATAACACCAGGATCTATAATAGACCTCTGTAATCAGGTCTAGGGCCTCCTGGGGATAGGGCAGAGCTGTGACACTCCAACAGATGCAAGTACCCTAACACCAGGAGCTATAATAGACCTCTGTAATCAGGTCTAGAGCCTCCTGGGGATAGGGCAGAGCTGTGACACTGAAACAGATGCAAGTACCCTAACACCAGGAGCTATAATAGACCTCTGTAATCAGGTTTAGGGCCTCCTGGGGATAGGGCAGAGCTGTGACACTGAAACAGATGCAAGTACCCTAACACCAGGAGCTATAATAGACCTCTGTAATCAGGTCTAGGGCCTCCTGGGGATAGGGCAGAGCTGTGCAACTGAAACAGATGCAGCTACCATAACACCAGGATCTATACTAGACCTCTGTAATCAGGTCTAGGGCCTCCTGGGGATAGGGCAGAGCTGTGAAAATGAATCAGATGCAGCTACCATACCACCAGGATCTATACTAGACCTCTGAAATCCGGTCTAGGGCCTCCTGGGGATATGGCAGAGCTGTGAAAATGAAACAGATGCAGCTACCATAACACCAGGATCTGTAATAGACCTCTGTAATCAGGTCTAAGGCCTCCTGGGGATAGGGCAGAGCTGTGAAAATGAAACAGATGCAGCTACCATACCACCAGGATCTATAATAGACCTCTGAAATCCAGTCTAGGGCCTCCTGGAGATAGGGCAGAGCTGTGAACCTCCAACAGATGCAGCTACCATAACACCAGGATGTATCTTAGACCTCTGTAATCATGTGTGACACCT
The DNA here is from genome assembly GCA_033557465.1 of Ichthyophis bannanicus. Taxonomy (NCBI): domain Eukaryota; kingdom Metazoa; phylum Chordata; class Amphibia; order Gymnophiona; family Ichthyophiidae; genus Ichthyophis; species Ichthyophis bannanicus. The sequence continues at coordinate 438,323,329 of CM066035.1, forward strand.
CCTGGGGATAGGGCAGACATTTTAAACTGCAACACAAGCAGGTACCATAACACCAGGATGTATAAAAGACCCGTGTAATCAGGTCTGAGGGCCTTCTGGGGATAGGGCAGACTTGCAATCAACACCATACACATCTACGTTGGCAACAGGTTGGCCCCCAGACTGGTATTTCCACCATGTTCTGCATGTATGATATGTGATGCTTGCTATATATTATGTTGCACAACTGCCATTGTGTGACCTGTCCCCATACACTTACTTCACATAGGTAGTCCGCACATCGGTTGAAGCGCCTGGTGAGGTGCCCCCATTCCCTCTTTACCCGTGCAAGATCCTGCTGTTTTGAGGCGCCAGGGAAAAGACACTTCTACCTTGTTCAGATGAGTTTGCATAGTATTTTCAGTTCCCGCCATGTGAAGGCCGGCTTCCTGGAACGCCTGTCCATTTTTTCTCATGTGCATGGCTTAATGACACATGTCGCACATGCGCTGTGTCGCACATGTACACGCGCTATCTCGCGCTACTATGGTGCGCAGCACAAATGGCATTGTGACACCTGGTACACGGCAAAGTATTCTTAGCAGAACAGTGAAATGCGCCGCAAATGGTATGAGACATTTTTACAATCCCCATACACCCGATCTCCCTGCCACACCCCATGTATTACTTTAATTGGTGACTAGCTGTTTACGTTATGGCGGGGAGGCTTTCCAGCGTTTGGCAGCAGACGCATCATAGGGCGCCTTAGCTTGTGGCGCCTTGTGACATGCCTTCTGCGGCCCATGTTCTGCGCCACCGTAGTGTGCAGGACTAGGATGAGTGTGTATTTTGCTTTAACCACAGACTACAGAGATGTGTCTAACTGTTACTGCCATGCAAAAGGGTGCTGCCTCAGACACTCTTCCTGATGTTGTAGCACTGGGGATTCAAAGCCATGAGCCCTGGCTACAAAGTCATTGTATTAACCAGTGTGCTATGCCTATCACCACAGCTAGGGCTGGCTACACAACAACTGCACGTCAACACACATACATTCTGCTGTGCTTACTGGGATAGGGGAACCCCACAGCTAAGGCAGTTTCCAAGCCATGTTACCTTAGGCAAATGAGGTGAGGGTGTTTTTTTCACGAAAAAAAGTTTTACGCCATATGTGTGTCTCTTACAGGCCTACTTGGGAGTTGCCTCAGACAATCTTACTAAAGGAAGCCCACTGAGGGATTGAACCCATGATGTCTACCACTGAGTTTATTGACTTAACCATTATACTACATCAACATTGTTTTTTTGAATGAATGGCTGGCTACAGAAAGAGTGCAGGTCATCCCACAAACCTTAGGATGTGCTGCACGGGATAGGGGAGACCCACAGCTAAGACACTTTACAGGGCACCTTAGCTTAGGCAACTGAAGTGAGGGTGTTTTTGTCTAGAAAAAGGGATTCCAAACATATGTCTGATTGTTACAAGCATAAAAGGGAGTTGCCTCCGACAGTCTTACTAAAGGGAGCCCACTGTGGGATTGCACCTATGACATATGCCACTGTGGTCATCCTATTAACCATTGTATGACATCAATATGAGGTTTTTCATACCAATGGCTGGCCACAGAAGGAATGCAGGTCACCGGACATACTGTCTGTTGTGGTAACCAGGATAGGATAGAAACGACAGTACCCATAATGCAATTCACATGCAGAACAGCAGTCTACATCTGCTCACCAGATGGGGTATGCACCTCTAGAGCACATCAGCTTGGTAGGGGGGACTGACCGTGCGTGTTACTGCCACTGACTACCTACAGGACCTGCCATTGTGCGTGTTCTGTGATCACCCTGAGGGTGAGGTGGGGTGGCTAGCACCAGGTCCGCAGTACCCAATTTGGCTGAGGTAAGCTTTGCTGCAGGTCTCCATTAGTGCTAGCGTGTGACAGGTATTTGCAGAGATGCCTGAGAATGTCCTGTTTCTGTTTGTATTTGCCAGTCATATCTGCCCCTTGTGGACTGTGATGTAACCAAACTGGTGCATAGCTAGTGTGCTTGCCATGGTCACATGTTCTTGGAGCAGGGGTGTGTGTGGACTCACATGATGATGATGTACATATCAAACTGGCCTCTCTGGGTCAGGGTGGGGCACATGATCTGCCCCCAACAAACCCACACACTGAACATTTCCAACAGGGGCTGTAGTGCAACATGATAACAGGCTCTGGGACCAGCAAACACCTTCCTTTTGGGAACTCGATAGTTGATGCAGGTTGATACCTGTAATAGGGCCCCTGGCATACAGGTAATAGGCATGATCAGCTCAGCTTCCCCCACCACAATCTGCCATTCACCTGCTGCACCCTGCAAGGTGTTGCAGCCAAACACATGCTCACTGCAGACAGTGTGCTAGCCCATACCTAGTGCATGTTCCCAGAGGAACAATGTGCACCCAGAGGTGGGATATTCACAACAGCATCAAGCAGGTATGTCAGTGATTGGGCCCCAGAAATGGGAACTCATATATATTACTATTGAGCACACTGTGTGGCACAATGTGGGAAGCTTGACATGCCATGGTCACTGCTCAATCAGAGTGAGAGTGCCCTCACAGCATGACTTGCTGTGGCCACCCTGTCTGTGCAGATGGCGTTTGCCCACTACAATATCCCAGCCATTGCCCTATGCCCTATGCCAATGCATCCTGGATAAACCGCCCTGTAGGGGCCATACCCACAATACCTTGCTCATCATTATGCACATAGGAAGACTAACAGTGGAACCAGTGCAAACACAGGGGGCTCAGTGGGGTGTGGGCAGCCACAAAACAATGGATAAACATACATAGATTACCACACCTATTTGAGCATTGTGCAAACATAGCGGTGGTTGGCAGCCCTGTCCACAACACCAGTCATGGGCTTCGTGCAGGCATTGGTAAGATACTCAATACTGTTAGGGTCATGCTCCAGGGTGGTAAACACTGTCAGAAATAGATGAGGGGGCACACACCACATAAATCAGAAAGGTTGCTATGATGGATCTCTAGAAAGATGTGTTTAATTTATGATTTGTTATCTGACATTGGTCATAGCTACCTTTTGATGTATATGTGATGTGTCCATGTTTATGATGGGATTGCTAAGGTATGCAGGTGCTAGTAGGGGGAGCTACCGCTCCACGCAGGGCACAACAGCCTGCCTTTTCATTAGCCTTTGGATGGTGGAGCCTGTGGGTGTGGGTGTTTGTGCCCCTGTTGGCCGATGCTCTGGGGCAGAGGTTCTCAAATCCGGTCCTGGTGGTTCAGACAGGATTCAGGTTGCCAGGCTGTCCCTACTGAATATGCATGAGGTACATTTGCATACAATGGGGCAGTTCCTTCAAATTCATCTCATGCATATTTATTATGGACAGTCTGACAACCTGAATGGTGTTTGGCCCTCCAGAACTGGGATTGCCAACATCTGCTCTGGGGAGTGCACATTATTATTGTGTATGTGTTCTGTAGGGTAAAATATAGGGATATGGTCTGTAGGAGCCACAGCTGGCACTTGAACCTGTGACCTTCTGCCCTTGTACACACTGACTGTGTGTACTGCACCAAACTGTTGCCACAGATGTAGTGCCTTCCCTGGGGATACCATTACTGTTCGTCAGACAGACCTTGTCTGTTGGACTGCATGCCACCCACCTAAACAGGGCTTGGCCTTGGTCTGCTGTGGGTAGATAACACTGCCCCCTCCACCGCCAGCACCCCTACGCCACCATGCTGACATGCTGTTCTGCCGATTGTGCTGGTGATGCACAGTCCCAGCTCATCCAGTGCGCCGTTAGGCGTCTGCCTATGGTGTGGGATCTTGGGTAGGGGTGCCTACATGGACATGCATGCTTCCCCACAGCACTGCCTGCCAATGTTATGTGCCCTTTGGGGTACCTGCTGGTTAATGTCCATTGGGGCAATGTTTGACACACACTCGTGCACATGTTTGCCCTTGGTCAGTTGCTGTCTTGCTGCTTTTCCGTTTCAGCATTCCTATGTGGCACCTAGGCATATGCTTAGCCCACACTGTGCCCCAGCTGCCCCACTGCATGTCCTGCTTGTGGCCCCCTATACCCCATTTTCAGCCTTACCATAGTGCCCTTTCGTACTTGGGCACTATGCTGTTGCTGCACATGTATCACTACTATCACTGGTCCGGGTCTCCCTGCCTTTGCTATACATTGCTGACTGAAATGGTTTCTCTCTCCTGCACTTGTGCTTCTAACGCGAGGTTTTCACTGACATTAATGTTCTGCCCTACATTTCACAGCATTAGTGTTCCTGGAGCTTCAACATGCCCACTCTCCACCTATTGACCCCTTCACTCTGCCCCCTGAGATGCCTTACTCCACCCTCTGCGTGCCTTAACGCCACCGGATACGTTATCGCGCGATAATGTTACTTTTTCACATGACGACGTTACGTATCGCGTGATAAAATTACGTTTTGCGTGCTAATACCACAGCAGCCACGTAAGCACTGTTTAGTAAACATGCCCCTAAGAGTTTGCACTTAGCTAAAATAAGGCAGTTTGTTATGCATATCAAATTCTTACAGTAATCCAAAATGTTTTGCACTATGTGCGTGCCCTTGATGTTCCTATTAAGGATGCTGTCTCTGTGACATTTCTGTGCACCCACTCAAGCTTCAGTAGTGTTCTATTATGTGGTTTATTTCTCTACAAGGCTGATGATATTTTCAATGTTCATCTCTTTTTTATGTCTCCTACCCTGCAACTTACATGTCACCCTATCCCTCTGAAAGCCAGGAAATAAACTGAACAGAGTATTGATTTATATTTTTAGTTTGCTGTTGACATCATCAACTATGAGATTTGAAAGAAACAAGACTGGGATAGGATAGGATAGGTGTTTACCAAAAGATTTTAACATGACTGATGAAGTGACTCTTGCTTCTTTGTCATTCTCCAAGGTGGACTATACTGTATCTGGCAGAGTAGTAAGTCAGGCTATTTCCCTGACCTCATAGAATATATTGTATCCAAAAATTAATAAAAATAGATTTTCTTATCATGTGACCATTCATTTCATTTGAAAGAAAATAATAAAATATGGTTTCATTTGTCATGTTGTATTATTAGGGATATGTTTACTAAAGTACATAAGAACATAAGAAATGCCATACTGGGTCAAGCCAAGGTCCATCAAGCCCAGTATCTTGTTTCAAACAATGGCCAATCCAGGTCACAAGTACCTGGCAGATACCCAAAATGGCACACAGATTCCATGATGCTTGTCCTGGGGTAAGCAGGGGATTTCCCGGGTCCTCTGTAATAATGGTTTATGGACCTTTCCTCCAGGAACCTGTCCAAACTTTTTAAAACTCAGGTACATTAACAGTTTTTACTACATCCTTCGGTAATGAATTCCAGTTTGATTACTCATTGAGTGAAAAAGTATCTTCTCTTATTAGTCTTAAAAGGGTTACGTTGTAACATCCTTGAGTGTCCCCTAATCTTTCTACTTTTTGATGGAGCAAATGTCCTATCTACATTTACCTGTTTTTCATCTACCACATGGCATACTGTATGTCAAAATATCATGCGGTAGATGCAAAACCTGTACTGTAATGCAGATACTGCAGAGGGCAGTACATTAGCACACAGGCAAGAGCACCCGTGCTATCTGCCGATGCAGGGAATGTGGAACCAGAGCAAAGGAGAATGGAAAGGACACATGGCAGTAGCCCATTTATGTTTTCTCTCTTCCCGTTCACAGTGGTGGCATCATTGGCACCGGGACCTCCTCAGCCTCCTTCACCTGCATAAAAAGTCCAGTGACACGGATTGTAAGATCCATGGCACATCTATAGAATTCCCTGTCCTGCAAAACTCCTTAGGTACCTCCCTTCCACCTCTTCCCAACCCATCATGAATAGCAACTAATAGAAGGCCAGCCACCCACAGCTCCCTGAACCCCCGAAAGCCCCCCAAACCACCCCCTGTCTTTACAGGAGCTTCAGTGATGGTCCAATTATGATTGGGGTAGGAACAGTCCTCCTGAAGTACTGCCCCATCTCTTTCATCCTTCAAAATGGCACCAGTCTTGCATGCTGACTGCTAGCAGTAAGACATCATACCACTAAGGGCTTGAACCATGAGACTGGGGCCATTTTGAGGGCAACAGAGATGGGGCAGCAGTGAAGGGGGTACACTCCTGATCACCACTGGCCCACCAAAGATGAATGGTTCAGAAGACTTTGGAGGGGGGGGGGGGGGGTTGGGACTTGAAAACAATTTAAAGGGTTTTGGAGGCCCCAGAGGGGCTGGACCTCTATTGCTTGCACTAGGGCAGTTTGTGGAAGTTATCAGGGAAAAGAGGGTACCTAAGGTATTTTGGGGGGATGGGAGTCCTTTAGGGGTGTAGTGGATCACATGGATCTTATAATCCATAGCACTGGACTTTTTCTTCACATGCACATGCAGAGGTGGCTGCTGAGGCTGCACAGGGTCCTGGTGCCACCGCTGCCACCACTGTGAACAGCAGTGACCATGCAGCAGATATCCTCATAACTCAGCTACACTTAACACTATCTCTTGTGGTGATGCTGATGTAGCTCCGCTATCGGCGATTTTGACAGTCAATATGCTCACATGCTGGCTGATACCTCTCACTACCCCTTCTCCCTGTCATGATTCCGTCTCTCCCTACATTTATTTATTTATTTATTTATTTATTTATTTAACAGGTTTTCTATACCGCCTTTTCCTTAAATCAAAGCGGTTACCAAGACACAAGAAGGGAGAACAGAGACAGGGGGGCATACACTGACTAAACTAAAGAGTGAAGGTAAAATTGGGATAATGCACATTTCTCCTGTATTAGCTGTCAACATGGTCTGATAGAATGGGCTATCTGCCACATTAGCAGCTACACTGCTTAGTACACGTGCCACTTAGTTCCAAAATAAATGTGCATCCTAGCTTTCATATTTTGAATTGGCCATATCAAAGCCCATAATGTTATCGCAAGGCCAAAAGGAAACTATACATAAAAGCTATAGCAGAGAGACTGAATGGATTCTTTGCTTTGATCTGTACTGAGAAAGAGGTAGGAAAGCTGCCCATGCCTGAAATGATATTTAAAGGTGATGCATCAGAAGAATTGAAAGAAATATCGATAGACCAGGAAGATGTATTACAACTATTTGATCAACTGAAGAGTAGCAAACCACCTGGACCTAATGGTATACATCCAAGTGTGTTAAAAGAACTGAAATATGAGATTGCAGACCTACTATTAGTAATCTGTGAACTATCATTAAAATCATCGGTAGTACCTGAAGATTGGTGAATGGCCAATGTAAGATCAATTTTTAAAATGTTTCAAGGGTTCAAGGAGATCGGGGAAACTACCGACTGGTGAGCCTGACGTCAGTTCAAGGGCAAATGGTAGAAACCATTATAAAGAACAAAATGACTGAACATATAGATAGTCATGGTTTAATGGGAGTAGATTTAGCCACGAACATAAGAACATAAGATATGCCATACTGGGTCAGACCAAGGTCCATCAAGCCCAGTATCCTGTTTCCAACAGTGACCAATCTAGGTCATACGTACCTAGCAGTTTCCCCAAAAGACACAGGTTCCGCAATGCTTGTACTGGGTCAAGAATTGATATCCTGGGTCCCTTCTTAATAATGGTTTATGGACCTTTTCTCCAGGAACTTGTCCAAACCTTTTTTAAACTCAGCTACACTAACAGCCTTTACTACTTCCTCCGGTAACAAATTCCAGAGTTTGATTACACGTTGAGTGAAAAAATATTTTCATTTATTAGTCTTAAATAGTTTACCCTGTAGCTTCATTGCATGTCCCCTAGTCTTTCTATATGTCACCACGTGGCCAGCCCTCTGCCTAGGGCGCAGAGGGTTGGTCTGCCATGATAATTTCTCTATGCAGAAAGTGAGACTACAGCTAGGGCTCTTGCAAGGCCTCTTGGGATTTGTAGTCCCTTTTTAGCTCTCTGATAAAGAAGCAGTTGTAGTCCGAGTGTTTAAGGCAAAATGACAAGGATTTATTCCCCTCACAAACAGAACTTCGGTGCAGAACAAATAAGAATAGTGTCCAGGAGTTTAGCATGAGGATTATATACAATAATTAAGGTAAGTGCTTCTTCACTCTCTGGTTCCCAAAACAATACAGTGTTCCTAGTGAGTACAAACTGAAAATAAACAGCTTCTTGGAACAAAGAAAAATACCTCCTTTTTCTTTGCTGTTAACTCAGCACTCTTACTTCCAGGTTTCAACACAGTGACTCAATGTTGTCAGCCAAACACAGCGTGCAATCCATTCGCATAAGAGCTACGCCCTCAACATTAGTGTCTATCTGCATATCTTCTATATCAGGGCTGGCAGTGTTTGTTTGCAGACGGTTACTAAGGGATTTAAAATAACTTCCCTCTCTGTACCCAGGTGTTTTCCCTTTATACAACTCTACAGAGCACGGGTTTAAAATACCTTTTACACTGGAGTTTCTTCTGTGGCTCTCCTCTAACTCTTGGCATTTATATGGGAAGGTTTCTGTGCTGGGCTCCCACCTGTGTAAACTCTGAAGGCTCCCTTATGATTGCAGAGCTCCCTGCTCTCTCCGTCCCAGCAAGTTCCTGGTCACAGGGCGTGCCTTCCTTCCTTCAAGTCTGCTGGCTTTTCTCACAGACCGGTAAGAAGTTTCTCTATCAGGTCTCCAACTCCCTGGAGTTTCTGAGCCTCTCCAAGCCTGCCTTACAGGAGCTCTCTCTTCTCTCCTTTCTTTCCTTCCTTGAGCTGCTTCTCTGCCACAACTCCAACTCTCTCTGCTGCCATGGCTCCAACTGCCGTCCAAGCTGCAATTACCCATCCAGCTTGCCCTCTGGCCTCTTCTCCAGCCTTTGTCTGCTGCTTCTCCACCTGGCTTTGCTTCCTTCTCTGCTTCCTTCTCTGCTTCCCTCGTGGCTCTCCTCTCTGCCCTCCTGGGAGCTAATGAGGACGTTTTATAATTCTGTTCCCCTGAGTTTGGCTCTGCTCCCACCCTGAACAGGTATGCTTGATTAAGCTCGGGGCATGTTATTACATCAGAATCTGGGCGTGTCAATTCAGCTCCTGTCTTTCCCTGTTTACCTTTTCTATGTAAACAGTGAGCCATGTGCTCTAGCTGCCTGTCAGTTTTAAAGGTGGAATCTTCCTTTCTCTCTATTTCCATGGGTTCGGTAGGGGTCTCTACATCACATATATTCTGATAACGTAAACAATCGATCTACATTTACCCGTTCCACTCCGTTCATTAATTTTTAGACTTCTATCATATCTCCCCTCAGCCATCTCTTTTCCAGGTTAAAGAGCCCTAACCTTATTAGCCTTTCTTCATAGGAGTATCCTTCCATCCCCTTTACCATTTTGGTGGCTCTTCTCTGAACCTTTTCTAATAACTCTATATCCTTTTTAAGATACGGCGACCAGAATTTCACACAATATTCAAGGTGCGGTCTCACCATGGAACGATATAGAGGCATTATAATATCTTTTGTTTTATTCTCCATTCCTTTCCTTATGATACCTAGCATTCTATTTGCTCTCTTGGCTGCTGTTGCACACTGGGCCGAGGGTTAACATAAGATATACCATACTGGGTCAGACCAAGGTCCATCAAGCCCAGTATTCTGTTTCCAACAGTGGCCAATCTAGGTCATACGTACCTAGCAGTTTCCCCAAGGGACACAGGTTCCACAATGCTTGTATTGGTTCAAGCATTGATATCCTGGGTCCCTTCTTAATAATGGTTTATGGACCTTTCCTCCAGGAACTTATCCAAACCTTTTTTAAACCCAGCTACACTAACAGCCTTTACTACATCCTCCGGTAACAAATTCCAGAGTTTGATTACACGTTGAGTGAAAAAATATTTTCCTTTATTAGTCTTAGTTTACCCTGTAGTTTCATTGCATGTCCCCTAGTCTTTCTATATTCTGATAAGGTAAACAATCGATCTACGTTTACCCGTTCCACTCCGTTCATTAATTTATAGACTTCTATCATATCTCGCCTGAGCCGTCTCTTTTCCAGGTTAAAGAGCCCCAACCTTTTTAGCCTTTCTTCATAGGAGTATCCTTCCATCCCCTTTACCATTTTGGTGGCTCTTTTCTGAACCTTTTCTAAAATCGCTATATCCTTTTTAAGATACGGCGACCAGAATTGCACACAATATTCAAAGTGCGGTCTCACCATGGAACGATATAGAGGCATTATAATATCTTTTGTTTTATTTTCCATTCCTTTCCTTATCATACCTAGCATTCTATTTGCTCTCTTGGCCGCTGCTGCACACTGGGCCGAGGGTTTTAACATAGTATCCACAATGACACCTAAATCTTTTTCCTGGGTGGTGGTTCCTAATGTGGAACCTTGCATCGTGTAACCATAGTTTGGGTTGTTCTTCCCTAGGTGCATAACTTTGCATTTGTCCACATTAAATTTCATCTGCCATTTTGATGCCCAGTCTTCCAATTTATCAAGATCCTCTTGCAATTTTCCACAATCCTCTTGGGTTTTAACAACTTTAAATAGTTTTGTGTCATCTGCAAATTTGATAACCTCACTCATTATTTCACTTTCCAAGTCATTTATGAATATGTCAAAAAGCAGCGGACCCAGCACAGATCCCTGGGGTACACCACTATTCACCTTTCTCCATTGGGAAAATTGGCCATTTAGCCCTACCCTCTGCTTTCTATCTTTTAACCAGTTCCTGATCCACAATAGTACACTGCCTCCTATCCCATGACTCTTTAGTTTTGCCAAAAGTCTCATGATGAGGGACCTTGTCAAAGGCTTTCTGAAAGTCCAGATATACAATATCAACCGACTCACCTTTGTCCACCTGATTATTCACTCCTTCAAAAAAAATAACAGATTAGTAAGACAAGATCTTCCTTGTCTAAAGCCATGTTGGCTGTCTCCCATTAGGTCATGACTATCTACATGCTGAGTAATTTTATTCTTTATGATGGTTTCTACCATTTTTCCCGGTACTGATGTCAGGCTCACCGGTCTGTAGTTTCACGGATCAACCCTGCAACCCTTTTTAAAAATTGGTGTTACATTGGCGATCCTCCAATCTTCAGGTATTAGAGATGATTTTAATGATAGTTCACAGATTACTAATAGCAGGTCTGCAATCTCGTATTTCAGTTCTTTCAACACCCTTGGATGTATACCATCCGGCTCAGGTGATTTGCTACTCTTCAGTTTATCTAATAGTTGTAATAAATCTTCCCGATGAATCGATATTTCCTTCAATTCTTCCGCACCTTTAAATACCACTTCAGTCATGGGTAACATCCCTACATCTTCCTCAGTAAAGAATGAAGCAAAGAATTCATTCAATCTCTCCGTTATCGCCTTGTCGCCTCTTAGTGCTCCTTTAACCACTTTATCATCTAATGAACCAACTGACTCTCTCAAAGGTTTTTTGCTACGAATGTACTTGAAAATGTCTTTACTTCGCGTTTCTGCTTCCGCAGCAAGCTTCTTCTCAAATTCTCCCTTTGCCTGCCTTATCAATGCCTTGCATTTGACTTGCCAGTGCTTGTGCTGTTTCCAGGTTTCGTCGTTTGGCTCTTTTTTCCATTTCCTGAAAGATGCTTTTTTGGCAACAACAGCCTGTCTGACCTCACCTTTAAACCATGCTGGCAGTTTTTTGGACTTCCTTCCACTTTTCTTAAAGCGTGGAATACAGCTGGTCTGGGCTTCCAAGATAGTATTTTTCAACAACAGCTAAGCCTGATGTACGTCTTTAACCTTTGCAACTGCTCCTTTTAGTTTTTTCTTAACTGTTTTCCTCATTTTATCATAGTTTCCCTTTCAAAAGTTAAAAGGTAGTACTGTGGACTACCTTACTATCCCTCCTCCACTAATTAAATCAAAGGTGATCATGCTATCATCACTATTGCCAAGTAGCTCCAACAACCTTATCTCTTGCACTAATATGGCTTCCCCTCTGGTCGGTTCATGAACCAGCTGCTCCAAGAAGCAGTCATTTATTTCATCTAGGAACTTTTATCTCCCTAGCATGTCCTGACGTGACACTGACCCAGTCGATACCGGGGTAGTTGAAATCACCCATTATTATTACTGCACTGTAACTTTTGTTAGCTTCCTTGATTTCTTTGAGCATTTCATCATCCATTTGGTCATTCTGGCAAGGCGCTCAATAGTACACCCCCATTGCCATTGCCTTCCCCCTTTTACATGGAATTTCAATCCATATAGATTCTACAGCAGATTTTGTTTTCTGCAAAACTTGAATCCTTTCTGACTCAATGCCCTCTCTAACATAGAGAGCAACCCCTCCACCAATTTGATCAGCTCTATCATTACGATATAGTTTTCACCCAGGTATCACAGTGTCCCACTGGTTGTCCTCCTTCCACCATGTCTCTGATATTCCAATCATACCTAACCTTTCATTTAGTGCTATATATTCTAACTCTCCCATCTTATTTTTGAGACTTCTAGCATTTGCATACAAGCATTTTAGAGAATGTATTTTACTCATATTAATTTGGCTATTGTTAGACATGGGTAATTTGGGATCTTTAAGCTCAGTCTGCTCCATACTTGAGGGCATTTGGGCTACTTTTCTCTTTTGTGGAAACTCTCTGCTTTTGGTAGTATCCTTCAAAGATACATTCTTCCGAACCATCCGCTCTTGGGCGACTGTCGGCTTTCCCCTAATATCTAGTTTAAAAGCTGCTCTATCTCCTTTTTAAAAGTTAATGCCAGCAGCCTGGTTCCATCCTGGTTAAGGTGAAGCCCATCCCTTCGGAAGAGCCCCTCCTTTCCCCAGAATGTTCCCCAGTTCCTAACAAATCCAAAACCCTCATCTCTGCACCATTGTCTCATCCACGCATTGAGACTCCGGAGCTCTGCCTGCCATTTGGGTCCTGCGCGTGGAACAGGAAGCATTTCGGAGAATGCTACCCTGGAAGGTCTGGATTTCAACTTCCTACCTAAAAGCCTAAATTTAGCCTCTAGAACCTCCCTACCACATTTTCCTATGTCATTGGTACCGACATGTACCAAGACAGCAGACTCCTCCCCAGCACTATCTAAGAACTTATCTAGGTGGCGCGTGAGGTCCGCTACCTTTGCACCAGGCAGGCATGTTACCAGGCGATCCTCATGTCCACCAGCCACCCAACTATCTACATGCCTAATGATCGAATCACCAACTATAATGGCTGTCCTAACCCTTCCCTCATGGGCACATGGCCCTGGAGAAACTTCCTCGGTGCGAGAGGGTTTTACATCACCTGGAGGACAGGTTCTAGTTACAGGATCACTTCCTGCCACACCAGGGTGATGGTCTCCTGTCACATGACCTCATGTTATCCACAATGACGCCTAAATCTTTTTCCTGGGTGGTGGTTCCTAATGTGGAACCTTGCATTGTGTAACCATAGTTTGGGTTGTTCTTCCCTAGGTGCATAACTTTGCATTTGTCCACATTAAATTTCATCTGTCATTTTGATGCACAGTCTTCTAATTTTTCAAGATCCTCTTGCAATTTTCCACAATCCTCTTGGGTTTTAACAACTTTAAATAGTTTTGAGTCATCTGCAAATTTGATAACCTCACTCGTCATTCCACTTTCCAGGTCATTTATGAATATGTCAAAAAGCAGCGGACCCAGCACAGATCCCTGGAGTACACCACTATTCACATTTCTCCATTGGGAAAATTGGCCATTTAGCCCAACCCTCTGCTTTCTATCTTTTAACCAGTTCTTGATCCACAGTAGTACACTGCCTCCTATCCCATGACTCTTTAGTTTTGCCAAAAGTCTCTGATGAGGGACCTTGTCAAAGGCTTTCTGAAAGTCCAGATACACTATATCAACGGACTCACCTTTGTCCACCTGTTTTTTCACACTTTCAAAAAAACATAACAGATTAGTAAGACAATATCTTCCTTGTCTATAGCCATGGTGGCTGTCTCCCATTAGGTCATGACTATCTACATGCTGAGTAATTTTATTCTTTATGATGGTTTCTACCATTTTTCCCGATACTGACGTGAGGCTCACCGGTCTGTAGTTTCCCGGATCACCTCTGGAACCCTTTTTAAAAATTGGCGTTACATTGGCGATCCTCCAATCTTCAGGTATTAGAGATGATTTTAATGATAGTTCACAGATTACTAATAGCAGGTCTGCAATCTCATATTTCAGTTCTTTCAACACCCTTGGATGTATACCATCCGGCCCAGGTGATCTGCTACTATTCAGTTTATCTAATAGTTGTAATACATCTTCCCGATGTATCAATATTTCCTTCAATTCTTTCGCACCTTTAAATACCACTTCAGTCATGGGTAACATCCCTACATCTTCCTCAGTAAAGACCGAGGCAAAGAATTCATTCAGTCTCTCCGCTATCGCCTTGTCGCCTCTTAGTGCCCCTTTAACTCCTCTATCATCTAATGGACCAGCTGACTCTCTCACAGGTTTTTTGCTACGAATGTACTTGAAAAAATCTTTATTTCGCGTTTTTGCTTCCACAGCAAGCTTCTTCTCAAATTCTCCCTTTGCCTGCTTTATCAATGCCTTGCATTTGATTTGCCAGTGCTTGTACTGTTTCCAGGTTTCGTCGTTTGGCTCTTTTTTCCATTTCCTGAAAGATGCTTTTTTGGCAACAACAGCCTCTCTTACCTCACCTTTAAACCATGCTGGCAGTTTTTGGACTTCCTTCCACTTTTTTTAAAGCGTGGAATACAGCTGGTCTGGGCTACCAAGATAGTATTTTTCAACAACACCCAAGCTTGATGTAAGTCATTAACCTTTGCAACTGCTCCTTTTAGTTTTTTCTTAACTATTTTCCTCATTTTATTAAAGTCTCCCTTTCAAAAGTTAAAAGGTAGTACTGTGGATTTCCGTACTATCCCTCCTCTACTAATTAATTCAAAGGCGATCATGCTATGATCACTATTGCCAAGTGGCCCCAACACCCTTATCTCTTGCACTAGATCTGGTGTTCCACAAAGGACCAGGTCTAATATGGCTTCCCCTCTGGTTGGTTAATGAACCAGCTGCTCCAAGAAGCAGTCATTTATGTCATCTAGGAACTTTATCTCCCTAGCATGTCCTGCCGTGACACTGACCAGTCGATACCAGGGTAATTGAAATCACCCATTACTGCGCTGTAACTTTTGTTAGCTTCCTTGATTTCTTTGAGCATTTCATCATCCATTTGTTCATTCTGGCCCGGTGGTCGATAGTACACCTCCACTGCCATCATCTTCCCCTTTTTACATGGAATTTCAATCCATATAGATTCTACAGCAAATTTTGTTTCCTGCAAAACTTTAATCCTTTCTGACTCAATGCCCTCTCTAACATAGAGTCCAACCCCTCCACCAATTTGATCAGCTCTATCATTACGATATAGTTTGTACCCAGGTATCACAGTGTCCCACTGGTTGTCCTCCTGCCACCATGTCTCTGATATTGCAATCATATCTAACCTCTCATTTAGTGCTATATATTCTAACTCTCCCCTCTTATTTTTTAGACTTCTAGCATTTGCATACAAGCATTTTAGAGACTGTATTTTTTTCATATTAATTTGGCTATTGGTAGACATGGGTAATTTGAGATCTTTAAGCTCTGTCTGCTCCATACTCGAGGCATTTGGGCTACTTTACTCTTTTGTGGAACCTCTCTGCTTTTGGTAGTATCCTTCAAGGATACATTCTTCCGAACCATCCGCTCTTGAGTGACTGTCGGCTTTCCCCATTATCTAGTTTAAAAGCTGCTCTATCTGCTTTTTAAATGTTAATGCCAGTAGCCTGGTTCCATCCCGATTAAGGTGAAGCCCATCCCTTTGGAAGAGCCCCTCCTTTCCCCAGAATATTCCCCAGTTCCTAACAAATCCAAAACACTCATCTCTGCACCATTGTCTCATCCACGCATTGAGACTCCGGAGCTCTGCCTGCCTTTTGGGTCCTGCACATGGAATGGGAAGCATTTCAGAGAACGCTACCCTGGAAGTTCTGGATTTCAACTTCCTATCTAAAAGCCTAAATTTAGCCTCCAGAACCTCCCTACCACATTTTCCTATGTCATTGGTACCGACATGTACCAAGACAGCAGACTCCTCCCCAGCACTATCTAAGACCTTATCTAGGTGGCGCGTGAGGTCTGCTACCTTCGCACCAGGCTGGCATGTTACCAGGCGATCCTCACGTCCACCAGCCACCCAGCTATCTACATGCTTAATGATTGAATCACCAACTATAATGGCTGTCCTAACCCTTCCCTCATGGGCATATGGCCCTGGAGAAACTTCCTAGTGCGAGAGGGTTTTACATCACCTGGAGGACAGGTCCTAGTTACAGGATCACTTCCTGCCACACCAGGGTGATGCTCTCCTGTCACGTGACCTCTCTCCTCCATGGCAACAGGGATCCTGCCAGACTGGAGGTGGGACTTCAGGACTATATCCCTGTAGGTCTCGTCTATGTACCTCTCTATCTGTCTTATGTTTTCCAAGTCTGCTACTCTAGCCTCTAGAGAACGGACTCGTTCACTGAGAGCAAAGAGCTCCTTGCACCTAGTGCACATGTAAGACCTCTCACCAACTGGGAGAAAATCATACATGTGACACTCAATGCAAAAGACTGGAAAGCCCCCATCTCGCTGCTGGACTGCTGTCTGCATCTTAGTTTTAAGTTTTTGTTTAGATCTTTAAGTTCTTTACTTACTAAGGGTTGCCAATAAAACTGTACCTAATACGTTTAATATACCTTGTTCACCTGAAGCTTAATTAATCTCAGGTCCTTAGTGTATGACTGATTTGGGTAACAAGCTTCATCTGAGAGCACCTCCTGTCTGTTAAAATGTGTAAGTACCTATAAAGCTAAGATTATCCCAGGGGTGGGTGGGTGTGAGGAGGGAGGGAGGGAAATAACACTTATTAAAAGAGGGCTGCTACACAGTACCCTGTCCTGTGCTGCTGAGGTAAGCTATATTCTTATTTGATTTAAATTATAGTTCTTTGCTGCTGCTAGGCTCTAACTTATTATGAAATTTAAACTACAAGCTCTCTGCTGGGTTCTAAATTTAACCAGAAAGCTCTCTTCTGTGTTTTAAATTTAAACTAAAAGTACTTTGCTGATGCTAGGCCCTGAGTGACTATTAAATTTAAACTACAAGCTCTCTGCTGGGTTCTAAATTTAACCAGAAAGCTCTCTTCTTTTTTTTAAATTTAAACTAAAAGTACTTTTCTGATGCTAGGCCCTGAGTGACTATTAAATTTAAACTACAAGCTCTCTGCTGGGTTCTAAATTTAACCAGAAAGCTCTCTTCTGTGTTTTAAATTTAAACTAAAAGTACTTTGCTGATGCTAGGCCCTGAATGACTATTAAATTTAAACTACAAGCTCTCTGCTGGGTATTTAATTTAACCAGAAAGCTCTCTTCTGTGTTTTAAATGTAAACTTAAACTGCTGCTACTAGGCCCTGACTGATTTAACAAAAAATAGTGGGTTCACAGATTAATTAGCTTTAATAAAAATAATTCCTTTCAGAAAATTCCCAGAAGTATATACTCACAGTTGCAGATCTCTCTCCAGAAGTAACAGTCCCCTTTTCTAGTCTTTCAAGCCAAGAAGTTCTTGTCTTACTAATCTTTAAATTTAAGCATCCTGGGCATGTGGGAAAACTGACAGGCTCATCATCTGCCTTAGGAGCAAAGGGGTTAACTCCTCCCTGCTCCCATCAGCTAACAATCATCTCTATGTGTGGAACACTTTAAATCTAAGTGCCCTCGGCATGGCCCTTAGGCGCGGGCCTCTGGAGCACGGCCTAAAGCCTAGACCTCCACATGTACTATGATGGCTCGATCCATCTTCTCTTCTCCTGGCCTTCTCCATTCTCATTTATGCTTGCCAAGTACTGCTACTCCTTTAGCCTGCTAAGCTATGGACATTCCTCTGAGGCTTGTGTTGGTCTGTATTACATAACTCAGCTTACTGACGTTGCTTTTTCTTTTGTTTTGTTCTCCGTTTATTCTCTTGTGCACTTCTGCTAACTTTAGTCTCTGCAACTTATATCCCCTCTTTATTTGGCCTGCAATTTTCTTTTCCTTCCCAACCTTACCCCTTCCCTTCCTCAGACCCTTTTATCCTCCTCTTCCCTGCCTTCCTTCCCTAATTCCACCTGCCTTCCTTCCCTAATTCCTCTGCCTTCATTTCCTCCTCATTGTTCTTTGCTCACAAGTGTTACCATCTCCTTCCTCATATTCTCTTCTCTCCTTCTTCACTTTCTCAGTTTCATTCTCTTTTCTGCCGTGAACCCTCCTCCTTCCCTTTCCTCCTTCTTCTCCTGCTTTTATCCTCTGGTGATATCAGTCCTAATCCTGGCCCCCCTTTATCTCCCTCTACATACCACCACACTCTTATTAACATCCCTCTCCTCAACCCCCTCTTCTCTTCCCTTCTCCTGTGCTTTTTGGAATGTTCATTCAATTTCCAATACACTTTCTTTCATACATTATCTCTTCTTTTCCCATGCTTTTTAGATCTTGGCTCTAATTGAAACCTGGCTCCATCCTGATGACACCTGCTCTGTCGCTGCACTCTCCCTTGGGGGGCTCCATTTCTCCCACTCCTCTCATGCTACTGGCCGTGGTGATGGGGTCATCTTTTTCCTCTCTCCCTCCTGTCACTTTCATCCCTTCCTCCCAATCTGAATCCCATGCTTTCCCCTCCTTATTTATTTATTTATTTATTTATTTATTTAACATCTCTTATATACCGCACTATTGTCATCAGCGCGGTTTACATGGAACAAACATATACATACAGGGAACTGTAATGCATTTTACAAGTAACTGGGTTTTTGAACTTGGGATTAAAAAGGTAAACTATATAGGCTAACTAACTATTTACAGAAAATTCAAATACATTAGTCACATTTGGATATCGTTTGGGGAATGTCCTTGAATTTCATTCCATTTGTCTGTTCTATCCCTTCCTTCTTCACATCGCCATTATCTATAGACTTCCTGACAAGCCCGTTTTTTCCTTCCTCAATGACTTTGATTCTTGGCTCCCTTTATTTTTAGATTCATCATCCTCTTCTATTATTCTTGGTGAATTTAACTTTCACATTGACACCCTTTCATACCCGTACACAGCAAAATTTCTTTCCCTTACTTCCTCTTACAACCTCCAGTTTTACTCAACCGCTCCTATTTATTGGCTCGGTCACTGCCTTGACCTTGCTTTCCATTCCAGTTGTTCACCCTTAAATTTCCTTAACTTAATTCTTTCACTGTCTGATCATCATCTCTTGAGCTTCTTTCTTCAGCACTCTCCACTGTCTTCTCATCTTGTCACCTCCTTTCTTTTTAGAAATCTTCAAGCTACTGATTCTGTCTTTTTCGTCCTATGTCTTTTCTCTTCTTTCTTCTACACTCTCCTCCAAGTCTGTCAATGCGGTTGTAACTGCTTATAACTCTGCTCTATTCTCCGTTCTGCATGCCCTCACTCACCCAATTTCATGTCCTGTGTGGCGTACATCACCCCGTCCCTGGCTTTCTTCTACAACTACTACCTATGCTCATGTGCCCTTTCTGCCAAGTGCACCTAGCTCAAATCCCACGCCCACTCTGATTTCCTTCACTTTAAATTCATGCTCACATCTTTAATTCTGTCATCTCACTAAACAAAACTATTCATCCACCTGACTAACTCCTTGGCTTATAATCCTCACAGTCTCTTTTCTACATTCAATTCTCACTTCAGGCTTCTCCCCTTTCAATTTCTCCTTCCCCCACAGCCTAATCCCTTGCCTTCTTCTTCCACGATAAAATCAAAACGATTACCACTCAATTCCCTGCTATTTCTTCTGCCCCTTCCTCACTTCAATTTCAACCATTTCCCTCAAACTCACCCCTCTCTTGTTTTCCTACTATCTCTCATGAGGAAACCTCTTCTCTCCTTTTCTCTGCTAAACCTACCACTTGCTCCTCTGATCTCATTCCTGCTAATCTCCTCAACTACATATCATCCTCCATTATCCCTGACATTTCCCATATTATCAACCTTTCTTTCTCCACTGCTACCTTTCCAGTTGCCTATAAGCATGCTTTGAACACTCCTCTCCTCAAAAAAACATCCCTTGACCCTACTGCTCCCTCTGGCTATCGTCCCTTCTCCCTTCTTCCCTTTATTTCCAAACTCATTGAGCATGCCTTGCTGTTTTGACTTTCTCTGCACTCATTCCCTCTTTGATCGCTTCAGTCTGGCTTCTGCCTCTTTATTCAACTGAAACAGCCCTTGCCAAGGTCTCTAGTGACTTATTTTTGGCAAGGTCTAAAGGCCTATACTCAATTCTTATTTTTCTTGACCTTTCTGCTGCCTTTGACAATGTTGACCATTCTTTACTCCTTACTACAGTATCTTCTCTTGACTTTAGAGACTGTTCTATCTTGGTTCTCTTCCTATTTCTCTAATCACTCCTTCATTGTCTGTCCTCAAGGTACGTCCTCCTCTGCTATCCCTTTCTCAGTTGGTGTTCCCCAAGGGTCTGTTCTCAGCCATTCCTTTTCTCCCTTTATACACAATCACTTGGTTCCCTTATCACATCCTTTGGCTTTCAGTATCACTTCTATGCGGATTATTCCCAAGTTTATATCTCTTCACCTGACCTTTCTCCTTCTCTCCAGGAATGTAACTCCGCCTGCTTATCTGACATTGCTGCCTGGATGTCTCAGCCCTGTTTAAAATTGGACATGGCCAAAACTAGGCTTCTGGTTTTCTCCCCTAATCCATCCTCCATCCTTCCTCCTTTCTCCATCACTGTTGATAAAGCTCCTATTTTTCCTGTTTCCTCTGCTTGTAACCTTGGGGTCGTCTTTGACTCCTTCCTGTCACTCTTATATCATATCCAACAAATTGCTAAATCCTATTGCTTTTTTCTCTTCAACATTAACAAGATTCATCTTTTCGTCTCTGCCTCTACTCCCAAGACTCTTATTCACTCTCTTATTATCTCCCAGCTTGACTACTGCCTTATTCACTGCCTTACTATCTCTCAGCTTGACACATAGTGCCCTAGCCCTCACCTCCTCTCACAATCCCATCCCGGTCCTAAAGGGTTCTGGAGGAGGTGGTCCGGGCCACCCCACCACCATTCAGGTGGGACCGGACACACGCCATGCCCATACCTAATTTATGTCGCCCTCCAGCAAGCCAAGCCTCCCCAGAGGGGACAACACACCCATCCCTACAACCTGAAGTGCACCCTCATAAACGCATGATCAATCCGAAAGAAATGGCCAGCCGTGGCAAACCTGGTGTCCACCCATGACCTGGACATCCTATTCATCACTGAGACATGGTTGTCTACCTCAGACACCATCATCCTACACCAACTTGTCCTCCCCCCAACTTCACCATCCACTCATGCTACAGGGCTGACCAAAGAGGTGGAGGAGCACTCATCCTGACTAAGACAGAACTACAATTCCAGCTAACCGCCTCCAGCAGCACTATGAACCTTGACTCCATCACCATATTGAACAAACACAGCCCTATCAACTTGTTCTACAGGGCCCCATCCCCTTTCCCAGAGGACTTATCCACAATTATAGACATCACCTGCAACCCCAAGAACCCTCGTATTCCAAACTGGGTGCTGGGGAACTTCAACCTTCCAGCTCTCCAGGACACTCACTCCAAGGCCTTCATCGAGGCCTTTAAAAAATTAGGATATACCCTGTTGGTCAAGGCCCCTAATCACATAAAAGAAAACAAACTGGACCTGATCTTCGCTCCACAAGCTGTCCTTGACCCCACACTCAAGCTGGAGCTATCCATCAGTCCAGTACCATGGTCTGACCATAGCTTGATAAGGTTCCAGATGCCATCACACCCCAACAAAAATAGAATCCAGGCCTCAAGTAAATCCACCACAGTGGCATCAAAATGTTTCTGGCCATTCAACAAGGAGGAAATCCTAGACAGAGCCCAGCCTCTCCATAACCCGCCGACACAGAGTCTCGACGACATGATCTCCACATGGAATGCAAGCCTGGATGCCATAGTCCAACTACCTCCCATCAATAAGTCAGCAGGAAGAAGAAAGAATGCCCCCTGGTACTCCCCTGAGCTATGGACGTCGCTTCTCCATCTCAGAAAGCTCGAAAGATGCTGGTGTCACTCACAATCAGCTGAGAACCATGAAACATACACTGCTCACTTGGAAAGACACCATTCAGCAGTCACAAAGAGAATGAAGCAATTCCATGCAGAGGTATTACAGCACTCCTTAAATAAACCACACGAGCTCTTCAGCCTAATTAAGACCCTAATGAAGGTGCCTTCCCCCACGCAACCCAGCCTTCCTGACCCTCAGGAATATGCTAACTACTTGCAGGCCAAAATAAGCCAGACCAGCTTGTCCTCCTCTTACGAGGCACCCCACCAGACCCCTCCACCCACATTGACGCCATCCACGAAGGACACCAAGCACATCATCTCCACCTTCTCCGCCCCAACTGAAAAAGGCATCCAAGACATCATTGCAACCATAAACACCACCACAGCACCTAACGACCAATGTCCAGCATTTTGGATAAAATCCCTGCATGCTGACCTCAGCCCTTTTCTATCCAAACTCATAGGACTGTCATTCTCGACTGGGACTTTCCCCCAAAGCCTGAAACAAACAGCCATCAGGCCGCTACTTAAAAACAGCAAGTTGGACCCAGCAAAGATGGACTCCTACAGGCCAATTTCAAGCATCCCTCTTCTGGAAAAAATCATTGAGAAGGTCAAACAACGCCAACTTCACTACCACATCGAAACTAGCGCACCCCTCGACCCCTTCCAGCACGGATTCCAGAAACCGCATGGGGTGGAAACACTGTTGACCACATTATTCAACACATTAACCACTGGGTTGGACAACATCAGACAAGGGTTTGCCCTGATCTTCTTGGACATTGCAGCTGCCTTTGACACTGTGTGCCACGAAATACTCCTGACACGTCTCAGTGAGAAGGGCGTCCAGGGCACTGCGCTAACCTGGTGAGCATCATATTTAAAAGATAGATGGCAGCACGTTCGCACCGGCACCTCCACCTCCTCACCTTTCCTGCAAGAGAAAGGCGTACCACAGGGATCCTCACTCTCAGCTCTACTATTCAACGTCTACATGTAACCCATCTGCAACCTCATCCGCTCTTTCAATATTAATTGCCTAATCTACGCCTATCTCGACAGATCATCCAGACCTCTCACCACTATCCGCCTGCTTCGATGCTGTCACAGATTGGCTACACACGCAGAAACTCAGAATAAATTAAAAAAAAAACAGAGGTCCTCTTTATCACCAGGAACCCAACATTCACTCCGCCCACCTCACTAAAGGTGCGAGACACAGAGCTCCTCAGCAAGCCCACGATTCGGTACCTAGGGGTCACGCTGGATCAACAGCTCAATATGAAGGCCCAAATAAGCAACAAGATCAAGGCGATCTATAACAAAATTCGAATGCTTTGCCACCTGCGACAGCTGCTTGAGCCAGAAGACTTTCGGACAGTCTACCAAGCACTAGTGATCCCACATTTCGACTATGCAAACGCCATACTACACGGTCTCCCAAAAAACACGCTGAATCCTTTGCAACTTGCAATGAATGCAACCACCAGAATCCTACACGGAGCCTCCAGGAGGGAACATATAACCCCAATTATGAAGCACCTGCATTGGCTCCCGGTCCACTGCAGGATCTCCTTTAAGATCCTAATGATGACCTACAAAGCCATCAACAAGTGCTCCTCCACCTCCCTCACAGATCTCATACAGACCACCCCCTCAACAGACTAAGGAGATCAGCCGCCGTCAATACCCTGAAACTCCCGAACATGATCACAAAATGCTCACAGGCAACTAGAAACAGAGCATTCTCGCTATGTGCACCCACATGCTGGAACACCCTGCCACCTGCCATCTGGGCTATCAATGACCTCGCCCAGTTTAGGAAGGCATTGAAGCACTATCTGTTCCTCCAGCACTACACCGAAACAGATGACAACCCGCAGTCAGTCACACTCAGGGCCCTGGTTGACGCCCTGACGCAGCCACTCCAGACTCCACGAGTCTGCAGCCCAGCCCGCTAGACCCCCGTTTCTCTCTACCCCGGGTAGAGGTGCAATCCCCTGTCCTGTCACCATATATATAGCTGAGCCAACGTGTAAATAGTGTCGAGCTGTCATCATAACATATGACAGCGAGTTATCTTGTACACAGTTACCCTGTTAACCCTGTATATAAGCCCCTGTTTATTGTAAGTCCAGTGTAGGCCTGCCTGCACCGCACAAACCTGTTACCTGTAAACCGCACTGATTTTTAAAGATCGCGGTATAGAAGAGACATTAAATAAATAAATGAATACTGCAACCTTCTCCTTGCTGGTCTCCCTCAATCTCATCTTTTCCCTCGACAATCCATTCAAAACTCTGCTGCATGGTTAATTCTTCATCAGCCACATTGCTGCCATATTCCTCTTCTTCTAAAGTCCCTTCACTGGCTCTCTATCCATTACTACATTCAGTACAAACTACTTATCTTCACACACAAATGCATTCACTCTGCTGATCCTCCTTATTTTTCCTCTCACCCTATACTTCTCCCTGTGATCTCCATTCCTCTTTCTTCTCTCTATGCCATTCTCTTCTTATAACTCTGCTCCAGCTCACTCAAAACTCTGCTGAACGCATCATCTTCAGAGGGGTTATTCTGTGCGGGGAATGTCACATGCCCCCCCCCCCTTGCCCCATCAGCACCCTGGGCCATAAGTAAAAACACGCCCAGGGAAGTTATTCCACCTTGGAGGTGGAATAACGTCCCTGCACATGTCACTGGCCCTGGACATACAGGACCAACATTAGAATTGGCCTTGTACGTCCAGGGCTGGTGACCTCCCAGACTCCGCCCCTTCCCTGTGCCCATTTAACTTCCCCGCACAACCGGTGGGGAGGTTAGATGCCGGAGGGGGAAGTCCATAAACCATTATTAAAGAGGACCCTGGAAATCCACTGCTTGCCATGGGACAAGCATTGTGGAACCTTGGTGCCTTTTCGGGAACCTGCTAGGTACTTGTAACCTGGATTGGCTACTGTTGGAAACTGGATACTGTGCTTGATGAACCTTGGTCTGATCCAGTATGGCATATCTTATATTCTTTTGTTCTTACCCTCCCCCCCCCCAACCTAACTTGACCTTCTCTGAAGCCTGACAAGATTGTTGCCCCTCCCCTTCCCTTTCTGAACTGTTCAACCAGACTTATTTTCTGTATTACAGATGCTCCTCAACTTACAATGGGGTTATGCTTCAAAAAAACAATCAGAAGTCCAAAATATCATAACTTGAATTCAGCATTTGTATACAACACACTGTACAGTACAAATTATACAGTATCTTTATGTACATAAACACTTCATTTGTCGTTAGAAGATGATGCTTCTTCATCCAGGTCATCAATATTTTCTTCTTATTCTAATTCCTGGAGGTTCTTCTTCTGGGTTGAATTTAGCATTTATTTGTATAGAATATATGGTACAGTACAAGTTACAGGTTATACAGTATCTTTCTGTACATAAACACTTCATTCATCGCTAGAAGATGGTTGTTCTTCATCTAGGTCATCAATTTTTTCTTCTTCTAATTCCTGTGAAAAGCTTGTTGATCCTACAGGTTCGGACAGCATGGCTTGAGTGTCACTTGTTTATGTTGATGGTATAGCTCTCTTAAAGTAAGTATCAAGTTTAGACTGAACCATTTGTTTTTTCTTTTCATTGTAAATTTGCTTGTAACAATCAAGAGTATCCTCTATTAAACATTCAAATCTCAAGAACCTTTCAAAACCATTTGGTCTATCATCTGAACACCTTTATTTATTATAGTGAATGCCTCTGCCAGTCCTGTTGTCGTAAAGTTGTTCAGTGGTTGTTGTTGTTCGTCACCTGCCTCTGGTTCTTTTCCTTTTTCTTCTTCTAGCTCAATGAGCTCCTCATTCGTGAGTTCCTCAGCTTCTGCTTCAGATACCTGCTCAACATCTTCTTCATCCACTTCTAACTCAAGCTGCTGCCCTAAGACTAGAATTTTATTTCTGATTTCACATAATGCGTCATCTTTGTCAAAACCTTTAAATGAGTGCACATATGTCTTCAATATGTTTTTCCATATCCCATTCATGCACTGCATTGTTACTTCTTCCAACACCGCACAGATGTTCCTCATGGCATTCAAGATGTTAAATTCCATCCGGAACTTCCAAAGCATTCGGCCATGTTCTGTAGCCTCAATCGTCTGTGTGAACATTTTCCTTAAATAATATGCCTTGAATGGTGCCAGAGCACCTTGGTCCATTGGCTGAATGAGCGCTGTCATGTTAGTAGGCAGATAAATAACTTTAACGTCTGAGTGCATGTCGCCGAGAAAGTGGATGCCTAGTGCATTGTCTAAAATTAGAAGAATCTTGAAAGAGATATTGTTTTTAAAGCAGACTTCTTTAACCTAGGAAATGAAGCAATTAAAAAAACAGTCTTCAAACAACGTTACTATCATCCATGCTTTCTTGTTATGACAATAATGCATGGGAAGTAAATGCTTGCTGGCATTTTTGAAAGCTCTTGAGTTTTCGGAATAGTAAATCAGTAATGGTTTGAATTTACACCTGGTCACGTTACCACCAAGAGGAAGTGTAACACAGTCTTTGAACGCCTTAAAACCTGGCATTGTCTTTGCTTCTTGATAGATGTATGTATGCTCCAGAATACGCTTCCAAAATAAGTTGGCCCAGGCAACATCAAAGATTTTCTCAGGCAAATAATTTTCATTAATGATGATTTTATGCAGTTCTTCTTTAAATGCTGTGGCAACTTCTGTATCAGCACTTGATGTCTCACCACTAACCTTCATGTTGTGAAAACTGTAATGCCTTTTGAACTGCTGGAGCCAACCATGACCAGCTGTAAATGTCTGGGTATATGAAGGATTATCAACACAGTCCTTAATAGGGCAACAAAAAGACTTCTGGCCTTCACTTGTATCATTAGTAAACATAGTGGTATCCATTTCTGGATTTAATCCTCCATCCACGTGACTAACAGGTTTTTTTTCCATATCATCAATCAGCCCAGATTTTTTCTTGGTGATGATGGTTGATCTTACTAATGTAAATGATTTAACAGCCACAGTTATCCTTTGTTTGTCCTTTAGGATGGTTGAAATCATTGACTGTGAAAGCCCAAAGTTGCATGTTAGAGCTGATACCGGTTTACCTCTTTCATGTTGAGAAATTATCTTCAATTTCATATCCAGATCAATTGCCTTCCACCTCTTCTTCCCTCCTGCCACAGTAGAGTCAATGGAACATTTACAGGCCATGATTAGGGTTTGCAATGAACACAAAGATATGCGATACTGCAGAGCTTGGGGAATGGAGGATGCTGACAGAGAGTATATTGGCTTAATGGGGAAACACAAGGACAAATCCAAGGCTAAGCCTCCCTCACAACCTGGACAATCCCTGTCTTCCACTGCCAATTTTACTTTTCCTTCGCTCTGTAAGCATGCAGGACAGTGGCTCAAAAGAACAGCCGTTGAAACAGCAGGCTGATGATGGGAGCTCTGATTCGCCTTCTGGCTGCGAGACATCTTTGAGCACAGAACAGTGAGTTCTGTCTTTGCCGCCGCCAGCTTCCCCAACACTTCCTGGTTTGGCTGGCGTGCTGAGCACTGATGCTGTGCTTGTCTCGCCTGCTTGGGGGGGGGGGGGGCAGTGGTGCCATTGAAGGAACCTCAGCATCTCTACATCTTGTGGCTGGAAGTACCGGTGGGTTATTCAAATGGAGTAGGCTGCGCTGGAGCGTTTTAATGAACCAGGTGTTTCTTCTCAACAGAGGGTCTCCAGGCCTCCAGCTCAGTTGGGGGTTCCTGCCTCCATACCTAGTCTCCTTATGTAGCATCCAGCAGTTTTCTCATTGGAATCTATTTGGCAGGCTATTGCTGACTTGAGTGTTGTTTTAGTTCCATCATAAGACTCTTTAAATGCAAAAGTTTCCATTTTGGACCAACAAGTACAATGTTTAGAAGATGTGGCTCAGGGAATGAAAGAACATACTTTTCAGTGTGAACAATGGTTGGACAGGATCACTAGGCCAGAGGAACTTTTGTAAAACATAATTCCTTGTTCTAGAATAAGATGAAGGTATTGGAGAATGCTGTTAGGCAAGTCAATGTCAGGAACTTTCCAAAAGTTCCTCTTTCTTCTCCTTCCAAGTTATTTAGAAGATATTTGGTAGAAATTTTGAAAGTTTCTCTTGAAGCCCTTCCTTCAATTTCTAAGGTGTATTATTTGCCTACTGGCAGAATTTGTAAGGAGCAGTCACGGGACCAGGCAGTCTTTATGGATATCTGGATGTTTCTACTGTTCTTGAGACATCAGATTCGGAACTGGCCAGATTGGCTACCCTGATTGTGACTTTAGCCCTACCTACGGATCGAGATTGGCTAATGCATTTATTTTTTTGCCATAGAGATTAATTGTTTCTGTCCCTTAAGATTAGGATTTTTCCTGACATCTCTAGGGAGACTCAGAGGTGAAGTAAGGAATTTCTCCTACTGAGAACAGGGTTTTATAGCTAGGAGCTCTTTTCCTTTAGAAGTTCCCTTGTAAATGTGTAATTAAGTATAAATCTGCTAAATATGTATTTCCTGATCCTGCTGCCTTGGTTTCTTTTGTAACTGCCCAGCATGCTATCTCTGGTTCTATTATACCAACATTACCTGCAGTTTAGGTTATCTGCCTGCTGTTTCAGTTAGCTGCCTCCACTTTTGCTTTTTTTGTTGAATTATAATCTTTTCTTGGATATTGCAGTGCTTGCAGAAGTATTCATCCCCTCGGTTTTTGTCCTGTTTGTCACATTACAACCTGGAATGAAAATGGATGTTCATTTGGATGTTAGTTAATGGATCTAACAATATAGTCCAAATTGGTGAAGTGAAATGACAATAAAATATCTTGTATATAAAAAAAAAGTAAAAACTGAAAAGTTTGTGAGTGCATATGCATTCATCCCTTTTGCTATGAAACCCCTAAATAAGATCTGGTCCAACTAATTAACCTCAGATGTCACATAATTAGTTGATTATGGTCCACCTGTGTGCAATCAGTGTCACGTGATCTATCACATGATGCCTGTATAAATATATTTGTTCTGAAAGGCCCCTGACTCTGCAACACCACTAAGCAAGCAACACGAAGACCAAGGAGCACTCCAAACAGGTCAGAGACAAAGTTGTGAAGAAGTATAGATCACGGTTACATTATAAAAAAATATCCTAAATTCTGAATATCCCATGGAGCACCATTAAATCCATTATAACAAAAAAGAAAGAATATGGCACCACTACAAACCTGACAAGAGAAGGCCACCCACCAAAACTCACAGACCAGGCAAGGAGGGCATTAATCTGAGATGCTACAAAGACACCAAGGATAACACTGAAGGAACTGCAAAGATCCACAGCGGAGATGAGAGTATCTGTCCATAAGATCACTTTAAACCGTACACTCCACAGAGTGGGGCTTTATGGAAGAGTGACCAGAAAAAAAGCCATTACTTAAAGAAAGAAATAAGAAAACACATTTGGAGTTTGCACAACAGCATGTGGTGGACCCCCCCTCCCCCCCTCCCAACACATGGAAGAAGATTCTCTGGTCAGATGAGACCAAAATTGAACATTTTGGCCATCATGGGAAATGCCATGTGTGGTGTAAAGCCAACACTTCCCATCACCCGAGAAGACCATTCCCACAGTGAAACATGGTGGTGGCAGCATCGTGCTGTGGGGATGTTTTTCATTGCCAGGGACAGAAAAACTGGTCAGGATTGAAGAAACGATGGATGGCACTAAATACAGGGCAATTCTTGAGGAAAACCTGTTTCAGTCTGCCAGAGATTTGAGACTGGGATGAAGGTTCATCTACCAGCATGACAATGACCCTAAACATACTGCCTAAGCTGGCTTAAAGGGAAACATTTAAATGTCTTGGAATGGCCTGGTCAAAGCCCAGACCTCAATCCAATTGAGAATCTGTGGCAGTACTTGAAGATTGCTGCACTCCAACGCAACCCATCTAACTTGAAAGAGTTGGAGCAGTTTTGCCTTAAGGAATGGGTGAAAATCCCAGTGTCTAGATATGCTAAGCTAATAGAGACATACCCCAAGAGACTTGCAGCTGTAATTGCAGCAAAAGGTGTCTCTACAATGTATTGACTTTGGGGGTGAATAAATATTCACACTCTAGTTTTCAGCTTTGTTTTTTTTGTTTATCTTAATTATTGTTTGTGTCACCATAATGGATATTTTGCACCTTCAAAGTCATAGACATGTTGTGTATATCACATGGTGCTAACCCCTAAAACTCCATTTTAATTCTAGGTTGCAATGTGACAAAACAGGACAAACACAGAGGGGATGAATACTTTTGCAGTGCATTGTATGTGTTGAATGTCCTCCACTTTATAGTGGGCTAGTGTCTGCTTTTGATGTACTGCATTTAGAGTAATTTCTTGTTTTCTTTCTTTTTTCTTTTCTTCTCTAATTTTGTTTGAATCAGATTGGACTTTTCTGTTCAATTACATATTACTTGCAATTCTTGTAAAATTGCAAAAAAAAGAAAAGAAATGTGATACAGGAAGTGCGCAAGAACAGAATGCTGCTGCTGCTGCACATGAGTTCTTTGTTTGGCATGATGTCACTATCATAAGTCTAAATGCATTACGATCATTTTTTGATGTAAGTCTGAAATATCGCACGTCGGATGATCGTAAGTCGAGGAGCATCTGTATATATTTGCTAAATCCAAGGGAAGCAACATACAGCATCAAAAAAAATCATGTCAATCAGTGTAACTCACCTTGAATTACCATTGGAAAGACATTAACTAAATACTAATAATAAATAAATACTCACATTCTCAAAAGATATGAATTATACAGTTGTGGTCAGCATTATTGGCACCCTTGCATTTTAGGTATGTTGTGTACAATATCATGAGAAATAATTGGAAATATTGCAACTGTATGTCATCATAATATTTTAATTGGCCTTGTTTTATTTGAATCTTTTATGTGTCAAATGGGTGTGCATATATAGTCCCGCGCTTTGGAATGCCTTGCCATCTTCCCTCTGTTTAGAATCCTCTTATCCTAAGTTTAAAGAGCTACTGAAAACCCATCTATTCCAAAAAGCTTTCAACCTCCCTGCCAACATCCCCCCCTAAGTATTTGTTTGTGTATGTATAGTATGGTTTGTTTTCTCTCTGCATATTCTGTTCTCTCTTTCTTTCCTATTTTGATTATGGCGTTCCGTTTCCTGAGTTTTAATTGCGTAGACTTTTTTATTTTATTGTAAACCGCTTTAATGCTTTGGCCAAAGTGGTATATAAGATGGAGAAATAAAGATAAAGATAAAGCACTTTCACCGGACACTTTTTTTTTAGGAGATATTGGACATTAAGGTGTTGAACTGCGAGGGCGCCAGTAATGATGATTATAACTGTACAAAATCCTGCGTGTTTTGTCAAAATAATAAAGCAGATTGTTTTTGGCTGATAATTTATAAAACAATAAAGTATCACAAAAAAAGTGCACAATTTTGAATTACTGTGTGCAGAATTCCAGCAGGAGTACAAATGGTATACAAGGAAAAGAGGTAAAAGATCAGGTTCTAAAAAGCACTGGGCCTACCAATTTCGCTTTATTGAGGATTTGATTGGGTTGAGGGGTGGTAGCGGATTGATCAGGAAAAACAAAACATTTTCTAGAATGATTATGTCCTAACTATTTAAAAAGATAAGTAATAATTTAGTATCTTACTATCTATTGTACATATATATATTTTCTTTTCTGTCTTTGGTAGTGGTCCTCAGTCTCATTCTTGGGATCTATCCAGTCATTCTTGTTTATCGGATATTCATAAAACATTTTACATGAGATAGTGACTATATTTTCATTGCAGATATCCTAAAAATACAGCCTAATAAGTAAATTGCAAAGATTGTCTTAAGGCAACAATGTGTTTGTACTTAACCTATCATAGTGATTGCCAAACTAATCCCATTAACCTGAAAGCCAATCACATTTCAGGATATGGATATCTAATATATGGAAGTCTACCTCATTCAGTGTGAGCATTCTGAAAACATAATTAGCTCTCAGGGCAATAGAACAGTTTTGGAAAGGGCTGCCCTATAGCCTTGACTTTTCCAGATTTTAGCCTTTCCTTCTGTTTTTCATTTCTTGTTTATTCTTATTCCTCCTGAAGCTAAGTCGATGCGGTGTGTTCTGGTTTACAAAATCATTACAAAGTCAATAAATGCAGTACAGGAAAAAATGCTGTTGGCAAAAAGATTCATAGCCATATTAGCAGGAAAGGTAATTTAAAAAAAATCTGTCATTATGTCTCTGTGATTATATTTGAAACTTAGCTAGCATTTCTTAATGTAATTTAGAACTGAGCCAGTAAACACTGAAATCAACACATTTTCTTCATGAGGCTTTGCAAGCCCTTTATAGTGTCTTCATAAATTTCAATAAAGACTATTTTTTGAGCTATTTGAAACCATTTACTAGTTCATAAAACAAGTACAAAACTTTGCAATAGCTGTTCACAATACTTGGTAGAAAACAACATGTAGAGGAAAATTTTTTAACAGGGCACCAAGGTGGTCAAGGCACAAAAGTGCACATGTTGCACCAGCATCATAAAGACATCATGGAATATGTTTATTAAATGTGACAGCTTACCACATGCTCATGCCCAAAAATTAGTGTGGAGGTGGCATTGGTCCTGCAATAAAGAATGGGGGCATGCTTGGCATGTCACCATGCAGTTAATGTGGATCCAGTGACACCCATGCTAATCCAATTGCCGCTATTATCGTGGGTGCAGTTATCGCCATCCATTGATGTGGCAATAAGTGCACCCATGTTAACTGCAACACTGATGTTGAGCAC
Source organism: Ichthyophis bannanicus (assembly GCA_033557465.1). NCBI lineage: Eukaryota > Metazoa > Chordata > Amphibia > Gymnophiona > Ichthyophiidae > Ichthyophis > Ichthyophis bannanicus. The sequence continues at coordinate 438,356,443 of CM066035.1, forward strand.
ATGCTAATGATGCCTGCACTAGCCACAATGTGCAGTCACTGCCCATACTCCACCCCTAACCTGCCCAGCCTCTGCCCCAACCTGCGCTAACCAGTTAGCATGGGATTTTTAGCATGGCTGCATTTTTAGCATGCACTAATGGTTCCCATGCCTACAGTAAACACTGCATTAACCATTCACATTTTTTAGTAAACATGCCCCCCTTATGTGCCTATATACATTTATAAAATTGTCTTCTTAAAGGTTTGTGCAACTACTAGCAGCTCCCAGCCGGGCACACCAGCTTTTCAGTAAATAAAGGCTCATAGATCCTTGGAAGCCCGCATGAGCTCCCCAGTTCTTTGCAATTCCTCATCCCATATATTAGGGGTTGAAAAAAGGATTAGAGATCTGCAACCATCCTAGCCCATGCTCAGTGGTAAAAATGTAGGTACCTGCTTATGAGCCAATAGGCCAAGGACATGTCCTCTAGCAGTCGGGGTGAGGGGCCATGTCACCAGCATAGCCCCCTAGGTGCATGTATGCACCACTACATAGCTTCCCATGCAAGTAAGGTAGTGGTCTGACGGCACATATTGGTGTCAAGCCTTTATTTTGCCAATTTTTGCAATACCTCATTTGTATGTGCCTACTTCTTATGTGCCATCTCCAATCCTGGACAGTTCTGGCTGTTTGACCAAGTATAAGCCCTATCTTATCACACAAGTAGCCCTACCACATCTATCCAGTGCATAAGCAGATGTGATTGTCACTGTCCAGACAGATGTTGCTGTACATGTAGATGTGTGCCCACTCTTCCGAGTTCCAGCAGGTACATTCATGTGCTGCAGGCCCTAGTTTTGTGGCTTACAGGCTGCAGTGTTCTTCTACTATGGATGCCCTAGGTGAGCACCTAGTTCACTTCTGGACATTGCATTTCAGCATGGTCAATGATGGCATACATGTGGGATGGTTTCCAGGCTTAAACCATTTCAAATTTGTGCCCTAGCTATGCAATGGTAGCATGATAGAAAAGCAGAGGCAATTACCACTTGTTCGAGGCTGGCAGTGGTTGCAACAATCACTAGCCATGTCTTTCAAGCCTGGATACACCACTACCATGCCCCCCTCCCAACTGTGTGAATCTGTTACTACTCACTCTCCACCCCTACTCTGCCCTATCCCTGTCCATTGACATGCTGCTTGGATAGCAGGGCTACCTGTGACCGAAATGCACACCAGCTCCTTGCTAAACCCCCTGCTCCTTTTGTCTACAATTTAGAAACATCTAGGAAGAGAGGACTTAATTATAAACAACTGGTCTTATGCCTTCGCTTGTGGCCACTGAACATGGATTTTCAGACCCTATTGGGATTATGTTAGAAGCCTTATTCAGATTTTACATAATGTGTAACTAGTAGCTATGTGTAAATCATAATTTTAGAGAGGGCTCAGTTTCTATGTGGAAGCCCTGATCATCTGTAAATTACACGGAAGTATATCAGGGGTGTGGTCAGGGAGAAGCCACAGCGAGTCAAAAATCTATACATGTGTTCTCAATTTCAGATAGGGAATAAATAGTTATGACTGCAATAACACATGTCACAATTTACACTTGCTCTCTGTGATGTGCAGGTTTTAAAAAAGTGCTCATTTTGTTTAGCTCTGTAAGGAGGGATTATGGAGGTTATCCCTCTCAATCCCCCTAGTTTATTCCTCACTCCAAATAGGCATTCAGACATGCAAACCACAGAGACTTCCCTGGACCTATTTTACAAACTGGGTATATAGATATCTCCGGTACAAGGATGTACATGTAACATGGGGGTAGGGGGTGGAAAGGTCACGAGGCCTGGGTAAAGCAAGGGGATGCATGTTGTGGTCATACTTATACCTGTTCCTGATCACAAATAAGATGCAAAAAAGTGCTTGTCTCATTGCTGCAAACCTTCTGAACTGCCCTTGCCAGTATGTCCATGTACCCAGTTCTGAGAATGTGAAATTTGGGTTCACATTAGTGAAATGGCCCATGTCTTTGCATGTACCCGACCCTGCAATCTGCATGGGGCCCATCTCCATAACCGGTTAATGGGACATGCATTTTTCTTGGAGGAGATGAAGCGATTTCAGAAGGAACTTGTACAGTTTTGCTCAATATTATTCACACCCTTGCATTTTAGGTATGTTGTGTACAATATCTTGAGAAATAATTGGAAATATTGCAACTGTATGTCATCATAATATTTTAATAGCATGTCAAAGGATACAACAGTCTGCATAGTAATTTCTGAGAAAAAAATATATGACCTGGACAGGATTAATAGCACCTTTCACTAATATTTGGTTGCACAACCATTGGCAGTGATGACAGCCTTCAAACATTTCTTGTAGCCTTCTAAAAGTTTTGTAAATCTGTATGTTGGTAGTTTCTCCCACTATTCAACTGTGATTTATTCCAGCTTTTTAATGTTTCCAGGATTTCTTTTACCAATGGCAGATTTCAGCTCTTTCCAAAGGTTCTCGATTGGATTAAGATCAGGATTCTTTTGTTCTTTTGGATGTATGTTTTGGGTCATTGTCCTGTTAGAGGATTCATGATCTTCGACCCAGACCTAGCTTTCTGACACTAGGTAGCACATTTTGCTCCAAAATACCTTGGTAGTCCTCTGACTTCATGTTTCCTTTAATACATTCCAGGCCTCCAGTTCCTGAGGCAGCAAAACAGCCCCACAACATCATGAACCTCCACAACAGTTAGCTGTAGTAAGGGTGTTTTTTTTCCTTATAAGCTTTATTTCTTTGCCTATAAATGTCTTGCTGGTATGCATTGCAAAGAGATCAAGTTTTGTTTCATCTGTCCACAGAACATTTTCACAGAAGGACTGTAGATTCTCAAGGTGGGTTTGGGCAAATATGGGTACCTTTTTATGTCTGTCTTTGACCAGTGAAATCTTCCTTGGCCTTCACCCATGAATTCCTTCTTTTTTTTTAGTTGCAGCATATGGTGCAGGTTGAAACCATCACTCCAGATTGCTCCAGGTTAAGCTCTTTGGATGTTGTACGTGGTATTTTTCCAATAGTTTGCACTAACCTTCAAAGACTTTTGGATTATATTTTCTCTTCCCACCACATCCTGCGAGGTACTTGACAGTTCAATGAGCAGAAAACCTCTTAATAACATTGTGAATTGTAGATACAGGAATCCCAAAGTCTTTGGAGATGACCTTATATCCCTTTGAAGTTTGATGTTTGGTGATAATGGTTTTTCTGGCAGTCTCAGGCAGCTCTCTTGTCTCCACCATTGTGAAAATGGAACACTGAGTGAATGTGGCCATTTTAAACATTAGAACCATCTTTCATAGGTTGATTCGTCATGTGACTCCTGACAATTAATCACAGGTGAGTCTAATTTTAAGGCAATGGGAATATAGTTCTTCTGTTCAAATAGATTTGAATTGTTTATAAGGTATCAATAATGATGTCCTGGCAATGTCCCAGTTTTTATACTATTTTCTACTATTTCCTTTTTTAATTGGTCTTGTTTTATTTGATTCTTTTATGTGTCAAATATGTCTGCATATATAGTCCAAAGCCAATTCACTGGATACTTTTATTTAGGAGATATTGGGCATTAAGGGGTTGAACATGCCTCCCTTCACTGTTGTCACTTCCCTAGATTTTTGGACATTCTGCTGTGGGCATCCTAAATTCTTCCTAGACACCCCTTCTAAAATCCAACATCTCATGGATGATGTGTACATTTAATTTATGCCTGCTAAACAGTGGATAGTGCGAGCATGGTGACTGCACTATGCAGATATTCAGTGCTGTTACTTATATTTAGAGTAACGCTGAATATTTTTTTTTCATTTCATTTATTTCTTTTATACTACACTCTGAGCAACATTACTGTTCAACTTTGTTTATAACAGATACATCCTGATTAATTAAATGCTGGCACCAGTGTTTGACTTAAGCTGGTGACTGTGCCAGCTGATAATCTATCCCATAATTCCTTAATTCTGAAAGCTGTAGACAATATTAGTATAGTTTTATGTGATTTATGGTAGACTTTCAGTTTAACATTATTTACATATATTTGTTTGAAATGTATTTTAATATTATTTTTCAATCACTATTACTTTGTATAGCATATAGGTTTCAACATTTCTAAAAAATGTGCAGACTCAACTCCTCTTCCTACAATGATTGCAAATACTACAGAAGTAGAGTTCACAGCCCCCAGTATGGAGAAAGAGATAAGTTACGGCCATGACTGGACAATGATACCTAAGGATGACTTAAGGATATGAGCATGCTGCGTCAACTGGAACAATTAAGATTTTAGAGGGAAGCATGATTGGTGCCACTCAGCTGCAAGACTGTCACTGTGATGTACCCTCAAGAGTAACCTTTTTTTAGGTGGATGGACCCCTGACTTGTATCATTATTTATTATTTATTTCTCATTTTTCTATACTGTTTTTCCTCAAAGGCTATAAGGCAGTATGCAACATCTAAAATTAAAACAATAAATCACAATGAATAATATATTTCAAATAAGTTAAAAATAGAGATACCCATTACTAATCATTTAACAAGCATTAGAGAATAACTATGTCTTACAAGACTTACAAAAAAAGTTACTTCTTCTAAAACTTTTATGTCATAAAGAAACTGAATTCAGAGTTGGACCAATACATGAAAAAACTCTATTACTAGTGATCTTTAACTTGATCACTCCAGTAATCTCTGATAGAGCCTAAGGAGTATGTTTTCTAAAGGGCATTAAGGTAACAGGCATTAACAGCAGTGATAAGGGATGTTACATGTGTAAAGGGCACTGGGCGGGTAGGAGACATTCTGACATAAAGGGCACAATGGGCCATTTAATATGTGTGTTAACAGGACATTGGGCTTTAAGGTGTCAAGCATGCACCATAACGTCCGAAAATGGCTGTAAGCCTAATGCTGGATAAAGGAGCACCAAGAAAAGTGAATATAAAGATGATGGATGGAAGGACAGGTGGGAGCTGATGGACCTGCCAGATCTGAGGGCAACCAGTAAGTTAGAAGAGCATGTGGGAGGCAGCTGTACCAATGCACAGGGGGGTGCCATTATAAAATGGCACAATGTCACTGTGTGGCATAGGATGGGGAAGACGTGTTCCCCAGCAGAGTCAGCAGTGGCAGGATGTGTGCAGCAACAGGAGGACAGAGTAGGAGTGGTGATGTGCAGATCAGGCACAGAAGAGGTGTGCGTGAAGAGCCAAAATGTGGAAAAGAGTACTAGTGTAGACCATGGTGTAGCAGTCTGCACAAGAAGACATGACTGTATACAGCCGACAGAGGTGGATGGATGGGCTGAAGGAAGGATGGCGGCAGAGGAGAGGGTGGTATGGGCTGGCAACATCGATGTGCCATAGGTGCCATCCCCAAAGTATTTGCACTGTGTGTGAAAATATGCACCACTGCCACATGGAAGCCCTGATACCAGATATGTGGGTCTCACCCCTGTCCCAGCCACAGAGACACCCCAGACAATTGTGCAGATAACAATTGGACAAGTGTCATCCAAACTGGGCAAATGGGGCATGTATGGACATGAGATGATACATACAGGTGGCTATCCGAGGGGTAGGATGTGTGTGCACAGATGATGGAGCCAAAGCTACACAGTCACAGTCATTATGGATGACTCATGTTGCACAAGCAGGTTACAGATGTATGCATGTAACTGCCTGTTAGTGTACCGCTGCATCAGTGCAGTCCATTGGGATACCTATGTTTGATAAAAAACAGGGACTGTAAGAACCTGTAGTCAGCTGAGGCAATGGAGGGTTAGGTGACCTTCCCAAGGTCAGCAGGAGATGTGGACAATCCATGAAGAGTGTTATATACCTTAAACTGTACAGCAAAACCTTCCAAAGTGTCACAAAAGGAGTACTAGTGAGGTGTGGACAATCCGTGAAAGGTGTTGCTGTACATTAGACTGTACAGCAAAACCTTCCAAAGTGTCACAAAAGGAGTACTGGTGGGCCTCGAACCCTGGGTCCCAAGCCTGTGCCATGACCATTACACCACACCTCCAGGTAGTTGCCAGACATCTGCAGGATAAACTTATATGACCCCCTGCAATGTGCTGTAGCACAGCCAATAAAGCCAGAAGGGCATGATGGAGAATAGTCTGTTTGCTGGCCCAAATTGTGGGCAGAACACATAACAAACTATAAGGCTATGTATCTGCCAGTCACAGCAGAGCCCTGATTGTTACAGGCATGAAAATGAGCTGAGTAGCACACAGTCACAAAAAGAACAAGAAGGAATCTAACCACTATCCCCTGCTCATGGAAGCATCACATTAACCAGCAGGCTACACCTCCATACCTCACTGCACAGCAATGAGTGGATATAAAGAGACTACAGGTCACTGCCTAAAATGTCTGCTGTGTGTGCTGGTATAGGTTAGACCCTCCAGTACCTATGATGCAGTGCACATGCAGAACAGCAGTCTGCAGCTGATCACCAAATGGAGAATGCACTGATCCATCACCTCAGCTCAGTAAGATGCACTGACAGTGTGTGATACAAGCAAACAGCAGCTACAAACCATGCTACTGAGCAGTTTATGCGGTCACCCTGAGGGTGAGGATGGGCACTCAGCACCTGGTTCCCAGAGCTGGCACTGTTAAAGATGGTCTCTACCAACTGTGCTGTAGATTCACATCACTGGCAGCTATTGTCTGTAGTGCATGGTAGTCACTTTGTTTACTGCACAATTGCAGCATGCTGTAGGTGGCTGTCACATCTGGGCCCTGGGCCCTGCCCTTGATGGGCAGGGATTATCTTAGAGCAGTGCATGTCAGTGCACAGTGTTACAACAGCAGGTGCCATGCATGTCAACTGCACTGGGGGCTGACTAGGCCTGCGTGGGGCTGCTGCCACTATCCTGCTGGTCTTGCCATGATCACAGTGAGTAGGGTAGGAATGGCTCCTGTCCCAACCATCTGGAACTACCAATCCACACAACAAGCACAGAGACTGCACTTGCTGTACACCACAGGGCTGTCTCAGCCATGCACATACCAAATAGGGCCAGTCTGCTGGTCAGCACACACTGCATATGCACAGGGCAAGCTTGTACAACTTAGTTTGGGACAAACAATATGGACACCCAGCATGTGGCACAGTGATTGGCCTCCCAGGACAGGGAGTACAACAATATAATTGGAGTAACTCCGTCAGAGTGAGAGTGTTCTGCACTAAAGGTTAAAGTTTATTCATAGGGACATACAACATATGATCCACCGCAGGGTCTTGAACCTGTGACCCTCTATGCATGTGCATATACACAGTGGCTTTGTATGTTGACCACAGAGCTACCATATGGATGTACAAGTTCATGGGGATGACATCTTACCCATTAGGCAGATCTGGGCATATGTTGTGATGTGAATGGCCCACAGGACAATGACAATGGTCTTGTCTGCTGCAGGCAGATGCCGCTGCACCTGTTGTTAACACCTCCACAAAATGCTGCTATGGCATCATCTTTTCGGTGGGGGTGGTGTGCAGTACCGGCTGGTCCACCATGGTGGCTTTAGCAGATGTCTAGGACATCATGTTCAGATGGGTAGGACAGAGGCTCACATTGACAGATATGCTGTCCCTCCAAACAACTGCTGCTGCCAGAACCCCATCACTGCCTGCTTCTGATACATCTTGGGGGGAGGCAGGCAGCTGCAGCTATGGCATTACCCTGGGCACCTGCATTTAGCAGATCCCTGTAGTGCTATAGCTGCTGGTGCTATCATTACAGGGTAAGAAAAGGGACATCTGAAGCTGACAGACTCATAATAATTCCGTTTTAGAAATATTTAGTGGCCCTTCTACTAAAGGTTAACGTGCGTTAATGAGGTTAACGTGAGCTAATGAGATTAACGTACATTAAGAGCCATTTCGCCCATAGAAATGAGGACTGTGGGAACTTAATGCACATTAACTTCATGGGCCCCTTTATTTACTGTAAGTTTATTTATCACAATCGACATTTTACCTCCTTCAAATATTGTTTCAGTTTATCAAGGGCTGCTATAGAGTCCTCTCCTAATGAGGAAAATATCTGGGTCTTATCTTCATGTAACACTCGCACAACTGATTCCTGCTGTCTGAATAAGCTCTACAAGAGGCTGCATACACAGATTAAAAAGAACTGGTGAAAGAATCAAATCCTGGATGGCCAAGAATGACATGTTACAGACTCCCACTGTACATATTGCACTCTACCTGTTAAAAAAAGAAGAAAACCATTTCAAAACTTTACCTGGAATACCTCAGTGTTGAAGCCCATTAAGTAAAAGGTTGTAATCTATAGTGTTAGAAGTTGTTGTTAACTTGAGCAAAATAACAATTAAGACATCCATCTGTGAATATAAAGCCGTCTCTGTGCTATATGCCACTCAAAAGTCAGATTGTCTCTCTGCCAGATGGTGATTCTCCTTTAAAGAACTTGTTAATTGGGATAGTACCACCTTTCCTATCAATTTAGCTATCAACAGTAAGTGTGCAATCAGTCTAAAAACCTGGGGCCATCAGTTTCATAAAGCTAGTTTTCATTGTTGGAAAGATTATTGCTTCTTTCAGTATTCCAGGAAACACTCTTTTATCAAGAGAAGAGTTTACTATCATTAATTAAATGATAGCATAGTATATTAAGATCCTTAACCAGTCTGGCTAGAATTAAAACCCGAGGTGGCTCACTGGCCTTAAGACTGAGAGAAGAGTGAACAGTGGTGCTTGACACAAGCTTATCAGACAAATGCAGAGGGCAGTGGGTGCATTGCACTAGCAACATTTGGACTAGTTAGAATGCTATACATGCCTACCTCTCCTTGATGGCATCTACTGTAGGTGGCAGATGGATGAGGCAGGAACAGTTAGTAGGTATAATGGGGGTATAGCACCAGTAGGGTACAGGTGGACTGTTCTGCACACCATCGTGATGTGGACCATAACAATAACTTACCTCATATCTTAGTAGAAAAAAAGACAATGATAGATTGCTGGTGGCTAAGCCAAAGAGAGACTACTGTTGTTCCTAGATTTTTTTATAACATATGCTGGTAAGCAGATGGTTAAGGCACTGAGTGAGGAGGACTATGATGGAATCTGGTGCTTTGTATACTTAAGAACATAGGAACATAAGAATTGCCATAATGAGTCAGACCAAAGTTCCATCACCCTGGTACAGTATCTTTTTTCCAGCAGTGGCTAATCCAGGTAACAAATATCTGGCAGGATCCCAAAAGGTGGCTAGATTCCATGCTAATTACCCCAAGACATAAGCAGCCTACCCTAACAACAATTTCTTGACTTGCCCAAACCTTGTTTAAATCCAGCTACACTAACTGCTTTAACCACATACTCTGGCAATGAGTTCCAGAGCTTAAGTATGCATTCAGTGAAAAAGTGCATTCTCTAATGTGTTTTAAGTGTACTACCTTGTAGCTTCATGGCATGTCCCTAGTTTTTGTACTCTTTGAAAGAGTAGAAATTGCTTTATATTAATTCATTCTGTAATAAAACATAACTTTTTACACAATAACAGACTCCTCAGTGAAGCAAAGGGTTACTTTAATTACATTCTTGCAAGAAAGGGTGAATGCTTGACTAAGCTTTCACAATTATCCTCTGTTTCACGGTTCTTTTCTGGTACACTATGTCCTCTTCCTCTTCCAGCATGTCTTTAACTCATTGGTTAATGCTTGTCTCACTCCACTTTTTTGTACTTCTGCATCTGTGACAGGCTACGTATTACTAGCCAGGTAGTCTCTCCTTCCAGGATGCAGGCATACAACAAAGGGAGTCAGAAAGTCATTACATACTACACTATGTCTTCTCCCTCTTCCAGCATGTCTATAACTCATTAGTTAATACTGTCTCACTCCACTTTTTTGTACTTCCGCACCTGTGACAGGCTATGTATTACTAGCCACATAGTCTCCCTTCCCAGGATGCAGGCATACAACAAAGGAGTCAGAAAGTCATTACATACAAAATTATATTACAGAGTGGTAAATGAATGGAATACAATAATTATATTACATTGTAAAAATAACATATTACATTTGTTTATATCAAACCCCTCCCTTTTTCTTTTTAGAGTTTTCTTGTTACTTTTTACATTTCCTCTAGAGTTCCATAGGAAGCTTCTAATTTAGAAAACATCCTTCCTGACTCTATTTCTTTCCCTTTATTGTCCATTAATAACATTGTATCCTTGTATCATTTGTTTAGTGCTCGCTGTCTCTATCAATCTTTGAGTTAGTCCTCCTACAAATGGTATTATGCAACACCCCACCCTAATTAATATTCCAATTACAACAAGTACAGAGGTAAATATAGATACTACTACCCCTTTCCACATCCCAAACCATGACTCCAACCATCCAGTGAGAGAGGTACCGGAACCTGAATTTTCAGACAAATTCCTCTGCCAGGGTAGTTAGTCCTTGCAGGGCTTTAGTGATAGTGTCATCAGGGGCCGTGTTATTGGGGATGAAAATACAATATTTCCCCCCCCCCAACATCACACATGTCCCCTTTTTCAGCCGCCATCATATCTAACATCATTCTGTTCTCCCAGGCCATTCTGCTAATGGCGTCCAATTACAAAGTAACATAGTAAATGACGACAGATAAAGACCAGCATGGTCCATCTAGTCTGCCCATCAAGATGGCAAGAGTAGGTGCATCTGTCACTCTGTGCAGGCCACACCCCCCCCATGTCTTTGTTTAGGGGTAAACCCACCACTCCATGTAGGACACCCCTATTTGTTGAGACATTATATGGTTCAGAAGTTAGATGGTACCGTTTCTTTGGTTTTTATCCTATTGCTGTAAAGGGATCCACTGTGTTTGTCACATGCTGTTTTGAATTCCGTCACCGTGTTTTCCCCCACCACTTCCTTCGGGAGGGCATTCCAAACATCCACCACCCTTTCAGTGAAAAAATATTTCCTGATATTGCCTTTCAATTTACCACCTTGCAGCTTCATGTTATGCCCTCTAGTTTTACAGCTTCCCCGTCTTTGGAAGAGGTTTGTTTGTTCATCATTTCTCTTTAAGTATTTAAAGGTCTGAATCATATCTCCCCTGTCCCTCCTCTCCTCCAAAGTGTACATATTTAGGTCTTCAAGTCTCTTCTCATAAGGCTTCTGACGCAGGCTCCAAATCATTTTGGTCGCTTTCCTCTGAACAGTTTCCAATCTTTTTACATCTTTTGCAAGATATGGTCTCCAAAACTGAACACAGTATTCCAAGTGAGGCCTCACCAGTGACTTATACAGTGGCATAAGTACCTCTTCCTTTCTGCTGGTAATCCCTCTCTGTATGCAGCCCAACATCCTCCTGGCTTTTGCCACCGCCTTGTCGCACTGTTTTGCCACCTTGAGATCATCAGAGATAATCACACCAAGGTCTTTCTCCTGAACCATGCATACCAACCTCTCGCCCCTTATCGTGTACATTTCCCTTGGATTTCTGCTACCCAAGTGCATGACACTGCACTTTTTCGCATTAAATCGTAGTTGCCAAGCATTAGACCAATCTTCCAGCTTTTGTAGATCTTTCCTCATGTTAACCAAAAGCTGGAAGACTGGTCTAATGCTTGCTGGAAGACTGGTCTAATGCTACAATTGTTCTGTGATCCCCTTTATTGCATCCCCAGGTATAATTGATAAACTGCTGTTGGCTGTAATATATATAATTTATCCAATCTACATTTTTGTTTATTGTGATTACCCATAACAGGGTTTCAAATCCAGCTGCAATCTGGTTTCATGCTTTATACTCATCCGGTACTCCCCAAGGGACTCCTATTGCATCTATATATATCCTGTCATTAAATGAGGTTCCCAAGGTACTCCTCCTTTCCTTTTGTATTTGCCCCTTGTCCTGTTCTGTGAATGCCAAGGTGAAAGGAACTGCCAATTGAACTATGGCACATGTTCCCGACCATAGGGTAGGCAATGTTGGTCTCAATGTCTGCCCTCTACAGTACCACCACAGGTCTGCCCTAGGGATTACCAGGTTGGAGTAGTTATTCTCTTCTCCTTCCATCCCTGTCAGGTTTAGGCTTACAACGCAGGTGTTCAGTTTCTCCACTTCCCTTGTGTAGTTCTTCTGGTGAGACAGGCAGAGTTCTTCTGGTGAGACAGGCAGAGTGATTTCCAAACACTGCTGAAAATGTGGGGGGAATTTTCACATCCTTCAAGTCTGTAGGGGGAAAGAGCAAATTCAATGACTTGCAACTTTCATTTTCCCAAGCCGTTTTTTATCCTGATACAGAGATATGAGGCATCTTACTCCATCGGGATCTGTATTCCACCTTAAGGATAAGGGCACAACCTGTGCAATGGGCCTCCCGGAGGCACATGTGTAGCAGTTGCTATGGTTGAGACTTCCTATGGTATATTTAACCCATTCCACCCAGGCGTTCAAATCCCCATAACCCGTTTCCACCTCTAGAGTGTCCCTCAAATCTTTAATCTCCACTATCTTGACTGCCTTATGGTCCTTATTAGGTTCAAAGGATATGCTGGGGAATGGTGTGGAGATCTGAGTCTGATTCTTGAGGGGTATTTTTATTCTCAATCTTCCCAGGGGATCTTGCCCGCTAACATCTATTCCTAGTCCATAGGTCCCATCCAGTGAGTCATCCCTTCCAGAGCGGGTGTCCACGATGGGGTTGCAACTTCCTGGGTTACATTGTTGAATGCTGTGGTTTTTTTATCATTGTTATTTTCTTTTGAACTGGGTGCCTCTTCCCCTCTGGGGAGACCCAGCCTCCATTCTCGGTGGTCCACAAAACTTGTGACCACCCGTAATAGGGCAAACTTGTGACCACCCGTAATAGGGCATCCCATACACAAGTGTCTGGGCAGTCTCTGGTCACAAATACTTATGACTATTTCCCCACAACATTTCAAAGTATCCCCCATCACAATTTATCACTTGGCAGGCGTCAAATTCTAGGCTCACTGGTCCCTCTCCCTCTGGTACAGTTACAGCAAATATGTTAGGGTACACCCTTCCCCATCGTGCCTGTGTTTGTATTTGTTCTTCCGTCCATCCCTTTCCCCGTCATAGATCCCATGTCATTCCCCTTAACAGAGAAAGTGACCCCCCCCATCATAGCAACACCGTCCACTTTTCTTTGTCCACGTTATAATTTTTATTAGTCCTTTTTAACCAACGCCTCTCCTGTTCTTCTGTTTTTCCTTGTTATTTTCAGGCGCAGAGGTTCGTTAGTTCCCTGGACCTTCCATTGTTCGTCTGAAGGAGCATCATCCAGACCTTTAATTCATGTATAATGAGTCCAACCTTTTTCTGCAGTCTCAGTACTCAATAAGACCTGGAACGGGCCTTTCTAGTGTGATTGCAATTTGGACTCCTTCCAGGATTTTATCAAGACCCACTGTCCTGGTTTGAGACAGTGAACTGCAAACTCCAATGAGGGTGTTTGTGCCAACAGTCCTTTATTCCTGAAAAAAGATAAAGAAGAGGACAGCCCAAGTATATATTTTTTAAGAAACTTATCTTTGGTTTCAAACTGAGGAGGTTCCTTTAATTGTCCCATATAGGGTAATCCGAATAACATTTCATAGGGAGACGATCCTAAATCTTTCCAAGGAGCTGTTCGGATTCTTAACAATGCTAAGGGCAAACACTTAGGGGTATGTTTACTAAAGCAGGGTAATGTTACCATTGATAAGTGCCGCGCTAATGCTATGGATGTCCATATAAAGAAGTGGGCGGTGCGGTATTAAGGCAAGCATGGACTGGTAACGCGCGGTACAAGGCGCCCTGGCCATGTAACGTGCGGTATAGAGCACCTTGGACAATTACCACGTGTTAACGTCACCGCCAAGGGGAAGCAGCAGCATGTCCAAAGAGGATGCAATCAAAGGAACTCAGACAGTAGAAGATGCGCTGAGGGATGTGCAGACATGGTACCATATGAAGAATGGCGCCTTAGGTGGAAGGCCGTAGACCACAGGCAGCTGATAATGCAGTCTGTAATGGGGACATGAGCCACAGATAAACACATGCACAAACACCATGAAATGGTGTGCAGTGAAAACAGCATGCAGAAGAGTAAACAAATTAAATGGAAAGGGTGTCAGGGGCCAGTCTGAAGAGCCAGCGTGTGGATGGTATGTGTACAAGGGCAATATGGGGAAGTGATCCAAAAAGAAGCATGTGGAACTTGAATCGGTACACTGAAGAGTCCAAACACAGCTCACCAACACCAACACCAAACCACTGAGCCAACTGCCTTCCCAGACAGCCCAAAGAAAGGGACCATATGTAAGAGCTAATAGGCTGCATGGAGGGCACACTGTAGTGCACTGTGAAGAGAGGGAAGGGCATGTGGAGAAGTGATGAAGCTGCCATCATTGTATGGTAAGGTGAGCAGAACAAAAGAAAAGAAAGGAAAAGGAACTTGCGGAAATCAAACCCACAACCTATGGTGACTCAACACACGTATGCAACCACTATCCCAAACAACCACAACAAGCACAATGCAAATATGTTCCACCAAGTGGGCATTGTGTCTGCTATATTATATGCGTTACGTTATGACGCGGTATTGAGGCATATGCGTGTTGCGTCGTACGTGCGTTGCAGAGAATGTGTGTATGCCCATATGCCGCAATGCGCGTTGCAGAGCCGCTGACGTGCAGTGTGCACAATAACGCGGATGATGTTACAGATGTTCTTACGTGCCTTATGAGATATGTTTAGAAGCCTTAGATTATGTGTGCAGGTTATGGCGCTTAACAACACACATCCTAAATAAACGTCACACGTGTTATTGTGAGCGTGGCACGTCTACAATACGCATAGTGCCACAGTACTGCGCACACCACAGTAGATAGGATGAAGCACCTTAATACCTTTCCATTGCCTGTCCTCTGTGCACTCTCCAGTTGTAGTGTTACAGCTGTTCTTCTGCCTTTCAGCTCATACCTGTCAACCTGATGCATCTTACAGTCCTTGGGGTACCTTAGACCTAAGGTGCCGTAGATTGTGGATATCGTCAGGGGGGTCAGACCAGATCTGGACTAGTTGCTAGGCCACTGGCAGACCAACAGTAGTACTAGGAACCTCTGCAGCCCCCAACAATGGTCTGACATTCACCAACAGCAGGCACAGTCAGACTGTACCTGCTGCACCCTGTCAGGTGTTCCAGCCATGCACAAACTAACTGCAGACAGTTCGCTAGCCAGTCTATACTGCATGTTCACAGAGGAACTATGCGCATCCAGACCTGGGTTTTATGACACAGACACCGGCAGGTGCCCCAGTGATTGAACCTCTAGAAAAGGAAGCACACATATATCACCTGAAACAAATACTATGTAGCGCTATGTGGAACATAGTTGTGCCATGGTCACTGTTCGGTCAGTGTGAGAGTGTCCTAACAGCAATACATGCTGTGGCCACCTTACATAAGAACATAAGATATGCCATATTGGGTCAGACTAAGGTCCATCAAGCCCAGTATCCTGTTTCCAACAGTGGCCAATCTAGGTCATACGTACCTAGCAGTTTCCCCAAAAGACACAGACTCCACAATGCTTGTACTGGGTCATGCATTAATATCCTGGGTCCCTTCTTAATAATGGTTTATGGACCTTTCCTACAGGAACTTGTCCAAATCTTTTTTAAACACAGCTACACTAACAGCCATTACTACATCCTCTGGTAACAAATTCCAGAGTTTGATTACACATTGAGTGAAAAAATATTTTCTTTTATTAGTCTTAAATTATTTACCCTGTAGCTTCATTGCATGTCCCCTAGGCTTTCTATATTCTGATAACGTAAACAATCAATCTACGTTTACCCGTTCCACTCCGTTCATTAATTTATAGACTTCTATTATATCTCCCCTCAGCCGTCTCTTTTCCAGGTTAAAGAGCCCTAACCTTTTTTGCCTCTCTTCATAGGGGTATCCTTCCATCCCCTTTACCATTTTGGTGGCTCTTCTCTGAACCTTTTCTAATAACGCTATATCCTTTTTAAGATACGGCAACCAGAATTGCACACAATATTCAAGGTGCGGTCTCACCATGGAACGATATAGAGACATTATATCTTTTGTTTTATTTTCCATTCCTTTCCTTATGATACCTAGCATTCTATTTGCTCTCTTTGCCGCCGCTGCACACCTTGTCCATGCAGGTGGTGGTTGGGCATAATGTCCCAGCCATTGCCCTACCACCACTGCAGTCGCATCCTGCCTGGTCTGCCCTCTCTGGGCGATACCCACAATACCTTGCTCCTCAGTATGCAGATTTGCAGGCTGGCACTGGCAACAATGTACGTTTTGTGGGCCCAGCTCAGAGTAGGACACCACACCACAATGGATGGACGTTAGGGTGGTCCATAAAAATGAATTCCTGAATTCCTTTGCTCCCTGGCTTGATTCTGGTTCCATTTAGGTAGAAAACACTGTGTACAAAGTTTGAAGCCAATCAAATAATATTTAGGGGTGGCTCAACAAGTCTTGAGATTTCCCCATGGGAGCAGATGAAGAAATTTTGCATCATCTTGTATCATCCACTCAGTTCCACGCTGATTACATTTGATTGCGCCATATTTGAACTAATCTCGTCTCTGAAAGGTGGCAAAGACATTGTACTATTATCTTTGTATCTTTATTCTTTTCAGATGGCAAAAAAACGTGGTTTTTATCACATTGAAGAAATGTCCACCACAATTCTGGGGGCCAAGCTCCCCAGCAAGGAGCAAGTGTTAAGTGTATTTTTACATCACCATATGACATTAAACAAAGGCGTTAGTGAAAGTGCATCTATTGTAACAAGTGAAGTAGAAGCTTACTGGGAAAAGGCCAGGCTTCCTGTTCAAAGAAATGACAAAATTCAAGAAAAAGTAAAGAAATTGTTCAATAAGTGGAAACTTTTGAAGAAAAACAAAGGGAGAGGAGGGAAACAAGAGGCAAATGAAAAAGAATTCCAGGTTGCAATGAAAAACCTATTTGATGTGGCACATGCCAATGCAATGTCTTTAATTCATATTCAAGAAGACAAAGAATTCTTAATAGCGCAACGAGAACCAGGGCGCCGCGGCTCAATGTGCGCGATGGACAAGAAACTGGCCAACCCGGAAGCAAGATCGCAACAGCGAGAAGAAGAACTGAAAAGGCGCAGACAAAAACATGATGCCGAAGCCGAGGCAACTACAAGCCAAGTTCAGCTGGAGGGATCTTCTTCCTCAGCAGAGTCAGGTGAAGACTCGTCGACATCTGCGGATTTAGATAACGGACAGAAGAAAGCAACTCCACAAACAAAGCAGTTTCGACCTAACAATGTCTGGACCCCAGAGCTTACAGCAGCCCTGGATCGGACAGGGACAACGGATCGCAATGCTCTGTTTGTGGTAGCTGAAACCGCCAGAAGTCTGGGACATTATCCTGGGGAGCTCAATATCAGCCGCTCCAGCGTCAAGCGCCATAGAGAAAAGCACCGTCAGCAACAATGGATGGACCTGCACAACGCATTCAAAGCCGAAGGCAAAACATGCATTGTGCATTGGGATAGCAAGTTATTGCCATCTCTCCTCTGTTCAACCACATCCGTTGACCGCCTTCCAGTTTTGATAACGGCTGTCTCCACTGGAGAAACACAACTTCTTGGTGTACCAAAACTGACATCAGGAATGGGCGAGAATCAAGCTGCAGCAGTTTATGAACTGTTACAGGAATGGTGTTTGGATGAAAAGGTTGCAGGCTTCTTCTTTGATACAACTGCATCGAACACGGGACGTCGATCAGGAGCATGCATTCTTCTAGAACAGAGACTCCATCGCACAGTCCTTCATTTGGCATGCCGCCATCACATTTACGAAATAATTCTTGGTGCAATATTCTCTACATGCTCTGGAGCTTCATCGTGTCCCGATGTCCAACTCTTTCACCGGTTCCAAAAGAATTGGGGCTCCCTTGACAAGTCCAACTATCAAACTGGAAAAGACTTGGAGGTGCTGCAACCTGACAGGGATCGCATCATGAAGTTTGCGGAATCCAAGTTGGCACAGGGCAATCACCGAGATGATTACCTGGAATTCTTGAAGTTAACGATTGTCTGTCTTGGAGGGAATCTTCCTAGTTTCAATTTCAAGAAACCAGGAGCTTTCCATCATGCCAGATGGATGGCAAAAGTCTTGTACTGTCTCAAGATTTGGATGTTCCGAGGACAACTCAAAGATCTTACCCAACGGGAGGAGTCCTGTGTTCGTGATGTGAGCATTTTCTCCATCCTGATTCATATGGAAGCCTGGTTTTCTGCCCCTGATGCCGCAGTTGCTCCTCAAACAGATTTGTAGATGCTGAAGAAACTACACTCTTACCACAATGACCGTGTTGGAAGAGCGGCCAGAGACAAACTGCAACAGCATCTGTGGTATGTGTCAGAGGAGCTTGTGGCACTGTCACTGTTCGATGAAGCTGTTTCAGCACCGACAAAGCGGGCCATAGTGTCGGCCATGATCCCGGCAGAATCAGATGAAAGCGATGAGGATAATGACGAAGACAAAGATCCCCCAAAGCGGGTCGAATTGAAAAGTTCCATGATTCCACCACTTGAATCTTTTGCAACTCGCAAGTCAATCCGTTTCCTGAAACACCTCGACATCAACAGTGATTTTCTTAATGCAGACCCAGAAGACTGGGAAAAGAATGCATCATTCAAAGACGGTCTGAAGAAAGTAAAAGATCTTCCAGTGATCAACGATGTGGCTGAGCGAGGGGTCAAACTCATTGAGGAGTTCAACGGCCGACACACCACAAAAGAAGAGCAACTCCAGTTCCTTCTGGGTGTTGTCTCGCAACACCGTAAGATGTTCCCCACATTGTCAAAGTCCTTACTAGCATCTGGACCACATTGAGTGCTTGGCAAGCATGATACCCCCGTCTATGAGCGGATAATACCCAGTGGTCTGACGAACCCTGGGAGGGATCCAGGGGCCTGATAGATAGGGACCTTGAGCCACCCCTAAATATTATTTGATTGGCTTCAAACTTTGCACACATTGTTTTCTACATAAATGGAACCAGAATCAGGCCAGGGAGCAAAGAAATTCCTACTTTTATTTTTTCCCCTATGGCAGTGGACCACCCTAATGGACATGCACTCACCCACTCCCATTGTGGCACTGTGCAAAGATAGGGGTGGTTGGCAAACCTGACCGCCACACTGGTCCCGATCACACTGCAGGCATTGCTAAGGGGTGCAAGAGCTAGTTGTGGACTCTGCTGATAACTGCTGCTCTGAGCCGGTGCAAACAGCCAGACTCTCCATGGTGTTTTGGTTAGTGGGGCCTGTGTGTGTGTGTGGATGTTTGTATTCCTGTTGGCTGATGCTTTTGGGAATGCACATGTTGATGTTGTATCTGCAATGAGGGTAAAATGTAGGGACATGCATTGCATGATCTTCAGCTGGGATGTGAATCTGTGACTTTTTGCTCCAGGACACACTGGCTATGTGTACTGCACCATACAGGCAGTGCAGGCCCTGGGGCTGCATTTGCTCTTTCATAGACAGACCTTGTTTCTTCCACTGCACACGGCACACTGGGGCAGGTCATGACCTTGGTCCGCTGCAGGCAGGTGCCATCACCGCCAGCAAACCCCCAACCCCCCACCATGCAGACATGCCCATATACTGTCGGTGCTGGTTGTGTGCAGTCCCGGACCATCCACTGTGCAGGTAGGCGGGTGCCTAGGTTCAGGGTCTGGGGTACGGTGGCATACATGGACATCCACACATCCCCCCATCACCACCTGCCACTGTTCTGTCACTTCCACATGGGGGTGAGATGGCTGCGGGGTGTGCGGTGTGTGATCTGGGTCAACTGCTGGATTTTGCAGATGAGCAGTGCCTCACCTATGTCAGGAGCTAGAGCTGCTCCACCACACAGAGAGGCCTGCTTATGTCCCTCCACCTCAGGGTCACCACCAACATCACTTTCTTAGACAACAGCATTTTCCAGTCTGTGCTGGCCTTCACTGTAAGTCTCAGTCAGTCAGCCATATCATAGTGTATCTCTGAGTTCCTGATGTCCTTTCTAACCCATACTGCAGAATATGTAGCCTTCCCACAAACTATGCACCAGAGGCAGCAAACTATGTTCCAGTTTCATGAGGTGGTCAAATTTTCCATCAGTACTGGAGGTCACTGATTGCACACTTGGCTATGAGGGAGGTAGGCCACCTACTAGATCAGAAAGCATTCCACTCACTCAACACATTGGTATTCTTCAAGACACATGGGGAGATAATTGATGTCTTTCTAAAGTTTCCTGGTTCCTGCTATTATTCGCACATCCTGACCCACTCTGCCATTGGTGGATGGCTGTTAGCTAAGCTTTGCTCCAGCCCACTCCATTACCCAAATCTGTGCAGGCTAGGAGGTCACAATGATCTATGGTCACCGTACCACTTGACAAGCAGAGCCTATCGGTCCGATTCTGAGGTGCGGGTTGCGGGGCTGCAAGTCCTGGCAGGACATGTAGCTCCACAAGCCATCTGGGCCCGATTCCCTCTCTGACTCTCCCTGTATGTCCTGAGCATCAGGGCTGGGAGAGCAGGTGGGGGTAGGAGGGGGGTAGGAGGGGGCAGGATCTGGGCGGAGTGGGGGTAAGCCAGCCTGGCAGGACGTACAGGGCTGATTCAGGTCACGGCCCTGTATGTCCTGCTGTGTTAAAGGGAAAGTAGAATAAATAGAACTAACCTGGCAATCGGGCCAGGGTGCTAGGGGGAGCTCCGCCGCCCAATCCAGGCCCTGGCAGGCAGTTTGGGTCAGGCAGAGGAGTTGAGGGGGACTGGAGCCATAGGAGTCAGGGCTCCTGCAGGGAGGATATCCCCGCAGGTGGCAGGGGCACACCAGGCCATCCACGGGCCCAATTCTGTGTACCGCAGGAATGCGGGAACGTTTTGTTCCTGCGGTCCTTAATCTGGTCCAAACAGGCTCATCTTGTTTGGAGCTGTCCGGACGGCCCAGATGTGCCCTTAAGTGAATCGGGCTTCAATTTTGCAATGCTTACCCAGCACATGAAACAGCCTCAGGACCAGTCCAATGGTATCTGACACTTTAGGTGAAACTTCAGCTGTTTGCCCCTTCTGACAGCTCAAGACCCTGCCCCAATGTCCAGAATCACCCTTTCCCTACCATATTCCTAAGAATCTAGCATCTCTTCTCTTGTTCCTACCCCTCCCTGTCTATCAATTGATAGACCTCTACTGCCTAAGCTGCTTCCAATCTATCTGTGGGATTTAGGTGAGAAGCACTGGATCTAGCAGGGCTCACATGTATGAGGGGTGCACTCTGCTATGGGTTTGTGTGTCACCTTAATATGCCTTAGCTGCATATAGGCTGCCTCCTTCACAATGGGTGGCTTTGTTTTAGGGGAGGAAGTGGAGGTGTTTGAGGACACAGCTATGTGTATTACAATGTTGGAAGCTACATGGTTTCTCTGTTTTCCCTGTAAGTCATGAAATGTGACTGGGGAGAATGCGGGTCTAGGAAGGGATAGATAGGGAAGGGCTTTTATAAGTGTTTTAGATACGTAAATATATGCTCATCAGGGCACCCACAGCCCTTTTCATCTTGTACCTAGGGACAGAGGGCAGATCTTTTATATGTGTTTTAGATATGCATATATAGATAAGTAGATCTGTAGTTCTATCTATCTATCTATCTATGGTCACCGCACCACTTGAAAAACAGAGTCTATGGGTACAATTCTGAGATGTGGATTGCGGGGTTATATCTGATAGATATATCAGCTCAGCAGGGTCCCACAGTCCATTTAAATGTGTATATAGGGGCAGGGGGACTGAGTTTCAGGGTAGTTGTCTGAACATTACCCTGTATGCTGGGCATTCATATTAACCATTGTCATGTACACATTGCTGTCTCTGGTGTGGTTTCACTATGTGTACAGTGACACAGTAGGCAATATAGAGCACATGGAGGTAAGAGAAAATGAGGAACTTACCTCAGATTTAGCTGAGCAGCAAATAAACTCAGTACACGTAGGAACAGCTGAGCAGCAAATACATTCAGCACAGGAGAAGCCAAAAGGCATTAGAATGAATTTTCCTGGTGATAGTCCTGACGTAGTTAGAAACAGAAAGCCTCATCAGGAACACCTGTTCACAAAGACCCACGTAGCGTGCAGAGAAGGGAAGCATATAAGTTGCTGGCTAGAACCAGGAAAGGCCAGCAGGGGCAGCGACTCAGGAGGACTGAGCAAGCAACCAGTGAGCACGTGTCATGCTGAAGGAAGTTTGCCGGGAGAAGGAAACAGTAGGTCTGACCCCAGAGCAGGAAGCAGCCAGGGACGTGGCCAGGAGCCTGCTAGGTTTGATGGTGGTTGGAGAGTCCGGGAGAGAGCTGTCAGGAGCCCAGAAACAAGAACCAGAAACACAGTTAAAAGGTGGGAACCTTGCTTTTCTGAGGAAAAGGCTAAAAGCTCTGTGTGTTTTAAAGGGCAAAGGCGTGGCACTGGAAGTGACTTTGATGTTGAAAGATATCCAGTGATTCCACCAGGTTGGAAGAGAAAGGAAAGCCAGAAAGAAGCTATCACCATACTAGGCATTCAGAGCCCTAGGTTTGAAGAGCACTTTTTGGGAAAAGTAATCCATGCACCACAGGAGGGTTTTCAGGAAGCCAGCACATGTAAAGAATGTGACCCTTATGCTATCGGGAGTGAATCCGAATTAATGCAGTGGGAGAATAACAGCGGTACTCCTGACCCGGTCCCTATGGATTGCACAATATGTTTTTCAGATGATGTCATATCTTTATGTTAAGCCTGTGGAAAGCAGCCATGGGCTAGTGTCAAAGGAAAAGAAGATATTTTTCTTTGTAGCAGTTTCTTTTTGTTTTTCTGCTGTTTTGTTTGTGTTGTATCCAAGGCATATCCGTTTGGGAAGGGGAATAAAGCCCTGACATTATTTTGCCTTACCATTTGACTGCAAGACTCTTTTTGGTAGAAAGGCAGCGTGAACTTCAAAGCCCTAGGCAGCCGCCTAATAGGGCTCAAGGGAGGTCTATCTTACAGACCCCATCACAGTACACGTCTAATGAACATATTTTCTACACTGGCAACTGGTATCCAGCCTCTCTTCTTCCCTCCCTTCAGCCCTGCCATCACTCTGGATTATGTCTGCATCATTACTATCTCCATCAGGCAGAGTATCTTGGATGAAAATCCCAGTCCCCATAGCTCTCCAATATCACTGGTCAACATTGAAATCATTACTGACTTTAAAAGGCCCTAATCTGTAGTATCTTGGTGAGCTGAACACGAATATAACATTAAAAAAATTTATTGGCTCTCGTTTTGAAGATATTACATGTAGTTCATTTTTGACGTTTCACAGTGTAAATTTATCCAGTAGGACATCAACAACATCCCAAATAAGCCTTGAATGATGTAATATTGCATCACATTGCATAATACCAGCATGCACACATCATCCAGAATTGATTGCATCATTTTCTGATGCAATGCAATACTACTGCCAGACGGCTGCTGAAGCCATCTGACGTCAGCAGTGTACTATACGCAGTCGGAAAGGAAAGTAATCTGGTATTCTGTTCCAATATTGAAAGCCTCGTAAATGCCTTAAAAATCACTCATGACCCACAAGACTGGAGACTATTTATAGACTCTTCGAAATTGAGTCTGAAAGCTGTGCTTTTGAGCAATGGAAACCGTCTTCCATCTATTCCAGTAGCGCATGCGGTCCACATGAAAGAGACATACGATAACTTAAAGCATCTACTGACTTCCATTAACTATAACAAGTACAGCTGGCACCTCTGTGGTGACTTGAAGGTTGTTGCCCTTTTAATGCGACTGCAGCAGGGATATATAAAATACATGTGTTTCTTATGTGAGTGGGATAGCCGAGCAAGGGATTGGCACTACTTGCGGAAGGAATGGAATTGCAGACAAAATGTAACAGTTGGAGAGAAGAATATCCAGTACCCAGCTCTGGTTGAGGCTCCCAAAATCCTGCTACCACCCCTTCACATCAAACTAGGTTTGATGAAAAACTTTGCGAAAGCCATGGACCACACTTCGCCAGCTTTTCAATACCTGCATGAAAAATTCCCTCGGCTCAGCGAAGCAAAGATTAAAGAGGGAGTTTTTGTGGGTCCTCATATTCGAGAGCTCTTCAAAGATGACCGGTTCAACAACTTGCTGCAGGGTGATGCGAAACAAACATGGAATGCTTTTCGCCTAGTGTCAACAAACTTTCTCGGGAATTTTAGGGCAGAAAACTACAAGGAACTAGTAGAAGACATACTGATGCAGTATCAGAAACTTGGCTGCAATATGTCTCTAAAGATCCATTTCCTTGATTCCCATCTCGATTTCTTTCCTGACAACTGTGGTATGGTTAGTGATGACTGCTGTCCGTCCATCCTCC
Source organism: Ichthyophis bannanicus (assembly GCA_033557465.1). Lineage (NCBI taxonomy): Eukaryota > Metazoa > Chordata > Amphibia > Gymnophiona > Ichthyophiidae > Ichthyophis > Ichthyophis bannanicus. Next base: position 438,380,953 of record CM066035.1, read on the forward strand.
CACTGTTCCTCATACAGGATTCTTCCTCCTCTCCCCTCTCCCCATCAATCGTGGCCTGCTGCTCTGTGAAGAGTCCACTGCTGTTGCTGCTGCTGCCAGCTGGGTTGGTGTTGGTGCACAGCTTGTTCACAGCCTCTCACCCAGTGCTGTTGGTGGTGGCCTCATAGGTAGTAATGGCAGGGGTGATGGCAGTGGTGGTACGTCAGTTGATGCTGCCACTGCAAAACAAATGGTTCCTTCTTAGTGCTATGATGCATCATGTATATCACACTACTATAAATATTATAGCTATGTCCTCACTGGTCCACATATGAAAGCTGCCATGTGTCTGTTCTGACCCTAATCTGATGTACAGGTCTGTTACATGGGTACTGTTCATCTGCTAATCAGAACAATGTATGGGTGGGAAGTGATATCACAGAAGTGCAATACTGATGATAATTGATGGGGCCCCTTAGGATGCTACATTTGCATCTTGATATGTGATTCCTATGACTACTACAGTATTACATGCGTGACACTGTCTTCTGCAATGGTGCCTGGGCCATGCACATCCTGACATTATTGCCTCTCCCCCCCCCCCCCCGATATGTTATTATTCAATATTTAGCTGTTTCATACCATCAGGATCCATGGTTCCCTAGCTAGGGAAACCACTATACCTGTTGCTCTCAAGACATCTGGTTCCTGTGTATCCAAGGATTTCACCAGTTTAGCTCTTGTTATCCTCTCAATGTAGCTCCTTATGGAGGTCCTGAGGTAAAATACCTTTGTCTTGGGGTTCTGCCCTGCCCTGGTATGTGGGAGCTGTGTTTTGTGGACAGTGGAGGTGCCAGGCTAATGGTTCCCAGGCACATCAGCTGCCTATCACTTGTGACGTCCTGGTGCACCAGTTGGTTGCATTCATCTGTGGTTTTTGCTCTATGCAGCAACAGTATATATAGCTTTGTGTGCCTGCACTACCTGTGTCTATGTGATCACTGTGCCCTCACCTGAGGGGGTCAAGTCTTCAAGGCATGTTGCACGCCTGCAGGCATGGCCTTGCAACTCTGAGGCCGTGGCTTATGGCATTTGCACACATCTCCTTGTAAAATAACCTGCGCAATCTTGTGCCCTTTGCCATCTATCACCTTTGTCCAGCTGGTTCCCCTCCCTGAATGGCTGATCTTGCTATGGTATGGGATGAACCAACAGGGTCTGTACATGTGTATGTGTGGGGCAGTAGGGGATTGCTCTTTGGCAAGTTGCACACATATAGTTCATGACAGTGCCCTTATATCTGGAACATCAAGGTTGAGAGCCCTGGGCACATTAGCTGCCTTGTGCTCTTTCTCCTGTGACTATTTTGGTACAATCAATGGTTGTGGTCATCCAGTCACCATCCCTGGAACTGCCATCCTGTTTATGGGCTTCATGGTACATATTACTTTGCTTTGTTTGTGTTTAGTCTTGTAGGACTGCGGAGAGAGGAGCTGTTCCTGCTGGTGAGGAATCTCCACTTGCATTTATTTCAGAATCGTGGGAAAAGAGAATTCTTTGGGTTAAACTGCTAAATCTTGTGTCTGTTTAAAATTCTGTCTTTAGTAAGACATTTAGAGAATAGTTTAATAGGCAAACCTTTAGTTAAATTAAAATCAGTTATGGTATAGTTTAACAAGCAAACTTTTAGTTGATGTTTATTTCTCACCCTTTCACCCAAGCTCCCACACACCCCTGGCACAATCTTTGATGTCTAGGCTCTTAAGCCAGTTAAGGGATAAGAGGGACATTTTTCACTTTCAGGTTAACTGATTATCTTCTTCAGCAAGTTAATAGGCCTTAAATAATAGATTAATTCTAGATCCTTTCAGATCATCTTGAGGTGAACAGTAAACAAAGGGGCTTGTTTACAAAGCCGCGGTAGTGGTTCGCGATCGCGATCGCAGCCGCGGCCCCATTGAAATCAATGGGGCCGCGGCTCCGATTACGATCGCAAACCGCTACCGCAGCTTTGTAAACAAGCCCCAAAGTCTCTTAAAGTTATTAGGTATATTTGTATTGGTTCAAGTATTCCTATTGCCCTACCAACTTTAAATAACTGAACAACTTTAAATAGTTAATCAAATCATCAAAACTAAGATGAATACAATGGTTCAGCAGCAAGATGGTCTTTTGTACTGAGTGCACATGTATGATTTTATCCCAGTTGGTAAGAAATCTTATGTGCGCACTAGGTGCAAAGAGGTCTTTGGTCTCATGGGACAAGTCTAATACTCTAGCCTCCAGAGATCAGACTTGGAGCAGCTGAGGCAGAGTTATATAGAATAAACCTTCAGAGACACAGTAGAGAAGTCTAACTTCAGTCTGGCAGCCTCTCTGTTGCCACAAAGGTCACCTGAAAGGATACCATCACTTTGGGGTGGCAGGAAGTGATCCTGTGGCTAGAATCTGTCCTTCAGGTGATGTAATATTCTCTTGTACTAAGGATGTGTCTCCAGGTGTATGTGCCCATGAAGGAAGGGCTAGGACAATAGTTATAGTTGGAGATTTAATCATTTGGGTGGTTTGTGGACGTGAAGATTGCCTGTTAAGTTGCCTTCCTAGACATCATGCACCACCTAGATAACATTTTAATTAGTGCTGGGGAGGAACGTGCTGTCTTAGTACATCTTGATATCAATGACATAGGAAAGTGTAGGAAGAAGGTTTTAGAAGCCAAATTTAGGCTTTTAGGTAGAAAGTTAAAATCCAGAATTTACAGCGTAGCATTCTCAGAAATGCTTCCTGTTCTACACACAGGACCCAAGAGGCAGGTAGAGCTCTGGAGTCTGTATGAGTGGAAGAGACAATGGTACAAAGAAGAAAGTTTTAGAGTTGTTAGAAACTGGGCAACTTTCTAGTGAAGGAAGGGGGGGGGGGGGCTTTTCAAAAAGGATGGATTCTACCTTAATCAGGATGGAACCAGGCTGTTGACTTCAACCTTTAAAAAGGAGATAGTACAGTTTTTAAATTAGAAAATGAGGGAAAGCTGACAATTCACCTAAGAGTACATGGTTTGAATGATGTATCTTTAAAGTGTATTAGAAAAATAGGGATGTTAAAACATCTAGAAATAGAGATTCCAATAAAGGTAAAAGTAACCCAAGTGTCTTTAAGTAAAGAACAAGTAGAGTTGAAAGATTCCAAATTACCCCATCAACTCTCTTACCACCCGCAGCCACAGGGTCCTAAACTGATACTGGGAGAGGCAAGACCCATCCGTGTGGCGCAGCAGGGGCCCCTCCAATGGCAGGCACACCCGCTAATACTCCCTCATGATGGAGGCTTCAATTTGGGCAGGTAATGAATCCATTCTGTTGGGAACATTGGATGTTAAATCATTATATGCAAGCATTCCCCAGACAGCGGCTCTGATGGCAGTAGAGATGGATTTAAAACAACGTGGTGATGTCATGGCAGTACAGCGTGATTTTTTTAATGAAGTTTGCAGAGTTGGCTTTATGCAGGAATTACTTTGGGTTTGATGGTCAGATATATCAACAGGTTGTGGGGGTGGCTATGGGTGCCTCTTTTGCCCCTTCGATAGAGAATTTATTTATGGGATTGTATGAGCGGCGTTGATTAGGTAATTCTCCTTTTGTATCCCAGATTAAACTATGGCGTTGTTATATTGATGACATTTTTTTATTATGGGAAGGTTCGGTAGAGTCCTTGAAATCATTTTTTGATTGGCCAATTTAATATATAGTATACTCTTAGTTATGGTAGAAATGTAATAGTGGTTTTGGATGTTAAGGTGTTCCGGAAGGAAGAGGGTTGGGGAACATCGGTTTATAAAAAGGACACTGACAGAAACACTTTCTTACATTATACGAGTGCTCATCATTTAGGGTTAGTTAAGGGTTTGCCATTTTCACAATTTATTTGTTACCGAAGAAATTGTTCAACTACAGAGGATTTTAAAGAACAGGCTAAGTGATTAAAAAATGAGTTTTTAGTCAGAGGGTACCCTGAGAAAGTGATAAATGATGCCTATAAACGAGCATTATTTAATGATCGATCATGGTTATTAGCTCCGAGATGCAAAACACATAAAGCTGGATTGACTGTTAACTTCAAGCACTCTGTAAGGCCTTTATTGTTTCTTCCTTTCTGTTTCTTCATCACACGCTGTCTCCACTGTAATTTGTCCCAAGTGGCGGCACGTCCTGTTGCACACTACCTAACTTTGGCACAAATAAGTTGTTCCACTACTCTCACACTTCAAGACCACGCAGCAGCCACCAAGCCACCATGGCCCTCCCACTACTTACCCTCTCCACCATAGTCCTCCTAGCAAACACCTTACAATGCTCAATAGCCCTCTCCACCGGGCAGTACCACATAACTACTCTACCCCACCTGGGCAAGAAGAATCATTCTAACCCCTTTCACTCTTCTACCAATCTCCCACACCACTCTCGACACTCACACCTACTGTACGTGGCCCTCAATCATCCGGACAACCCCAAACAGAAACCAGAAGCACAACTTTTCCTGAAATGTGCCCTTGTAAACTCACGCTCAGTATGTAAGAAATGGCCGGTCATCCCCGACCTGATAGCTGTTCATGGCCTGGATCTCCTCATGGTGACAGAATCATGGCTCAAAGATTCTGATACAGCCCTCATAAACCAACTAATCCCTCCCAACTTCTCCATTCACACCTGCCACAGGGCCAACCAGAAAGGGGGTGGTGTCTTCATCCTTGCACGAACCGAACTCGGATTTCAACTACTCACAGCCAAGAGCACCATACACGCAGACATAATCACCATTGCTAACAAAGATATCACCATAAACCTCATTTATAGATCCCCCTCATCTCCACCTGAGGTCATCTCTACCTTCATTGACTTAGCCTGCAACCCAGCTAACCCTCGCAACCCCAACTGGCTGCTCGGAGACTTCAACTTACCCTCCCTGCAGTCCACCCAAGCAGACGCCTTCCTAGAAGCTATGCAAACACTTGGGTTTGAGCAAATAGTGAACACCTCCACCCATCTTAAAGGAAACCCTCTGGACCTAATTTTCGCTCCCCACTCTGCTGCCAGCCAGAAGGCCAACCTAAACATGGATATCATCCCCATCCCTTGGTCAGACCACAAGCTAATCACGTTCCAGATACCCGCTCATCTTAATCATTTCCCCTCCAATGACTCCAGTACAGAATCCAGAATTACTTCTCACTTCAGACCACTTGATAAAGAAGAGTTCATTAAACACGCCTTACCTAAGCTCAAACTAATGTCTCCTGACCTTGATGAAGCAATCACCAACTGGAACGTCACACTGAAAACATTTGCTCAACTACCAGCCATAGACAAATCATTAGCCCCCAAGAGCTCTAAAAGAAGAAGACCTTCAGCCCCGTGGTTTACAGCAGATCTTCGGACATCTCTCCTCTCCCTTAGGAAACTTGAAAGGAAATGGAGAAGATCCCACTCCGAAACTGACAAAGCATCATACCTAAACTACCTTAAATTCCACCGCAAAATTATATACCTCAGAATGAGCGAATACCATGCCAAGCTCCTTCTCCGCTCTCTAAACAAACCCAGAGACCTTTTCAACCTAGCAAAATCCCTAACTAAGTAACCTTCACCTACCCAACTCGATCCTATTTCCCCCCAGTCATATGCTGACTACCTCCAATCCAAAACATCCATAACTGGCACAGTTTCAGTTACCACCCCCTGCCACGCTCACACCTCACTTCCACCTATCACAATGATCACCACTCCAACAGAGAAAAACATCCAAGATCTCATCGCCATCATCAACACTTCTACAGCTCCAAGTGACCCCTGTCCAGCATACTGGGTCAGAACTCTGCGAGTTGAACTTAGTCCAATTCTAATCAACATCATTGGACTTTCCTTTGCAACAGGCTCCTTCCCCGCATTCCTCAAACAAACATCAATAAGACCACTTCTGAAGAATAACAGACTTGACCCACTAAAGTCTGACTCCTACCGCCCAATCTCGAGTATACCTCTTTTAGCCAAGATAATAGAAAAGGTTGTCCAGAGGCAGATTCAATACCACATTGATGTAGCATCACCTCTTGACCCCTCTCAACACAGATTCAGGGAATCTCACGGTGTAGAAACTCTCCTCACTACCCTAACCAACGCTTTGAATAGAGGATTGGACAAGGTCGAAAACGGCTTCACTCTCATTTTCCTAGATATCTCTGCTGCCTTTGACTCTGTTAATCACAATCAACTTCTCACTCGTCTCCAGGAGAAGGGCATCTGCGGCCTTGCCTGGGAATGGTGTAGGTCTTATCTATTGGATCGTTGGCAGCATGTAAGAGTCGGTTTCACCACATCTGTACCTTTCCACCAACATCAAGGTGTTCAACAAGGCTCCTCTTTATCCGCGCTGCTGTTCAATGTCTACATGCAGCCGATATGTGACATCAAACGCTCCTTCAATATCTCCACCCTAATCTATGCTGATGACGTCCTGCTGTTTACACCATTCAAAGTCAAACAACCAGACTTCACCAACCTTATCAATTGTTTCAACACCATCACTGACTGGTTACTATCTCAAAATCTCCGCATAAACTTCAAGACTGAAGTTCTGTTCATATCAAGGAACAAAGATTTCTCCCCTCCATCCTCCCTAAGTGTAAGAGATGCGGAACTCCCTAGTAAACCCTCCATTCGCTACCTAGGGATTACTCTGGACCAGCATTTTGACTTTAAGGAGCACATACGAAACATCACCAGATCCGTCTACAATAAAATTAGAACACTAAGGCACCTCAGGCCCATGTTACCTCATAACGACTTCCGGACCATTTTCCAGGCCCTCATTCTACCACACTTTGATTACGCAAATATTGCCCTGTATGGACTCCCCAAGAACACCCTTAATCTGCTGCAACTCGCTATGAATGCGGCTGCGCGTGTGCTCTGTGGTTTAGCAAGATCAGACCATATCACCCCGATACTTAAGGAACTCCACTGGCTACCAATTCATTGCAGGTTAACATACAAAATCCTTCTCATCATCTTCAAGATCATCAATAACCTAGCCCCTATGACACTCGGTGACCTTATCACCCTCACCCCGAAAAACAGAATCAGAAGGTCAGTAAGTGACAACACCTTGATCATCCCTAAAGAGTCCATCAAGTGCACCCAGACGACCAAGAAAAGAACATTCGCCTTCTACGCCCCAAAATGCTGGAACGAACTTCCACCAGAAATTAGATCCATCAAAGACCTTATTCAGTTCCATAAGGCAATCAAACACCACATTTTTCTACTTCACTTTGCTCAAGCATCCCCCCCCCCCCGCCTCTGCTCACCTACATACCAATGCCCACAAACCTTTCATGATCTACATAATAAACCCTGTCACAAGTATTTTGAGCTCACCTTAGCCCTTCTTGAATATTCCAACCCAATCTAATTGTGTTTTTGTACATATGTTTATAGTTACCCTGTTGCTCTTGTACATATGTTTATAGTTACCGTTGCTCCAAGTTTAAACTCCTGTTCAATGTAAGCACAGAACAGTCTTCTGACTGTGCAACCTTTGATAACAAATAGCGCGCTGATAACAAATAGCGCGGTATATAAAAATTGTTAAATAAAATAAAATAAACTTAATATCGCGTTTCTCTCCCTTAAGTATGCAGATTCAAACATTCATAAACATGCTAATGTGTTACAGACAATACCAGGCCTAAGGACTGTTAGTCCTCGATGTGTATGGCAGCGAAATTCAAATCTAAAGGAATTGTTGAGCCCTTCGGGTTTGCGTCCTGTGGTGTCGGCTCCTGTCATACTGAAGGGGCATGAAAAGTGTGGTCATTGTGCATTTTGCATGTTTTTATGGGAAACTGATTGTTTTTCTTACAAAGAGAAACGTTATTCCTTGAACAGCCATACAACTTGTGAATCAGATTTTGTGGTATATTGCATTTTCTGCCCTTGTGGGTTGTTATATGTGGGTAAAACAACTTGTCCATTTCAAATTCGTTTAGGTGAACATAAGAGCAGATTGCATTGTAAGAGATAGGAGGCTCCTTTGGTAGATCATTGTTTATTAAATGGACATGTCTTCTCTGACTTACGTTGTTTTTGCATTGAGCAAATGTTGGTAGGTCGTGGAATGGCCTGAATTCCAGTATTGACTGGAGGGTCTGTATGTAGTTCATGATGACGTATTTATAGATGATTGGTGGAAAGATGTAGGTAGGAGTGCTTTGTCGGACATTTAGGTGCATGCCTGGAATTTTTTGACTATCAGTTGAGCTATTTTTGGTTGAGTTGATGGCGACAACATGAAAAGAAGTGAAGTAGCGTTGCTGGGTAGGATATGGACAATCTATGTTGTATATTAAAAGGTGGTGGTTATTTTAACTGTGATACATTAGTTAAGTAATTCCTTTTTATTTTTAGTTATATTCCCCTGAAGCAGCTGGATGCGAAATGCTGAAGAGACGTCAAAGCGGGCGTTGAGTTAGCTCACTTGGATTGGTGGATCTATTTTGTACAGAGAATTGGAGGAAGATGAAAGAATGTTGATATTAGGATGAAGGAATTTGTGTGACCTTTGTGGGTTGATCGGTGGCCTTGTAGATTCTGAGATTTGCTCTTTCTTCTTGTTTTTCTTTTGTTTTTTGCTTTTTGAAAGTTGTTACAGTGTGGTTAATAAGTGGAGCAGTATTTACATAACTCTTGCTGAAGTATCACGATTATGCTCTGAGAGTGGCCCTAGGGTATATTGTATGATCACCATTATAAGGAACAAAAGTACTGAACAACGGGACCAAGTCAAGAAGGATTTAGCCAAGGGAAGTCTTTTATCTCACTAATCTGCTATATTTTTTGAAGGTGTGAATAAAGAGGAGGATAAAAGTGAGCTGGTTGATATAGTGTAACTAGATTTTCAAAAGCCTTTGAGAAGGTTCCTTATAAGAGACTTGAAGAAATTAAAGTCATGGGATAGAAGGTATTATACTACTGTGGACTGGGAACTGGTTAAAAGATAGAAAGCAGAGGGTAGGGCTAAATGACCAATTTTCTCAATGGTGAAAGGTGAATAGTGGAGTACCCCTGGAATCTGTGCTGAGACTGCTGCTTTTAAATATACTAATAAATGAGCAGGAATAAGGAACAATGAATGTGTTGATCAAATTTGCAGATGAAACAAAATTATTCTGAGTTGTTAAATCACAAAAAGATGTGGAAAATGTAAGAGGACCTTAGGAAAATGGAAGACTGAGAGTCTAAATGGCAGATGAAATTTAATGTGGACAACTGAAAAGTTATTTACTTGGGGAAGAATACCCAAACTAGGGTTACATGATGCAAGGTTTCACATTAGGAATCACGACCTAGGAAAAGGTTCTAGGAGTCATTGTGGATAAAATGTTGAAATCCTCTGCTTATTGTGCAGCATTAGCCGAGAAAGCAGAGTGCTAAAAATCATAATTAAAGGAATCGAGAATAAAATCAGGAATATTATAATACTTTTGAATTGCTCCATAGTGCAACCACACCTTGAATATTGTGTGCAATTCAGAATTGCCATATATATACAAATGGAGATAAATGAATTTAAAAAGGCACAGAGAAGATAAAGGGGATGGAAGGATACCCCTGTGTGAAAAGATTTAAAAGATTAGGGCTCTTCAGCTTGGAAAAGATAATACTGAGGGGAGCTATGATAGAGATCTCTAAAATTACCAGTGGACTGGAACAGGTAAATGTAGATCAGTTATCTGGACTTTCAGAAAGCCTTCAACAAGGTCCCTCATCAGAGACTTTTGGCAAAACTAAAAAGTCATGGGATAGGAGGCAGTGTAATATTGTGGATCAGGAACTGGTTAAAAGATAGAAAGCAGAGGGTAGGGCTAAATGGCCAATTTTCACAATGGAGAAAGGTGAATAGTGGAGTACCCCAGGGATTTGTGCTGGGTCTTCTGCTTTTTGACCTGGAAAAGGGAATAGCGAGTGAGGTTATCAAATTTGCAGATGGCACGAAGCTATTTGAAGTTGTTAAAATCCATGAGGATTGTGGAAAATTGCAAGAGGATCTTAATAAATTGGAAGACTGGGAATCCAATTAGCAGATGAAATTTAATGTGGACAAGTGCAAACTTATGCACCTAGGAAAGAAAAAACCAAACTATGGTTGCACGATGCAAGGTTCCACATTAGGAACCACCATCCAGGAAAAAGATGTAGGTATCATCATGGATATCATGTTAAAACCCTCTGCCCAGTGTGCAGCGGTGGTTAAGAGAGCAAATAAAATGCTAGGTATCATAAAGAAAGGAATGGAAAATAAAACAAAGGATATAATAATGCCTCTGTATTTTTCCATGGTGCAACCGCACTTTGAATTTTGTGTGCAATTCTGGTCGCCATATCTTAAAAAGATGATTTTAATGATAGTTCACAGATTATGGAGTGGAGGAGTAGCCTAGTGGTTGGGGCAAGGTACTTCAGGCCGGAAGGTTGGGGGTTCAAATCCCACTAGAGGACAGCAACCTTGGGCCGGAAGGACTGGGGTTTCTAGTCCCACAGGTGCTCCTTGTGGTCTTGGGCAAGCCACTTAACCCTCCATAGCCCATGTTCCCTGTAAAATAGTTATCTCCAAGTTATAATGCCCTGTTCAATGTAATTTCAGTTTGTTCAATGTAAACCGCACTGATGCAGAATAGCACGGTATATAAGAGAATGTAAATAATAAATAAATAAAAATTACTAATAACAGGTCTGCATATTTCAGTTCTGGATGAGAGCCGTATGTGCAGCGGGGCTGAATCGGGGTCTATCCAAGCCCTTTGCCCCGATTCTGCTCCCATGGGAAAGACTAGTTCCCGCAGGTGCAGAATCAGGTGCAAATCCAGCCCATCCAGATTTTGGACATCTGGACAGGCTGGATGTGCCCTGATCAGAATGGGCCTCTATGGAATGAACAGTTAAAATCACCATGAAAAGAGCAAAGCAGCATAACAGAGAGTAGTTTGATAAGAGTCATTTAGATTTACATGCATTATTATGCACATATTTTGGCTGTACTTTATAAAATATGCACACATTTTACTTGATAAAATAGGGGCATAAGTGGTTGAAAACATTTATTTAGCAATGCTTATATACTGCTTTTCACTGGGTCAAAGCAGTGTACGTTCAGGTACATTATACTATATATTTCCCTTGTCCCTGAAGGGTTCGCAATTTATGTTTTGCACCTGAGGCAATGGAGGATTAAGTAGCTTGCCCACAAGGAGTAGCTGTGGGACTAAAAACCCCAGTCCTTCTAGCCCAAGGTTGCTGTCCTCCAGTGGGATTCAAACCCCTGGCCTGAGGCAACATGGTCACACCTCCCTCCATATTAAACTATGTGCGAGCACTTACACAGACTTATGCCCTTGACTAGATTTGCAAGAATGTATGTAAATTATAGTATTTCATAATTTTTGAGTGTAAATTTACACTCTGCTCAAACTCTGCTCCTGTGTATACTCACAGTGAAAGCATGCACTATCAGTCCAATGAGCATAATTTCAGAATAGTGACTGACTACATGGTATGTGTATGTGGCCATTAATGCACATAAACCACTAAAATATCTTTAAAAATGCATGGAAATGTTGGTGCACCTTATACAATTGCCCCCATAGTGACAAGTTCTCCCCAAAACACCAAAGGAGGAGAAAAATATCACAAACAGTGGCATGAACCTAATGCACCAAAAGAAGGGCAAAGGGTACTTGTACAGCACAAGACAAAGGAGAGCAGGAAAAAGAGCATCAACTATAGCATTAAGAACCCAAGGCACCCAGAGAGAAACAAAGCAGTTCAAACAGATGCATAAACACTGCAAAGTACTTGGAGAGGTGCAAAGCCGTTCCAATAGTGACAGAAAAACCCAAAGGCACCTAAGTGTGGCAAAGAAGCTCTAATAGTGGAATAGAGACCCTAAGATAAATGTTGCTGGTGGATCTTTATTTGATTTCATTTTTAATTTTATATTGTATTGAGCTATTTTAGTAGTTGTTGTTGTACAATTTGTTTATAGGATTATTATTTCTTATTTTATATTGTAGTCCTTTGTACTATCTTTAAGGGTGGAATATAAACACTGATGTTCCATTAAATTAAGGTACCAGCAGAGGAATAAAGATTTCCCAACAGTGACAAGAACTCAAGGGGGAATGTAGCACCAAGAGTGGTAGAAACACCTAAAGGCACTGTGATTGGGTTTCTTGGGTGCCAATGATAAGTCTCACCTAATCATCATGTTAGAATTGCATTCACCAGTAAGCAGACTTTAGCATGGGCATGTCTTAATTTACCAGGGTATACCTCTGTGTGAATCCTGGTTCCTAACTTAAGATATAACTCAAATAAAAATAAATCCTAACTCAAAAAGCACACTGTTTAATGATTCCTCTTGTCTGCAGCTGGATGTCCTGGATAACTTCCAAGCTGTCTATCCCCACCAGTTACTGCAGCAGCATTTCACACAGTCCTTTCTCATTTCTGTTTTTCTATACTATGACAAAATGTTCCCCACAGAGCTCAGCTGGCAGCCTCTCTTGATGTCTTCAGGCTAATTATTTTCTTTAGTCTTCTGGGGGTCTGGCCACTGGGGGTGGAGTCCTGATCTTTCCTATTCAGAACTCTACCTAAGGAACATGTTTTTCTCTTTCTTTCTTCTCTTTGCTAACTTTATTCAATTGTCCTTTGTCCCTAGGATAGTGTTGCTTCCTTTTATGTAGATTGACTTTCTAATTCTAATTGTAGGGGTGCAGATTTTATCATAGAAGCCTTAGCTTCCAAGACAGCTGGTTTATACTACAATTTTAAACTTTTACCACTTCCCAACGTATCCCCTGAAAAGACTGGGCTGGAATCATTTGTCAGCAGTATGCCATGCTTGGATCATTGTGAGAATCAGGGCTGGTGTTACCATTAGGAGAACTAGTCAGTTGCCTAGAACACCGGCTCTCCGGGACCACCCACTCCCACCGTTGCTGCCTCTCTCCAGGACATCCAGCAATGACAATGGGCACAAACAGCCCCATGGTGCTTACCTTTAAACCTCAGCACTGCAGGGCTGTTTGCTTCCGTCCCTCAGATGCTCAATGCCAACTTCCTGCTGTAAACAGGAAGTCAGCATTAGGCATCGCAGAGGGGGCAGAAGCAAACAGCCTCACGGCACAGAGGTTTAAATGTAAATACTGTGGGGCTGTTTGTGCCCATTGCTGCTTCTGCAAATCCCAGAGAGGGGTGGCAGCAGAGGCAATTAGCACAGGAGGGGTGCGCAAGGGATGAGGCCCACCTAGGGCACTTCATCTCCTTGTGCCAGACCTGGTGAGAAGTATAAAGACCACTTTCGTTTATAGCCATCTACTGCATGCTATAATTCTGTACTGTCCATGAAAAAGACTAATGCATCAAGATTCAAAAACAATTATAGATTCACTGATTGATGATTAACACATAATTGCGCTATAAAAAAACAGACATTATCCGTATATTTATTATACTTATGAGCTGAGGTAGGAGAGGAACAAGGGTGGGCCAAACATTTATGTGGATAGTGGCCTAAAATAAACCAATAGTGGCAGGACAGTGACCACACTATCTGCATAATCAGTTCCGTTACCTGTAAGGGCAACAACCCTAAATATGTTGAATATACCAATAAGTTAAATGCTGGAGCCGGTGCTTAAGATACCCACTGCACTGACTAAATATTGGCCCCTAGTGTTTATATGACAAAGTTCAAGTGTAAGTTATCTTACCCTATCCCAACTTGTTCCTCCTTGTAGATAGCTTCATGTGCATTATGCAGTGCCTCAATATTTATTTATTTTATTTATTTATTTATTTAACAATCGCTTATATACCGCACTTTCCCAATAATCAGGTGCGGTTTACAAAAAACAAGTTAAGGGACAAATCAAAGATCTGTGTTTTTACATGGAACATCAGAGAACTATGTACAATCGGCCTGAACCTTAAACAAAACATATTTAGTTACAGTTGAAACTGAGATCAAAGTACAATAACAAAAAACTAAACAACAATAAACTATATAACAACTATATAAAGAATATAGGGTTTATGCTATGTAAAATTGCCTAGTGTTTGATGGGCTAATTGAGATAAGTTAGGATGGGAAATTGCAGAGGGGGGTAAAGAATGTCAGAATAACAGGGGGTGGGATAGTTTAAGTTACAGCTATTTTATGTCTTTCTTGGTAAGGCCTTCGTTGTCATTTGTCATTTGTTATTCGTTATTCGTTTTAGTGTCTTTCAGAGTTAGGGATCTGAATTGTTGTTAAATTATCCGTTTTCATTGTGGGAGAAAGAGTGTGTCATAGGATCAAAGTGTGATGTGAAAAGGTGGGTTTTTAGTTTCTTTCTGAGATCCTTAATTTCTGTTACTGCTCTGATTTCCTCAGGAAGGGAGTTCCATAGGATGAGTGCTGAATGGGAGAATGCCTTTTTGTTGGTTATCTTTTTAGCTTTTGTGAAGTCTTTCGGGGTTATAATTTTGTTTGTATAGCCTTTCCTGTGTACTATTTTATTAGTGTCTTTAGTAATAAGCTTGCTTAGTGTTGGTGGAACCATGTTATTTAATGTCTTGAAGGTAGTTATAATAGTCTTATAGTTTATCCTGCTTTGTATTGGTAGCCAGCGTAAGTTAGCTAGTATAGGTGTTATGTGTTCGAATATTTGAGACTTCATTATGATTCTAGCTGCTGCATTTTGTGCTAGTTGGAGTCTCTTAATGTTTTGTTTTGATGTGCCTAGAAGAATTAAATTGGCAAAGTCAAAATGAGGTGTGATGATTGCCTGAATTATGCTCAAAAAGTCTTGTATATGGACAAGTGGGCGGAGTTGCTTTAGTATTCTGAGCTTGAAAAAGATTTTTTTTGTAGTGTTTCTAATATGTGAGTCCAAACTGAGATGCATATCAAGGATGACGCCTAGATATTTCACTTCAGTTTTTACTTTAATGTCTTGGTTTTGAAGTGTGATGTGTGATGGTGGGATGTATGATTGGTCTTTCGTTACAATTAATAAGTCAGTTTTTGAGTGGTTTATATGGAGGTTATAGTCTTTTAGCCATGTTGTTATTTCATTGAAGCATTCATTTAACAGTTGTATTGGCAGGCTAGGGATCGTGAATGGAATGTACATCATTATGTCGTCCGCATATAGATGATAGTGGACATTAAATTTTTTAAAGATATTACAAACTGGTTGAATATATATATTAAAAAGGAGGGCTGAGAGGGCTGATCCTTGTGGGAGACCGATTTCCTGGTTGAATGTGTTTGATGTTTGGGTGCTGATTCTTACAGTTTGTGTTCTATTGGTTAGGTCCAATGCAAACCATTTGTGTGCAGTAGATTTAATTCCTATTTGACTGAGTCTATTGAGCATTAGGGTGTGATGTATACTATCGAATGCAGCGGAGATGTCTATGAATAGGAGGATGAATGCTTGTTTAGAGTTATCGATTCCTCTCAGAAGAGTGTCAAGAAGAACCGCTAGGAGTGTTTCGACTCCATGGCAAGGGCAAAATCCATATTGTTGTTCATCTAGGGGGGCTGAATTATCCATGTATTCCTGGGTTTGAGTTTGGACAACCTTTTCTATTATTTTGGCCATGAAGGGTATGCTTGATATAGGCCTATAGGAGTTTGGTGATGTTTTGTCTAGGGTGCCGTTTTTAAGTATAAGGCGGATTTGTGCATGTTTTAGCGTAGGTGGTAAATACCCTTGTTGTAGTGAGAGATTGACAATGGGAATAATGAAGGAGGAAAAGATAGAAAGGGTTTTCTTTATCCAGGTTACTGGGCATGGGTCTAGGTAAGAGGTTGTGGTGTTAAGGTTTGATATAATATTCTTGAGCGCGTCCTTGGTCAAAGGGTGGAAAACTGACCAATCATTTGATTGATCATATGTATGCTCATGGCATGGCTTAATTGTTGGCTTAGGTGAGAAAGATTGCTGTTTTGATTTGTTTATATAGTGATTAGCTAAAGACTGGGTAGATATGTCTGTAATGTCATTAGAAAAGTTGTATGTGCTATTCGTTAGGTCTTGAACAATGTTAAATAGTTCCCTTGGTCTATTTAGTGAATTAGTTAAAATAACTGCATGGTAGTTTTTCTTTGCTTTATCTGTTGCATCTTTATACTTTTTTAGGTAGTCATTATAGGCCTCATAGTGCATTGTAGATTTAGTTCTACGCCAGCTTAATTCCAATTTCCTCAGCTCTCTTTTCATTAGTTTTAAGGCATTGCTAAACCATGGGGCATTACCATTTCTAAGACGCTTGTTCTTGTTGATTAATTGTTTTGAAGTAAGGTTATATGTGGCTGCATTGTTGATAGTTCTATGCCAGTTTTCTACCGCTTCATCAAGGTCGTTAGGTGAAGGAGAGAGATGGGGATAGTTAGGTCAAGAAATTCTTCTTCATTGAATCTCTTAAATTTTGTAGTTGGGGTCTGTAGTGGTTTGTACTTGTTATTGGGTTTGGGATAGCTAAGGCAAAGTTTTATAAGGTGGTGGTCAGACCAGGGGACTGGTGAGCACTCCAAAGATGCTGCATTATAGAGTTTGTGGAGCACTTCAGGGAGGAAGACAAGGTCAAGTGTTCCTCCTTTGTTGTGTGTTTTTGTGTTGATGATTTGATGGAAATCCATATCAAGGATTGTTTCTAGGAAGAGAGCTGAGTGTGTAGAGGGTAGGGAAGGAAGGCTGAAGTCACCAAGCATTATTATTGGGTTAAGTTCAGTGGATGAGCTTAGGAATTCAATTAGATCATCCATGTTTTCAGATTTTTGGTCGGGAGGTCTGTATATTAGGCATAATCTAAGGTGATCAATTTTTATGATGAGGGTGTCTATGTTGTTAGGGAAGGCAGGTGATTGTGGTTTTGCATTTAGTATTTTATTTGTCATAATGAGTACTCCTCCTCCTCTTTTCTGGTGTCTGTGGGCGTGAAATATATCGTAATTTTTGTTTTTTAATTGGTTCAAGTAAACAAGGTCAGTGTCTGCTAGCCAGGTTTCTGTTACACATAGAATGTCTGGTTTTAGGTCGTTTAGTATGTCTGTAAATATGGGGAGTTTGGGAATATGAATTCATGCTAAAGAAGTGGTGCTCTATATATTTTTGCCAGATGGTTTGAAAGATGAGGTATGTATGGTTATTCAAATGCCTTATTCCCTTTGATAAGATAAGTAGTTGTTAGGTCGAGAAGGATAAAAAAGAATAGCAGAAATGTGTGAGTGTGCAGGCAAATGTAATTAGTTCCAGGAAAGTTATGTGCAAAGCACAAATTACTAAATTAAACCATGTTAGCTTCAGTTCAGTATAATGAATAATAAGAATATTTGAAGGTAGAGAAAATTATTCATACAAGTAGGTGAATTTTTAATTGAAAAATTAAAGGCCTGTTTTAGATATGTCGTGAGAGTGGAATTGAGATGTCTAGGTCAGGATGTGCTGAGTTCCCTAAGTATTTTACAAAAAGCTCTAATGGAAATTGAGCCTTTTGAAAAAATAGGTAAAAAGATGCTGGTCTGGCAAATGCACAGGTAATTGTTGGCATGTCCAATGGGAATAGTCATTTTTGAAACCTCCAGATAGAAATAAAGTCCTGATCCCAAAGATTTGTGTTGCTGTAGACAGGAACACTGTGGATTTCTGACTGTAGTAACCCGGATAGCACAAACTAAATCAGGCCCTCTAGATCTTAAAGTGGTCATGGGGAAAATAGCATCAATCCCATCCCCTGA
Organism: Ichthyophis bannanicus; assembly: GCA_033557465.1. Taxonomy (NCBI): domain Eukaryota; kingdom Metazoa; phylum Chordata; class Amphibia; order Gymnophiona; family Ichthyophiidae; genus Ichthyophis; species Ichthyophis bannanicus. Next base: position 438,398,776 of record CM066035.1, read on the forward strand.
CCCTCCTTTGGTTCCAGATAATCTCCCACTCTCCAAACCCCCTGACATAGTAAATGACGGCAGATAAAGACCAGTATGGTCCATCTAGTCTGCCCAGCAAGATGGCAGGAGTAGGTGCACCCCTCCCCATGTTTTCACCCCTCCCCATATCTTTGTTTATGGGTGAACCCACTGCTCCTCTCCCCATTGCTCCATGTAGGACACCCCTATTTGTTGAGAAATTAGATGGTTCAGTTTATTTTGATTTGATCCTGTTGCTGTAAAGTGATCCACTGTGTCTGTCCCAGGCCACTTTGAATTCCGTCACTGTGTTTGCCCCCACCATCTCCATCGAGAGGGCATTCCAAGCATCCACCACCCTTTCAGTGAAAAAGTATTTCCTGACATTGCCTTTCAATTTACCGCCTTGCAGCTTCATGTCATGCCCTCTAGTTTTACAGCTTCCCCGCCTTTGGAAGAGGTTTGTTTGTTCATTATTTCTCTTTAAGTATTTAAAGGTCTGAATCATATCTCCCCTATCCCTCCTCTCCTCCAAAGTGTACATATTTAGGTCTTCAAGTCTCTTCTCATAAGGCTTCTGACACAGTCTGCAAATCATTGTGGTCGCCTTCCTCTGAACAGTTTACATTCTTTTTACATCCTTTGCAAGATACGGTCTCCAAAACTGAACACAGCATTCCAAGTGAGGCCTCACCAGAGACTTATACAGTGGCATTAGTACCCCTACCTTTCTGCTGGTAATTCCTCTTCAAATGCAGCCCAACATCTTCCTGGCTTTTGCCACCGCCTTGTTGCACTGTTTTGCCACCTTGAGATCTACAGAAATAAATCACACCAAGGTCTTTCTCCTGCTCCGTGCACACCAACCTCTCGCCCCCTATTGCGTACATTTGCCTTGGATTCCTGCTACCCAAGTGCATGACACTGCACTTCTGCGCATTAAATCTTAATTGCCAAGCATTAGACCATTCTTCCAGCTTTTGGAGATCTTACCTCATGTTAATCACTCCCTCGGGGGAGTCCACTCTGTTGCAAATTTTCATGTCATCTGCAAAAAGACAGACCTTTCCATTCAGTCCTTCAGCAATATCACTCACAAATACAGTGCTGGGCCCACGACCGAACCCTGAGGCACCCCGCAAATCACCTTCCTTTCATCTGAGTGAGCTCCATTTACCACCACCTTCTGTAGTCTGTCAGTCAACCAATTTCTGATCCAGTTTACCACCTTGGGACCCACCCCAAACTACTGAGTTTATTGATAAGCCTCCTATGAGGGACAGTATCAAAGGCTTTGCTGACAACCAGGAAGATGACATCCATCGCATGCCCCTGATCCAGTTCTCTGGTCATCCAGTCAAAGAACTCAATCAGATTTATTTGGCAAGATCGTCCCTCGGTAAAACCATGCTGCCTCGGATCTTGTAACCCACTGGTTCTGAGAAAGTTCACTATTTGCTCTTTCAGGAGCGTCTCCATTACTTTTCCCACCACCCAGGTAAGGCTCACGGGCCTGTAGTTTGACACTTCTTCGCTGTGACCACTTTTGTGTAGAGGTACGACATCAGCCATTCTCCAGTCCTGAGGAACCTCTCATGTTTCCAAGGATCTGTTGAAAACATCCTTTAATGGACCTGCAAGAACCTCTCTGAGCTCTTTCATTATCCTGGGATGTATCCCATCCAGTCCCATGGACTTGTCCACTTGCAGTTTTGCAAGCTGTTCTAACACCTCATCTTCTCTGAATAGTGTGGTATCTACTTCATTCCCATTTTTATATTTGGGAGTCACAGTTGGTCCTTCTCCAGGATTTTCTTTAGTAAAAACAGAGCAGAAGTATTTGTTTAGCAATTTACGCTTTTTCAATGTCACTTTCCACGAGTCCGTTCCCAGCACTTCTGAGTCCTGCAATTCCACCTCTGATCTTCTTTCTTTCCCGAATATACCTGAAGAAAGTTTTGTCACCACACTTCACGTCTTTAGCCATCTTTTCCTCTGCCTTTGATTTTGCTAGCCTTATTTCTCTTTTTGTCTCCTTGAGTTTGATCCTGTATTCATTTCTGTGTTCCTCTGTTTGCAGGCTTTTGAATTTTGCGAAAGCTGTATTTTTTGCCTTTCTTTGAGCAGCCACTTCTTTGGAAAACTAAATAGGTTTCCTTCTCCTCTTGTTTTTATTTACTTTTCTTACATATTTATCTGTTGCCCCTTTTGTTGCCCCTTTTAGTTTAGCCCATTGCAATTCCACTTCCCTTATCCCCTTCCACCCTGTCAGCTTCTCCTTTAGGTACTCAGCAATTTTATTGAAGTCAGTGTTTTTGAAGTGTAGGACATTGAGCTTGCTATGAATGGACTGGCACCTTGGCTTTTATCTCAAACCACACCGTGTGATGATCACTGTTGCTCACAGGGGCACTCACCCAGACATTTGACACGCTATCACCGTTGGTGAGCACTAAATCCAGCATTGAGCTTTCCCTGGTTGGTTTTATCACCATTTGTCTAAGTAACACATCTTGGATAGTGTCTACAATTTTTTTGCTTCTTTCCAGATTTGCAGAAGGAGTACTCCAATCCACATCGGGTAGATTAAAGTCACCCAATATGATTGCTTCCCCCTTTGTTGATATCTTGGCAATATCAATTTGTTATCTATCTCTTCAATTTGAGTCGGAGGTCTGTAGACTACAGCAGTATGGATGACAGTGCCATCTCCTCTTTGCAACCCGATCCAGAGCGCTTCTTCTTTTCCCCATGTCCCCTGCATTTCAGTAGCTTTAATACAAGGCTACTTCTCCTCCTTTTCCATTTTCTCTGTCTCTTCTGAATAGATTATAGCCAGGTATGGCTATATCCCAATCATGTGATTCATTAAATCATGTTTCTGTAATGGCCACAGAGTCCATGTCCTTTTCCACCATTAGGGCTTCCAGGTCCGCAACTTTGTTGGCTAAACTTTGAGCATTTGTGCTCATTGCTTTCCAGTATTTAACTGGCTTGTGTGTATTTTGCATGACCACTAACGTACTCCGCCCATTAAACCTCCTTCATCCTGATCACTAATATCCCTTCCATTTATTTATTTATTTCACAAGATATGTTATACCACTAATAGAGCACACAACATAGTGGTTTACAAAAAAAAATAAACAGAAACTCTGAAACAAACATAGAAAACACAAAAATCCTCAAACAAGACAGGAGAAAAATGTAAGGAAGGAGGATGTAGAAGCACAAGTAGTTCTCAACCAAGTCCTTAGGACATAAGAACATAAGATATGCCATACTGGGTCAGACCAAGGTCCATCAAGCCCAGTATCCCATTTCCAACAGTGGCCAATCTAGGTCATAAGTACCTAGCAGTCTCCCCAAAATACACAGGTTCCTCAATGCTTGTATTGTGTCAAGCAGTGATATCCTGGGTTCCTTAGGACAGACCTAGCCAGTCAAGTTTTCAGGATGACCACAATAAATAAGCATGATAGAGATTTGCATGCATGGAGGCAGGGCGTGCAAATCAATTTCATGCATATTCATTTTGTTTATCCTGAAAATCTGTCTGGCTAGGTGTGTCCCGAGGAATGGGTTGAGAACCCCTGCAGTAGTATAACAATTTATCCAACCAGAAAGACAGATACCAGAGAAACAAAAGGAGAAAGTGATGGGGGTTGAGAAAGGATACTAAGTTCTGTGAAGAGTTACTAAAGGGGAAAAGATATTTTTACTGGAAGCTTTGCTCAATAAACCAAGGGGGAATATTCAAAGGCATTTACATGTTTGCTGACCAGCAAACCATGTAAATGCCACTCTGTGGAATATTCAGTGGCATTAACACGGTTAGTGCCGTTGAATATCCGCGGGTACTGCCGATGCCCAGTTAGCTTTACAGCAATCTGGGCAGCCTGGATATTCAATGCCAGAGCCTAGATATGGCTCCAGCATTGAATATCCGGGTTTATAGTTCAGCACCAGTGGCTAGCAGCTTTAGCAGCGCTAACAGCTGGTGCTGAATATCGGGCCCCGAATTTTTAGGCCTTCAAAGAATTTTTTTATAAGAAGATTCTAAGTGGAGTTTGGATGAGAGGGTGTTCCAAAGATGGGGAGGCAGGTAACAAAAGGCAGTGGATCTATAGGTCTAAAGGCATAAAATGGTAAAGGGGATGGAAGGATACCCCTATGAGCAGAGGCTAAAAAGGTTAGGGCTCTTCAACCTGGAAAAGAGATGGCTGAGGGGAGATATGATAGATGCAGGGGCGGCCCAAGGGGGGTGCGAGGCCATGTGCGGAGACTCGGTGCGGGGTCTCTTTTGCGTAAGGGACCTCATTTGCATAAATATTTGCATAATGTTACCATACACTAACTTTTAGTAAACATGCCTCTTAATGAGTGTATGGATAAAGAAAGACGAAAAGATTTCAGAGGCACGAAGGGAGAGTTTCTCTCGCAGCTCTGTTAAGCTTGCCGGGGCTGATGGGAAATTTCCCATCAGCCCCGACAGGCTTAACAGAGACACGAGAGGGACACTTTCCCTTCGCGGCTCTTAAAGCCGCAACGAGGAGAGTGATTGAGGCAGGCTCTGCCCGGCAGCCGGGGGGGGGGGGGCCCGCAGGAGACACTTGACTGCAGGAGACACTTCATTCTGCCGCTGCTACAACGGCAGCGACAGCAAGTTTCTTTTTTCTTTTAAAGTGGCTGATGGGCAGAATGTTGTTTGCACGGGGCCCCCTGAAACACGGGGCCCTGTGCAAACAACATTCTTGCTCAATGGACAGGACGGCCCTGGATAGAAGTCTATAAATTAATGAATGGAGTGGAACGGGTAAACGTAGATTGATAGTTTATGTCATCAGAATATAGAAAGACCAGGGGACATGCAATGAAACTAAGTATAACCCATATAAGACTAATAAGAGATAGTATTTTTTTCACTCAACATGTAATCAAACTCTGGAATTCGTTACCGGAGGATGTAGTAAAAGCTGTTAGTATAGCTGGGTTTAAAAAAGATTGGGACAAGTTCTTGGAGGAAAGGTCTATAAACCATTATTAAAAGGGACCTGGGAAATCCACTGCTTGTCTCAATAAAAGCTTTGTGGAACCTGTGTCTTCTGGGGAAAACTCTAGGTACTTGTGACCTGGATTGGCCATTGTTGGAAACAGGACACTGGGCTTCGTCTGACCCATTATGACATATCTTATGTTTTTAAGTTCAGATAACAGCAGCAAAGTAACCATTAAAGTATTAGGGATGTCAAAACTGCAGAGATATTCAAAATGTGCGTTTGTTGTAAATCACAACCTCCGGAGTCTTTCTTAGCCACAGGCAAATAATAAAGATAAGAGATTGGTGGATGAGATTCACTTGGGGTACCCAAAATTTTCAACAAAATACAGATTCCTTCATTACTTTTATTCAGTCTATGGTGCCACCTGGCAAAGGCCCCAATTTCAATAAATAATGGAGCCTTTTTAACCTTCTCCCCACTCTGCAGTGACACTTTCCGTGTCTGGAGTTAATGGTTCCTGCTCTGTTCCTTCTTGTCCCTCTTCTCTTAGGGATATTCCTTCTTGTCCCTCTTCTCTTAGGGAGCTAATTGACCTCCTGGGAGCTCAGTTCGCCTTTCCCTTACTGCTAATCTCAACAGTATACCTCCCCCTGCTCACCTAAAGCTTCCCCTTCTCTTCCTGCCATTGACGCATAACCCCTTGATGAGCAGACAGGCGGGCAGCCTACCACTTGAGTCCACCAATCCCAGGTATGAAATATTAAACCACCTCCCCTTTCCACTCCTTCCTTTGCTTCTCCACTCCTACCCCTAACATGCTGTAACCAAAATCCTCCTCCTTCCCACCCCCCTTCAACACCTTCTTCCATCTCGGGAGGTTGACATTACATAGTTACAATGGAAGGAATAGACAAATCTCTTACTGAAAAAAAACAGTAAATCTGAAAAACACATTTTTTGGGTGAAACCCAAAATCACTCTTTACTTACTAATATATTTTAAATGACCTTTCTTTCTTTCCTGCAGTTGGTAGAAGTTAAGGCCTTGAACAAAAGATATACTTTTCCAACCTTGTGCAAGGAGACTGATGTATAAGCTTTCTGTTTTCCTAACTCCCCTCCCCCAAACTTCAATGAAATCTGAGGGCCCTTAGAAAGCCCGAGCATGCTAGCATGGTTTCCTTATGAGCTTCCTACAACAAGATAAACAGCTTTCAGTCGACAATTCCCTTCTTTTGGGCTCTAATCTCTTTAAGAATTCATAAAGTCAGTGGGTTTATTGATCTGCAGCACTTTAAAAAATGATAGAATTCTCCTCTATTTGATTTCCCAAGTTCAAGAGACATTAAAGTTCCTTTGTAGGTGTTTAACCTTTTCCATATCAGGAGAAAATATAGATCTGCATCCTTTCCACAGCATTCTGTTTTGCATATGGCATTTCAATAATTAAGCTTGAACTATAAACTAGAAGCACCTCAGAAGATGCATAGTTTTTGCTTACCCTGTTGGTCTTAGGGAGTAAAAATATGTCATGTTAATTATGATGCTTACATTTTCAGTGATATCAGGCAGCTAAAAGACATTACTTTATCTTGCACTCTTCAGTATCATTTAAACCAGCTTTTGTTTTTTTTTTCAATTTAGGCCTTCTTTATGGCAACTTTCCTAATTTATATTTTTATGACAAATTGTTATATCTTCACTTTATGAGCTGATACGCTGTGAACTTTCATATATTCTGTGTCTATAAGAAAACAAAATATTGATTGATCAGGTCTCTGTTCACATATTGAAGTTGTATTTTCATGAATTAGGAAATATATGTATCATGTCACAAACATAATCTTGGGGCATAGTTGCTAAAGGTTAACACACATTACTGGAGTTAATAATGCACATTAAGTACTACTCAGTCCACAGAAACAAAAGAGCTGTGGTCACTTGATGCAGGTTTTTTTCATTAACATGCATTAAAACCTTTAGTAAACAAAAATACAATGTGTGCCTTTGAGCCAGTTCTGACACCTGGTGACCCAGAAACTCCTGGGTTTTCTTGGCAGTGTCACTGGAAGTAAACTGCCAGGCCCTTCTTCCAAGGCCACAAGGAGTGCTAGTGGGAATTGAACCATGGTTGCTTGATTACCAAGGCAGCGTTTGAACCACTAGGCTACTCCTCCTTTAGTAAACATGCCCCTAATATTTCAAATTATTCGATTATGTTCCTCCCACCTCGTGTTTAACTATTACTGCAGATGTGTGGCAGAAGACTAGCCTTAAGTAAAAAGTTATGATTATAAATCTTGAACACTAACCTGATTAAAAATGTAAATAATTTTTTTGGAACACCATAAAGTTCTTTTTACTAAAGTGTGTTAGGCTTTTGCAGATAATGCAGCAAATAAAGAGCAGAGAGCAGAGTATTAACTGCAAAAGCCATGGATTATCTGCTGGGGTATACAGAGCTTTCTCCATCAGATAATGCACCAAAATTGCAAAGAGTATGCTGTGGCAGCCATTGAGGTGGCGTTATGAGTAGGGTTGCCAACTTTTTCACCGAGAAAAACCCGACACCTGTGGCTCGCCATGCTCCACCCATTCTCCGCCCCTAGTCCCACCCCTGCCCCGCCCCCAGCCCCACCCACAAAAATTACCGAGGATACGTGTAGGCTAACTTCCTTGGTCAGATAATAATTAAACTGGGAACCCCAAAATCCAAACATGAAATGTACAACACTGGAGAAATAAAACTATAAAGTAATTTCCTCTTGCACTAAACAAAAACGCAAAGATGTTAGCAATACACACTTCCCAGACCAGACATATTCCAGTTAATAAATTCAAAATAAAAAGTATTTTTCTACCTTCTGTTTGGGCATTTTTTCAGTTGCAATTGCTCCAGTCACTTTCTTCTGGTTTCTTCGTGTCTTCGGCGAGCTATCCATTTGTCCTTTCTTCTCTTTAGATGTTTTCCATTCTCTCTCTATTTCTGCTTTAACATACTGATTGTTTCCCTTTTGCTCTTTCCCCCAATTCTTTCCTTATTCCTTTATCATCCATTTAAATTTCACCCTTCCATTTTCAAGCCCCTCTTACTCTCCCATTACCCAGCCCATCATAGACTTTTCTTCCACACAAAATATTTTTTCCCCTCTCCATTCTCATTCCCCATCCATTCTAGTCCTCCCCCAAAATCAGTTCCCTTATAGTTCTAGACCCACCCAGCATCCACTCCCTTCTAGTCCCATTCTCCCATGCCCCACATCAGCCCATTTCCAGTCCTATTCTAGCTCTTCATCAGCCCATTTCCAGTGCTAGCCCTCACATCACAGGCCATTTCCAGTCCAAGCCCCCCCCCCAATCACAGCCCATTTCCTGTCCAAGTCCCCCATCACAGCCTATTTCCAGTCCTAGGGCCCCCCACCATCACATCCCATTTACAGTCCGAGTCCCCCTGCACCATCACAGCCCATTTGCAGTCCTAGTTCCCCCCCCCCACCATCACAGCCCATTTGCAGTCCAAGTTACCCCACATTGCCCTTTTCATGTCCAGGTCCCCCTCCCCCTCACAACCCATTTCCAGTCCATGTCCCCCCCCCCCCATAGCCCTTTTACAGTTCAGGTCCCCCCCCATCACAGCCCATTTCTTTCCAGTCCAAGTCCGCCCCCATAGCCCTTTTCCGGTCCAGGTCCCCCTCCCCATCACAACCCATTTCCAGTGCATGTCACCCCCCCCATAGCCCTTTTACAGTTCAGGTCCCCCCCCCATCACAGCCCATTTCTTTCCAGTCCAAGTTACCCCCCCCCATAGCCCTTTTCCAGTCCAGGTCCCCCTCCCCATCACAACCCATTTCCAGTCCATGTCCCCCCTAGCCCTTTTACAGTTCAGGTACCCCCCCCCCCCATCACAGCCCATTTCTTTCCAGTCCAAGTCCGAACCCCATAGCCCTTTTCCGGTCCAGGTCCCCCTCCCCATCACAACCCATTTCCAGTCCAAGTCCCCCCCCCATAGCCCTTTTACAGTTCATGTCCCCCCCCCCCATCACAGCCCATTTCTTTCCAGTCCGTCCCCCCCCCATAGCCCTTTTCCGGTCCAGGTCCCCCCCCCCCAATCACAGCCCATGCAGTCCTTGCCCCCCCCGACCAGCACCGCGGCTGTCTGAGAGGCTTCAGAGGGAGCCGGGTAAGCTCGCGCGAGGCCCCGGCTCCCTCTGTACAGCCGCCAGCGTGAAAAGCCTTTTCCTTCACGCTGGCAGCTGTATCTGTAAAGCTGCGATTGCTGGGAAAGGTTAAAGGCAATACCCTTTAACCTTTCCCAGCATTCGCGGCTTCACGCTGGCAGCTGTACAGAGGGAGCCTGGGCCTCGCGCGAGCTTACCTTGCTCCCTCTGAAGCCCTCCGGTGTGTGGGCCGGCCCTGGGTGGGGGTTGGGTGGGGGCCCTGGGACACTCTCCCTTCGCGAATCTGAAAGCCCTTGCAGAGGTGCTCAGCGGGCAGAGGGGGCCCCGCAGGACACTCCATTCTGCTGCTGCCGCGGCGGCAGCGGCAGCAGCCAGCTTTTTTTTGTTTTTTTTAATTTCCCTGAGCCGATGTGGGGGGGTTAGGACTGGTAATGGCCTGGGCTATGGAGGGGGTTATGGACGTGACTTGAGGTGGGCTGTGGGTTGATGGGGGTTAGGACAGGAAATGGGCTGATGGGGAGGGGTTAGGACTTGAGGTGGGCTGTTGGGGGGATTAGGACTGGTAATGGGCTATGGGGGGTTAAGACTGGTAATGGGCTGTGGGCTGATGGGGCCTGTCTGGAAATGGGGTGATGGGGGGTTAGGACTGGTAATGGGCTGGGGGGGGCTAGGACAGGAAATGGGCTATTGGGGGGGGGCTAGGACAGGAAATGGGCTGATGGGGAGGGGTTAGGACTTGAGGTGGGCTGTTGGGGGGGGTCAGGACTGGTAATTTATTTATTTATTTATTTATTTATTTACAGTCTCTTATATACCGCACTATTCAGCATCAGCGCGGTTTACATGGAACAAAATGCTCAGTACAGTTAACATGTATGAGTTTACATATAACAGGGAACAAAAACTTGGATAACAGGGGTAAACTATTTACAAAACTTATTTCATGGAGTCATGATCAAGGATGTTGCATAGAAAACAATTCACTTCATAGGTCTGAGTATCCACATGGTGCGATGATTGTGATACTATAGATTTGACTAAGAATGGTATCGGGGGTGTCTTGAAGCTTGTCAGACGGATGCCTGGGTGAGAATGTTCACAGTCTTGGCAAAGGCATATATCAATATGATTTGCAAGGGATTGTGGGAAATGCAGTCCATTCACACCAGACACAGCCGCTCACAATAATTAGTTGTGCTTGAGTGTAAAGCCAATAAGATATTTATTTATGGGGTTATTTCTCCCAACACAGATATGCTTGGTAGCACATAAAACAGGATACTTGCTTTCAGTGTTAAACTCAGAAAAACAAAATCAGGAAAACAACAGTTGAACTTGTCAGGCAATCAAATCAAAAGAATAAAGACCTGGTTGGTAACAAACTGGTCTTTTCTGTAGGCTCTAGCTAATATTTCTTAGCAGTGCATCAAACAACAAGCAAAACCCACAAAGAAGGGAAAAAACTGTTCTTTTCAGGTTAACGTCTTATATCTTCACACATAGACTCAGAAGTGATTTCCTCAGAGCTCACAAGCAATTAGGTAAGGCTCAATTGCTAGCAGTTACCCAGCTGAAACCCCTTAGCTGGCTTGCTTTCTACTGCGTGGCTCAAATCCTATTCAGGAGCTTTTCTGAGTAGATTAAAGAACAAGTTTGTATTTCTTTGTGATGGTTGTTGTACTTTGTAACAGAAAATTACCAAAGGAGTTTAGACAGAGAGCAATCCATGTATTCACAGCCTGTATCTAAGACTTATCCCCCTTCTTCAACAATCATGGGTTCAATATCATGGATTGGCACAGAGGAATTTCTCAATGGAGCACTCTCAGGAGAATACTTGTTTCCCTGCTGTCTTTCAAGATTATATCTAGGGCATAGATCAGTGTTCATACCTGAGCTTCCATTGCTGTTAGAGTTCCTCTCTAAATAGCCTGGCCAGTATGTAGTCCAGTTCTTATGTCCAGCCTTCCAATCCAGATCCCTGGACACTGGATCTCTCTTCACATACCTTCTGGCACGGGTCTTAGGGTCCCTTCCACGTGCATCCGTCTCCCCCACAGGTACCGTCTGGAGATTCCTAGCTCTGCAGCACCATTCCTCTGGCTTTCCCCAGTCCAATGGTGTAAGCTTGCCTTTTGAATGCCTTCCAGTATACGTACTGCTCTGGACTCCTTTAGACCTCCCAAATGCTTTTCTCTTCTTTCTTCCAAAGGGTTTCTTGCCCTCTCTGTCCGTCCGCTCTGGCATCTGCTTCTGATGATCCTCCAGATGATGAAGCTGTCCAAGATGAATCTGAGGATCTCCCAGATGAAACTGAGGATAATTCTCTGTAGAATAAACTCTACCTTTATTCTGCTTTGATGAGTGCTCCACCCTAGCACAGCGCAGCTGTGCTGAATCAGGCCCTGCCCTTTGAGATGAGTGCTTGGGGACTACCCCATAGCCCTCCTGATTGAACACACGTTTCCCCACTTCAGCTCCTCTAATGGCTGTTGGAATCCTGGTGCATTCTGGGACTGGTAGTCTTTTATAGAAAAATTCTGTTTTCTTATTTCTACCAGAACTGACAGGTTGCTTGTTCAGAGTCACTTCACCTTTGCTATAGCTCCTTCCTGAGCTATGATAAGCTTCCTTATCACAAGTTCTAGGGGAAGCAGTTGGGCTCTATGAGGTACTTGTTGAAGAGGTGGGTTTTGAGGGCTTTCCTAAACTGTGGTAGGTTCTTAATAGCCCGGATCTCATGGGGTATTGCATTCCAGTATCTTGGGGCACTGAGAATGAAGGCCCTGTTGGCTGTCGATTTGGTGCAAACCGTAAGTGCCTTCGGGACTTTTAGGGAGTTTATAGCTGTGGATTTTCTTATTCTATTTGGGGATGTGGAATGGATGAGGGAGGTTAAGGATGCAGGTGAGAGATTGTGAACAGCTTTAAAAGTGATTATCAAGGTCTTTAAAACAATTCTTGCATGAATGGGTAGCCAATGTAGCTGTATCAGCAGAGGCGTCACGTGGTCGCTCCTGGAGGCTCCGTGGAGGACTCTTGCTGCCGCATTCATGGCTAGCTGCAGCGGGTTTAACGTAGATTGGGGAAGACCTTGTAATATGGCATTGGCATAGTCAAAATGAGGAATGACCAACGCCTGGAAAAATGTCCGAAAATCATGGGCTATGGGGGGTTAGGACTGGTAATGGGCTGTGGGCTGATGGGGGGTTAGGACTGGTAATGGGCTATGGGGGTTAGGATTGGTAATGGGCTATGGGGGGGTTAAGACTGGTAATGGGCTGTGGGCTGATGGGGGCTGTCTGGAAATGGGGTGATGGGGGGTTAGGACTGGTAATGGGCTATGGGGTGTTAGGATTGGTAATGGGCTATGGGGGTTTAGGAATGATAATGGGCTATGGGGGTGGGGCTAGGACAGCAAATGGGCTGATGGGGAGGGGTTAGGACTTGAGGTGGGCTGATGGGGTTAGGACTGGTAATGGGCTGTGGGCTGATGGGGGGTTAGGACTGGCAGTGGGCTATGGGGGGCTGACTGGAAATGGGCTGATGGGGTTAGTACTGGAAGTGGGCTGATGGGTTAGGACTGGAAGTGGGTTGATGGGGGGCTAGGACTGGTAATGGGTTGGGGGGTTGCTAGGACTGGAAATGGGCTGAGTGGAAGGGGAGGCTTGAACGGCAAATAGCTGATGGGGACAGAGACTTGGAATGGAAATGGGCTGAGTGGAAGGGGGGGCTTGAACTGCAAATAGCTGATGGGGAGGGGGCTTGGAATGGAAATGGGCTGTGAGGGAAGGGAGCTAGGACTGGAAATGGGCTGATGGAACAGCTAGGATAAGACTGGAAATGGGCTGTTGGGGGGAGCTAAGATTGGAAATGGGCTGTGGTGGGGGCGAATTGAAATGGACTCATGGAGGGGCTAGAACTGGAAGTAGGCTCATGGGGGGGCTTGGACTGGAATTGGGCTGAGTGGAGGGGAGTTAGGATTTGACATGGGCTGATGATGGGGCTAGGAAATGACTAGAAATGGGCTGATGGGGGGCTAGGATTGGAAATGAGCTGATGAAGGGACTCGGACTGGAAATGGATGGGGGAGCTAGGACTGGAAATGGGCTGATGGGGGGCTAGGACTGGAAATGGGCTGATGCAGGGACTAGAAGGGAATGGATGCTGGGTGAGGCTGGAACTAGAAGGGAGCTGATGTTGGGGAAGGATTAGAATGGGATGGGGCTGGGAGAGTAAAATGGAGAGAGGAGAAATATTTTGTGTGGGAGGGATGAAAAATCTACAATTGGCCTGGTATTGGGAGAGTAAGTGGGGATTGAGGATGGAGGGGTAAAATTTGAGTGGATGAAATAGTAATGAGGGAAAGAGCAAAAGGAGAAAGATTAGTATGTTAAAGCAGATGTAGAGAGAGAGAGAATGGAAAAAAAACTAGAAGAGAGAAGAAAGGACAAATGGACAGCAGACGATGGAGAGTTAGCAGAAAACATGAAGAAACCAGAAGAAAGTGGCTGGAGCAATTGCAACTGAAAAAAAATGCACAAAAGGTAGAAAGATATCTCTTTATTTTGAATTTATTTACTGGAATATGAAAGCTCTGGGAAATGTGCATCATTAACGTCTGCGCTTTGTTTGGTACAAGAGGAAATTAATTTATAGTTTTATTTCTACAGTGGTGTTGTACATTCCAAGTTTGGCTTTTGGGGTTCCCAGTTCAATTATTGCCTTCCTGTTTCTAAATTGTGATTCCTTGTTTGGTGATGGTCTATGTTCTGCATGTGTAACTGAGCTGAGGTATTCTGTTTATGTAATTCCTATTTGACATTGCCACTTGTTCTCTTTCCCCAGTATTCTCTGAAATGTATTGGTTTAATATTTGCAGTGTTGCCTTTTGATAGGTAGGGTATGGTGCTTTGTGAGTCCTGGTAATGCTGTCAGGATACGGCGGGTTTGCTATGGGTTCTAAATGCCCCAAAAAATCACCAAAACAAACCACAAGAAAATTAAATTAAACAAAATTATTTTTGTCGGATGTTTTCAGGAAAGGAACATTGTATCAAAATTATGCTCACCACACAGTCACATCCATTTTATTATAAAACTTTGAAAAACTTCACTTAGCTTGATCAATTGCAGACTACTCAGGCACGCTCAGGCACGACGTGCATGTTTCGGGTGAAAACCCTGTTTCAAGTGCCGCCATTAGTAAATTCATCTGTCTTCTGAAACGCCGGAACCAGCTGTTTCCTCAAAAAGGGTCTGATACTTTTTTGAATGGCCATCAATCGCTGTCAATCATACAGCCTACCAATGAAACACTAGGAGCACCCCACCAATCAGGGGAACCCCGGATCACCAGTGGCGTCAAACAAACACTGAGCCAATCAATCTCTTTGTTAAGACCATCAGGATATACTGTTTGTAAATGGAAGATCCAACGTTGCTCACAACTTTGCAATTTGTTGATACGATTTCCACCTCGCGGATCCGGAGGAATGTGATCAATGATCGTCCATCGTAAATCCATGAAAACATGACCTGTAGTCAAACAGTGTTCAACCATTGGAGCTGTCAGTATTTCCTGACGAAGGCGAGAAGCATGTTCACTCAATCTCTGCTTGATTTTCCGAGTCGTTCTACCCACGTAAACTAAAGGGCATGGACGGTGAATTAAATATACAACAAAACTCGAATCACAATTTGTGTTCCATCGCCGTCGGAATTGCTGATCCGTTCCCGGACAAGTCCATTCAACCCCTGTCAACGTTAGAGAACAATAGGTGCATTTACCACACTCAATATGACTTCCATGAAGATTAACAGGTGAAGGGGGCCGATCTTTTGTCACAGTTGAGCGTGCCAATAAATCCCCCAAGTTGGCACCTCGCGTAAAGGCTATCATCAGGGGTTTCTGAAAGCAAGGATGTAAATTCAAAATAGACCAATGTTTCTGAAGGATATTAACTATTCCTGTGCTAGAATTCATATAAGGCAAAATGCCCACTGTCTGTGAAGGAGCCTGTTCCACATTTCCAACCGGCCTGTTCTCAGAAAATAGCCATTCCCGATGTGTATATAATGCACGACAGTAGGCTAATTTGATCACTTTAGACGGATAACCCCTCTCAGAAAGCCGAGTACGTAACTCATGCGCATGTAGTTTAAAATCCTTGATCGAGGAGCAGATTCTCCGCAACCGGAGGAACTGACCGTATGGCAAACCTCGTCTTAATGGAAAAGGATGGAAACTCTGGTACTGTAATAAACTATTGCGTTGAGTTGGTTTCCGGTACAACGAAGTACGGAAATGACCCTCTTCCCAATAAATTGTGATATCAAGGAAATCGATCTGATGGTTATTAATCTGAGCTGTAAACTTCAAGTGAGACTTCAAACCATTAAGCCAATCCAAAAATTGCTGTAAACCTTCTAAGGTACCCATCCATAGAAAAAAGATATCGTCCAGGAAACGTTTCCAAAATTTTACAAGACAGCGGTCTCGTCAACAGGCCAATCAATAGTAGTAAATTTGACATCTACTTCTTTGCCTTTTGCCTATGAACGGTTACTCAATTTGGGTCTTTCATATGTGCCTATGGTAAAATATGATCCCTTTAAAATGCGGGTATATTTGCATAAGTTCTTTCGGCAGTTACGTATTACACACTTTTTTTCTGATAAGCCTGTTAGGTCAGACAGCTCTGTGGTGTACCCTAAATCAACCTGGATACCCTCTGATGTTTTAGACCCTGCTCTTAATACCTTTCAGCTGTTGGTTCTGCGGGACATAGGTGTTTTTGAAAAACAATTGCGTTCGGCTTGGGTTAATTTAAATAAGGAAGATTGGGGAGCTTTAAGACAACTGCAACAGGATTCCACCTTTACTGTTCGGAGAGCCGACAAGGGTGGTGCCATTGTGGTTTATTCCACGGAGAATTATCTACAATTGTTGAAGATACATTTATCGGATACAGCTACTTACCGTGTATTACCTTGTGATCCTACTCCGGATTTGATGGTGATAATTAAAACATTGATGGCTGATGCGTTGGTCAAAGGATGGATTACCTATAAAGAACATCGATTTTTGGTGAATACATCCCCAACAGTTCCCATCTTGTACTTAGTTCCAAAAGTTCACAAGTCTATTACTTCTCCACCAAGTCGCCCTATTGTTTCTTGCAGGGGCTCATTACTGGAACCTCTCTCTCAATTCTGCGACATCTTCCTTAAAAAAGAGGCTATTCAGGTCACTTCATATATACGTGATACTACACAATTTCTTCAACAATTGGAAGTTTTGGAGATCCCTATATGTAAATTTCAAATGGTAACACTTGATGTTGCCGCCTTATATACAAATATTGATCAAACTGAGGCTTTACAACTGCTACAGTCGAAATTTACAACGGCTCCTTCACGTCTCCCACGACATTTTCTGATTGAGTTAATCTCGTTAGTATTGACCAAAAATTATTTTTTGTCACAGGGAAGGTTTTACATACAAACATATGGGATTGCCATGGGGGCTTCGGCAGCGCCATCTATTGCCACCCTCTATATGGCAGCTTTTGAGGAACAATATCTATATCCTTCAGAATTTTTTCAATATGTAAAATTTTGGAAACGTTTCCTGGACGATATCTTTTTTCTATGGATGGGTATCTTAGAAGGTTTACAGCAATTTTTGGATTGGCTTAATGGTTTGAAGTCTCACTTGAAGTTTACAGCTCAGATTAATGACCATCAGATCGATTTCCTTGATATCACAATTTATTGGGAAGAGGGTCATTTCCGTACTTCGTTGTACCGGAAACCAACTCAATGCAATAGTTTATTACAGTACCAGAGTTTCCATCCTTTTCCATTAAGACGAGGTTTGCCATACGGTCAGTTCCTCCGGTTGCGGAGAATCTGCTCCTCGATCAAGGATTTTAAACTACATGTGCATGAGTTACGTACTCGGCTTTCTGAGAGGGGTTATCCGTCTAAAGTGATCAAATTAGCCTACTGTCGTGCATTATATACACATCGGGAATGGCTATTATCTGAGAACAGGCCGGTTGGAAATGTGGAACAGGCTCCTTCACAGACGGTGGGCATTTTGCCTTATATGAATTCTAGCACAGGAATAGTTAATATCCTTCAGAAACATTGGTCTATTTTGAATTTACATCCTTGCTTTCAGAAACCCCTGATGATAGCCTTTACGCGAGGTGCCAACTTGGGGGATTTATTGGCACGCTCAACTGTGACAAAAGATCGGCCCCCTTCACCTGTTAATCTTCATGGAAGTCATATTGAGTGTGGTAAATGCACCTATTGTTCTCTAACATTGACAGGGGTTGAATGGACTTGTCCGGGAACGGATCAGCAATTCCGACGGCGATGGAACACAAATTGTGATTCGAGTTTTGTTGTATATTTAATTCACTGTCCATGCCCTTTAGTTTACGTGGGTAGAACGACTCGGAAAATCAAGCAGAGATTGAGAGTGAACATGCTTCTCGCCTTCGTCAGGAAATACTGACAGCTCCAATGGTTGAACACTGTTTGACTACAGGTCATGTTTTCATGGATTTACGATGGACGATCATTGATCACATTCCTCCGGATCCGCGAGGTGGAAATCGTATCAACAAATTGCAAAGTTGTGAGCAACGTTGGATCTTCCATTTACAAACAGTATATCCTGATGGTCTTAACAAAGAGATTGATTGGCTCAGTGTTTGTTGACGCCACTGGTGATCCCGGGGTTCCCCTGATTGGTGGGGTGCTCCTAGTGTTTCATTGGTAGGCTGTATTGATTGACAGCGATTGATGGCCATTCAAAAAAGTATCAGACCCTTTTTGAGGAAACAGCTGGTTCCGGCGTTTCAGAAGACAGATGAATTTACTAATGGCGGCACTTGAAACAGGGTTTTCACCCGAAACGTGCACGTCGTGCCTGAGCGTGCCTGAGTAGTCTGCAATTGATCAAGCTAAGTGAAGTTTTTCAAAGTTTTATAATAAAATGGATGTGACTGTGTGGTGAGCATAGTTTTGATACAATGTTCCTTTCCTGAAAACATCCGACAAAAATAATTTTGTTTAATTTAATTTTCTTGGGGTTTGTTTTGGTGATTTTTTTGGGTAGTTTATTTTTTTCACCAAATGGTTAGGGTTTTGTTGTTGATGGGTTCTAAATGGGCAGCGTTTGTAGTAGTTCCTAATGTGCCTGGCAGTTGGCACTGGATTATAATAATGTAGAAATCTTTTAGTCTTTCTTTATCCATACACTCATTAAGAGACATGTTTACTAAAAGTTAGTGTATGGTAACATTATGCAAATATTTATGCAGATAAGGCCACTTATGCAAATGAGGCCCCGTACCGAGTCTCCGCACATGGCCCCGCACCCCCCTTGGGCCGCCCCTGATCCTCTGGTAACAAATTCCAGAGTTTGATTACATGTTGAGTGAAAAAATATTTTCTCTTATTAGTCTTAAATAGGTTACCCTGTAGTTTCATTGCATGTCCCCTAGTCTTTTTATATTCTGATGACGTAACCAATCGATCTTTGTTTACCCATTCCACTCCATGCATTCATTTATAGACCTCTATCATATCTCCCCTCAGCCGTCTCTTTTCCAGGTTGAAGAGCCCCAACCTTCTTAGCCTCTCTTCATAGGAGTATCCTTCCATCCCTTTACCATTTTGGTGGCTCTTCTCTGCACCTTTTCTAATAACGCTATATCCTTTTTAAGATACGGCGACCAGAATTGTACACAATATTCAAAGTGCGGTCATACCATGGAACGATACTGAGGCATTATAATATCCTTTGTTTTATTTTCCATTCCTTTCCTTATGATACCTAGCATTTTATTTGCTCTCTTTGCCGCCACTGCACATTGGACAGAGGGTTTCAACATGTTATCCACGATGACGCCTAAGTCTTTTTCCTGGGTAGTGGTTCCCAATGTGGAACCTTGCATCGTGTAACCATAGTTGGGGTTGTTCTTTCCTAGGTGTATAACTTTGCACTTGTCCACATTAAATTTCATCTGCCATTTGGATGCCTAGTCTTCCAATTTATCAAGATCCTCTTGCAATTTTCCACAATCCTCATGGGTTTTAACAACTTTAGTTTTGTGTCATCTGCATATTTGATAACCTTACTCGTTATTCCCTTTTCCAGGTCATTTATGACTATGTCAAAAAGCAACAGACCCAGCACAGATCCCTGGGGTACTCCACTATTCACCTTTTTCCATTGGGAAAATTGGCCATGCATTATTTGAGTTTTAACATAAATGATTTGAAACTTTTATGGACATCAAGAAAGGATGCATTCTAACATGCTATTGCAGGTTTGGGGGCCAATGCAACATGTTGAAAACACTAGTCCCCATTGAGCTGTAGTTAAATTACTGTGGGCTTGATCTTTCCATTTGCTTCTACAGAAAATGTGACTTATGGGTGGGGACACTCCCATTGATACATGTAGTGCTATAAATTGGAAGCACATCCAAAGCATGGCTGAGGGCTGCAGAATATTTTGGTAATATAAGGTGTTTATTGCAAACCAGCTGTCCTAATATCAAGAGCATCAGCCATCCGCAAACTATTGAAGGACCTACTCATGCTGGGAAGAGTTGTGGCAAGTGCCTTGGACGGCAGAGAGGCAGGGGTGAAAATGTATCTTTCATTAAAAGACCACTCTGCTGTGACTGCCTGAGGATGAGATACTAATCACGAGGTATCAACTGAGCTCCAAGGCTATTGTGGGTCTCTATGACTTTTTACTGCTCACCAGCCATTTCCATGCCATTCTGCGCTCTTGAAGCTATTAGAGGCATTTCACCTACTGAACTCTGGTTCCTGCCAGAGTATATAGATTCAGGAGTGATATGCAGAAATATTTCTTTAAGGAAAGAGTGGTGGATCTGTGGAATAGTCTCCCAATGGAGGTGGTAGAGATGAGGACGATATCTGATTTAAAAAAAAACCTGGGACAAACACAGAGGATCTCTAAAGAAAAAAAGGGGACTGTTGTAGTTGTTGGTATGGAAGGACAGACTAGATAGGCCAGGTGGTCTTTTTCTGTCGTCATTTTTCTATGTTTCTATATAAGCCACTCTGGCTGGGATATCACATACAACCTTCAGCAAGTGATTCCATCAGGTTCTGAGAACCATGCTGTGAAACATCACTACTACTACTACTACTGATCATTTGCCTAGCACCAAAAGGCTTACACATCAGGATCTATTTTCACTTCCAAGGGCAGAGGGAAATGATTGGTACACCAATCAACCTTTTATGGAGAGGCCAGGATGCCCAACATGCTAAGTGCCATATACTGTACCTATGTGGCACTTGTGCCACACGGGGATAGGAGGAGACCTACTTAAACTGTAAGTACTACAATTCTGTTAATGTGCAGGTAGTGTATGATGCCCATATGATCATAAGGAACATGGTGCTGAGGTTTCTGGGCAGCATACATGACTCCTACATCCTGTGTCAGTCTGCCTAGTTCAGACAGTTTGAGGAGGGATAATATAAATTAGGATGGATACCTGCTCTGTAAGTTATTTTCTGTCCTATTCCAGTCATATCCATGATTGATTAAGACATGAATAGGGCTCCAAAGATCCTTCAGGCAAGAGTCTGGCCAAACCACAAGCCTTCAAGATGCATGGACATACTATCTGCACAATGTTTAAAGCTTCCAGCTTTCACCCATATTTGCACAACTGTGAGAAGGGCAGGAATAAGGTTTAGGCAAACTGAGCATATACATAGGGTCCAAACATTTTGTGGTGTTCTGTCAGACATGCTAATTCATTGAGTCAAAATGTAGATTTTTGTCTTGGTAAGTCAGCTGCCACCCAGAAGAAGAACGGAGGCAGGCCTGAGCTATTTCCACCTGTGTAAATCTGTTTATCCTCTCAATACCATGTGCGTAGTCTTACAGTTGGCCAGGGAAGTTGGAAAGTAATGCTTCCTACCTGCTGTTTCCATCCCTGCAGTTTAGACTGTGAGGGCCATGTGGTCTCACAAGACCAGACAGCTCCACCTGCAGAAGAAAGTTGGTTAAGGAGGAGGCAGCAGTAGGTAAGAAGCACTGCTTACTGACTCCTGCCTACTGGGGGCGGGAAGTATAGAAACATGGACAGCAATTGAAGATAAAGACCATTAGGCCTATCCACTCTGCCCATATGAAGTTCTTATGGATAGGCATGCACGTATGCTGTGGAGGGATGGAAGATGATGGTACAATGGTTCAAAGGGATTATGTTGTTCTAGCATCATGGTCAAAATAGCTGGATGAATCTAATACTATACGAGGAAGGAATTATAGTGTTTCCATTCCTCACATGGCAGACATGTTGAGAGAAGGAGGACTATCCAGTGCAAGTCTAATCCTCTCACCTCTCAAATTCAGCAGTCATAAGCACTGGGGTAATAGGCAAAGGCCCATGTAATAACAAACTCTAGATTATGAACACTGACGTTGCTGTTGACCGTTCCATCTCTGTAGGTGAAGAATAAATGCTAGGCCATATCAAAGCATCATTAAGCATATCACACCATCACCAATATAATTGTAGTCTGGATAGGGCTGAATTTATGTCCTAGTGCCCATAGCTAATATAGTAACATAGTAAATGATGGCAGATAAAGACCAGTATTGTCCATCCAGTCTGCCCAGTAAGATGGCAAGAGTAGGTGCACCTGCTGCTCTGTGCAGGCCACCCCTCCCCATGTCTTTGTTCAGGGGTGAACCCACTGCTCCATGTAGGACACCACTATTTGTTGAGAAATTAGATAGTTCCATTTATTTTAATTTTATCCTGTTGCTGTAAAGGGATCCACTGTGTCTGTCCCATGCCATTTTGAATTCTATCACTGTGTTTGCCCCCCACCACTACCATCAGGAGGGCATTCCAAGCATCCACCACCCTTTCAGTAAAAAGTATTTCCTGACATTGCCTTTCAATTTACCACCTTGCAGCTTCATGTTATGCCCTCTAGTTTTACAGCTTCGCCGTCTTTGGAAGAGGTTTGTTTGTTCATTATTTCTCTTTAAGTATTTAAAGGTCTGAATCATATCTCCCCTATCCCTCCTCTCCTCCAAAGTGTAAATATTTAGGTCTTCAAGTCTCTTCTCATAAGGCTTCTGACGCAGGCTCCAAATCATTTTGGTTGCCTTCCTCTGAACAGTTTCCAGTCTTTTTACATCCTTTGCAAGATATGGTCTCCAAAACTGAACACAGTATTCCAAGTGAGGCCTCACCAGTGACTTATACAGTGACATTAGTACCTCTTCCTTTCTACTGGTAATTCCTCTTTGTATGCAGCCCAACATCCTCCTGGCTTTTGCCAATGCCTTGTCGCACTGTTTTGCCACCTTGAGGTCTTCAGAAATAATCACACCAAAGTCCTTCTCCTAATCTGTGCACACCAACCTCTCACCCCCTATCGCGTACATTTGCCTTGGATTTCTGCTACCCAAGTGCATGACACTTCACTTCTTCACATTAAATCTTAATTGCCAAGCATTAGACCATTCTTCCAGCTTTTGTAGATCTTTTCTCATGTTAACCACTCCCTCAGGGAGTCCACTCTGTTGCAAATTTTCGTGTCATCTGCAAAAAGACAGACTTTTCCATTCAGTCTTTCAGCAATATCACTCACAAATACATTGAACAGTACCGGGCCCAGGACCGAACCCTGGTGCACCCTGCTAATCACCTTCCTTTCATCCGAATGAGCTCCATTTATCATCACCTTCTGTCGTCTGTCAGTCAATCAATTTCTGATCAAGTTTACCACCTTGGGACCCATCCCCATACTACTGAGTTTATTGATAAGCCTCCTACAAGGAACAGTATCAAAGGCTTTGCTGAAATCCAGGTAGATGGCATCCATTGCATGCCCCTGATCTAGTTCTCTGGTCACCCAGTCAAAGAACTCAATCAGATTTCTTTGGCAAGATCGTCCTTTGGTAAAACCATGTTGCCTCGGATTTTGGAACCTGTTGGTTTTGAGTTAGTCCACTATTCACTCTTTCAGGAGCATCTCCATTACTTTTCCCGTCACCGAGGTAAGGCTCACGGGCCTGTAGTTTGTCACTTCTTTCCTGTCACCACTTTTGTGAAGAGATACCACATCAGCTACTCTCCAGTCCTGAGGAACTTCTCCTGTTTCCAAGGATCTGTTGAAAACATCCTTTAACGGCCCTGCAAGAACCTCTCTGAGCTCTTTCAGTATCCTGGGATATATCCCATCTGGTCCCGTGGCCTTGTCCACTTTCGGTTTCGCAAGTTGTTCTAACACATCATCTTCTGTGAATGGTGTGCTATCTACTTCATTCCCATTTTTATATTTGGGAGTCACAGGTTGTCCTTCTCCAGGATTTTCTTTAGTAAAAACAGAGCAGAAGTATTTGTTTAGCAATTTTGCTTTTTCAATGTCACTTTCCACGAGTCTGTTCCCAGCACTTCTGAGTCCTACAATTCCACCTCTGATCTTCTTCCTTTCCCGAATATACCTGAAGAAAGTTTTGTCGCTACACTTCACATCTTTAGCCATCTTTTCGTCTGCCTTTGATTTTGCTATCCTTATTTCTCTTTTTGTCTCTATGAGTTTGATCCTGTATTCATTTCTGTGTTCCTCTGTTTGCAAGCTTTTGAATTTTGTTAAAGCTATGTTTTTTGCCTTTATTTGAGATACTATGTCTCTTCTGAGCCTGACACTGGCTTCTTGCCCTCTGCCAATGGAGAAAGAAGTGTTCCATGCTTCCCTACCCTCTTATCTTCACTGGCAGCAGTAGTAAATGCATTGTAAAGATTCAGCATGGGGTCTGCAAGCGCTCTCATTCTGGACAGCTCCTATGGTGCTCCATCCCTCCTTTTTCACATGTGCAAGAAGGGAGCAGGACATCACAGGGCCTGTCTAGAGCATAAGACTTGCAGACTCCAGGTGGAATCTTTACAGTGTGCTTGCTGCTGCTGTCATGGCTGCAGGGCCAGGGCGGTCGGCCTAGATTGAGGTAAGGCACTGATGGCAATGCTCTGGTAGTTATTAGAAGTTAGTGCTGGAGGCAGTTGCACACGCTACCTATGCCTCAATCCAGTTATTGGTTGAGGCAGCTCTGATGTTGGCTGTGTTTGTGGCTTATCTCTTGTCCCATGACTGCGGATGCTGGCATTTACTGTTGCTTTCAGGTCCTCATCCTCAGTTAGATTCTAGGGGAAATTGGATTCGGACCAAATGTTGTGGTCTCCCTTTCTTCAGCTCGTATATCCTGTGTATGTGCTAATTCCACAAATGCCACCTGCTGCAATGGCAGGACCCAAGCTAACAGGCAGCAGTTACAGATGGAGCCTGTATTTGTGATTCCTAATGCTTCCGGGGTGTCTTTTCTATGAAAAGTTGAAAGTAGTGGTTAAGTGAATTCCATGGGCTTTCAATACATAAGGAAATCCCATATCTTGGCACAGAACTCAAAGCTATGTGCTAGGTCTTGGATTTTTTTTGTTTTCCTGGTAATTTAATTTAATTTGTAAACTTATATTCCTACTAAATAGCAAGCCAGTCCAAAGCAGATTACAGCAAACTACAATGCACTTTATAACAGTACAGCAAAATACATAATAAAAGTAAGTAACTTAACTTCCACTACTGCATGAATAACCATGTCTTCAATTTATTTCTAAAAATCAAGTAAGAAGACTCCTATTTAATGTCCAAAGGGAGAGAATTCCAAACTGAGAATTCCCGTGAGTTGTATGCTTCTTCCAATTGACATATCTAAAAGAGTTAGCAGATAGCAATACTAGTTTAAGATCATGCTGGGAGTGTAAGGTCCTAGTTAGAACATATCTCTTTATATAATGCATCAAATATCGTGGGCAATGCCTTGTAAAAATCTAAAAGCTACTGCTAACAATTTGAATATATGTTTATGTTTTTGTTCATTGAATTACTTGATATACTTCTCCTCCATAACACCAGGGCCATATTATTTTCATAACAAAATAACATGGCTGTAGGTCAGGGAAAGGAAAGAGGAAAGGAACTACAGTACAATGTACGACAGAAAAGGGAGAAAATCATACAGGACAAAAGAATCAGACAACACAAATATTAATAAAGTCAGGAGACAGAAGCTGGGAGATCAAAAGCAGTAGAAAAGAGATGAGTCTGCAAGAGAAACTTAAATCTAGAATAGGTCTGATCCAGTTGGAGGGCAATATAACATAATTCTCAGACTCGCAGACAATGCAAAGCAATGGTATCAGGTGGATCCAAGATGGCGCTGTGAAGATGTGTGCTGGAGGACGCGCTGGTGTGTGCTCTCCTGAAGCCTGTGATCTGGAGTATCCACTTACTGATAGACAATGGGTAAGAGGAAGGGTAAAGGGAAGCTTGTCCTCTCGGAAAGCTCTGCACTCACTCCTCTCCATCAGGCAACATTGGAGGCATTTGGTGTTGCTCCAGCTTCCCCACTGCTGGCTTCTTCAGGCCTGAATGGTGGGTTTTCCCTGGACAACAGTGAAGGGACTTCTCCTAGCCAAATTCTGCAGACACCACCTCCTAACCCCGGAAGTATAGTTGCTGCTGACGTTCTGAAGCCCCAGCCAGAAGGAGCCCCAGTTGCTACTTTGTCTCCCCTGTTGGTTGGGACTGCTGCTGTTTAGTTGGTGATCCCCCAAAGAACTGTGGAGGTCATTGGGCAGGAAAAGGATGAGACAACTCCCGGTGAAATACTTGTGAGGTGCAGGAGCCAAAAGCAATAACTTCGGTGTGATATAAGGTTTAAACTCTTCTCTTCAATCAATTTCTGGATGCTTGATGCGTGATCTTTATGTGGTGTCCCAGGCTGTGGTGGAGAACTCCAAGTTGTTAGAAGCTGTTGTGGAAAGAATGACTGTACTTGAGTCAAAGATGGACATGGTGCAGGCTGTAGGTGATGCTTTGATAAAGGACAGTACAGTTGCCTTTAAGCGAACGGAGCATTTTGAAAACCAATCTAGACGCAATAATTTGTGTCTGCTGAACTTCCCCAAATCTCCACTTATACTACCTATTGATATGCAAAGAAATATCTAACCGAGATACCTGGAATGGATCCTGAAAACCTCCTTCAGTCGGTGAGGGTTTAATACCTCTCCATGGGTAGAGGTTTGCCTTCTAATGGGCAGGGAGTGTCTGTTGGTGATAACTTGATGGAGTCTTTGGAATCCTCCCTGGAGGTTGGGTTCCAATGATCAGGGCCGGCCTGTCCACAAAGCAAGTTAGGCAGTTGCCTAGGGCAGCCGGCATGGGTGGGCAGCAGCATGGGTAGGTGGCAGTGGCAGCAGCAGCAGCGGCAAACATGGGTGGCTGCCCACTTCCACCCCCAGCTGTCTCCGATTCTGTATGGGGGGAGGTGGGCAATGACCGTATTTCCAAAAGCAACAGCAAACGTCGCCACTTTTGGAAATACTTCCGCTGCCGCTGCCCACCTCCCCCTCCCTAGATAGAATTGGTGGCAGCTGGGGGGGGGGCAGCGGCAGTGACGGTGGCAGCTAGAGAGGGGGGAGTGGCAAATGGAAGTGGGCAGTGTCAGCGGGGGGCAGGGGGCAGCGAGGTTGGGGTTTCTGCCTAGGGCGTCAGAAACCCTTGGGCCAGCCCTGCCAATGATCTACCCTTATTTTAAAATTTGCCTGGGAGGTGCCTTATTTTAAAACTTGCCTGTATTTCCGCTCAATGAATAAGTTATTTTTTGGTTCAACAATACGTATATTTCCTGACTTGTCTAGAAATACACAAAAGTGGCATCAGGAATTCTTGGCCCAGCGTTCTAAGGCCTGGGCTCTTGAGTTGACTTTTGTGCTTCGTTTTCCTTGTGTTTGTACTGTGGTTTGTGAGAGCTTATGTTTATGTTTATTAATTTTATATACCGCTAAACAAATTAACATCAAAGCGGTTTACTTAACTTAAACATAGAAAGACCATAAGGTCGGGGAAAGGGGAAAGGAAGTTACAATGTCGGATAGGAAAGCAAACCTAGGAGACTCATACGATAGGACAGTAAAGGAGAAAGGAATAGAGGGGAGGGCGAGAGAGAGTGAGGTCACATGGAGGGATCAGGGAGTTACAGAGAGGGATCAGGAAGGTCAAAGGCGAGGGCAAAGAGATAGGTTTTGAGACTGTTCCTGAAGGTGGTATGCCCCTGCTTGAGCTGGATGGAGGAGGGTAGGAAGTTCCAGAGGGCAGGGCCGATGAAGAAAAAGGCAGAGGAATGAGTGGATTGGAGGTGAGCACAGGCAGGTGAAGGGAGAAATAGGCGATTGAGATGGAGGGATCGTAGGGAGCGGGCTGGGGTATGAAAGTGAATGAGATCAGCCAGATACTGGGGGGAGTGGGTGTAGAGAACACGGTGAAGGAGAACTAGAATTTTGAAGTGGATACGGAATTTGATGGGAAGCCAGTGAAGATGGATGAGTAAAGGCGTAATGTGGTCGCGTGAAGAGGAGTGAAAAATGAGTCGGGCGGCAGTGTTTTGGATGCGTTGGAGACGGTGGAGTTGCATGTCAGGAAGACCAGCTAGAACCGAGTTACAAAAGTCGATACGGGACATGACCAGTGATAGGAGAAGAGTAGTGAGTGCCTGTGCAGAAAGAAAAGGCCTGATAACACAAATCTGAAGGAGAAAAAGAAAGAAGTTTTAGAGACGTGAGCGATATGATCCTGAAAAGACAGACTGGAGTCGAAGAAGACTCCCAAGTAACGAAAGGAAGAGACTAGGGGAACGGGCGAACCAGAGAAGGAGGGGGCGATCAGGGGAGAAGCATTACCACGAGAGAACCAGATGGCAAGGGTTTTTGTGAGATTAAGATGCAGGCAGTGAGTGGTAAGCCAGTCGGTGACAGCCATGAGGCAAGCATTTAGAGGGGAAATATCAGGGGAGAGAGGGGAGGTATGATATAGGAGGACCATATCATCGGCATAGTAGAAAGCTGAGATCCCGTGTTGTTGGACTAACAAAGCAAGGGGTGTAAGAAAGATGTTAAAGAGAAGGGGGGCCAGAACTGAGCCTTGAGGGAAACCGCAAGGGAGGAGAACGAGCTCAGAGGCAGTTGAGGAGGTCAATGAGGAGAGAACAGAATAGTACCTAGAAGAGAGAAACAAATATAACCAGTGAAGAACTGTGCTGCAAAGACCTGCTTCCCGTAGTCGAGCCAGAAGGAGGGAATGGTCAACGAGATCAAAAGCTGCTGAAAGATCAAGAGAGACCGCCACCGAGAGATCACCACGGTCGTGAGTGGTGTGGAGTTCATTCAGGAAACCCAATAGAACTGTTTCGACACTGTGGGTGGGTTGGAAGCCAGACTGACGAGGATGAAGAAAATGTGTCTCTATAACCACTCAAGATCTCTAGTCTGATGTAATCGCTTTTATTTAATTATTCATATGCTATTCCCCAGTTAATCCTTGTTTTATTCCCCTGTTACCTGTAACTTGGACAAGTTCTCTAAATCTGAGTGTATTTTGTTTAATGTAAACCGCACTGATGTCAAATAGCGCGGTATATAAGAGCTGTTAAATAAATAAATAAAATAAAGATAAGAAGACAGTTGGGAGAAAACAAACAATGTAAGAGTACAACTTTTACATTTTTTGAACCTGAAATGCTTGTTGATTTTATTTCTATTAGGGAGGGGATAAGTGCATTAGTATCTGCTTCACTGCCGCCACTGTAGAGACTTTTGGGGGGCATTGGTAATGGGGTTCGTCCTTAGATTTTGTCTTTAGTCTTATTGTGTTTTTTCTCTTTTCCTGTTCTTGGATCTTGATTTCCTATATTGTGGGCTAATTATACTGCATATTGGTATTTAATTTCTATGATTGATTATTTCTGAGTTCTATTCACATGTATCTTGGAAAGTGTAATTGAAAGATGCATAAATAAAAAAAAAAGAAGCAATGATAAGAGGGGTGACCTGTTCCCTATATTTCCTTTCCCTCCCTGCCTCCCACCCAGTGGTGTGATTCAGCTGGTTCAGGCAAACCGGTTCCCACCGTGGTCTGCATTCCCCAAATCAGGCTGAAAACAGTGTTGCAATGCCGATGCTACGGTCACGGGAATCGGGAATCCCCCCCACCCGACACTTGATTGATGGTATTGGGGGGATCGCGGCATCAGGAGATGTCCCCGATGCCATCAATCCAGTGTCGGGTGCACGGCAGTGGTCAGGGCGCGTGGCTCCTGCAACAATACCTCGTGCGGTACTTCCAGCCAATCTCCCTGATTGCAGGCAGGTTGGATCGAACCAGTTTCTGACCAGTTTGGATCTCACCACTGCTCCCACCCGATTCCCTTCCACCATCCTCAGGTTGTGTGAATGCTTATCTACTTCTAGCTCATCCATGTGCAATTCTTCAGGCAAGCTCTCTTTCTTAGATGTTCCTCCATTGGACTCCTCCAGTGCTTCCTACTCCAGTGCTTTGCTAATGTCATTATGTTGCAACAACCTTGGTCTTTAGCAATCCTATCAGGCCACTGTATCAATGATCTTCCTAGTCATGCCTAGATGGGAGACTTGGATGGCAGTTCGCCTCCATATGTTCTCCTTCATGACCTTGAATATAGGCTGAGCCAGGTTGCAGAGGGTATAGTAGTTGCAAGGACAAGTTTGAACAACAACTTGTTTCCTGCTGATGAAACCTGTACTATGCAGAGACAATGGCTGCTGTCCTCTGTGCTGCCTCCTGCCACATAAACGTGGGAGCCTCACAGGTCCTTCCATGCCTGTTACTGCCTCCCAATTCCAGACTTCCTCTTCATTTCTGCCCCCAGCTATGCCTTAACTTTCATTTCCACCTTTTCTCACTGGTTGCACTAACTAACCTGTTCCCATCCCTCTTTGCCTCCCTGATGGATCTACCTATCCTTTCTTCCTCTCTACATTTCTCCCTATCTTCAGTTTCCTACCTATCCCCTATTGCTCCCCAATGCTACTACCCCATTATCCAGCTCCCTTCTCCAGTCCCTGCTCTACCATTCTCCCCCTTTATTTCCTGACCACTATCCTTCTTACTGCGACTCATTCATCTGCCTGCCATTGCAAGCCTTCCACTCTCAAGTTTCTCTCATCCCACACTCTGCCACCCCTCCCTGCCAAACTCTAGACACTGATAAAAAGAGTTGACTAGAAGGACAAAATAAACAGACACACTTTCCTAGCTAGCATGCACAAAAAGGGCCAAAAGATCAGAAGAAATGGGAAACAGTCAGATCGCACTGAGAAGAAACTCTAAACATATCAGTTCTAAACACAGCTCTTCTCTTCTCTCTCTAGCATAATCACCTCCTATGCTTGAATATGGTACCCATTCTCTACATTTGTTTGCAATACCCACCATTCGATTAACAGGACTGACAAAGAGCACCTGCCCTAGGCTGTCTTAAATAGACTGGCGTGTAAAAAGGACAGAGCATGACCTTTGGCAGTGTGCATTAAAAATAATGCAGTGCTCATTATAATCAGGTAATGTATTATTATAGTATAGTGAGGTAGGTGGCAAATCATAATAGGTATTGAAACAATGTGAATCCCATTCATTTTATTTCACTAAAAGCCAGATAACTCACATGCTAATAAAATGTGTGATGTGAGAGGATCTGTATTGTAGAATTCTAGATAAAAGTGAGTTTTTAATTTATTTTGAAAGTCATCTGAGTCTTCGATGGATCTTAGAGGGAGTGGTAGGGCACTCCACAAAGTTGGTGTGTAAATGAAGAAAACCCTATTGCATGTACACTGGTTGCTCATGAGCTTTATTGAGGGTATATCTAGAAGATTGTGAGTGCTGCATCTTCATTGTCTGGAGTTTGTTGGTCTTTTTATAAGTGACTGTAGGGACTTGGCGGATTGTTTATGCATTGCCGTGTGAATATTGAGCAGAACCTTAAACTTGATTCAATGTGAGATGGAAAGCCTGTAGAGCTGCTGGAGGATTGGGGTGATGTGCTCTTGTCGAGATATTCCTTAAATGATTCTGGCTGCCATGTTCTGTGCTAATTGTAGGACGTATACAGTGTGTTAGGCAGACCATGGTAAATTGAATTATAATGGCTTGGCAAATTGTACAAAAGTCTCCTGGGTTTAGGAGAGGGTGTAGATTTTTTAGGATTTTAAGCTTGTGATAAACAGACTTAGTGGTGAGTTCAATTTGAAATTGTAGTTGCACTCTTGACAATGAGATCTGTAATGCCAAGCTTGATAGTAGATGGTGGTTTAAAGTTGTTGTTCCTTGTAATGTGTATGATTTTGGTCTTATTGAGGTTAATATTGAGGTTGTGATTTTGGAGCCACTGGGATATTGCTATGAAACATTTAGTTATTATAGAATAGTCTGGAGAGGTGAGCGAGAAAGTTGTGTGAATATCATGATATTTTGTCAGTAGCAGAGCAGCTTCAATTCAATTAGCCCCTCCCTGTAAGGCAGGCTTGCAACAGACAAAGGACAAATTCAAACTGAAATCCCACTGCTATGTATTAGCCTACTAAGCAAAGGTCCCTGTAACCTTAAAATTATACCCTTGCAGCAAAATTAAGTAGGAGACCTAAGTAGAAGACGAGGTCTAGCTGCAAGTCTAAAAGCAATGTATATTTCTGTTCCAAGTAGATATGTATCACAAGTGTCCCTGGCCAGTAGGTCTTCTATGAACTGAGGGCACAATCAGATATCTGATTTAAAGGCTATGCAAGGAATGCAGGAAGGCTGAAGATTCCTAAAAACCTATATTCAACAGGTAAAGTTTATCAAAAACAGGCAATGGTAAAGTTTAAAAGCCTTAGCTGAGTGTGCCTTCTCTTGAAGTTCTGATGAGCAGACTGGTTCAAGCAGGGGCAGCCCAAAGGGGATGCGGGGCCATGTGTGGAGATGAATTGCGGGGCCTCATTTGCATAATGAACCTAATTTGCATAAATATTTACATAATGTTAACATGCACTTTTAGTAAACATGCCTCTTAATGAGTGTCTGAATAAAGAAAGACTAACAGATTTCTACATTACAATATTGCAGTGACAACCACCAGGTTCATTAGGAAGTACTACAAACACTGATCATTTAGAACACATAGCAAATCAACCGTATCATAACAGCACTATCAGGACTCACAAAGCACCAAACCCTACTCATCAAAAGGCAGCACTGCAGATATTAAAACCAGTACATCTCAGAAAATGCCAATACATCTCACAGGGGGAAAGAGAACAAGTGGGACTGTCAAATAGAAACAATATGAACAGAATACCTCAACTTGGTTACACATGCAGAACATAGACTGTCACCACACAAAGAACAAGGGATCACAATTTAGAAATAGGAAGATGATAATTAAACTAGGAACCCCAAAAGCCAAACATGAAATGTACAACACTGGAGAAATAAAACAATAAATTAATTTCCGCTTGCACTAAGCAAAAAGGCGAAGATGTTAGCAATACACACTTCCCAGACCTGACATATTCCAGTTAATAAATTCAAAATAAAAAGTAGTTTTCTACCTTCTGTTTGGGATTTTATTTTTCAGCTGCAATTGCTCCAGTCACTTTCTTCTGGTTTCTTCGTGTCTTCTGTGAATTATCCATTTGTCCTTGCTTTTCTTTTAGATTTTTTCCATTCTCTCTCTATATCTGCTTTAACAAACTGATTTTCCCCTTTTGCTCTTTCCCCCCTTTCTTTCCTTATTCCTTTATCATACACTCAAATTTCACCCTTCCATTCTCAATCCCCACTTACTCTCCCAATACCCAGCCCATCGTAGACTTTTCTTCCCCCCACACAAAATATCTTTCCCCCTCTTCATTCTCATTCCCCATCCCCAATCCTTTCTAGTCCTCCCAAAAATCAGCTCCCTTATATTTCTAGACCCACCCAACATCCGCTTCCTTCTAGTCCCAATCTCCCAAGCCCCCACATCAGCCTATTTCCAGTCCTAGCCCCCATATGCTTTTTTTCCAGTTCCATTCCAGCCCCCCCATCAGCTCATTTCTACTCCAAGCTCCCCCATCAGCCAATTGGAACCACTTGATGGCAGAGCCTCGTAGACCAATCTCATGAAACCTGTTGAGTAGTAATTGATGATGGACAGAGTCAAAGGCTGCTAATATATAAAGGGAAATGAGTATGAAGCCTTTGGAGAGGTTTTCTGTGCCCTTGATGACCGTGTCAAGTAGGGAGGTGAGGAGAGTTTCCACTCCATGATATGGGCAAAATCCAAATTGATGCTGGTATAATTTGCATGTTTGTTTATGTGGTCTTATAGTTGTAGTTGAATGACTTTTTCAATTACCTTGGCCATGAATGAAATGCTGGATATTGGTCTATAAGAGGTTGGAAATGTTGGGTGAAGGTTGTTCTTCTTTGGGATGATTCTGATGGAGGATTGCTTGAGCAGGAGTGGTAGAAATCCTTGGGGGAGGGAGTTCTTAATCATTTTTTCAATATATGGAATCAGGTGTGATCTGAAGTTTTTGATTTAAGAAACTGGACATGGATCCAAAGGGGAGGTAGTAGCATTAATATTAGTGATTAAGGATTCAAACTGATCACAGCTAATGCTGTGAAAGAAGTTCCAGTTGGGGGTAGAGTTGATCTATTGGTTGTGGTCAGGAAAAGAAAGCTTTGAGTGGTTGTTGCCTTTGTGTGTGAGTTGTAAGTAGAGAAACATTTGGTGGGAGTTAAGAGTTGCTGGAGCGAGTACGGGTGCGGTCTTTGGATAGGGATTTGGCTATGTTGAATAGCTCTCTGGGTTGGTTAATGGCACACATGATCAGATTGATGTGATAATCACGTTTGACATTGTTTGTTGTTGCACAATACTTCTTTAATTCTTGTAGGTACAGGGTTTTATATTGCTGGTTCTTGGCTTTCCTTCATGTACACTCAAATTGATAAAGATAGCATTTCTGCTTCAATCAGACGAGTACCATGGGGTGAGATGCTGACACTTGGCATTATTAATATTAACAGATACCTGGACTACCGATGATAAGGTTGTGATCCATTTGTTGGGGCTTTGAGGTGGGGCTCAGCTGAGTTGAGGGTAAGAAGAGGAAGAACTCTCTGTGAGAAAGCCTGGTTTTTGAATGGGGGGGGGATAAAAAGAGGAAAATGGTTAGACAAAAAACTAAGGGCCCCTTTTACTAAACACTTAGCATATGTTATCTACTGCATGGCCCATTTTATTCCCATAGGCTTTGTGGCAAATAGCATGTGCTAAGTGTTAGTAAAAGGGGCCCAAAAAGGAGCAGGTGTGAAGGTTAAGGTTTTACATCAGGCCTGACAATGTTTAAAAATCTATGGACCCATCAACATACATCATCCCAAAATAACAGCCCACCAAGAATGCTTCACCAAAGTATCAAAATGGCTAACAAACAACAACCTGCAAATAAACTATAACAAGACAGAGGCCCTCTACATAACAAGAGGCACTACATTCAACACCCCACCCCATCTATGATAACACTGAACAACATCACAATCAAAACCAAAAATGAGGTGAAAAACCGAGGAGTCACTATCGACCAACATCTAGCCTTCAAAATGCACATAGACAAAACCACCTGAACAATTTACTTCAAGGCGAAAACACTCCAGTGCCTCTGGCCACTCCTAAAACCAGATGACTTCCGGACTGTACAAGCATCAATAATACCCCAACTGGACTACTGCAATGCCATCTTTTAAGGACTGCCACAATCCACGCTCTTACCTCTCCAGACAGCTTTCCACTCAACAGCAAGACTCCTACAAGCAGCAACCATAAAATAGCACATCACCCCAATACTCAAACAGCTTCACTGATTCCTCCTGGGGAGCTGGATAACATTCAAAACCATCACACTAACTAACAAAGCAATTCACTCAGACCCCCCCCCCCCCCCCACACACACATACTGTCACCCCCAGGTGGGCAGACTGCCTCCTGGCTAGCAGGCCTGCGTCTGGTGGCAAGAAATATAGTTGCACGCCTCGAGTGGTAAAGGCAAATTAGGATTTATTCCCCTCCCGGGGTCGGATCATTCAAAATAACAAAACACAAGTACTCAAAATAAATAAGCCATGGTTGCTGGCAAAAACATAAAGGAATAAACAGAACAATTTCTTCTTGCTTCAAAGTAAAGTTAGGCATTCAAATACAGGAGATATAGTGTTTTCTTCTCTCACACTATACAGCTCTGACTAGCACAAAGATCCTATTTTATCTGATAAAATCAGTGTGCAATCCATCGGGTCACCATAGCTAGAACAGTCACTGTATGTATCAATTATCATTGGTTCCTGCAAGCTCTCAGAACCTTCCCTATTATACTCTGCTTGCAAATTCCCCTGTGCCGTGCCGTCACAGTACTTCCTGGCAGCACTTTCTCTAGGGCTGGAATAACTGCCCTGGTACTCTTTAGCGTCTGGGAGAGAGAGAAGCCACCCCTCAGGGTTCTTATAAACTCTCTTCCTAGTATCAGGTTTTAGCCTGCGTGGTTTTCTCTGACTCTTAGGGCTTTCTATAATGTCCTCTTCTGACATACATACGTCTGTCTTTCACTGGAGGTTTCACTTGCCCTTGGCTCAGCTCTCTGTTTGAATCCTTCTGTGGGGAGTAACAACCCTGCCCCCACCTTGGACTTCCTGCACGAGGCTGCTCCACATTCACTCTATAGGCACTTTTATCATTCACCACTCTTAGCTTCCCACTATAATCACTCTTCAGGTCACAGCTCCCTGATACATATGGTTTTGCCTTTTGCTTCCATTCACTCTGGCTGTAACGTAGCCTTCGTGTTCCACAGGGTTTGCAATCAAGAGAACACTCACACCTGCTCTCTGCTTCTGTTAGCTGCTTCCTCCTGTAGGACTCTGGGTAGCTGCTCGTGTGAATCCTTCCTGTCTCTGGCTCTGACTCACTTCCTGGGTCAAAGTAGGAAAGCCCTCCTGCTTCCTCTCGGCCAGCTGCTTCAGGTAAATCAGCTTGTTCTAATAGCTCTCTCCGTTCTCGTTCTCTCCCTTCTTGTTCTTCATGCTGTTCTAACCCTGTGTTCCCTGCACTGTCCTTATAAGGGCTGTAAGCTCTTCCCCTTCTCAGGTGTACGCTATCAGGAACTAGGGCATGTTTCCCAGCTGAGTGTTTTTTCAGACCTCGTGGCTGCATTTGTTTCTGTTGTCCCTGACAACAGCTGCTCACACGGTCTGTTTTCCTGTCAGCTTCAGGACTGAAATGCCGTGAATCTTGTGCTTTTAAGGTATAAAATGGGGCTTCTTCATCACAATACATACCTACAATCACTCATACAGCCCTCACAATCACATAGAGCTAGACGGACATTGACCATGAATATCCTCAACATATCCTACATCAGAACCAAATCAAATCAACAGGCATGCAAAAGAACCACCAACTCTATGCACCTTCCATATGGAACAGACTGCCGGACCAGCTCAGAAACATCATGGAGCTCAAGATATTCTGCAAACAATTAAAGACTCATCTATTTACCAAACATTTCAATACATAACCCTACCCCCAGAAGAACAATGCACATCTGCCTAACACTACTGTTGTATATAGTCAAACCTGTATATAGTTAATAGCCAAAGCTCTTTGATTGCCTGCTGTACATAGTTTTATATCAATACCAATGTTTCAATGTAAGTTAAATCACAGTTCCATGTAAACCACCTTGACCCGGAAAAAGGCGGTATATAAATACAGCTAAATAAATAAATAAATAAATACATAAAAATAGCACCTCGAAAGCCCAGACTGGATGTATTCCACTCTTTAAAAATGTTGAAAGCATGAAATAATAACTTTTCTAAAGTGAAATGATAACTTTCTCTCATTAAAAGCTGTAATAAAATATTATAAGGATTACAGTAATATTAAGTGCTCAAAGCCAATAAAGCCTTATATTTAGGGAATTGATATTGAGATTAAATGCATACACACCTGTTAGAAAAATAAGTTTGATGGAAAAGGAATATTGTTTATTCTCACAGTGCTTCGCTTACTGTTAGAATAGCTTCTAAATTTAAAAAAAAATGTATGCATTACACTTAAAACAGCACACAGCTTGATAGTTGGAGACTGCAGCAATACTATAACAGCTGCTTGATGCCTCTAGAAGCTTTTCCATATTAGTATTGTATGAAAAAAGACTTATGTACACAGATAATGGGGTGACGTGACAAAAGGAGTTGTGAAAGGTGGAATGGGATGTTGTTGTTGTTAAGTGCTGTCGAGTCGGAGTCGACTCATGGCGACCCTCTGGATAGCTATCCTAAATTGTTTTCAGTCTTCAGTCAGGCGGCTCATTGTTGACAGACTGGTACCCGTAGCTGCTGTTATTGTATCAATCCATCTCATTGCTGGCCTTCCTCTTTTGACTTGACCTTCTATCTTCCAATGGGATAATATAAAAGAAAAGACCACATAGGAGGTCATTCCAGAACACGAATAAGGGGTGTGTATGTGCAGTGAGGACATTTATGTGCTGAAAATATCCACGGCCATATTCTGAAACACTGCTGTCATGCATGTCCATGGCGCTAGCACGGGGATCTCATAATGTGCCCAAAAGGGGCAGAATGGGGATGTGGTCAGCCAAGGAGACATATAAAGTGTATTCAGAAAAGGCCCGTGTATGTGTTCACTGCTTCCCACAGACGTCCACGGAAGTTGCAGAAACGTGTTATAAGGCCAGGACTTAAAAGATTCCGCTCTTCTCTGCAACGTGTCCCAGATTGAATGGTTGTGACAAGTATACCCTCAGAATAAGAGCATTCAACAATGAAAACAGCAGTTAGACATGCCCATAATGCACATTTTTTGAGATCAATGCTGTTGCTGTTGAGCATGTATTAGTGCTGTTTTCATTTTCATTGCTGAATGCTCATATTCTGAGGCTCCCTTATTGACAGGGATATGCTTTGACATTTAGCTATAGGGAACCTATTCAGATTCCTTCCAA
Source organism: Ichthyophis bannanicus (assembly GCA_033557465.1). Classification (NCBI taxonomy): domain Eukaryota; kingdom Metazoa; phylum Chordata; class Amphibia; order Gymnophiona; family Ichthyophiidae; genus Ichthyophis; species Ichthyophis bannanicus. The sequence goes on from CM066035.1 coordinate 438,436,980, forward strand.
ATTATCTTTCATAGGGTGGAACAGACAATCAGAATGAAAAAATGTAAAAAGGGTTAAACAGCACCCGACCATCTATTGGTAATCAAAGAATAATAATAAGGCAGCCACTCTTTCCCTATAATCACTATGAGCAATCATTTTTGTTGCTATATTTTGAATATGCTGCAGTTTACAAATATAATATATACAGACATACTATGGGTCCAATTCTGAGTCGTGACTTGAGGGACTGCAGGTCCCGGTGGGACTTGCAGCCCCTCAAACTGTCCTGCCTTTATTCCCCCCCCCCCCGACTCTCCTCACATGTCTAGAACAGCAGGATGGGGAGAGCCGATGGGGGGCATGAGGGGGTGGAGTCTGGGCAGAGCGGCGACGGGCCAAGGTAGCAGGAGATACAGGATCGATTTTGGTCACAGTCCTGTACGTCCTGTGGCATCAGGGGGAATGCACTTATTATTCCACCTCAAAGGTGGAATAATCAGCGTAAACTGGGCAATCGGGGCCAGACATCCATCCTAGGGCTGGGGCTGGGGCTGGGTTTAGGAAGGTTCCTGCCACCCAATCCAGGCCCCAGCTGGCCAGTCATGGGGAAGGCAGCAGGGAAGAAGAGGGTCAGCACTGCAGAGGAGCCTGTGGGAAGGACTTCCCTGCAGGCATGCAGGGGCACGCAGGGCCATCCTCGGGCCCAATTCTGTATGCTCCTTTGGTACAGAATCAGTCCTAATGGGCCCATCTTGCTCAGGGTCATCTGGATGACCCAGACATGCCCCTTTCAGGATCGGGCTCCACATATACTATATACTAACTTCTATATTTTACGTATGTTGAGTACTGTATAGTTTATGTATTCCCATAAATAAAGAATTGCAGTAGTCCAGATGGCTGTAACCCATCATCTAGACCACAGTCTGAAAACCTTGGGTTCTTAAAAATGATCTCAATTGTCTAACCATTTTTAACTTGAACATGCTTTCTTCTTAACACCTTGCACATATGATTCAAAAGTCAATTTTGACTACCTCATACAAAATATCAACTATCTGACTCAAAATCTGAACTGATTTTGAGTCAGATAGTTGATATTTTGTATGAGGTAGTCAAAATTGACCTTTGAATCATCTGGATATTATCTGGAATTTTTTCCTTCCTAACCAATAGAATTTCTGGTTTTTCCTAAATCCAATTTCAATTTAATGATATTCTAACCAATTCCCCAAGATATATAGACCCTGATTCAGTTGATCCAGCAATTATTTTAAACAGTTCTTCATAAGACAAAAAACTGTACATCATCTGCATATCTCTGAGGAGAAAATCCCAATTTTCTAATGTAGGTAACTAAGAGACTAAAATAAATATTAAGCACTGATGGTGCTAATGGGGGACCTGCTCTTTTAACACACAGTCAGAGAACGTGGTACAAAACCAAGGATAAGGGTATGTATCAAATTTTTATTAACATTGCCAACACATATTGCCAACCCGACACAGGCCGTGTTTCGTCAGAACTTCTTCAGGGGTAAAGGCAAACTAAAACCAAACAATTCAATAAATGAAAATATAAACATTATACATTTAAACAAATATACAAATCAAATTAAAACCAAAGATAAAACTGAATAAATAGCATCTAAAAACCAAAAATGTTGGAACGCTACTTAAGAACATTATGAACTGAAAATATAAAATTGCACACAAAGATGGTAAAAAAATTATATACAACATTTCAAAAGCAAGTAAATTATATAATAGACAAACACAAACAAAAAACTGTATATATGAAAAATACCTTACCGGTAAAGCAATAAGCATCCTTCACTAGAATCTATAAATATATATAAAAAGGGGGGTATATAAAAAGGAAGAGAAGGAGTGAGTCCGATGTAAGCCAGATACATCGATCAATCATCTAAACAACACTTTAAACAACAGAAATGAAGCATGCTTAATAGCCTGAAGACTGTTATTGAAGCTTCAAAAAGGGAAGAGGAAAGCATGGTGGATAAAATAGGATCATCATCGTATAAACACCCTTGTGAAGTGTATACCCCACACAAACATACCAAACGCACCACCATTGTGTTGAACAGCCTAAAACCACATGATTCCTTTAAAAATGTATCAAGTGAGCGAAGGGAACCAAAAACATATAAACGAGATATCACTTACTACCAGCAGTGCTTTTAGCACCATACAGTATACTGAAGAAAAACAGAAACAACCATTAGACCTTGGATCCCACCAAATAAATAAATTATAATCTAAAACATCATTAAAGTGGATCAGGTAAGACCGAACTTACAGTGTTAAAAACTTCAAAAGTATCGTTGCTGCGGGAAAACTCTCAAACCGAAGAGAGCTGCCGGGCGCCACACCGCTATCACGCTGCAATGAAGGATCACCTCTTTGCAAAAAACACCGGCGCATGTGCAATAAAAGACTTTATACTGATTGATTAGTGATGTCATAGGGAAAAATCTAACCCTTAAAACAATAGAGATAATAAAACAGGATGTGTTGTTTAGATGATTGATCGATGTATCTGGCTTACATCAGACTCACTCCGTCTCTTCCTTTTTATATACCCCCCCTTTTTATATATATTTATAGATAACCGAGGCAGGCGGACCCGGCGCTTCGGGCCCCCACCCTTCACCCCCCCCCCGCCAAACCAACCCCAAGCCCGCCCCCTCCCCCCCCCAACACAAGACATAACACCATAACTTCATGGAACACAACTGGTCGCAGCTTTATTAACCATCAGCAATTAGAACAAAATAACATCAAACTTCCTATCCCCATTAGCGGCACCTGGCTGCACCAGCCATACCTTAGCAAAGTGCCTGCCTCCGCTAATGCCACAACTTGCCACCCGGCAAGTTGCCATGCCCCTCCCCCGACTTCGCCATGCCATAGCAAAAGTCGTCTGAGGGTTGACCGGGTCAGGGGCACCCCGCCCCCGCCCAAATGTAGCCTGCTGCTCCGGACCCCGGAAACCTCCGGGATCCCGCACCCCCCCAAGCTGCAACACCCCGTAACCCCAACCATTCAAAGAAAGGGAGGGAGGGAGGGACGCCGGCACCCGGAACGCAGCCTCCGCACGCACTGAGCACGCGGAGGCTGCTGGCCACCATCCACCCCCCCCCCTCACCACCCAAGAATCGCCTCCCTGATTGGCTCCCGCACGGCCGTGACCGTCGGGAGCCAATCAGTTCAAATAATGCGCTCACGCACCCGACTCGGGCTGCGCGCAGGGTCCCCGCACGCCCGGTTAAAATCGGCCGCCGGGACCCTGCCCGCGGCCTCGCGATTCTAGTGAAGGGTGCTTATTGCTTTACTGGTAAGGTATTTTTCATATATACAGTTTTTTGTTTGTGTTTGTCTATTATATAATTTACTTGCTTTTGAAATGTTGTATATAATATTTTTACCATCTTTGTATGCAATTTTATATTTTCAGTTCATAATGTTCTTAAGTAGCGTTCCAACATTTTTGGTTTTTAGATGCTATTTATTCAGTTTTATCTTTGGTTTTAATTTGATTTGTATATTTGTTTAAATGTATAATGTTTATATTTTCATTTATTGAATTGTTTGGTTTTAGTTTGCCTTTATCCCTGAAGAAGTTCTGACGAAACACGGCCTGTGTCGGGTTGGCAATATGTGTTGGCAATGTTAATAAAAATTTGATACATACCCTTATCCTTGTTTTTTTACCACGTTCTCTGACTGTGTGTTTGGCCTGATGTGGCTCCTTGCTCCTGGTTGGACACCTGCTCTTTTAAACATTTTTGTTACTGATATTGCGGAAGGGCTGTCGGGTACAGTTTGCCTCTTTACGGATGATACCAAAATCTGTAATAGAGTAGACACCCAGGAAGGAGTAGATAACATGAGAAGGGATCTAGCTAAGCTTGAAGAATGGTCGAGAATTTGGCAGCTGAGATTTAATGCTAAAAAATAGAGGGTCATGCATTTGGGCTGCAAAAATCCAAGGGAGTGGTACAGTATAGGAGTGAAGTACTTCTGTCCAGCAAAGATGAGCGGGACCTGGGCATAAATGTTTCTGATGATTTTAAAATGGCTAAAAAGGTAGAAAAGGTGACAGCAAAAGCTAGAAGAATGCTTGGGTGCATAGGGAGAGGAATGGCCTGCAGGAAAAAGGAGTTGATAGTGCCTCTGTATAAGTGTTTGGTGAGACCAAATTTTGGGTATTGCTTACCTTTCTGGAGACCACATCTTCAAAAATGATAAACAGGATAGAGGCAATACAGAGGGTGGCTACCAAAATGGCCAGTGGTCTTTGTTAAAGCCATATGGGGACACACTTAAAGATCTCAGTGGGAATACTTTAGAGAAAAGTTGAGAGAAGGGAGATATGATAGAAATGTTGAAATATTTTTTGTGGCATAAATGCACAGGAGGAGAGCCTCTTTCAGTTGAAAGAAAGCTCTGTAACAAGGGGATATAGCATGAAAGTTAAAAGAAATAGCTTCAAGAGTGACATGCAGAAATATTTCTTTATGGACAGAGTGGTGAATGCATGGAATAGTCTCCCAGTGAAGGTAGTAGAGATGATGGCAGTATCTGAATTCAAGACAGCATGGGACAAATACAAAAGATCCCTAAAGGATAAAAAGGGACTATAGTAGTTGATTTGGAAAGACAGACTATATAGACCATATGGTCTTTTTCTGTCATCAGGTTTTTATGTAAATTTGTGGAACCTGATCCACAATAGAGCACACTGGGCCGTCTGGAAGGCCCAACCAAGACAGGACTGTCAGTGCCCGATTCTACACAGCGGGAGCAAGTGGCTCCCACAGGTATAGGATCGGGCCCTTGGAGATGGCCCATCCAACCCAGCATGGCCGCGGGGATGTCCTCCCCATGACATTGCATGTCCTGTGCCCTCCTAGAACCTGAATCCCTGCTGTCCAAGCCTGATGGGGGCTGCCTGTGCCCCAATCGGGTGGCAGGGACCCACCCACCATACCATCGTTGGCCTGAATGTTGTGACCTGCCGATCCAGGGGGTCGGCTGCCGCATATTCCACCTCTGAGGTGGAATAAACAGGCCGTCCTCCCAGTGACCTCCGGACATACAAGGCTGTAGGCAGAATCGGCCCTATACCTCCGGGGGGTCAGTCCTGCCCATGCCCCTCCCACTCTCAGCCCCATCATGCCCCCATCCCTCACAGCACACACAGCGGCTCTGGGTATGAAGGGGGAACAAGAGGCAGAATTTGGCAGGGGCGGATAGTGGGGTTTTGCATCCCAGTGGGGCATGCAGCCCCACTATTTACCTCTTTGGATCGGGGCCATAATCTTTAGACCTCTGTCCATTAAATTCTACAGGACCTATTTGTCAAAAAAGAATCACACCATTTAAATGTTCCCTGTAAGTATTAGCATATGTGTCTCATATCTCCTCGTGTTAAATGTATCCCCCAATTGACCGCTTTGACCTGGTGAAAAGCGGGATATAAATACAGCTAAATAAATAAATACATGTCTTATCATCAATACCCATTTATTAAAGCCTATCAAATAACAGTCTATGACAGATTGTATCAAAAGAAGAGGATAAGTCCAACATAACTAAGAGATCATAACCCCTTTTATCCTTCCATCTCTGCATTTCATCCACCAGTGCTATCACTAGTCTCCATGCTAAAAGTATCTCTAAACCCATATTGACCTTCATCTAACCCTACTATTTCTTCCATATTATCTTTTAGCAGAGAGGTTACAATAGACACAAGAATTTTTGCCACACATCGCAGATTGGACACTGGTTCATATTATTCACATCGTTCACTACCAAAGAAAATGTTTTTTAATACTGGACAAATTCAAGCACATTTTAAAGCCAATGGAAAAATATCTTGTAAAGATTGAACAATCATAGATTTTAAATACTGAACGTTTTTATATGGTAAAGAACACAAAAACTGTGCTGTACAAGGATCAACAGAAGTATGTCCTGTCATGAAGCAATTTACTAATTTCCTCAGTTGATCATCTTTGGCATGAAAAACTGTAACACTTTCCCACCCTTCAGCATAACTAACTCCTCTTCTTCTAAATCCTGAAATTTGATCAGTTCTTTCTGAATAACATCAGCCTTATTGACAAAACTTTTGTGAAAGATCTTCACCACTTAACTTTGATTGAACCTAATCTTTATTAATCCCTTCAGATAATTCCTTTATGATCCTAAACAGTTCCCTAGAAGAGTCCTTTGAATCAAGAATTCTGCTAGTGAAGTGATCTCTTTTCAACTTAACTGTTTATACATCTTAAATTTTTCCTTCCACGACTTCTTTATTTCTTCCATTTGCGACTCTCGCCATGTTCTTTCCAACTAATGAACCTCTAATTGCAACCTTTTTGTTTCCTGAGAAAATGGAAAAATGAAAATTTTGCAGTCCTTATTTTCTTAGTTTTTTAGAATCTGAAGTACTAGACAACACCTCATTCCATTTGAATAACTTCTGTTGTAAACATACACCATTATCCACAACCAGTAATTATTCCACCTGATTCTAGAAATTTACCACAGTCACCTCCCTATATGATCTTGAAGAAACTACCTCCTGATCTGTCTGGATATACCTATTAAATCCTCCTAAATAGACACATATCAAATCATAATGTGACCAAATTTTTGTTGAGTATGAGAAATTATTAATCCTGAAAGGCTTTCTAAACTGATTAGAGATCAAAATTAAATCCAGTATATGTTCCTTACCATGTGTTGGGAAATGAATTAATAATTTCCAGTCTACTGACCAAATAAAAGCAGCACATTTCCGTGAATAAAATTCATCCTGATCATCCATATGATAATTAAAATAACCAATAACCATGACACTCTGATTAGATATCAAATAACCTTTCCTAAAATCTCTCATGCGTCCCATCCTTCCTCCCTGGTGGAAAGTACCCCATCAAAAAGTTCAAATTTTTTAATCCTGAGGATTCCACTAACAAAGCCTCTACCCCTTCAATTAGAAAAGTACCCATTTTCACAATTTCAGCTCAGTTTTAAAAATGATAGCAACACCCTACCACCCCTCTTCTCCCCCCCCCCCGATAAAGTTGCTGTAATGTTTCATAACCAGCAAGCGCTAACTCCTACACATAAAACCTATGTACTTCTGATAACCAAGTTTCAGTGATGCATTGACTGTCTAACTGAATACATTGACTGTCTAATTGATTATCTGTTATCGTTTTGTTTATTAAAGGGATCTTATTACTTATAGATCGAACACATAACCACAACATAACTTGCTCTTTACATCTTGCTGTTCCCTCTTTATCATTTCTCATGTATTTAAACTAACTGGTTCCATCAAACATTTATCCTCTATCTTTTCAAAAAACATTCCCACTAAAACTTCTTTTTTATATTTACACCCATACTGTCCCCTCCCCTCAATTATTGGAATAACAAAACCCATAAAAATATATAAATAAATCAACCCTCCCTAAAAACCCTTAAAACCTCCGAGGTTCTAAAATGCCATAACCCTTCCAAATATCACAGGAGGAAAACCCCTTCACTCTTTACTATATGAAATCCAGAAACATCATTGATCTCAACAAATACATACCTTGATTCAACTCCCAAACACACCCTGTATACTCCACACTTAAATTTCACACTTAAGGGCCATAATTTGGTGAGGCACTTAGGCTGGGCCTGCCTTGCAGTCCCTGCTTTCCATTGCCCAGTGGTAATGCCTTTCTCGAGGGCAGAGATGGGAACCCCAGACTGATAGTCAGCTTGCCTGCTTCTGTTTCAGAGATGCAGGTTTGCACACAAGCTGTTACGGTGCTGGGGAAGAGTGATGAATGACCCCCGGGAGGCAGCAACAGACACGCTCCTTCACATCCTTATCATCTCCTCTGTCTATCTTTTCCTCCAAGCAAGGGTTCTCAACCCAGTCCTCAGGACACAGCTAGCCAGTTGGGTTTTTAGGATAATGTAAATGTAAACCGCGCTGATGAAAAAGAGTGCGGTATAAAAGAACAATAAATAAATAAATAAATAAATAAATAAACCATAATAAAAATGCATGAGTGAAATTTACATACAATGGAGGCAGTGCATACAAATCTCTCTCATGCATATTCCTTATGGATATTCTGAAAACCTGATTGACTGGGCATGTCCTAAAGACTGGGTTGAGAATCACTGTGTGAAATAATAGATACTGTATTCATATCTTCAAGTCTCTTCGCATATAGCTTCTGGCACAAACACCATAGCATTTTGGTTGCTCTCCTCTGAATCACTTCAAATCTTTTTAATCCTTACCAAGATACAACCTCCAAAACTGGTCCCAGTAAAGTTTATCTCCAAGGCACTCCACTACTCACATTTATTTCTTCTGAGTGAATTCCATTGATCACTACATATTTGTTATCTGCCAGTCAACCTGTTTTTAATCAGATCGCCATCTTGGGTCCTAGCTTCAGGTGACTCAGTTTATTCATTATGGTTCATTTATTATGTTCAATATATACATGCAGCCTATCTGCAACCTGATACGGTCCTTCAGTATCAACTGCATGATATACGCGGATGATGTGCTGTTATACATGCCTTTTACTACAGAGAACCCCGACCTCACTCCATTAACAAACTGCATAAACGAAGTATCCAACTGGCTGCAATCTCAAAACCTCCGGATCCAACACAAGAAAACGGAGGTTTTGTTCATCACGAAAGACCGAAATTTCACCGCCCCGTCCTTTTTGAAGGTGAAGGATGCAGACCTCCAGAACAAACCCACTATCAGATACCTCGGGGTCACCTTAGACCAGCACTTGAATATGAAGGCGCACATAGGAAACATTGTAAGAGCGGTCTACCATAAAATCCGTTCCCTTAGACACCTACGATCCCTGCTAGAGCCGGATGATTTCAGAACCATCTATCAGGCCCTAATCATACCACATTTCGATTATGCGAACTCTATCTTACAAGGACTCCCTCAAGCAACCTTACACCCACTGCAACTGGCAATGAACTCCGCAGCAAGAGTCCTTCATGGAGCATCCAGGAAAGATCATGTCTCACCCATCTTAAAACAACTCCATTGGCTTCCGATACGAAGTAGACTCACTTACAAGCTATTTCTACTTACATTCAAGGCCATCAATGGACTCACATCCGCGTCACTAACGGACCTGATCCAGATGACACCTCAAAACAGGGACAGACGGTCAGTAACACTCAACACATTAGTAGTCCCAAAATCCATAACACAATGCACCAAAGCAACAGCAGACAGAGCTTTCAAATTCTGTGCACCAAGGGGTTGGAACAGCCTCCCTCAAGGCATCAGAGCAATCCCGGATCTATTACAATTCAGAAAAGCCTTGAAACACCACCTCTTCCTCTTGTATTACCCAATAACCAATGCAGACCCCTCAACCACCTCACAGTTCTCCCAAAACCCATAAGACTGAAACAAGAAGAGTTCATGGTTATTTTATAAATTGTAAATAGTTACCCCTGTTATCCAAGTTGTTTATGCCTGTTCAACTGTAAACACAAAGTACCATCGGAAATGTGTAAATTCTTTGTTCACTGTAAACTGCGCTGATGCTGAATAGTGCGGTATAGAAGAGACTATAAATAAATAAATTAATTAATAAATTCATGAGCATCCTATAAGGAACAATGTCAAAGGCTTTGCTGAAATCTAAGTAGATCATGTTCATTTCATGCCCTTGATCCGTTTCTGGTCACCCAGTCAAAGAAATCAATCAGATAATATATATACACAATAGAGTGCACAGGTTAAAATACAAAAATCAAGCTCGCTACAGGTACAAAAAAAAATAAAGGGCATACTCAAAAGCATTTATGCAGTTTGCAGATCTGCCTGCCCGTATAGGACAGCATTTTGAAATATGCATGCATACTTTATTCCCCTTTTCTCCTTTTCTCCTTTCCACAGAAAAGGGAGGTACACAGTCCATAGTGAAGGAAAACTATGCACATATGATTTTTTTTTAATTTAGTTGCTTACCAGATCTGTAAGTTCAAAACTGTATCTTGGCTAGGCCTCTGAAAATTCCCCCTGTGTGATTCTCTGCCTATAAGACTTTGTCACATGTAATTTGGGTGATTAATTGAAGAAGGCTGAAAAGTTGCTAGAGGAGGACTTTGTGCTCTTGCAAAGTCACTTAACCCTCAGTTGCATCAGATACAAACTTAAGGACCCTTTTACTAAAGTGCCCTAAGCAGTTAATATGTGTTAACTGTGCACAAGGACCTGTGCTGACTGTTAGTGTGGGGGTATGACTATTGCCATGCACCGATTCACGTACTAACTGCCAGTCACACATTTGGGTGGTAAATGGGTAGGTTTGGGACGGAAAGTGTGCATGGTGAGCACATTGCAGTTAGCATTGGGGGAAATATCAAGTGCTAAATGTTAATGTTGCAGTTAGCACAGGCAAACCTAACGCTACCTCAGTAGGTGGAATTAAGTGCACTCGAGGTAATTCACAAGGGCCTGAACAAGCACTAAGGGCCCTGCCTGCATGGTAACATTCAGGCACATGTTGACCACACCCCAACACTTGGTGCGGAACAGTTGCACCTGACGGCATTGATTTTGTTTATTTACAGTATTCATTCAAATTTTTAAAATAGTTACATAGACAATAAAAGAAGAAAAGGAAAAGAATGCAATACCAGGCCTCATCATCTGATAGGACCTACTTAAACAGAAACTATGGGCATTGATTTTGGTACAAAACGGTGTGTGGAAGGCACCAACCCCTAACATACTTTAGTAAAAGGGTTCTTTAGGTTCTAAGCCCTCCAAAGGACAGGAAAACTATCCACTGTATCTGAATGTAACTCGCCTCGAATTATGTCAGAAAAGGACATGGACTACATGTAAAATCCTTTCTCATCCTCCCCTATTAAGGGGTATGTTTACTAAACTGCGTTAGTGCGATTCGCGTTAGGAGCCGCGGTAGAGACAGAAATCCCAAATAAGGACATGGGCAGTACATCGTTACCGATAACGCGCGTTACCAGGTGCCATAAATGAACGAGCGCTACAGGGCACGTTACCGCGCGTTAATCTTAAGAAGGCGCGCAGGCATACAAGGTCAGCAACAGAGCTGTAGCACAATGGTTACAACACTGACTGATCGTACAGAGGTCATGGGTTCGATTCCCCAGTGGGCCTAATGTATAAGGCTGGCTGAGGCAGCACCCTTTACATTTAAGTAGTGATTGCTGAGGCATTTGACGTGTATTTAATTAGTGCTGCCAGCAAACACACCCTCACGGTGGCATAACCCAAGGTGCCGCATAACGCACTCCATAGGGCACATTATAAAGTGTACTGTCCGCCAAGGCACCCTATAAGGTCCCCTATAGGACACCTTATAAGGCTGTGAACAAAGCCCTGGCTGGCTGCAGAAGGACTGCACGTCACCACACAAACTGTCTGCTGTGGTTAGCAGGATAGGGTTAACCCACCCGTACCCATGATGCACTGCACATGCAAATCAGCAGTCGAGAGATGGGCACAAGATTGGGTTTTCCCCCCACAGCACCTCAGCCTGGTAGGGGGAACAGACCGTGTGTGGCACTGCCACAGAGTAGCCACAGACAGTCACATTGTGCGGGTACTGTGCCCATCCTGAGGTTGAGGTGGGGCGCCAAGCACCAGGTCCACAGCACCTTTCATGGCTGAAATACGCCATGCTGCAGGTCCCTAGCAGTGTGTGATAGGTAGTTCCGTTAGACACACCTAGAATACATCTGTGTCCTGCTGTATGTCTCAGTCATGTCTAGTCCATATGGGTGATGATGCACCCAGAATAGTGCATATCCTGTGTTGGTGCCATGGTTACCTGCTGTAGGTGAAGGGGGGGGGGGTATATGGACCCATAGGCAGATCATGTACCACCACACAAACCACCCTCTGGGGCTCAGGGTGGGAAATAGGATCACCCACCAATAGATCCACAGTCTACCTCCCTGCAATGGTAGCAGTAGAGGAGACCATCAACCCCAGTCCTTCTGGGGAACAGACAGAGCAGTACACATCCATAACACAATAGCAGACAGACAGCAGGCCTGGAAATGCTCAGCTGCCCCCCACCATTATCTGACATTCTCCATCAGCAAGCCTCCAGCCACTGCACCCTGCAAGGTGCTCCAGCAGACACATACTAGCTACAGACAATCTGCCAGCTAGTCCATAGTGCATGGTCCTGGAGAAAATGCATGTACCCAGAACGGAGATGTCAGCATATACACCAAGCAGATAAGTCAGTGATTGGGCCTCAAAAGAAAACCCATAAATATCACATGAGAGAAATGCTATAGAGCACTATGGGGGAACCTAGCCATGCCATGTTCACTACTCAGTCAGGGTGAGAGTGACCTCCCAGCAGGACATGCTATGGCCACCCTGTCCATTCAGGTGGTGGCCAGGCACTACAATGTCCGAGCCATTGCCCTATGCCGTGTTCAGATGCATCCAGGCCAGGCCACCCTATCCAGGCTATTCCCACAGTACCTTGCTCCTCATTATGCACATTGGCAGGCCAATACTGGCAACAGTGCTAGCAGTGTGGGCTGTGGAGGGTGTTGGCAGCCACCACACACTGGATAAACAGACACACACTCCCCACACTTATGCCAGCATTGTGTAACTATAGAGGTGTTGGGAAGCCCAGGCCACCACACCAGTCCTGGGCACAGTGCAGGCATGGCTATGGTACGCAATACTGTAGGAGTCACTCCCCAGGTTGGTAAACACTGTCAGACACAAGACCTGTAGCACACTCCAAAGACATCAGAAATGTTGCTATGATGCAGCTCACTCAGGAAATTGTACTTAACCTAGGAATTGCTATCTGCCAGTAATCATAGCAACCTTTTGATAGATGTGTACCATATTCCCAGGTTTAGGGTGGCATTACTAACGTATGCAAGTGCTAGTATTGGGAGATGCACGCAGAGCCCAAAGTCCTGCCTCTCCAGGAGGCTTTGGATAATGGGGCCTGTGGGTGCGGGTCTGTCTGCCCCTGTTGGCTGCTGCTTTACGGCAGAGGTTCCCTACTCCAGTCCTGCGGTGCCAAACACTGTTCGGGTTTTCATGCTGTCCCTCATGAATATGCATGAGATACATCTGCATACCATGGGGGTGGCGCATAAAAATGCAGCACAGGCATCTTTGGCAGAGGCAGCATGGAACCAGAATGGTGTTTGGCCCTCCAGGACTGCATTTGGGAGACTCTGCTCTAGGTAATGTACATGTTTATGGTGTCTGTGCTCTGTAGGGTAAAATGTAGGTGTCTTGGGCATGTTTACGTCATCTGCAATAAAGGTGCTGTCTGTATTAGCATGTTGTCGTATTGGGTAAAATATGAGGACTGGGTTGGCAGGAACCACAGCTGTGACCCTCTGCTTCTGAAGACACTGGTTTTGTGCACTGCATCACCTTGTTGTCACAGAGTCAGTACATTCCTTGGTGATACCATGACTGTTCGTCAGACAGGGCCCATCTGTTGCAGTACACGGCACCCACCTACACAGGGCTAGGCCACGGTCTGCTCTGGGCAGCTGCCACTGCCCCTCCACCACCAGTATCCCTCAGCCACCATGCTGACATGCCCTTCTGCTGGTGGTGCTGGTGATGCGCAGTCTCAGGCCATCCATTGTGCAGGTAGGCGGCTGCCTATGGTGCGGGTTCTGGGGTAGGGATGCCTGCATAGACGTCCACGCTCCCCTCAGCCCCGCCTGCCAATGTTCCGTGCCCTTGGGAGTAGCTGTTGGGTACTATTCCCTGTGACACTGTGGGAAACACACTCGTGCCCATGTTGGGCCTTCAGCAGTTGCTGTCTGGCTGCTCTGCTGTTTCAGCATTCGTATGGGCCACCTAGGCATCACCTTATTCCGCACTGTGGCCCAGCTCCACCACAGCATGTGCCGCCTACGGCCCTCTGTATCCCCTTCTCCGGCATCTATCCAGTTGCCATTCCGACATGCCCGCCCTGATGTTGCGGGACATGTGCACGCCATAGGAACCCTGTCCGATGGTGGGGAAAACCCTGAGCAGCGCTATTTCACTGTGGGCTCCTTCACCTTGTATGGGGACGGAGTATAGAACCTTCCACGATTTATATCTTTTCTATGGAGCTTACTCGGGGGGGGGGGGAGGGGTTGATGTTTCTCATTGATACCACTATTGGCCAGCTTGGTTATGTTTTTTTTCCAGTTTGTTGGGTCATTTTCAGTGTTTCTGTGCCCTTTTGTTCTGTGCACATGTATCACATTTATCACTTTTTTTTGGTTTCCCTGTCTGGGCTGTACATTGCTGACACTGAAATGGTTTCTCTCCCCTGTAATGTGCATTTAACGGCAGGTTTTCAATCGCGTTTGGATTCAGCTCTTCAGATCAGCGCGTTAGTGTGCAGGGAGCCTCTCCCCGCCCACGCTCCGCCCACTGACCCCTTCTCTCCGCCCTCTCTCCACCTTCTGCGGTGTTTTATCGCGCCGCGGAGCTTTACAATCGTTAACGTTACATAACGCGCATTATGTAATGTTACTGCAGTTTAGTAAACATACCCCTAAGTGTGATAAGAAAGAACATCTACTTTAGTGAAAGCAAATAAGTAAAGTTTGTGTAAGGAGTACAGCGCGGAGAAGATATGTCAAAAGATATGCACTTTGAAACAATATTGGCATAATCCTATTAGCATATTTATACATTTCAAACTTAATGGGCACATGGGCAAAACTAAATTTAAGCTGACTAAATAAGGAATCCAATTCATGATACTTGTGCAACTAGAGAAAATGAAAATCCAGTTTCTAATAAACCACAACACAATAAGTCAATTAAAATTCCGTAAGCAAAAGCAACAATTATGCAATATAAAACTGAAACGTTAGAACTCACAGAAATCTGGGACATAGCATTCATCATCATAATTATCAGATTTTTCTTCAATAGAAATGCTGATGGTTACTATGTGGAGGAGTAGCCTAGTGGTTAAGGCAGTAGCCTGGGGAGACAAGAAACCGGGGCCTTGGCCAAGTTCCTTTACCCTCTACGGCAATACCAACTGCACCTGAACATAATTTTCCTTGATAAAAAAGAACAAGAGCTAAGTTCTTTTTGTGCTCAGCCTTTCCCTTTTGTTTCCAGATCCTGAATGTATTTTATTGTATTATTGCACCAGACTTCACACTAATTTCTTCTTTCTCTTTCTCTCATGTCTTCCAATATTAAGAGGTACCAAGCCAAGGAAATATGGTGGAAAACATTGTGGAAAAATTTGCATGCATTGCCACAAGTAGAAGTTTTGTATATTTCTAGCCATGACAATGCAAGAGAAATTGCATAAATTAAGCCCCCTCATACCACCTTCATTTGTTAAAATGGCCACACGATCCTTGTCATCTTCTTCTCCCTCCACGTTGGTGGTTGCTAAAGTAAGAGGCCTGCATGGTTCCTAGTGCCAAAATGATATCCCTGTGACAAGCTTTATCTCTTAGAAAGCACTATTTTCTAAAAAATACCCCACCATGTTCTCATTGTTCCCTTTAGCCACCTTTCAACATTCACCCAAAATGTTGTCTGCAGTTAATAGGAGGCAGGAGCGATCGCCATTTGCTTTTCCCTTGCCAACACCATCTTAATGACATCAACTGACCTCTAGTGTTATGTGTAGGGGAAGAAAGGTTGTAACGTAAGGGCCTGTGGAAAAGTCTTATAGTGCCATCTCTCGCACATGATCTCTCAGCTGGTAGCTGGTAGCTGAGCCTTTATGATAGTTCATATTAGGGCACGTTTACTAAAGTGTGCTACCTGAGTAGCGCAGGGTTTATCGTGCAGTTTGGACATTGTGCTAAAAGGTAGTGCTGCGTCCTGCACTAAAAATCCCATGCTATTCAGGTTCTGTATAGTGGAACGGGGTTGGGTGGGCTAGGGGCAGAACAGAGGTGTTGACGGCAAGTTGCAGCTAGTCAGAGGCAGGTGTTAAAATGTATGCCTTACTCAATGCACATTAAATAAGGCATGCAGGAGAGCATAACTTACCACTTCTCACAAAGCTACTAAATTCTAATTTGCATCATCATCATTTACATGGGTGTACGCATTAATTTTAGCATGCACATTGCACACACTAACATTTCAGAAACTGGTTTAATGTACTGGGGTCACAATGTATAGCCTTCTAAACAATCAGTGGGCACACAATAAATTAATGCATATCTCTGCCCCCCACCTCTCAGTTGTTGTAGGGTTTTTTTTATAGGTAACAACAAAAATATATTTGCATTTTCTGTTAAAATATGAATTTGTTTTACTTCCTAGCTATTTATTATTGTATATATGTATTGATTCATCTCACTGAGAGCTAAATTTTGTACCTGAACTATAAAAAAACATTGAATAATTTACTGCAGTTCATGAAAGATATAAATATATTTCTTGCCAGATTAGTTTTGTTTCATCAGTTATTTCATAATGAGACAACTAAGGCAAAAGTGTTTATGAAGAATACATCTACTCATTAAACTGATGAGAATGCACAGAGTGAAGTCGGATCCTGTAATGCATGAAATAATAATGCAAATGACAGCTTCCAATTTCAGACATTCATATTAAACATTGAAAGGCTTACTCTTGCTTTTTAAATAAAATCAGCACTAAAATTATAATAACAAGTCTTGTACTTGGGCATTTTCTGTGAAATCTTCATTTTCCATGAATCATTAGAACCAGTTAGTCAAAAATAAGGAACATAATGTTAACTATTTGCCAAACATAGTAGATGATTCTAAAAGGATTAGGTGCCATTTACATGTTTAAAAATCAGATTTACACATGAGAAGCTGAAGAAAAAGAGGGAGGTCTTCATGAAATACAAGAGATCACAGAGAGCGGAAGACAGGCATCTATATTTGGAGAAACAGAGAAGCTAGCAAAGTAGTCAGGAAAGCAACGGTACAAAAAGAAGAAGAAACAACCAATGTAATAAAATGTGGGGATACAACATTTTTCAAATATGTTAGTGAGAGGAAGAAGGGCAAAAGTGATATTGTCAGACTCAAGGGTGAAGGGGAGGATATATATAGAAGCTGATGAGGATAAAGCGGAATTGCTTAGCAAAAATTTCTGTTCAGTATTCACAGATGAAGGGCCTGGAGCAGGACCTCAGAAAACAGCCATAACTAGAAACAGAAGTGATGGGAATCTCAAACGATTTTCAGAAGATTATGTTCGAGAGGAACTAGTTAAACTAAAAGTAGACAAAGCCATAGGTCCATATGGGATACATCGAAGAATACTGAGGGAACTTGGTGATATTCCAGCTGCTCCACTGTCTGACCTTTTCAATGTCTCTTTTGAGTCGGGAGTGGTGCCAGAGGACTGGAGAAAGACACATGTGGTCCCTTTACACAAAAGCAGATGTTATATTGTGAGCTACAGGCAGTTTAGTCTAACCTCTGTGGTTAGTAAATTATTGGAAAGGCTACTAAAGGAGAGAATAGTGAGGTTTCTGAAGTCCAATGGATTGCAGGATCCAAGGCAGCATGGATTCACCAGAGGCAGGTCTTGTCAGACAAATCTGATAGATTTTTTTCACTGGGTGACCAGGGAGTCAGACTGAGGGAGACCCCTAGATGTGGTGTATTTAGATTTCAGTAAAGCCTTTGACACCATTCTGCACAGGCAACTTATAAACAAACTGAACACCCTAGGGATGGGCACTAAAGTTATTGATTGGGTTAGAAATTGGTTGAGTGGGAAGTGACAGGTACAGGTAAAGGGAGCTCATTCTGAGGAGAAGGAGGTTGCCAGTGGTGTGCCACAGGAATCTGTCCTTGGTCCAATTTTGTTTGACATCTTTGTTAGTAATATTGCGGAAGGACTGTCGGGTAAGGTTTGCTTGTTTGCAGATGATGCCAAGATCTGCAATAGAGTAGACACACAGAAAGGAGTCAACAACACATGAGGAGGGATCAAGCAAAGCTTTAAGAATGGTCTAGAAAATGGCAGCTGAAATTTAATGCTAAAAAATGCAAGTCATGAATTTAGGCTGCAAAAATCCAAAGGAGCTGTTCAGTGTAGGGGGTGAGATACTTCTGTCCACAAAAGAAGAGTGGGACCTGGGCGTAATTGTGTCTGATGATTTTAAAGTAGCTAAACAGGTAGAAAAGGCAACTGTGAAAGCCAGAAGAATGCTTCCTATGCATAGGAAGAGGAATGGCCAGCAGAAAAAAGGATGTGATAATGCCTCTGTATAGGTCTCTGATGCAACCTTATTTGGAGTATTGCGTGCAGTTCTAGAGACCGCACCTTCAGAAGGATATAAACAGGATGGAGTCGGTACAGAGGGTGGTTACTAAAATGGTTAGTGGTCTTCATCATAAAGCATATGAGGATAGACTTAAGGATCTTAATATTTATACTTTAGAGGAAAAGCGGGATGGGGCGATATGACAGAGACCTTTAAATACCTCTGTGGCATAAATGCACAGGAGGTTCTCTTTCAATTAAAGGAAAGCTCTGCAATGAGGGGACATAGGATAAGAGTGAAAGGAGATAGACTCAGGAGTAATATGCGGAAATATTTCTTTACGGAAAGTGGTAGATACGTGAAATACAGTAGTCTTCCAGTGGAGGTGGTAGAGATGAGGACAGTATCTGAATTCAAAAAAGCATGGGACAAACACAGAGGATCTCTAAAGGTATAAAGGGGACTATAGTAGTTGATTTGGAAGGGCAGACTAGATAGGCCATGTGATTTTCTGCCATTATGTTTCTATGTTTTTAAATAAACATACATGTGCAATTACCCGGTAGCTATTTTATAAAATACATTATTTACATGTACTGTGAATGCCAATGGCAAACACAGATTTCAAGGGGTGTGTTCTAGATATGGAATGTTGTCTTGCCACTGTTTTGGTTCCTTTAGGTATTGATGGCACTGCTCCAGCTTTTTGGCTCTTCTCTTCTGCCTTCATGCATTGTTGCCTCTTCTGCTGCTGTTGTGTTCCTAAATTGGTACCTTGGGGTATAAATGTCACTGCTGAATGGCATTACTGCCCTATCTCTTGGGCCACTTCTTCTTCTTCCATTTGCCTCTTGGTTCTTTGGAACATTATTGCCTCAATTATTGCTCTCTTCCCTGTCACTTAGGCCTATGTCTACTAAAGGACATTAGCTGCTAATGCAAGATTAATGCCCTGCGGTAGGAACTAACCTGTGAAAAAAATCAGATATCACAGGCAATTTTCTGTGATATCTTTTTTTTGCATACTGGATGTCCCTTGGAGCAGGTTCAGGTTGGATTGGAGTGGAAAGTGAGGGTGGCCATGATTGGCAGCCACCACATGAAAAAGATTTCAGGCAGTGGCTGTAAACATCAGGCCTGATCGAGCAGCATATAACACTACCTCAAAAGGTAGTGTTATCTGCCGTAAGGCCTGATAACGCGGGCTATGCTTTTGAGGTGATCAAGCATCCTACTGCCATGATTGGGCCTCCCCCTCCACAATATTTCAGTACCACAATGCTGTGATCCGCCACACTGACAATATAAAAGATAAATATGGTGGCCCCCTGCTGTACCAATCCTCCCTGAAGAGCTCCCAATCCTCATCAGTTGCTGCCCAAGGGAGATTGGTGCACCCCCCCCAAATATCATCTGTAAATAGCAATGGCAGTTCGTTGCCTATTCCCTGTAAAAAGTTAGAAACTTCTGATCAATATAACGATATAGAAGTATACAAAAAGTATACACCTTGTAAATAGTTTTAACAGTT
Source organism: Ichthyophis bannanicus (assembly GCA_033557465.1). NCBI lineage: Eukaryota > Metazoa > Chordata > Amphibia > Gymnophiona > Ichthyophiidae > Ichthyophis > Ichthyophis bannanicus. The sequence goes on from CM066035.1 coordinate 438,456,822, forward strand.
TAATGCTCTGTTATATGTAAAAAGTTAATAATTTTTTTGTTCAATGTAATGTTATACGAACGTATACAAAACTGTTAAATTGTTCCATGTAAACTGCCCCTGATCTCTGGAAGGGGCGGTATAGAAGAAATAGATAAATAAATAAATAAAATAAATAAAGTTAGATTCCTAACAAGCCGGTTGGGCTAAGGCCCCCCCCCATACACTACTGAAATAATGGGGGGGGGGAGCACAGCCCCTCCATCCCACTCCACCTCCCAGGAAAGAAAAAATATCATGGCTAGTTAGCCAGAAAAGTGGGGGTCCCACAGCCCCCCTGACCCCCTACCCCTCCCAGCACATACCTGCAATTCCTGGTGGTCTAACGATAGAAGGGGCAGGAATAATTCTATTTGCTTCTGCCTAGTCTTGCAGCCAAAACAAAATGGCCACCATCATGAGGTGCTGCCCTTTAGCCTCTTGCTAGGGGGCAGCACTGAAAGACTGTGGCCATCTTTGTTTGGACTCTCTTCCTGTTACCTTGCCCCTCTCTTGGTTATACTTTTAGGGGTATGTTTACTAAAGTATACTAGTGCTTTGCACACACACACACACACACACACACACACACACACACACACACAGAGTCCACTAGCACACGCTAAAGCCCACATTAACCGTTAGTGCAGCTTAGTAAATATGCCCCTTAGCTTTCTACCATTTGCTTCACGTTAACAGCAACAATATATAGGCAGACTTAGGGGCATGTTTACTAAACATTCCTAACGTGCGGGGCCGCGCTAGTGTGCCTGTGCCATATAAGGAGTGGGCGGTTCAGGCAGAAAATAGAAAAAAAAACGGTAGTAAGCAACCGGACGTGTGCGCGTCGCGCTAATGTGCGGGGGTCGACATTAGCGCGTGGAAAGGCAAAGTGGCGCGCTGCTGAGTATACAAAACAACAGAGCCATGGTACAACGGTGAAGACACTGACCAATGGTGCAGGGGCCATGGGTTCAATCCCCCAGTGTGCGCAACAACAAAGGTCAGCTGAGGCAGTAACTGTAATGATTAAAATTGTTTTAGGAGGCAAATTAATTTGGAACGGCATAAGGCGGCGCAGTTATTTTTGGGCGGCATAAGGCGGCGCACAGTGCTTTTTGGGCGGCATAAGGCGGCGCACAGTTATTTTTGGGCAGCAGAAGGCGGCGCACTGGTCCCCTTGGGCGGCAGAAGGCGGCGCGCTGATAGGCACAAGGCGGCGCGCTGATGCACAAGCACAGGAACAGAGCCACAGCACAATGGTTAAAACACTGACCAATGGTGCAGGGATCAGGGGTTCAACTCCTCACAATGCCCAGTGAAAAATGCCTGCTGAGGCAGTATGTATTATGTTGTGGAGTGCTGTAGGAGGCTGTATAATTTTATTTTGTTATCACTACTAGCAAACGCACTCTCCCAGCATGTTAACATACGGCGGCACATAAGGCACATGTTACAGTGCACTGTTCGCCAAGGCACCCTTGAATGTCCCCTATAGGGCAGCATGTATGTTGCGACACAGGATAATGTATAGTGCACCCTATAGGGATGGCAACCATAAGGTGGCCTACAGGGCGCCCTATGAAGCACCCTCAGAGGCACCTAATGGGTATAGTAAGCTGAGGGTGGTCTTGCCGGCATAGACATATGTACAGTAAATAAAAATAAAGCTGTGGACAGCCCTACCAAAGGGCCCCACTGTGGGTTTGAACCCATGACCTCTGGCTGCACAGGCAGTGATGTAACCATTGCACTACAGCTCCATAGCTGTAAGCAGGCCCCTGGCTGGCTGCAGATAGCCTACACGTCACCTCACAGACAGTCTGCTGGTGTCAACAGGATAGGGTTAGGCCACCCGTACCCATGATGCACTGCACATGCAAATTAGCTGTCCGCAGATGGATACAAGATGGGGAATGCACCCCCACAGCACCTCGGCCCTGTTGGGGGAAGTGACCAGGTGCACCCACACAGCACCTTGGCCTAGTAGGGGGCACTGACCAGGTGTTTTACTGGCACAGAGTAGCCACACACTGTTACTTCGTGCGGGTACTGTGCTCACCCTGAGTGTGCAATGAGGTGGCCAGGACCAGGTCAACAACACCTGCCATGGCTGATGGAGGCCAAGCGGGCGTTCCAAAGCAGTGTTAATGTGTAAGATAGCTAGTTTCTGCACAAACACCATGGATATCCCTGTCTGCCACCATCAGGCACCCCCCCCCCAGGTGGCAAACATGGTCCCCATCAAGGGATCCACACTCTACCTCCCTGCAAAGGTGGCAGTAGAGGGCAACATCAACCCCAGTCCTGCTGAGGAACACCACCACCCCCCCAGGCAGGCAGCTCCATACACAGCCATAACACAATAGCAGACAGACATAAGCCCAGGGTATGGTAAGCTGCACTCCACCACCAGATATTCCCCTGCAGCAAGTCAACAGCCACTGCACATAGCAAGACATTTACCAGCTACAAACAGTCTGCTGGTTAGTCCATAGTGCATGTTCCCAATGGAGATGCATGCACCCAGAACTGGGCTGTCTGCATACACAGCAAGCAGATAGATCAGTGACTGGGCCCCAAAGAGAAACCCATATCTATCACATGAGAGAACTACTATACAGCACTATGGGGGGCCTAGCCATGCTGTGGTCACTGCACAGTCAGGGTGAGCGTGATCCCCCAGAAGGACATGCTTTGGCCACCCTGTCTGTGTAGGTGGTGGCCGGACACTACAATATCCCAGCCAATGTCCCTGCCAGGGCCCTATGCCCAGTGCAGATGCATCCTGGCCACACCACCCTGCCCTGGCTATACCCATGGTACCTTGCACCTCATTATGCACATTGGCTGGCCAATACTGGCAACAGTGCTGGCAGTGTGGGCTGTTGAAGGGGCTTGCAGCCAACACCCACTGTATAGACAGACACACACTTCCACACCTCTGCCATCATGGTGCTACGATTGAGGGGGTAAGTAGCCTTGCCCACCAAACCGGTCCTGAGCACGGCAAGGCATGGATATGGTATGCATTACAGCTGGTGGTCACTCCCCAGGGTGGTAAGCACCATCAGAGGCCAGGCCTGGAGCATGCCCCGCAAACACCTAACAGATTGTTTGGATGGGGTCAACTAGCAGTATGTACGTAACGTATGGATATCTGCCTGCCTGTGCTCCTAGCAAACGTCTCAGAGCTGTGTACCGTATACCTCAGGTGTAGGGTGACATTGGTAAGTTATGCAAGTGCTCGTTTTGGGTGCTGCATGCACAGTCCAATGTTCTGCCTTTCCAGGAGACATTGGCCAATGGGGCCTGTGGGTGTGGGTGTGTCTGCCCTTGATGGCTGCTGCTTTACGGCACAGATTCCCAACTCCAGTCCAGGTTTGCATCACACTGTTCGGGTTTTCCCGCTATCCCTCATGAATATGCATGGGCTACATCTACATGCCATGGGGGTGGTGCATAGATATACAGCACAGGCATTTGTATGAGTGTCAGCATGGAACCTGACTGGTGTGTGGCCCACCAGGACTGCATTTGGGTGATTCTGCTCTAGGTACTGCCTCTGTTCATGGTGTCTGTGCTCAGTGGGGTAAAAGATAGATGTCTTACCATTGCATATGTCCCCGCCATGAAAGGTGTGTCCTTACTATCACTGTTTAGTTGTGGGAAAAATATGTGGGCAGGATTGGCAGTAGCCCCAGCTGGGCTTTGAACCTGTGACCTTCTGTTCTTGCATGCACTGTCTGTGTGCACTGCACCACTGTGTAGCCACAGATTGGTTTGATTCCCTGGACTGTCCATGACTGTGGATCTGGCAGGGCCTGTCTGTTGCAGTGGACTGTGCCAGCCTGCACATGGCTAGGCCTCTGTCTTCTGTGGTTAGCAGCCACTGCCCCCTGCACCACATGTACTTGTCCGCCAACATGCTGGCATGAACTTCTCTCAGAAAAAGCAGTTGATCTGATTGCAATGTGGCAGTACGGGACTGCATTTGGGGGACTTGGCTGTAGGTAATGCCCATTGTTGTGGTGTGTGTGCGGTGTTGGGTAAAATATGGGTGTTTTCCCCATGCTTATGTTCCCTGCACTACAGGGGTGTCTGTGCTATCTTTATTTAGTGGTGGGTAAAATATAGGGACTGGGCTGGCAGGTGCCCCAGCTGGGTTTTGAACCTCTGCCCTCTGGTCCTAGAGGTAATGACTCTGTCTGCTGTACCACACTTGGCCACAGAGACAGTGCAGCCCCTGGAGGCAGTAAGCCTGGCAGGATGGAGTCACAAACCCTGCTCTACTCATTTTTACTCTGGGCATATGCACCCTGTCTGGTGACAAACGTGCACATAAACACCAGAAATGACCACGGGAAAATGGGGGAGAAAATATCACCATGCTGGGCGACAGTGGTATTAATGGGCAACCATAGCAAACATCCCGAGGAAAGCTCCAAAAACGGAAATGTTTTTCGGAAGAGTCTCCGCTCCGTAGACCCTTCCAATATTCATCTCTTTTTTCTGGAGCTTTGCTGGGTGTGTTTTGTATATTTGCCCATCACTATAACTGTTCCCCAGCTGGATTACTATTTATAATAGTTTTGTTGTGGTCATTTTCAGGTTCTATTTGCAATTTTGTTCTGTGCACATATATCACACTGCTCACGTTTTTTAGGTTTCCCCGGTGTTCCTGTACATTGCTGACGGAAATGGTTTCTCTTCCCTTTAAATGCCCTCTACCGCGAGGGTTTCACTCGCGCTAATTTTTACATGGAAATTCTGGCCCGGTACTGTGCGGGGAGCCTCTCCCCTCCCACTCTCCACCCGTTGACCCCGTCCCTCCGCCCCTCCGGAGCCTTCCTCCGCCCTCTTTTAGCCGTTCCACGCCTCTATCGGACATTTGCAGGCCCGCACTTGTACGGGGCCCGTTAGTGTGCCGCGTACCTGTGCGGGGGTGACATGCACGTGTGCGGGGCGTTTAAACGCGTTTCTGTGCGTTTAAATGCCGCGTTGCCGTGCGCTATTTTGCGGCGCGCAGATTTGCGGACTTTAGTAAACATGCCCCTTAGTATTTCATGGCAGATCCAGCAACTTACCTCTGATATATCTTTTTTTATAACAGAGACACAAAATGTGACTGAACAAGATAAGTCATTGTAGTTTAAGGGAGTTTCCTAGAGTTCCATGATGTGGAGAAATGGATAGAGGAGGAAAAGAGAGATGACAAAGAAATAAAAGAGGATGAAGCAGAGGGTGCACTGAAAGACATAGGAGGGGTAGTACTAAGAGGACCAGAGACTATACCTGAGAATCACCAACTCTAGATGATGTCAGGACAGAGGAAAGCAGGAAGATAGCAAAAGCTATAGAATTTTACATCCAGGATCACTTTACCATGCCTTAAAGAACAGGTAATTCTCCTGAATCATTCAAGCACAGAGACCAATAGGACCCTATCTGAGAATTGAAAATCTGTCATCAGCACTCAGTCAGTTCCCATGCCATTTCTAGTCTTGTTAAATTATCACACTTTTTCAAACCACAGTGTCTGCAGTTATTGGGATAAATCAAAGCACCTTCCCTAGATAGTTTAATTATTTTAAGAAAAACCAAGATGACGGTCTCTCTTTTTTATCACTCTAATTTATATTCTAAAATATAAGATTAGACTTAGTGAGTTTTGATGTTTAGGTATTTCAATAGACTTGAAATTGTATGTTGTGTCTAGCATAAACAATTTGGTAAAATCACTGAATCAGAAAATTGGATTACTTTATTGTAATAAAATCACTTTTAATTGAATTACAAAGGACAGATTGGTTAAGTGTTTTGTTATGCTTACCTTGGCACATAGAGACACAGTCTACCAATTTCAATCTCTTTTACAAAACTAGCTTCAGTTAAAAATAAACTTTGTGGATAATTTTGAATAGAAATAACCATTCATAACTTTGTAAGTGATACAGGTCATTGAAAGATAGAGGTTAGAAAATAGAAGAGAAAATACAAGGTTGCATTTCATTTAAACGGTTAAATGAATCCTTTCCAACATATATGAGCAGAGCCAGTACAAGGATACTGAGAGCCATAGGTGACTCTTTAACCCTATATCCCCTCCACCCCCTGAGATTTTGATATACGCAACCACTATGATCATTAAAACACCATCCCTCCCTCAACTAACCTATAAATATGCATAATTGGCCATCATATTTTCAAATATTAAACTCTGCTTAGTATACAGGTGTGTTCCACTTTCCCTGAAGGTAAGACGATGTGCCGGTGACTCTAAATTTATGAGGCCATCAGGGCTTATTGTTTTGCCCTGACTGCTACTGCTTCTTATAGAAACATAGAAAAATGTCGAAAGAAAAAGACCACATGGCCTATCTAGTCTGCCCTTCCATATCAACGACTGCAACAGTCCCCTTTTTTTCTTTAGAGATCCTCTGTGTTTGTGCTTTTTTGAAATTAGATACTGTCCTCATCTCTACCACCTCCATTTAGAGACTATTCCATGGATCCACCACTCTTGCCATAAAGAAATATTTATGCATATCACTCCTGAATCTATCCCCTTTCATCCTTTGCACTTGTTTGTCCACATTAAGGGGTATGTTTACTAAACTGCGTTAGTGCAAATTGCGTTAGGAGCCGCGTTAGTGAAAGGAAAGCCAAAAAAGGACATGGGCGGGACATCGTAACGACTAACGCGCGTTCCAAAAACTAACGAGCGTTACAGGGCGCCGTGGCATATGAAGGCGTACAGACACAACTCATTGAAACAGAGCTGTAGCACAATGGTTAGTGTACTCACTGCTGTTACAGACAGCATGGGTTCGAATCCCCAGTGTGCCACCACAGAATGCTGTCCCAGGCAGCACCCTGTACATTACATAGGGAATGAGGAGGCATGTTTTTCTTTACGTTCAGTAGTTGTTAGTGAAACACACTCTCGCAGTGCGCAGAGCCATGTACGTTGGTACGTGCGTGGCTGCATGCGTTGTTACGGGCGTAGCCCCGTGCGTAGGTACGTGCGTACAATCGTGCGTGGGTATGTGTGTTTTTACCAGCGTGGGCACCTTATAGTACAGACACTTTAGGGTGTCTTGCACATATGCACTATGCTAACAGATGTACGTGTGATGGCCTATGGTTTATCAGAGCCTGAGAGCAGGCGCTGGATCTTCCCAGGGTTGGATCGTGCCAGTCACACCCATGATGCACTGCACATGCAAATCAGCTGTCCACAGATACACACCATGGGGAATGCACCCCCACAGCACCTCGCCCTGGTAGGGGGAAGTGACCATGTGCACCCCCACAGCACCTTGGCCTGGTAGGGGGTACTGACCGTGTGTTGTACTGGCACAGAGTAGCTACACACAGTCACATTGTGCTGGTACTGTGCTCACCCTGAGGGTGCAGTGAGGCGCCCAGTACCAGGTCCACAGCACCATCCATGGCTGAAAGAGGCCATGGCGCAGGTCCAAAGCAGTGTTAATGTGCGAGATAGGTAGTTTCTGCACAAACAACTTGCAGTCAGGTGTAGCCCCCCCGTGCCATGCCGTGCCGTGCCAAGGGTGGCAAACAGGGTCCCCTAACAATAGATCCACCTTCTACCTCCCTGCAAAGGTGGCAGTAGAGAGGAACATCAACCCCAGTTCTGGTGGGGAACAGACACCCCACAGGGCAGGCACCACAGCTCTGTACGCAGACAGACACCAGGCCTGGATATGGTAAGCTGCACCCCCACCACTATCTGATATACTCCTGCAACAAGCCATCAGCCACTGCACCCTGCAAGCCACTCCAGCAAGACACATACCAGCTGCAAACAGTCTGCTGGTTAGTCCATAATGCATGTGCCCAGTGAATATGCATGCACCCAGAACTGGGATGTCAGCATACACAGCAAGCAGATAAATCAGTGACTGGGCCCCAAAAGGAAACCCATATTTATCACATGAGAGAAATACCATATAGCACTATGGGGGTGCCTAGCCATGCTGTGGTCACTGCACAGTCAGGGTGAGAGTGATCTCTCAGCAGGACATACTGAGGTCACCCTGTCCGTGTAGGTGGTGGCTGGGCACTAAAATGTGCCTGTCACTGCCCTAAGCCCTGTGCAGATGCACCCTGGCCAGGCCACCCTGTCCAGCCTATACCCATGGTACCTTGCTCCTCATTATGCACATTGGCAGCTCAATACTGGCAACATTGCTGGCAGTGTGGGCTGTGGAAGGTGTTTGCAGTCACCACACACTGGATAGACAGACAGACACCCCCACACCTATGCCAGCATTGTGCAACTATAGAGGTGTTCAGCAGCCATACCCACCACACCAGTCCTGGGCACAGTTCAGGCATGGATATTGTACGCAAGACTGTTGGGGGTCACTCCCCATGGTGGTACGCACTGTCAGAGTCCAGACCTGCAGCACACACCACAGACAGCAGAATGATTGTTATGGTGGAGCTCACTGAGCAAACTGTGCTTAATGTAGGAATTGATATCTGCCAGTTATCACAGGAAACGTTTGATAACTGTGTACCATATACCCAGGTGTAGGGTGGCATTGCTAAGGTATGCAACTGCTAGTATTGGGAGATACAGGCAGGGCCCAATGTTCTGCTTCTCCAGGAGGCATTGGCCAATGGGGCCTGTGGGTGTGTCTGGCCCTGTTGGCTGCTGCTTTATGGCAGAGTTCCCCAACTCCAGTCCTGGTTTTCCAAACCTGTTCGGGTTTTCATGCTGTCCCTCATAAATATGCATGATCTACATCTGCATACCATGGGGGTGGTGCATAGATATGCAGCACAGGCATCTTTATTAGAGGCAGCATGACACCGGAATGGTGTGGGGCCCTCCAGGACTGCAATTGCGAGACTCTGCTCTGGGTAATGTGCCTGTTTCTGCTGTCTGTGTTTGGTGTGGTATAATATAGGCGTATTAACCATGCGTATGTTCTCTGCAATAAAGGGGTGTCTTTACCATCACTGTTTAGTGGTGGGTAAAACTATGGGGACTGGGTTGGCAGGAGTCCCAGCTGAGATTTGAACCTGTGACCCTCTGGTCTTACAGGCACTGGCTGTGTCTGTTGTACCACACTGTGGCCACAGAGATGTTGTAGTCCCTGGAGTTAGTTAAAGCGGCCTGACGAGTCAGAAACCCTGCTCTGCACAGGTTTACTGTGGGCTCATTTACCTTGTATGGAGACAAAGGTGCACATAAACCTCACAACAGACCTCAAAATAAGGGGCAAACACCCATAACCACGCTGGGCAACAATGATATCATTGGGTAACATTACACACCACTCCCAGGAAAGCTCCATCACAATGAAATGATCTTTGAAAGGGTCTACGGAGCGTAGACCCTTCCAAACATCATTTCTTTCTTTGGTGCTTTCCAGGGAGTGTTGTTCATTGTTGCCCATTGCTGTCACTGTTGCCCAGCTAAATTGTGCTTTTTACAATGTTTCTTGTGGTCATTCTTAAGGTTTTATGTGAACTTTTGGTCTTTGCACATGTATCACACTGCTCACGTTTTGTAGGTTTCCCCGGTTTTGCTGTACATTGCTGACGGAAATGGTTTCTCTTCCCTTTAATATGCCTTTAACGACAGGTTTTCATTCGCGTTGGAATTGAGCTCAGAAATTCAGTGCGTTAGTATGAGGGGAGCCTCTCCCCGCCCACTCTCCGCCCATTGACCCCTTCTCTCCGCCCACTCTCCACCTTCTGCGCTGTTTTAACGCGCCGCGGAGGTTTAGGATCATTAACTGCGGTTAACGCGCGTAAAGTACGTTTAAAGATCATTAGCACGTCAGAACGCGCATTCGGACGTGCTAACGATCGTTAAACGAACTTTACGCACGGTAATCACGATTACCGCACTTTAGTAAACATCCCCCTAAATTTCATCTGCCATTTTGATGCCCAGTCTTCCAATTTATCAAGATCCTCTTGCAGTTTTCCACAATCCTCTTGGGTTTTAACAACTTTAAAATAGTTTTGTGTCATCTGCAAATTTGATAACCTCACTCTTTATTCCCTTTTCCAGGTCATTTATGAATATGTCAAAAAGCAGCGGACCCAACACATATCCCTGGGGTACACCACTATTCACCTTTCTCCATTGGGAAAACTGGCCATTTAGCCCAACCCTCTGCTTTCTATCTTTTAACCATTTCCCGATCCACAATAGTACACTGCCTCCTATCCCATGACTCTTTAGTTTTGCCAAAAGTCTCTTGTCAAAGGCTTTCTGAATGTCCAAATACACTATATCAACCGACTCACCTTTGTCTACCTGTTTATTCACACCTTCAAAAAAAATATAACAGATAAGTAAGACAAGATCTTCCTTGTCTAAAGCCACGTTGACTGTCTCCCATTAAGCCATGACTATCTACATGCTGAGCAATTTTGTTCTTCATGATGGTTTCTACCATTTTTCCCGGTACTGATGTCAGGCTCACTGGTCTGTAGTTTCCTGGATCATCCCTGGAACCCTTTTTAAAAATTGGTGTTACGTTCGCCATCCTCCAATCTTCAGGTATTACAGATGATTTTAATGATATTTCACAGATTACTAATAGCAGGTTTGCAATCTCATATTTCATTTCTTTCAACACCCTTGGATGTATATCATCCAGTCCAGGTGATTTGATACTCTTCAGTTTATCAAATAGTTGTAATACATCTTCCCGATGTATCGATATTTCCTTCAATTCTTCTGCACCTTTAAATACCACTTCAGTCATGGGTAACATCCCTACATCTTCCTCAGTAAAGACTGAAGCAAAGAATTCATTCAGTCTCTCCGCTATCGCCTTGTTGCCTATTAGTGCCCCTTTAACTCCTCTATTATCTAATGGACCAACTGACTCTCTCACATGTTTGCTACGAATATACTTGAAAAAGTCTTTATTACACGTTTTTGCTTCTGCAGCAAGCTTCTTCTCAAATTCTCCCTTTGCCTGCCTTATCAATGCCTTGCATTTAACTTGCCAGTGCTTGTGCTGTTTCCAGGTTTCGTTGTTTAACTCTTTTTTCCATTTCCTGAAAGATGCTTTTTTGGCAACAACAGCCTCTCTGACCTCACCTTTAAACCATGCTGGCAGTTTTTTGGACTTCCTTCCACTTTTATTAAAGCATGGAATACAGCCTCCCTGGGCTTCCAAGATAGTAATTTTCAACAACACCCAAGCTTGATGCAAGTCTTTAACCTTTGCAACTGCTCCTTTTAGTTTTTTCTTAACTATTTTCCTCATTTTATCATAGTCTCCCTTTCGAAAGTTAAAAGGTAGTACTGTCGATTTCCTTACTATCCCTCCTCCACTAATGAAATCAAATGCGATCATGCTATGATCACTATTGACAAGTGGCCCCAACACCCTTATCTCTTGAACCAGAAGTGGTGTTCCACTAAGGACTATGTCCAATATGGTTTCCTCTCTGGTGGTTTCATGAACCAGCTGTTCTAAGAAGCAGTCATTTATTTCATCTAGGAACTTTATCTCCCTAGCATGTCATGCGGTGACACTGACCCAGTCGATACTGGGGTAATTGAAATCAGCCATTATTATTACTGTGCTGTAACTTTTGTTAGCTTCCTTGATTTCTTTGAGCATTTCATCATCCTTTTGTTCATTCTGGTCAGGCGGTCGATAGTACACCCCCACTGCCATCGCCTTCCCCTTTTTACATGGAATTTCAATCCATAGAGATTCTACAGAAAATTTTGTTTCCTGCAAAACTTGAATCCTTTCTGACTCAACGCCCTCTCTAACATAGAGTGCAACCCCTCCACCAATTTGATCAGCACCATCATTATGATATAGTTTGTACCAAGGTATCACAGTGTCCCACTGGTTGTCCTCCTTGCACTATGTTTCTGAGATTCCAATCATATCTAACCTCTCATTTAGTGCTATATATTCTAACTCGCCCATCTTATTTTTTAGACTTCTAGAAATTGCATACAAGCATTTTAGAGACTGCATTTTATTCATATTAATTTGGCTATTGGTAGGCATGGGTAATTTGGGATCTTTAAGCTCTGTCTGCTCCATACTCGAGGGAATTTGGGCTACTTTACTCTCTGCTTTTGGTAGTATCCTTCAAGGATACATTCTTCTGAACCATGCACTCTTGTGTGACTGTCGGCTTTCCCCTATTATCTAGTTTAAAAGCTGCTCTATCTCCTTTTTAAAGGTTAATGCCTGCAGCCTGGTTCTATCCTGGTTAAGGTGGAGTTCATCCCTTTGGAAACGTCCTTCCTTTCCGCAGAATGTTCCCCAGTTCCTAAAAAATCCAAAACCCTCTTTCTTGCACCATTGTTTCATCCACACATTGAGACTCCGGAGCTCTGCCTGCCTTTTGGGTCCTGCGCGTGGAATGGGAAGCATTTCGGAGAATGCTACCCTGAAAGTTCTGGATTTCATGTTCCTACCTAAAAGCCTAAATTTAGCCTCGAGAACCTCCCTACTACATTTTCCTATGTCATTGGTACCGACATGTACCAAGACAGTAGACTCCTAATCAGCACTATGTAAGACCTTATCTAGATGGCGCGTGAGGTACGCTACCTTCGCACCAGGCAGGCATGTTACCAGGCGATCCTCATGTCCACCAGCCACCCAGCTATCTACATGCCTATTGATCAAATCACCAACTATAATGGCTGTCCTAACCCTTCCCTCATGGGCACATGGCCCTGGAGAAACTTCCTCGGTGCGAGAGGGTTTTACATCACCTGGAAGACAGGTCCTAGTTACAGGATCACTTCCTGCCACACCAGGGTGATGCTTTCCTGTCACGTGACCTCTCTCTTCCATGGCAACAGGGATGCTGCCAGACTGAAGTGGGACTTCAGGACTTTGTCCCTGTAGGTCTCGTCTATGTACCACTCTGTTTTTCTTATGTCTTCCAAGTCTGCTACTCTAGAGAATGGACTCGTTCCCTGAGAGCAAAGAGCTCCTTGCACCTAGTGCACACGTAAGACCTCTCACCAACTGGGAGAAAATCATACATGTGACATTCAATGCAAAAGACTGGAAAGCCCCTATCTTGCTGCTGGCCTGCTGTCTGCCTCTTAGTTTTAAGCTTGTGTTTAGATCTTTAAGTTCTTTACTTACTAAGGGATGTTATGGATACTTATACTAATAAATTGTACCTAATACATTTAATATACCTTGTTCACCTTAAGCTTAATTAATCTCAGATCCTTAGGGGTATGTTTACTAAAACCCCGGTCCTGGCCAGGCCACCCTGTCTGGGCTATACCCATGGTACTTTGCTCCTCATTATGCACAGTGGCAGGCCAATACTGGCAACAGTGCTGGCAGTGTGGGCTGTGGAAGGTGTTTGCAGCCACCACACACTGTATAGACAGACACACACTCCCACACCTATGCCAGCATTGTGCTACTATAGAGGAGTTTAGCAGCCCTGCCCACCACACCAGTCCTGGGCACAGTACAGGCATGGATATGGTATGCAATACTGTTGGGGGTCACTCCCCAGGGTGGTAAACACTGACAGAGACCAGACCTGAAGCACACACCGCAGACATCAGAAAGATTGTTATGATGGAGCTCAATCAGCAAACTGTGCTTAACGTAGGACTTGCTATCTGCCAGTAATCATAGGAAACGTTTGATAGCTGTGTACCGTATACCCAGGTGTAGGATGGCATTGCTAAGGTATGCAAGTGCTAGTATTGGGAGATGCACGCAGGGCCCAATGTCCTGCCTGTCCAGGAGGCATTGGCCAGTGGGGCCTGTGGGTGTGGGTGTGGGTGTGTCTGCCCCTGTTGGCTGCTGCTTTACGGCAGAGGTTCCCAACTCCAGTCCTGGTGTGCCAAACACTGTTCGGGTTTTCATGCTGTCCTTCATGAATATGCAGGAGCTACATCTGCATACCATGGGGGTGGTGCATAGATATGCAGCACAGGCATCTTTATTAGAGGCAGCATGGAACCTGAATGGTGTGGGGCCCTCCAGGACTGCATTTGGGAGACTCTGCTCTAGGTAATGCGCCTGTTTATGGTGTCTGTGCTCGGTGGGGTAAAATATAGGCGTATTAACCATGCGTATGTTCTCAGCAATAAAGGTTTGTCCTTACTATCATGGTTTAGTTGTGGGAAAAATATGTGGATTGGATTGGCAGTAGCCCCAGCTGAGCTTTGAACCTGTGACCTTCTGTTCTTGCACACACTGTCTGTGTACACTGCACCACCGTGTTGCCACAGATATGCTGTATTCCCTGGGGAGTCCATGAATGTACATCCGACAGGGCCTGTTTGTTGCAGTGCACGGCACCCACCTGGACAGGGCTAGGCTATGGTCTGCTGTGGCCACCAGCTGCTGCCACCTCCACCACCAGTACTGCTCCATCCTTAGATTGGAGACAGCATAAACCCTGAAGGATTTGTGGCCCTCAAGGACTGCATTTGGGGTAGTCTGCTCTAGGTAATGTACATGTTTCTGGTGTCTGTGCTCTGTAGGGTAAAATAGAGGTGTTTGAGCCATGCTTATGTTCTCTGCAATAAAGGTTCGTCTTTACTATCACGATATAGTTGTGGGTAAAATATGGGGACTGGATTGGCAGGAGCCCCAGCTGGGGCTTGAATCTGTGACCTTCTGTCTCTAAACACACTGGTTGTGTGCACTGCACCACCGTGTTGCCACAGAGACAGTGCATTCCCTGATGATACCATGACTGTTTGTCTGGCAGGGCCTGTCTGTTGCAGTGCATTGCACCCACCTACACAGGGCTAGGCCATGGTCTGCTCTGGGCAGCTGCCACTGCCCCCCTCCACCTCCAGTACCCCTGTGCCACCATGCTGACATGCCCTTCTGCTGGTGGTGCTGGTGGTACGCAGTCTCAGGCCATCCTGTGTGCAGGTAGGTGGCTGCCTATGGTGAAGGTTCTGGGGTAGAGGTGCCTGCATATCTGTCCACACGTCCCCCAATCACCGCCTGCCAATGTTCCGTGCCCTTGGGGGTACCTGCTGGGTACTATCCCCTGTGACACTGTGATAGACACTCTCGTGCCCATGTTGGGCCCTCATCAGTTGCTGTCTGGCTGCTGTTCAGTTTCAGCATTCCTAGGTGCCATCTAGGCATCTGCCTAGTCCGCACTGTGCCCCAGCTGCACCACAGCATGTGCTGCCTGCAGCCCTCTGTATCCCCTTTCCCAGCATCTATCCAATTGCCCATTCCGACCTGCCCGCCCTGCTGTTGTGGAAATGTGCATGCCATAGGTAACCTGTCCAATGGAAAGGGAAACCCTGATCAGTGCTATTTCACTGTGGGATCATTCACCTTGTATGGGGACGGAGCGTAGACCCTTCTAAAATTCATATTTATTTTTTGGGGCTTTTTTGGGAGTGATTTTTGATGTTTCCCATTACTATCACTATTGCCCAGCTTGATTATAATTTTATTATATTTTGTTGGGGTCATTTTTAATGTTTATTTGCCCTTTTGTTCCGTGCACATGTATCACACTGCTCACTTTTTTGTAGGTTTCCCTGGTTTTGCTGTTCATTGCTGACAGAAATGGTTTCTCTTCCCTTTAAATCATCTCTATCACGAGGTTTTCACTCGCGGTATTTTTTTACTCGAAATTCAGCCCCGCTCCTGTGCAGGGAGCCTCTCTCCTCCCACTCTCCACCCATTGACCCCGTCTCTCCGCCCCTGGGGAGCCTTCCTCTGCCCTCCAGGAGCCTTTCCACGCCTCTATCACACATCAACACGCCGCGCACATGAGCGGGCCCGTTAGTGTGGCGCGCATGTGTGTGGGGCACAAAAATGCATCATTAGCGTGCGCTAAGGTATGCCGCGCACTTGTGCGCCGTTTAGTTAACATACCCCTTAGTGTATGACTGATTTGGATAAAGAGCCTCACATGAGAGCACCTCCTATCCTTTAAGATGTGTAAGTACCTATAAAGCTACAATTATCCCAGGGGTGGGTGGGAGTTGGGGAGGGATGGAGGGAAATAACACTTAACCCTTTGAAGGCCTACTTTAAATTTTTAATCCACATTCTGCAGCAGGATTAATTTTTGCATATTTCAGGAAAATTGTACCCATCTTATTCAATATGTTCTAATAGTGATTTTCCTTCTGCTATGGTCATGTATTATATACCATTTGATAGGAATATTTAGTCAGAAATTTGGATCCCGAGAGTTTTGGGCTCGGCCTGGAAAGGGTTAAAAGAGGGCTGCTGCACTGTACCCTGTCCTGTGCTTCTGAGGTAAGCTGTGACCAACTTCCTGGGTAATTAATAGTCCTTGCTTGGATAGAGGGAGTCTTTCAAAATGGCCTTTTGACCTGCCACCTGATGTTAACACCTATTGAAAAGTTTCACAGGTCTCTTGCCCCCTAGGTAGAAGGCCTCTTGTAAAGTTCTCTAGAAGACTTTATTTGTTGCTCAAAAATCCGGACCTTGTTTTGCCTTTTATGCTAAGTTATATTCTGATTTGATTTAAGTTAAAGCTCTTTGCTGCTGCTAGGCTCTGACTTATTATGAAATTTAAACTAGAAGCTCTCTGCTGGGTTCTAAATTTAACCAGAAAGCTCTCTTCTATGTTTTAAATTTAAACTAAAAGTACTTTGCTGCTTCTAGGCCCTAAGTGAGTATTACATTTAAACTACAAGCTCTCTGCTGGGTATGAAATCTAACCAGAAAGCTATCTTCTGTGTTTTAAACTTAAACTGCTGCTACTAGGCCCTGAATGATTTAAAAAATACACTGGGTTCACAGATTAATCAGCTTTAATCCAAAGAAGTCCCTTCAGAAAAATTCCAAGATGTTTATACTCACAATTGCAGATCTCTGTTCAGAAGTAGTACTCCCCTTTTCTAGTCCTTCAAGACTGAGGATCACAGAACTCTGGTTGAACTATTTATGCCTGTGCTGATGAGGTAAGCTGTGACCAACTTCCTGGGTGATTAACAGTCCTTGCTTGAATAGAAGGAGTCTTTCAAAATGGCCTTTTGACCTGCCACCTGGTGTTAACACCTATTGAAAACGTTTCACAGGTCTCTTGCCCCCTAGGTAGAAGGCCTCTTGTTAAGGTCTCTAGAAGACTTTATTTGTTGCTCAAAGAATACTGACCCTGCTTTGCCTTTTATGCTAAGTTATATTCTGATTTGATTTAAATTAAAGCTATTTGCTGCTGCTAGACTCTGACTTATTATGAAATTTAAACTAGAAGCTCTCTGCTGGGTTCTAAGTTTAACCAGAAAGCTCTCTTCTGTGTTTTAAATTTAAGCTAAAAGTACTTTGCTGCTACTAGGCCCTAAGTGCGTATTTAATTTAAACTACAAGCTCTCTGCTGGGTATGAAATCTAACCAGAAAGCTCTCTTCTGTGTTTTAAATTTAAACTTAGGGGTATGTTTACTAAACCGTCTTAATGTGAGCCCGGCGACCTTATCGCACGATAAGGTACCTTATCGCACAATAATGGCGCTTTATCGGGCGAAAAGGTACCTTAGCGTGCGATAACATGTGCAGCAGCGCAAATGAGCGCTGCAGGTAGTGAAAGGCTCACGGAGGGTGAAGGAAGGCTCCCCATGGGCGGAGAGAGAGGGTCAATGGGCGGAGAGTGGGAGGGGAGAGGCTCCCTGCACACTAACGCTGTGGAATCCGGGGCTGAAAACTAACGCCAGTGAAACCCTCGCATTAGAGCAGATTTAAAGGGCAAAGAAACCATTTACGTCAGTAATGTACAGCAAAACCAGGGAAACCTACAAACAAGTGATAAGTGTGATACATGTGCACGGAACAAAAGGGCAAATAAACATTGAAAAGGACCAAAAGAAAATATAAAAAAAACATAACCAAGCTGGGCAATAGTGATATTAATGGGAAACGTCAAAAAGCACTCCAGAGAAAGCTCCAAAAAAACCCATATGAATGTTGGCAGGGTCTATGCTCCGTCCCCATAAAAGGTGAATGAGCCCACAGTGAAATAGCACTGATCAGGGTTTTCCCTCCCCATTGGACAGGTTTCCTATGGCGCGCACATGTTCCACAACAGCAGGGTGGGCATGTCGGAATGGGCAACTGGACAGATGCTGGAAAAGGGGACACAGAGGGCTGCAGGCGGCACATGCTGTGGTGCAGCTGGGCCACAGTGCGGACTAGGGTGATGCCTAGGTGGCCCAGAGAAATGCTGAAACTGAACAGCAGCCAGACAGCAACTGATGAGGGCCCAACATGGGTATGAGTGTGTTTCCCACAGTGTCACAAGGTACCCCCAGGGGCACAGAACATTGGCAGGCGGTGCTGGGGGGAAGCGTGGACAGCTATGCAGGCACCCCTACCCCAGAACCCGCAACATAGGCAGCCGCCTACCTGCACACTGGATGGCCTGAGACTGTGAACCACCAGCACCACCAGCAGAAGGGCATGCCAGCATGGTGGCAGAGGGGTACTGGTGGTGGAGGGGGCAGTGGCAGCTGCCCACAGCAGACCATGGCCTAGCCCTGTGTAGGTGGGTGCCGTGCACTGCAACAGACAGGCCCTGTCTGACGAACAGTCATGCTATTCCCAGGCAACACAGTGGTGCAGTGCACACAGCCAGTGTGTTCAGGAGCAGAAGGTCACAGGTTCAAGTCCCAGCTGTGGTTACTACCAACCCAGTCCCCTTTTTTTATCCACTACTAAAACATGGTAATACAGACAGAACCTTTATTGCAGATAATGTAAACATACCCAAAACACCTACATTTTACCCTAAAGAGCACAGACACCATAAACATGTGCATTACCTAGAGCAGAGTCTCCCAAATGCAGTCCTGGAGGGCCAAACACCATTCAGGTTCCATGCTGCCTCTAAAAAATATGGCTGTGCTGCATCTCTATGCACCGCCCCCATGGTATGCAGATGTATCTCATACATATTCATTAGGGACAGCATGAAAACTCGAACAGTGTTTGGCCCACCAGGACTGGAGTTGGGAACCTCTGCCCTAGAGCAGCGGCCAACAGGGGCAGAAACACCCGCACCCACAGGCTCCATTATCCAAAGCCTCCTGGAGAGGCAGGATGTTGGGCCCTGCGTGCATCTCCCAATGCTAGCACTTGCATACCTTAGCAATGCCACCCTAAACCTGGGAATACGGTACACATCTATCAAAAGGTTGCTATGATCATTGGCAGATAGCAATTCCTAAGTTAAGCACATTTGTCTGCATCATAGCAATCTTTCTGATGTCTGCAGAGTGTGCATCAGGTCTGGTGTCTGACAGTGTTTACCACCCTGGGGAGTGACCCCAACAGTATTGCATACCATAGCCATGCCTGCACTGTGCCCAAGACTGGTGCGGAGGGGAGGGCTGCCAAACACCTCTATAGTTGCACAATGCTGGCATAGATGTGGGGAGTGTGTGTCTGTCTATCCAGTGTGTGGTGGCTGCCAACACCTTCCTCAGCCCACACTGCTAGCACTGTTGCCAGTATTGGCCTGCCAATGTGCATAATGAGGAGCAAGGTACTGTGGGTATAGCCTGGACAGGGTGGCCTGGCCTGGATGCGTCAGCACAGGACATGGGGCAATGGCTTGGACATAGTAGTGTCTGGCCAAAACCTGCACTGACAGGGTGGCCACAGCATGTCCTGCTGGGAGGTCACTCTCACCCTGACTGAGCAGTGACCACGGCATGGATAGGCTCCACCATAGTGCTATGTTTTGTTTCTCTTAAGTGAATTATATAGGTTCTTCTTTCTGGAGCCTAATCACTGACTTATCTGCTTGGTGGGTGTGCTCACATCTTCTCCAGGATCATGCACTGTGGACTAGCTAGCAGACTGTTTGCAATTGTATGTGTATGGTTGGAACATCTTGCAAGGTGCGGTGGCTGGAGAATGTCAGATGGTGGTGGGGGCTGCTGAGCATTTCCAGGCCTACTGACTGTCTGTCTACCATTGCAGTATGGATGGGTACAGATCTGCACTGGCTGCCCTGTAGGGTGTCTGTTACCCAGCAGGACTAGCCTAGATGGTCCCCTCAACTGCCACCATTGTAGGGAGGTGGAATGTGGATCTGTTGGTGAAAGATGCTGTTTTCCCACCCTTAGCCATAAGGGGTTGGTTGGGTGGTAGTACATAGTCTACTTATGGGTTCAAACATCCCCTGTCACTTATAATAATGTGACCATGGCACCAACACAAGATATGCACTATTCTGGGTCCATCATAGTCCATAAGGGCTAGCTGTGACTGAGAAATAACAGATGCATCCTAGGTGTGTCTGCAGGAAACACCTTGCGCACACACTGGAACTGAAGGGGACCTGCAGCATGGCATATTTCAGCCATGAAAGGTGCTGTGGACGTGGTGCTTGGCGCCCCACCTTACCCTCAGTGTGAGCACAGTACCCACACAATGTGACGGTCTGTAGCTTATATGTGCCATTAGCACACACGGACAGTACCCCTTACCAGGCTGAGGTGCTTTGGGGGCGAACACGTCCAGTTCCCCCTACCAGGCCGAGCTGCTGTGGGGGTGCACACCCCATCCTGTGATCATCTGTAGACCGCTGATTTGTATGTGCAGTGCAGCATGGGTACGGGTGGGTTAACCCTATCCTGATAACCACAACAGACAGAGTGTGTGGTGATCTGAAGTCCTGCATTAGGCAGCCAGGGGACTGTTAGTAGCTATAGAGCTGTAGTCTACTGGTTGCCACACTGCCTGTGGAGCCAGAAGTCATGGGTCTGACCCCACAGTGGGGTTATGTGATAGAGCTGTCTGAGGCAATTCCTTTTTATTATTACAATTAGTAGTGTTAGCTAAAACACACTTACAGTGCTGTAACCTTAAGGTACCACATAAGGCACACCATTAGGCACCCTATAAGGTGGCCTATAGTGAACATGATAGGGAGCTGAGGTGGACAGTGCACTTTAGAATGTGCCCTCCGGAGCACCCTATAGGGCGCCCTTTGCGGCACCTTAGGTTATGGCACTGTGAGGGTGTGATTGCTGGCAGCACTAATAAAGGTAAAAATGAAAGGGCTGCACACAGCACTGGGGGCTGCATTCCTTAGGCCCACTGGGGGGATTGAACCCATGACCCATGTACCATCAGTCAGTGTATTAACCATTGTGCTACACCTCTGCTGCTCTATTTGCATGTCAGCGCGCCTACTTAAGGTTAACGCGCGTTGACGTGCATAGCTCAATCCATCGCATGATAATGTGCGCAGCACACGTTATCGCACAATAATCCAGGTTTGCTACGTTTAGACCAGAACGCCCACTCCTTTTATGGCATCCTGCACACTATCGCCGGGCACACGTTAAGAGTGCTTAGTAAACATACCCCTTAAACTGCTGCTTCTAGGCCCAAATACATTGGGTTCACAGATTAATCAGCTTTAATCCAAAGAAGTCCCTTCAGAAAAATTCCCAGAAGTATAAACTCACAATTGCAGATCTCTCTCCAGAAGTAGCAGTCCCCTTTCTAGTCCTTCAAGATGTATTTCTCTTTCCTCATATACAGTATATTTGTGGGGGGACTGGGTGTGAAGACACATGTTAAATCTCTCTCATTAAGGTAGCAGTGGATCTGGTTCTGAAGAAGGCATCTTGTGCATTTATTTGTATTGATCTTGAGAGAGTATGTCTGTGAGTGTGTGAATCTCTGTATGGCTACAGCATGATGCAAGGGTGGGATACATCTGTGTATCTATAATGGGGGAAGTGTGGTAGGAATGTAGGGGTATGTGCATTTGGGTGTGCATATGTCCAGGTTTATGTCTGGGAGTGGGTGGGGAGATGAAACCTGGGATGTGTGCTATACTGTGAGAGTGGCATGTGTCCATACACGTATCTGTGTGGTGGGGGTTTGGGCTGTACATGTGTGTGGTCCAGGGGTGAGTAGTATGTTGGTAGGTACATGTATATGGCTTTGGGATAGAAGCGTGTGTTTATGTGTGTGTAGGTGCATGTGCTATGGGGCTAAGGGTGTGTGTGTGCATGTATGAGTTATGAGGGAGGATATGTTTAGGTGTGAACATGTATGTGGAGTGGCATAGGGAGGGAGTGTGCACACATGCACAGTATGTTGTAAGGGTGTAAGTATGCGACAGTGTGGGAGTGGAGGTGGGGTATGCATAAATTACCTGGAAATGGGAATAATAAGTGAGGTTATCAAATTTGCAGATTAAGCAAAACTATTTAAAGTTGTTAAAACCCATGAGGATTGTGGAAAATTGCAAGAGGATCTTGATAAATTGGAAGACTGGGCATCCAAATGGCAGATGAAATTGAATGTGGACAAGTGCAAAGTTATGCACCTAGGAAAGAATAACGCAAACTATGGTTACACGATGCAATGATTGACATTAGGAACCAACACCCAGGGAAAAGATTTAGGCGTCATCGTAGATAACATATTAAAACCTTCCGCCCAGTGTGCAGTGGCGGCCAAGAGAGCAAATAGAATGCTAGGTATCATAAGGAAAGGAATGGAAAATAAAAGAAAGGATATTATAATGCCTCTGTATCATTCCATGGTATGACCGCACCTTGAATATTGTGTGCAAGTCTGGTCACCGTATCTTAAAAAGGATATAGCGTTATTAGAAAAGGTATAGAGAAGAGCCACCAAAATGGTAAAGGTGATGGAACAATACCCCTATGAGGAGAGGCTAAAAAGGTTAGAACTCTTCAACCTAGAAAAGAGACGACTGAGGGGAGATATGATAGAGGTCTCTAAATTAACGAATGAAGTGGAACGGGTAAATATAGATCGATTGTTTACGCCATCAAAATATAAAAAGACTTGGGGATATGCAATGAAGATACAGTGTAACCTATTTAACACTAATGAAAGAAAATATTTTTTTCACTCAACATGTAATCAAACTCTGGAATTCGTTACTGGAGGATGTAGTTAAAACTGTTAGCGTAACCAGGTTTAAAAAAGGTTTGGACAAGTTCCTGGAGGAAAGGTCCATAAACCATTATTATAGGGGACCCAGGATATCTACTGCTTGCCCCAGTACAAGCATTCTGGAACCTGTGTCTTTTGAGGAAACTGCTAGGTACTTATAACCTGAATTGGCCACTGATGGAAACAGGATACTGGGCATGATGGACCTTGGTCTGACCCAGTATGGAATATCTTATGATCTTATGCCTTTTGATATATAGAAATTCTTATCCCATCTCCCCATGCAGTCGTTCCTGTGCTCCCCTTCAGTTCCTCTTCCACTTCTGCTTCCCATATTCTCTCCTTCTATTCCTTTCCCCTTGCACTCTCACTCCCTGTCCTTCATTCCTCTGCCCCCAGATTCACTCCCTCTTCTTTTATGCTCATCCTCTTGCCATTTCCTATTCCTCTACGCATCCCTGCACCTCCACCCCTTTCACATGCTCATCTGCTGTCTCCCCCTTTAAATTCCTGTATTTCGGAGGCCTCTCTTCCTCTTCTACTAGCCAGAGATGACCTCCCCATTGGAAGGCAGCTGCTGCAGCTCTTGGGGGATGGTCTTTCCCCAGGTGACAGCTCTTCTCTTGGCCGTGATCGAGACCTGCAGCCCAGAAGAGGATGGGATCCCTGGTGGTGGTGGTTCTGAAGCACTGCTGCTGAAAGGCTAAAGATGCATAGGCATCTGCTTGTTTGCATATGCAAAATAACCAAATGCGTATAGCGAGACAATCTAGAAAACAATAAAAAAAGGAATAAATCCTCCACGATAGGTGCTATTGCTTATATGAAATGTGCTTAAAAATATTTAAACAATCATCAGAAAGAACCAAACCCAAAACCAAATTAAACCCCTATTTAAAATATCTTTTTTGTTGGAACAGGCTGGAGGTGACTGAAAGAACAGCACAGCCGCTCCAGACAGCCAGTTCCTTTTTAATCAAACCTAACAAATATGGTACTTAACCAAACAGTATGCCAGTGAAGTGTTGTAAATGTCCAATCTTCTTCAGTATATAGCGGTCAAAAGCAGCTCATCCACCACGACGCGCACGCTTCGGGCCAGCAAGCCCTGTGTCAAGTGTTCACGAATGCGCAAAACTCCCGTTGATGATTGTTTGTTGTTACCGAACCAGGGGTTTTCTTTTGGCTATTTAAAAATATTTAAAAGCAAATAATTGGAGATTATTTTTTAAACTTCTATTCTAATATTTTATTGATTAAAGTGTTATTTTAAAAGCTTTATTTATAATTTGTAAGTGTAAATTCCAGCACTTACACGTGGAAACAGCATCCACATACAAATAGCAATTTTAGAAAGGGGTCAATTTACACATTCAAGGGTTGTATCTGGAACATATAGGAAATACATGTGTATGACTAAAAAAGTCCACATCAGGATTGGTATCTGCTCCCTGGCATGTTTACGTTTTAAAAAATGCTAATTTTCACTAATCCTTTCCTGGGGATCCTAAAGGGCTTATTCTCTTTAATCTCCTATTGTTTATTTTCCCCTATATATTGAAATTAGAAAAAAGGTAGCAGCCTATGAAGTTAACTGTTGATGTTTACACATGTAGGTTTGCAAAATGGTTCACATACACGTGTAAGTTGCAGAAGACCAGCCTGCACATGTAGGTGCAGCACTTATACATGTATGAAGCCATGTTCCCTTCATTGTTTTTTCCTATGTCTAAGTTTAGAAAAAGGATCCTCCTGCCATATATGGACGCATATCCACACACATCTCCACTTCCTTTATAGGATTTTAGGAACATCTTCATGCTTTCTACAATTCCGATCTCCATGTCTTTTCTAAATGTGCCTTCAGGGAAATGTTGTTCGAATGTATCTGTTTTAAAGCCCAGCTTCTACTTTTCAATTTTTTTTTTGTAAAGTAATGACACAGATCTTTGTGTGATGAACAGTGAAGAGATAAAGACAGAATCTATTTTGTAAGGGAAATGTCCTTCAAAATGTACCTTTAATAATAGCCTATGAACTGTGAAATTGTATTGACATAGCTTCTATATTTTTTTAGTACCATCATTACTGAGGGTGTTATTAAACATATCCTGGATGCTGCTGCCTCTTATCTTCAGCACATTACAAATTGTTCTCCTGCATATGGGATAGTGCCATTTAAACTCAAGAGGGCTCTTCATCTTGTCTTTAAAAAGTCCACAATGAATATGTTGAAGCGATCACCCTATATCTAGCTTGCTGTTGTATGCTGAACAGTTGCATGGTGTAATTGCATTTTTCTATCAAAAAAAGATGCCATCAGGATCAACATAGCATGGTTTCTGTGAGGGGCATGGGGTAGAAATACTGCTGTTGGTATTGTCTCATACATTGATGGGAGGTTCAAATGACATGAATGCCTCATTTCTGCAGATGTCTAAAGATACGTGTTTGAGATTGTGATACATAGTATATGTCACCTATGTACAATGGAATTGGTGCCACAGTGCTGAGTTTTAAGTCATTTCTATAAGTTAAGTATCATCAGATTAATGTTGCTAGATGCAATTCTGATTGTGTTTGTCTGAAACCATGGTCCCACAGGGTTCTAACATATATTAAGGTCTCTACATTGATGGTCTCCTGTTGTTTGTCCATTTTCAGGTTAATTTGGACCCTCTGAGCACAACTATGGATGAATATTTAAAAGCTACATCCCATTTTATCTAAAAATGGGTTAGCTATCAAGATTAAGAATCTGAAGCCCTCATAACAGGTCAGATGCCAGACATTGGACCTGCATTCTAATTAAAGCTAAGAGATCATGTCCCACTAAGGGAAGAAGTGAGCTACTACCTAGCTATGATGAAACCTCAACAAGACTTTGGGGTATGTTTACTAAACGGCGGTAGCGGACTCCGTGCGATATCGGAGCCACGGTCCCATTGACATCATTCCCCAGCTCTTCTGCCTTTCATAAATCGGTTGTTATTAAAAAGTTGTTCAAATTTTAAACCTTTAGAAATAGTTGCTTAGAGGAAAAGCTTTGCCCTGTACTTGCAATCAAAGGGCTAAGCTCTGATAAGTAACAGTTGCCCAGTAGAGGTCTCTGGCTGAAGAGGTCAAACAAAAGAAAAGAAACAAGATCTCTCCAATTGATACTTCAATAAATAGGCCCACAAGCTAACACTTGATCTCCAAAACACTGGAGAAGAAGCATACTGAGTGAACCAGTCTAGCTACATTTATTTTTGCTTGTTTTTTTTCTAGCTGCTTATACCTTTCCAGTTTCTTTGAATAAGTTGCTCAAAAAAATGTGTTGTCTTTGATTTTTACTCCATTCTTTGAAAATTGCTTAACAGTCTGTCTGTGTAGCTTTTTGTTTCTTTATAGACATAACATGGGCACAGAGATTCTGGGCTATCTGCCTGCCTTTGTCGTTTCTGCTTCTCCTCCCCTTGCCTACTCATTGGCCTTGGCCCCCTATTTCCTGCCCTCTTTCCCTTTTTAAGCAAACACTGTTAAGCCATGATGAACTTGTGTATGGGAACAAATGGACACAGCTGAAGTAACTGATTGGGTTAGAAATTTGTTGAGTGAAAGGTGACAAAGGATACAGGTAAATAGAGCTCACTCTAAAGAGAAGGAGGTTACCAATTGTGTGCCGCAGGGATCTGTCCTTGGTCCGATTCTGTTTAACATCTTTGTTAGTAATATTGCAGAAGGACAGTCGGGTAAGATTTGCTTGTCTGTGGATGATACCAAAATCTGAAGCAGAGTAGATACCCAGGAAGGAGTAGATGGCATGCGCAGGGAATTAGCTAAGCTTGAAGAATGGTCTAGAATTTGGCAACTGAAATTTAATGCTAAAAAATGCAGGGTCATGCATTTAGGATATACAAATCCAAAGTAGCAGTACAGTGTATGGGGTGGATTACCTCTGTGCACAAAAGAAGTATTGTGTGCAATTCTAGAAAGCGCACTTTCAAAAGGATATAAGCAGGTTGGAGTCGGTGCAGAGTGTGGCTACTAAAATGGTTAGAGGTCTTTGTTATGAAGCATATGAGGACAGGCTTAAATATCTTAATATTTATACGTTAGAGGAAAGACGGGAAAGAAGCATTATGATAGAGATCTTTAAATACCTCCATGTCATAAATGCACTGGAGGGTCTCTTTCAATTGAAGGCAAGCTCTTCTACGAGAGGACATAGGATGAGAGTGAAAGGGGATAGACTCAGGAGGAATATGCGTAAAAATTTGTTTATTTTATCTATTTAGCTGTATTTATATACCGCCTTTCTCAGGGTCAAGGCAGTTTACATAGAACTGAGGAGTATCTTACATTGAACATTTGTATCAACTATTTGCAGTATGCAATTAAAGAGTAGCTTGCTCTTAACTATATACAGTTTTTTTTTAGTGACGGACTGGTATGCGTTGTTCTAATGGTGGGGGGTTATTCACTGCAGTGGAAGTGTTCCATAAAGAGATGTTCCTTTAATTTTCTGTGAAATCTAAATTTCTTTATGGAAAGAGTGGCAGATGCATGGAATAATCTCCCAGTGGAGGTGGTATACATGAGGATAGTATCTGAATTAAAAAAAGCATAGGTGCAAACACAGACGATTTCTAAAGGTAAAAAAGGGGACTATTGTAGTTGATATGGAAGGGCAGACTAGATAGGCCATATGGTCTGTTTCTGCCATCATGTTTCTATGTTTCGATTGGCAATATTCATTGGTATCTTAATAATGATTAGTAAACACAATTTAGTTTTACATTACACCATCAAATTCACCTTCAAATGACCTAAATGACCTAACAAGCAAAAGTGGGAATCCCAATACTGTTCACGAGTCATGATCTTTCAGGACCTTGTTGGGCCTTCCCAACAGCTCTGTAACGGGAG
The DNA here is from genome assembly GCA_033557465.1 of Ichthyophis bannanicus. Lineage (NCBI taxonomy): Eukaryota > Metazoa > Chordata > Amphibia > Gymnophiona > Ichthyophiidae > Ichthyophis > Ichthyophis bannanicus. The sequence goes on from CM066035.1 coordinate 438,484,665, forward strand.
ACTGCTCCTGCTCTCCTTGTCCTGTCCATTGCTCTGTGTAATCAGCTAGTTCCCTCTTGTTGTACCCACCCAGATGCCCATTTTGATAGTTTGGGTACCATGTTGCTCCTTGGGCCAGCTCTATGTGGCCAAGATTACCAGCAGACCTGAGATAGTCTCCCGGTCTTCAGGCATGTCACTTGAACCCTTTTTAACTTAAGCCCAGAAACCCTATTTTAATGCCTGAGTCCCAAATTATTTTGCCATCTCCTGTCTTGGCAGTGAGATCATGCTCTGCTAGATGTGACAACCCTAACCTACCCAATGGTCAGTGCCCCTTTACATTCTGTATGGGAGTGGCAGGTGAGGATGACTTGCTGCTGCCCTCTTCTTCCTTCTGCTTAAAGATTCCTTATTTATTTATTTTTTTAATTTATTGAATTGTACAATAAACCAAGGAAAACATTGGAATGGGAAACACATATGCCATCATGTCTCTTAAAAAAACAAAAGGTAACAAAGAAATAAAGCAATACCAATACACTGACGGAATGAATTATAATCCACAACAAGGGGAGATGATCCAAGAATTACAATAAGCCCTGGGAAGATGGTATGAAAGGAAAAATACCACAGGAATTTGAGTAGTATAAATAGGCAAAGCACAAACTAAGCCCAAATACCACAGATTAGCCTTGCAGTCATTTAGCTTCCAGAAAAAAACAAAGCTGAGAGGGTTCAAATAAATGATATATCTTATTCTGATAGGAGAGCACACATTTGCAAGGGAATCTTAATTGGAAGCCCGCACCCAAGGCCAAGGCCTCGGCACATAATTCTAAAACCCTCTTCCTCCTAGCCTGCGTCCACTTGGACACATCTGGGAAAATCTGTACCCTACCCCCCAAAAAAGAAACATCAGACTTCTTAAAGTAAATAAGCAATAACACTTCCTTATCCTGAAGACATACAAAAGAAACCAAAAGTGTAGCTCTAGCCTTGACCACCTTGGTAGATTACTCCAACAACTCAGACAGGTTCTAAGGAGTCAGACAACACATCCACCAACGAGGCATCTTTAGAAATCACGGGCGGAAGGTAATAGATTTTCTGAAGTGGAAGAAACCCAGACTCTGGATAGTTAAAAGTCTCTTTCAGGAACCTGTTGAACGGGTCCCTGGGTGAAACCACTGATAACTGTTTAAGTTCCTCTGCTGGTTCTCCAAGTTATAGATTTTACATTGATAAACTAGTCTATCCCAGGTCAGTATACCAGCTGCTCCTGGAGTTGCTGAAACGTAACCTCGAGCCCAGAAATAGAACCTTGCAGGGACTCCCTGCTCTTCTCCAAACTCTCCGGTTTCAGATTCCTTTTAAGCATTGGTTCAGGCTCCCCTCCGTGCCATTAATGGACCTGATGAATAACTTCTGCCTTCCTACTGGTGTTTCTAAGTTTTTCCCAACTGCTCCTGCCCCTTCCCCCACCCCCCTTTCTTCTACCCTGAAGCCATCTCCCACACTGAGTGCTGACCTTGCTAATTCTCCTCAGCCTGAGGGGCTATGCCTCTGCTAACATGGAGCACAGTGCTACTAGGCTGTTCATCTGCCTTTTTTGTTTCTGCTTCCTCTCCCTGTCAACCTTGTTTTATTGGTAACATACATTGGTATCTTAACAACGATTAGAAAACACAATTTAGTTTTAAATTACACCATCTACTTGACCTCAGTCTGACCTTAAAATGACCCAAATGACCTCACCAGCAAAAGGGGGAATCCCAGTATTGTCCAGCAGTCTTGGTCTTCTAGGAACTAGTTAGACTTTCTCACCCACTCCATGGTAGAAGGCTATGGCAGCTATTCTTATTTATTTATTTATTTTACAGGGTTTTTTTATACTGCTTTATCATTTCAATCAAAGTGGTTTACATTGTAACTTAAACTTGGTACATAAGAACATAAGAACATTAGATATGCCATACTGGGTCAGACCAAGGTCCATCAAGCCCAGTATCCTGTTTCCAACAGTGGCCAATCTAGGTCATGCGTACCTAGCAGTTTCCCCAAAAGACACAGGTTCCACAATGCTTGTACTGGGTCAAGCATTGATACCCTGGGTCCCTTCTTAATAATGGTTTATGGACCTTTCCTCCAGGAACTTGTCCAAACCTTTTTTAAATCCAGCTACACTAACAGCCTTTACTACATCCTCCGGTAACAAATTCCAGAGTTTGATTACACGTTGAGTGAAAAAATATTTTCTTTTATTAGTCTTAAATAGTTTACCCTGTAGCTTCATTGCATGTCCCCTAGTCTTTCTATATTCTGATAACATAAACAATTGATCTACGTTTACCCGTTCCACTCCGTTCATTAACTTATAGACTTCTATCATATCTCCCCTCAGCCGTCTCTTTTCCAGGTTAAAGGACCCTAACGTTTTTAGCCTTTCTTCATAGGAGTATCCTTCCATCCCCTTTACCATTTTGGTGGCTCTTCTCTGAATGTTTTCTAATGTAAATGTACTTTAAACAGAGACATTGATAACTTGGATTTTTCTGAGCAATGGAGGGTTAAGTGACTTGCCCAAGGCCACAAGGAGTGCTAGTGGGAATTGAACCCTGGTCTTTTCTTGTGCTGCTACCCACTTCATGTGGTCAGCTAGGCCTTTGTTGCATTCACTCAGCTGGCCATTTTGCTTGCTAGGACACCTTGTTGATATAGCTCTATGTGGGCAAGGTTCTCACCAGGCCCAGACAACTCTTGCCCTCAAGCATGGCACCTGTTCTCCCTTTATCAGATGCCCCATTTTAGTACCAAGGCACCCAACTCTTCTATTACCCCCTTGTCCTGCTGGTGAGGTCCCCGCCAACAGGTGGGCATAAGCCTTAACTTGTGCTTGATTATTCCCTCACCCCCCCCCCCCAATATGAAACCGATTGTGTAACATAACTCTACAATGAATTTCTCAATGCCTTTCTCAGATAGGTGTACCTGTCTGATGCATACAGCTCCTTGTCCCTTTTGTGCAACTGCTGGTGAATTAATATCCTGTCTCCAGTGCTCTAACAAAGTTTCCCACTTCTGTATTCAACTTCCTTTTGTCTCTGTCTATGCCATTGGGGTCACAATCATCCCTTCACTCCAGCCGTAGGATTACAAGAGATCACATGATACCATATCTCTGATCCGAATTAAACATGACGCCTATATGTACATATATTTATATAGTTCCCCTATTAGCCAAGTTTTAGTACCCATTCTCTGTAAACACAGAGCGGTTCGCCGCCTTGCTGTAAGTTTTTCTCTATGTAAACCGCGCTGATGCCGAATAGCGCGGTATATAAGAAACTGAAAATAAAATAAATAAATAAAATAAATAAATATCTTTACAATGTAGCCTTGATGGAAGTTATGGCCTTTAAAATTGCTATGATCAAGTCTATGTGTTTTTTACACTTGTGAGGTCGTTGCCTCCTAGGTGCAGAATGAGCCAATCTGGTGATGGTTTTCCCTCTGTTTTTCCCAAAGGACTGGCATCAGCTGATTCCAATGCATGATATATTTTCCTAGCCATTGGATTGCTTCTCTGCTTGAGTGAAACCCCTGTTGCCTGTCTGATGCCTATGCCACTGCCCATCTCCTTGCCCAGTAAATGCAGGAATGCCCAATAATCCAGATTACGGGTTGGTATGCCCCTGTAATAACATAGTTGTTGTTACCCACTGTTCTGCTTATTCGTCACCTTCCCACTCCCTTATGTGCTTTTATATCTATCCGATTTTCATCTGCCTATTGGCTTAATTCCTATTTCTCCAATAACTTTCCTGTGTGCCAAAGTGACTTCCCCTATTCTAAGACAGCGCGCAGACACCCAAAGACAGAAACAGAGCTGTAGCACAATGGTTACTACACAGACTGATAGTACAAGAGTCATGGGCTCGATTCTCCAGTGTGCCCAATGAAAAAGGCTGGCTGAGGCATCCTGTGTAACCCTTTGAAAGCCGACTATAATATTTTAATCCACAGTCTGCAGGCGGGTTACAGTTTGCATATGTCAGGAAAATTGTACCCGTCTTAAGCAATATGTTCCAATAGTGACGTTCTCTCTGACATGGTCATGTATTATATACCATTTGATAGGAATATTTAGGCGCTCCCTATAGAGCGAAGTGGAAGGCGCACCATATAGGGCGACTTGTAAGGTGCGCCCTATAGGGCGCCGCGTAAGGTGCACTCTATAGGGCGCCGCGTAAGGCGCGCCCTATAGGGCGCCATGTAGGCGCGCCCTATAGGGCACCGTAAAAGATGCCCTATAGGGAGCCTTTTGAGCTACCCTAAGGTGACAGTACCCTGAGGGTGGTTCTGCTGGCAGCACTAATATACAGTAAAAATAGACAATGCCTAAGATAGCCCTATCAATGAACCCCACTGTGGGTTGCAAACCTATGACCTCTGGCTCCATGGGCAGTGAAGTAACCAGTGGGCTAGAGCTGCTAATAAACATATGGCTGGCTACAGGAGGACTGCACGGCACCACACCCACATTCTGCTGTGGTTACCAGGGAGATTACATACCACCACCCAATGCACCCTCTAGGACTCAGGGTGGGGGACAGGACCTCCCGCCCACAGATCCACTTTCAAACCCCTGCAATGGTGGCAGTAGAGAAGACCATCACCCCAGTCCTACTTGGGATCAAACACCCTACAGGGCAGGCAATGCAGAGCACTACACATCCATAAGGCAATAGCAGACAGACAGCAGGTCTGGAAATGCGCAGCTGCCCCCACCCTTATCTGACATTCTCCAGCAGCAAGCCTCCAGCCGCTGCACCCTGCACGGTGTTCCAGCAAGACACATACTAGCTGCAGACAGTCCGCCAGCTAGTCCATAGTGCATGGTCCCGGAGGAGATGCAGGTACCCAGAACAGGGATATCAACATACACACCAAGCAGATAAATCAGTGATTGGGCCCCAAAAGAAAACCCATAAATATCACATAAAAAAATACTATACAGCACTATGGGGGAACCTAGCCATGCCATGGTCACTGCTCAGTCAGGGTGAGAGTGACCTCCCAGCAGGACATGCTATGGCCACCCTGTCCGTGCAGGTGGTACCGGGCACTACAATGTTCGGCCATTGCCCTATGCCCTGTGCAGATGCGGCCAGGCCAGGCCACCCTATCCAGGCTATTCCCACGGTACCTTGCTCCTCATTATGCACATTGGCAGGCCAATACTGGCAACAGTGCTAGCAGTGTGGGCTGTGGAGGGTGTTTGCAGTCACCACACACTGGATAGACAGACACACACTCCCACACCTAGGCCAGCATTGTGCTACTATAGAGGTGTTTAGCAGCCCTGGCCACCACACCAGTCCTGGGCACAGTGCAGGCATGGATATGGTACGCAATACTGGTGGGGGTCACTCCTGAAGGTGGTAAACACTGTCAGAGATCAGACCTGAAGCACACACCACAGACATCAGAAAGGTTGCTATGATGCAGCTCACTCCGAACATTGTACTTAACCTAGGAATTGCTATCTGCCAGTACTCATAGCAACCTTTTGATAGCTGTGTACCATATTCCCAGGTTTAGGGTGGCTTTACTAAGGTATGCAAGTGCTAGAATTGGGTGATGCACGCAGAGCCCAAAGTCCTGCCTCTCCAGGAGGCTTGGGATAATGGGGCCTGTAGGTGCGGGTGTGTCTGCCCCTGTTGGCTGCTGCTTTACGGCAGAGGTTCCCAACTCCAGTCCTGCGGTGACAAACACTGTTTGGGTTTTCATGCTGTCCCTCATGAATATGCATGAGATACATCTGCATACCATGGGGGTGGCGCATAGAAATGCAGCACAGGCATCTTTATCAGAGGCAGCATGGAACTGGAATGGTGTTTGGCCCTCCAGGACTGCATTTGGGAGGCTCTGCTCTAGGTAATGTGCATGTTTATGGTGTCTGTGCTGTGTAGGGTAAAATGATGGTGTTTTGGGCATGTTTACATCATCTGCAAAAACGGTTCTGCCTGTATTAGCACGTTTTAGTAGTGGGTAAAATATGAGGACTGGGTTGGTAGAAACCACAGCTGGGACTTGAACTTGTGACCTTCTGCTTTTGAATACAGTGGTTCTGTGCACTGCACCACCATGTTCTCACAGAGATGGTGCATTCCCTGGTGATACCATGACTGTTGGCTAGGCCACGGTCTGCTCCGGGCAGCTGCCACTGCACCCTCCACCACCAGTATCCCTCAGCCACCATGCTGACATGCCCTTCTGCTGGTGGAGCTGGTGGTGCGCTGCCTCAGGCCAACCAGTGTGCAGGTAGGCGGCTGCCTATGGTGCGTGTTCTGGGGTAGGTGTGCCTGCATAGACGTCCACGCTCCCCCCCAGCCACGCCTGCCAGTGTTCCGTCCCCTTGGGGGTTGCTGTTGGGTACTCTCCCTTGTGACGCTTTACGAAACACACTCATGCACATGTTTGGCCCTCATCAGCTGCTGTCTGGCTCTACTGTTTACGCATTCCTATGGGCCAACTGAGCATCACCCTAGTCCCTACTGTGGCCCAGCTGCGCCACTGCATGTGCCGCCTGCAGCCCTCTGTATCCCCATTTCCAGCAATTCCAATTAATGAACGGAGTGTAACGGGTAAAGGTAGATCGATTGTTTACCTTAGCAGAATATAGAAAGACTAGGGGACATGCAATGAAGCTATAGGGTAAACTATTTAAAACTAATAAAAGAAAATATTTTTTCACTCAACGTGTAATCAAACTCTGGAATTTGTTACCGGAGGATGTAGTAAAGGCTGTTAGTGTAGCTGGGTTTAAAAAAGGTTTGGACAAGTTCCTGGAGGAAAGGTCCATAAACCATTATTAAGAAGGGACCCAGGATATCAATTCTTGAACCAATACAAGCATTGTGGAACCTGTGTCCCTTGGGGAAACTGCTAGGTACGTATGACCTAGATTGGTCACTGTTGAAAACAGAATACTGGGCTTGATGGACCTTGGTCTGACCCAGTATGGCATATCTTATGTTCTTATGTTCTTATCTGCCCGGTTGCCCGTTCCTACATGCCCGCTCTGATGTTGCGGGACATGTGCATGCCATAGGAACTCTGTCCGATGGTGGGGAAATCCCTGAGCAGTGCAATTTCACTGTGGGCCCAGGCACCTTGTATGGGGACGGAGTATGGACCCTTCCACAAATTATCTCTGTTCTATGGAGCTTACTCGGGGTGGGGGGGGGGTGATGTTTCTCATTGCTACCACTATTGGCCAGCTTGGTTGTTGTTTTTTTCCAGTTTGTTGGGGTCATTTTCGGTGTTTCTGTGCCCTTTTGTTCTGTGCACATATATCACACTTATCACCTTTTTTTGGTTTCCCTGCCTAGGCTGTACATTGCTCTCCGCCCTCTCTCCACCTTCTGCGGTGTTTTACCGCGCCACGGAGCATTACGCTCGTTAGCGCGTGATAACGCGCGCTATAGCGCATTAATGATCATTAACATCGTACAACGCGCATTATTCATGTTTACCGCAGTTTAGTAAACATACCCCATAGAGGTAGACGCGATTCTGATCCCGTGGGACATGTCGAGCCCCGCAGGATCAGAATTACATCTAGGCCTGTACGTACAGGCCAGGACCCAATTCCCATCAGCCTGAATGTACAAGCCTCTGCCCGGCTAACTCAGTCAGGCTCCTGAATGGAGCTGCAGCGCCATGACATCTGGTTGCCATGGTACTGCGGCTCCATTCAGGAGCCACAATCCCCGGCCACCACCAACTTTTTCCTTTCCCGACAGCCCAAACCCTGATCTGACCTCCCATGGCCAGGGTCAGGGGACGGCGAGCCCAGTTAGCAGCAAAGAGGTAAGGGGTGCAGAAGATTCCCCACACCCGACCCTGGCCATAGGAGACCAGATCCGGGGTTGGGCTGCAGGGAATCTCCTTCACCCCCTCACTTCTTTGCTGCTGACTAGGCTCACCGTTCCCCGACATCTAGGGGGACTTATTCCACCTCCGAGGTGGAATAAGTCCCCTGTCCAATCTGCAGGCCTCGGACGTACAGGACCGACTTCAGGACTGGCACTGAATGTCCAGGGCCACAGACCGCCCACTGCCCGCCCTAACTCTGCCTCCATATTGCCCCTTCCCATCACCATCTAAGCCTCCCTATACAAACTCCTTGTTTGTACAGGGATGCTTAGTTGGGAACAGCAAGGGGGGGGTGACTAGCAGGGATGGACGTCCCAATAGGACGTCCATCTCTGCCATTCATGGTTCAGAATAGACACCTCCATGTTTAAGCCCTCCTGTTGTAGGCCCATCTGCCATATGGCCCTGATCTAGAATTTGAGCAGGCAGCTGCTTCCCTGATGCCTGAACAATGTTTCCTTCTCTGCCCTGGCCAGCCTAACCTTCTGGCCATTTTCCATCTGATCAGTTTTTGATCAGCTCATGGTTATTATGGCTCTGCCCACATCCCATTCTAAATCTTACACTCCCAGTCCCGGAGCTATAAGCCACTCTTGTTTGGGTGAATAATGTGCTGATCCTAAATGTCCTGCAAAACATCAAGAGGAAAGTTCCCCTAAACAAGCTGACCTTGAAGCTTTTCTTCAGTTTCCTTTCCATTTTGTCTATGATGGCTATTCGGATTGCCAGGGTAACTGGTCACCTTCTGTCTTGACTGGATGGCTCTTGTTGCCCCCAGCCTTCCGTCTTTTTCTGGAAGGCCTTGGTAATATCCTCAGTACTCTCTAAATTGTTAAAAAATGCTGTCTATATCAACTTGGCCCTGACCTTTGCCTTGGATACCCACATTGCTCTGGAACATAAGAACTGCTATATTGGGTCCATCAAGTCCAATGTCCTGTTTCCAACAATGGCCAAGTCACAAGAACTGTACCTGTAATATCTTAAAAACAGCCATTTCCATGTTGCTTATTCCTAGGGATAAGCAGTGGTTTTCTCTTAAGGATGTGTTTACTAAAGGGCATTAGCTGTTTTTGCAGTGCTAATAAGGGACCGTTGTGCTACAAAAACAGCTAACATGGGAAAAATGCAGACATCACATTGTGATTTTCTACAATGTCCACCTCTAGAGAAAGATAGAGATGTTCTTGTCAGGGAGTTAATAAATGACAGCTACCCGGAGACATAGTGGAGTAAATAGGTAGATGGAGTGGACTGCAAAGGAAGAAAAAAAATGAGAATGAGACAGGAGGAGCTGAAATTGGCAGGAATGAGAGAGTAGAAACCCAACACTACTGCCACAGCCAATGGGCCAAGGTACAGTATATGGGAGAATAGGTAGCCTCCATGACAGAGAGCAGCGACTGATGCAGAGTCTTCAGGGAGAAACCAAGTTTCAGTATGAGCCAGAAGGTACAGAGTGCTGGAGATAAAGAGGTCATGTATAACACTGGACACCTGTGAAAGTGCACAGAGTTCATCCAGGGTTGCCAAATTAGGAACATTAATGGACATGTATGGTTGCCCAATTATACAACAATTTTGGCAGCAGAAATGGCAGAGCATCATAGAAGTATTGAAATTCAAAGCTAAATGCCAACTGCTGCCATTTTCTTAAGAAGGGCAGGATTTGGTGTACAATTATGCCCATGTTAGGGCAAGGGCTATATGATAGTTTAATTGCCCTGGCACTAAAGACTTTTGCAAAATTGGAAAAATGGGTCATTTAGCAGTTTCCATTTTTGGTGGAATACAGTCTGTTAAATGTCAGAATATGAAATGACAGCAGCTAGGTGCATGAATAAATGCACAGGCTGTGAGACGATGTGAGCACTGGTGATTAACTTCTTTGATCTTATAGGATAGAAGTTCCTGACCTTCTTTATGAATGGTACCAATATGCAGATTTTAGGCATTCAGTATGCAGACATTGTGATATGTAAGGGTCCACTCTGTACCAAGGGGAGGAGGGTGCATAAGACAAAGATTGATTATTGCAATTTTCATGCATAATTTACCTCCTTGACCTGATTCTGTTTTAGGTAATTTCATTGGATATATACTCTGTTTTCAGTACTTTGAATCATGAAATTTTGATATGATAACTTGAAGAAGTAGTATAAGGCGGAAGGTTTTAGGACTGGTTGAAATCTTTTTTTGCTGAAGTGTTTCAGGTAATTTTGGATGATAGTTTTTCTGAATGGCTCTCAGTTACTTAAAGGGTTTCTCTGGGCTCCAATCTTTAACCACATAATACTTATATTATGCCTTTATGACATTTACTCTGGGCATTGAATGACATTTTATTGATTTTATCCAAATGACATGCAGTTTATTCTTCTAGTCTATGATGTCCCTGAAAGAGCATGTAGAGAATTGAGAGAATGTATGGAAAAGGTGAATAATTGGCTTAAGCAGTGTTGCCAAGTTACCCAGTTCTAGGAATTAGATTTTAAGACAGTCCTGGATTTCTAACAATCCTTATGATGCCTTATGGGCCCTACAGCACTTATTTCAATGGTAAAATCAGACTACAAGTAACAAACTGCTTGCAATGAAATTTTAAAACTAGAACAGGTAAAAATTCTCACTCCTGGACCTGGGTAACTTAGCAACTCTGGCTTAATCAAAATAAATTGACCCTGAATGTTACCAAAATGAAAATTGTGGGTATATTTCACTTGATTTTGTTGGATTTATGACAGTCATTGCTAGCGCAGGACTGGAAAATAGTGGAAGAATGGCAAAGTTTAGGGTACTGTTGGACATTTCTCTATCGATCCATGCCCAGCTATGGCAGGTTGCACTGGCTGCCTTTTCTAAGTTACATATTTTATGGAACGTAGCTTTGGATAGTCTGGGATTTTTTTTCAATTGTACAGACTTCAGTTTTATTTGGTCTGGAATATTGCAATGCAACTTATTTGGTTTTGCATATGTTTTGATAAGAGTATCACAATTAGTTCAGAGCATGGCGGCACGATTAGTAAGTATGTATTATTATTATGAACATATCATGCCGCATTTGTGTGATCTACATGGACTGCCAATCTCCGGGTAAGTGAAATTTAATCTTCTTTACTTGAAGTTTTAGGCTATGCATGGTCTGACGTCAGTGCACCTAGAAAAGTGGTTAGCTCAATCTAAGTACTTATGACCTAGATTGGCCACTGTTGGAAACAGGATAGTGGGCTTGATGGACTTTGGTCTGACCCAGTATGGCATATCTTATGTTCTTATGTTTTTGTCTGAAGATAAATTATTGATTTTGGTTTCTTCATTTAAGAAAACAAGTTTGGTTTCTATCAGGTCAGGAGCATTTTCTGCGGTGGACTAGTCCTCTGGAATAGTTTGTCATTACAATTTTGGTTGGAGGAAGATCTTGTGATGTTTTTTAAGAAGATCAAAGCTGTGTTGTTTGAGGACGTTTCTGAGTATTGAGGGGGTTGAAAAAAGGGATATAGGAAGATTGGGAGAGGTGTGTGTGTTATTTTGTGCACTGCTCTTTGTATTGATTGTGTCAGAAAAAAATATTGGGAATATTAAGAAATTTGTGGGTTGTTGCTGCATGTATTTATGTTTGCACTAATTGTGTTATTTTATGTTATTGTGTATGTTTTTATTCTCTGCTGAGGGAAAGATTTTATGGGGTTGGCAGATAATGAGTGTTCACAAACAAATAAAACATGAATAAATTCTCCCTATTGGGTTATTTTATTTTTCTATTTTTTGTTTATTTGTTTTTAACTCATGCCTTTTCAGCAGTAGTGCAAAGTGAGTTACATTCAGGTATAGGAGGCATATCCCCGTCTCCAGAGCATTTAAAAGTAAGTAAAATAATGTTTGCAAATAAATAAGTAAATGGTTTAAATCATGCCTGCTGTTTCAGCATATTTACTTTTACTTGCAGGAGAGAGACAATAATCAGCCCAGAGTTCTATGCCCCTAATTTAGAGAATCATTCACACTAGGGCTCATTCCATCCCAGGCATCCAGCCCCTCTGTAAGTCCAGTTTGACCAGACGTACAGAGGTGCTCGCGATTCTGATCCCGCAGGGCACGTCTAGCCCCGTGGGATCAGAATCGTGATCAGTCATGTACGTGCAGGGGGACTGAAATTCAGCTTGGCCTGCACATATATGACAAGCCCGATAACTCAGTCAGAGCATTTAAATGGAGTCGCGGCACCATGGTGTCCGGTTGCCATGGCACCACGGCTCCATTTAAAAGCCGTGATGTCAGCTGCCGGAAAAACTTATTCCCCTCAACCCAACCCCTGATCTGGCCTCCTAAGACCAGAGTCAGGCTGCAGTGAATGTCCCCTGTCCTTCCTAGCCCCATCCATGCACCAGGCACCAAAAAAATAAAACGTCTAGGGAAGTTATTCCACCTCGGAGGTGAAATAACTTCCCTGCACAAGTTGCTGGCCCTGGACATACAGGGCCGACATTAGAATTTGCACTGTATGTCCAGTGCCGGGTATCAACTTCTGCCCCTACCCCGCCCCCATTTAACTTCCCCGCATAACTGGCAGGGAGGATATACGCTGGCAGGGGAAGGCATGATTAGCAGGTAAAAACATTTTTAATGGTCTTCTCTATCTTTAAACCTCAGTGACAAGCTTATGTTAGGGGCCTATTTACTAAGATATTCTAGGGTTTTGCATCTAATGCATGTGAACTCAAAGGTTAAGGGGCTAGATTTACTAAAGTGAGCTATCTCATTAGTGCCCACTAGTGCCATTAACACCTGTCATTAATAAATAGATTCTACTACTTAAAATGGAACCTGCAGTAAATAATGTGTATTAATACAAGGTAAGGTCGTAGTGCCTTAGATTAAATGTTGCAGTACAAAAAAACCAAAGTTCACTAACATGTTTTATGGCATGACAGATATCACACAACACAGTTAGCTCCACCTCTTAAAGTGAAGTGAACTGTACCACATTATGTACTGGGTTAGCAGTTAATGACTTCAAGGTGCAGTCCTCACTCATTTCACTCCATTTCTAGGCCCCAAAGTGGTGATTTCTGCATTAACTGTTTAATAGGCAAATAGCATGTGTTAGGAATTACCACATAACCATACTATTAGAAACATGATCTTGTGCGTTAAACGTTAGCATGGCCTAGTTCATGAACATGGTTCTTTTCCATAAGCTTTACTTTATAGACAGAGAATGAAATATAGTTCATCCATTCTGGTAGTATGATCTGAAGAGAAATTAACTGCAAAATTCCTTAATAGACTGAAGTTATACTATACACATTGTTATTCTACATTATAAGCTTTAATTAGAGGAGTCCAATTTTACAGATTTCTGTCCTAGTTTTCAACCTTTCTTGTAGAGCTTTATTATATGAAAAAATTCACATCTTCTATTTTTAATCATTTTGTAGAAATATCCAATTAAAGGATTTGGCAGATAAATATGTAAGATGCTGTCATTTTGCATGCACTTTAGTAATCTATGAGGCAATACTATACCTTATACAGCTACAATAAAATTAGTTAAAAGAAACCAGCAGGGCAATTGATTTATGAGATTAAGGACATATTTAAGATGCTAAATTTCTATGCCTGCTAAAATCTTTCCACAGCTATATGATATCCAAGAGAATAGTTTGCAAGTAAAATATCTCAACTTTCATATTCTACAAAATAATATAGTAGTGTCTTTGACAAAACAGAAAAACAATATACAATTAACCAAAAGAGATATGCACTCACAAAAGTAAAAAAAGGTGTACTTATGATGGTGACACTTCCCCCTTCTTATATAATACAAGTGTTTAAAAAACCTAGTGTATAATTATTATGCACCAGAAAATCTCCCCAAAAAAGCAGTTAGTAATCAGTTCTTTTTGAATGTTAGGAAATCAAACAAAAATATATTCTGCCTTATAGGGTCATTTTATAAAACCTTTCTGCATATGCAATGCAATGTGTGCCTTTGAGTCAGTCCTGACTCCTGGTGACCCAGAAGCTCCTGGGTTTTCTTGGCAGTGGGCATGCATCCATGAAAAAACACACAGAAAGTGTGCACCTACTTTTATGTGATCTGTGTGTAGGTGTTCCTGAAGTTATAGTTCAGGAAGAGTGGAGGTGTAGTTGCGATGTATACATACAGGTATGTTGAATACACACATACATTTACACTGACTTTGATGCAAGTGTAAATGTGTGCGTCAATATTTCTGTACTTTTGGAGCTGATTGTGTGAGTCTAGTTTATAATGTGACGTAGGCAGTTAGGTTGTCTTTATAAAACAGTGAACTGCCATAGCCTAGCTCCCAAAATGGCCTCCTTTACCATCCTACTCCTACTCCTCTGCCACTTTCACTCCTCTGGACAGCTGCATCACTAACCCCCCTCCCCACTCACATACCCATCATATATACACAGCTTCTACTCACGATACCCTGCCCTTACACCAGAGCCAGATATAGACCATACCAACTCCTCATTGAGATCAAACTGTCACCACTGATAGCATTAACAACCCTTCAACAAACACCAAACAGTTCTCCTCACCTGAAGTGCTCGCTACTCAATGCTCATTCAGCATGAAACAAAATTAAATTGCTCACTGATTACCTTACCGATAACCAACTAGACATTCTTTGCATCACCGAATTCTGGTTCACTGAATCAGACAATGCCCAAATGAACCAGCTGACAACACCAAATTACAATCTATTCAGTTGTCCCAAAACTGGGCATAGGGGTGGTAGTGTCCTTATCCTAAACAAAAAACATCTCAACTTTAAATTTCTCACCAGTAGCATGACACAATAGCAATCTCGAACAGATCCATAATCATCTTCCTTGTGTACCGATCTCCCAGTGCCAGCTCAAATGAACTGGAATTCCTATTACAGACAATATTCATAGTTCCTCCACCAACCACCTTCTACCCCTAGCTGACCTCAATCTCATATCTGCCTCCCCCTCCCCCACCTCCCACCAAAAAAACCCCTCAAACGTTTTCATGAATGCTATGGATGCCCTAGGATACACACAAATCTTAAACCAACCCACCCATAACAAAAAAAAAAATACACTGGACTTAATATTTAAACCAAAGTTCCTCCTTGGAAGCACTAGTATACCAACCCCTACAATTTCCATCATCTCCTGGTTGGACCACAAGACTATCACCTTCCTCTTCCCACTTGGAACACTCTCCCAAGAACGATACCACACAAAGCCACTTCTCACAGATTCTTCCACCTAGAAAAGAGGCAATTTATGGGTGAGGTTCTACCACACCTCCAACACAACACTGAAGACCTTGATGCACTCATCCAAACCTGGAACAAAACCATAGGCAATAATCACCTATAGTTCACCGAAAATACAATACAGCACCATGGTACAGCACCTAATTTAAACAAATATGAGACACAATCTAAGAATTCAAGAGAGAAAATGGAGGCACTCTAAATCCAGAGACCACCTCAACGCCTACATGACTAGTCTACATGAATATCAAGCAGCCATTAACAAAGCTAAGAAGGATTACCATTCCAAACTATTCGAAGGCACCCTAAACCTCCCCAGAGAGCTCTTTCACCTAGTCAAAACCCTAGTGAAAGACCCTCTCCAACAGAAAGAACAACTAGATCTAACCCCTCAAAACATGGCAGACCACTTCCATATCTCAGGTACACTTAGATTGTGAGCCCTTTGGGGACAAGGGAATGAAAAGTACCTGTTAGTATACATGTAAACCGCACTGATTCTAAAGAGTGCGGTATAAACAAAAAAAAAAAAACAGCCCCTAAGGCCAACAGGCATACTCTGCAAGAGTCCATCCAATTTTCACCCATGCATACTCTCAAATTGTATGGGATTCCTTCTCAAACATCTCCAACAAGAACTTAGAAAGAATCATTTCAGGAATTAACACCACCACTTCCCCACTTGATCCGTGCCTGGTTAGCTGGATTAAGGCCACTCAGAAGGAACTAATACTATGATACTCAAAATCACTAGCATCGCTCCAACATGGATACATGCCTCAGGAACTAAAAATAGCATCCATCTGCCCAGTAAAGAAAGGCACCGGATCAGACCCAAAGAAGCCAAGCTCATACTGACCTATAGCCAGCCCGCCCTTCTTGGCAAAGGTAATAGAAAAAAAAATCACACAAATACAACTCCAGGAAAAATAGACACTCATTTCCCACTTGACCCCCTACAATATGGATTCAGACCCCAACATGGAGTTGAATCCCTCGTGGCAGCCCTAACTGACAACCTCATAAAAGGCCTAGATAGACATAATAAGAGATTTGTCTTAATCTTCCTTGACATCAAAGCAACTTTTGACTCCTTTCCTCATGACCTAATCATTCAATGTCTGCAAACACTTGGCCTAAAAGGTACCACACTAAACTAGTTTGTCATACCTAACAGAGCGGCAACTCCAAGTCAAAATGGGATCTAAAAAATCTACCCCATACCTACAGCGCCAAGGAGTCCTACAAGGGCTCACCCTATTATCTTATTATTTAACATCTTTCTTCAACCAATATGCTCAATCATACAAGCGCAAAACAATCTTTACCACATATGCTGACAATGTGATGCTGTATTCTTCAATCAGCACTTCCAACCCGGCCATTCTCCACCTAAAGAAATGCTTCAGCTCCATCACAAATTGACTTACAGAACACAATGGGGTCTATTCTGTCCAGCGAATAGTAGGGATGGACATCCCACTGGGACATCCATCCCCGCTATTTGCCCCCCCTGCCAGCCCTGTCAAAAACCTTCCCATAAAAACAAGGAGTTTGTAAGGGGAGGCTAAGATGGGGACAGGAGGGGGCATTGCGGAGGCAGAGTTAGGGTGGGCAGTGGGCGGTCTGTGATCCTGGACGTACAGGACCAATTCTGAAGTCGGCCCTGTATGTCTGGGGTTGGCAGACTGGACGGGGGGACCTATTCCACCTCAAATACTGACTGAATCAATTGTATTAATATTTGATTTGTTATAATGTAAAATTTGTAAAAATTTAAAATCTATTGTAAAATCTATAGTATTGATATTTGACTTGTTATAATGTAAAATGTTCCTAGTTCTTAAAGTTCAATGTACCTGTTCTGTTTGTTATAATGTAAACCGCTGCTGATCCTTGGAAGCAGCGGTATATAAAAGTTGTTCAAATAAATAAATAAATAAAATAGTGCCTTTCCATGTGAAGATACTCACAGCTCTAGCCTTCATGGGGACAGGCATATTCCAGTATGTTGTGGCAGCAGCAGCTGGGCTGAGCCAGGCAGCGATGTTACGCAGCATCAGTCAGTTCCTGGATGCCTTCGTGGGACATGCTGCACATTGCATTACCTTCCCACACACCCCACAGCAGCAGTAGCAGATCATGCTGGCATTCAGTGTGATCGTAGGGGTCCCATCCATCCTTGGAGCTATAGACTGCGTACATGTGTCCCTCCGCCCACCGCACCTGAACAAGGCAGCATACAGGAACCGAAAGGCCTATCACTCCTTGAACATGCAGGTCATCTTTAACACCTGGATGGAGACCCTGGATGTTGTGGCATGCTTCTCTGGCTCATGCTACGATGCCTACATCCTGGCCCAGTCAGGGATACATGCATATTTTGAGGACGTTATCATCACTGGTGGCTGGCTGCTTGGTGGGTGGACACAGGACTGTGTCTCACGCACATGCATGCATACTCTCAGAGGCAGAAGGGCATGGTCAGCCATGTACATGCATGCAGGCTATGCCCACAGGAAGGCAACACCACAGCTGTGGATTGCCCATATTTGGCAGGGAGGTACACTGGCACCCCTGCCATCACATGGTCATGGGGGAGCAGTTACAATCACTACATGGATGTGTTGGGGGCTGGGACTTTCCCACAGCTGGGGACACACAGAGATCAGGACTGGCCAGCCCCAGACATGGGGGTGCACCACATGGCACAGTTGCAGCACACATGCATGTTGGTACTGGTGGGGTGGCATGTGGTGCATGGATATGCTGATACCTGCGTAGCTGGCCATGGCACAACATTTTGACATTCTTGTCACTGTTCTTCTCCACAGGTGACCGGGGATACCCACTGAGGGACTGGCTCATGACCCCTTATCAACCCACGTACACCTGAGGAGCTCAGGAACAACTGGTCACACCAGCTGACCAAATCCATCATTGAACAGATGTTTGACCTGCTGAAGAGCCGCTTCCATTGCCTTGCCTGGTCTGGTAGTGAGCTGCTGTATACCCCAGCTAAGGTGTGCAGGATGTTCCTGGTGTGCTGCATGCTGCACAACTATGCCTTGCACCGGAAGCAGCCTGCATTTGATGCAGCAATCAGTGAGTCCGAGGGTGAGGTGGATGACATGATGGCCCCCCAGTCATCTCATGGTCCTTCCTACCGATGTGCTGTGGTGACAAGGAGGACGCTCATGGATACACAGTCTGAGGTAGGCTGTCAATGCTGGCAGAACTGGGGGGTGGGTGGAAGAGCTGGGCAACAGCAGGCAGGCCCCATGCACACACACCTAGTTCTGCTGTCCCGTGAGCCATTCCAGCTGCTGTAGGTAGTCACCTCCCCCAACATCCCCCCATCTACCAATGTGTGCTTCCAGTCCAGGGTGCACAGCCCCCCTAACCACACCTAGCCACCCATGTGCCCCCACACAGGGTGTACTCTTACCCTCCATGCAGGCACCCCGACCTAGCCAGACACATGTTCCACCACATACCCACACCGGCACGGTGTCCCCCCCTGCCCCCATGCAACATTGGTCTACATACCTTTTCCAGCCATGGACATTTGCAGCCACACCCAGCTGCTCCACCGCATCCCCTGTACCCCTGCCCCAGGTGGCCAGGCAACTGGGGATGCCCATCCCACCACTGCAGCCAGTGGCGGACAGACAGGCCCAGTGTGTGCAAGGGGGGGGCATCCACCCTGGCATCCCATCACCCCCTCCTATACACATTTTGGTAGCATGCCCGTTGCACTGATTCAGCTGTCTGGCACTTGCTGTTACTCCACATTCCTGGTGCCTGCATGGAGTATGTGTCCTGTGACTGAGCTTGCCCTTCCCAGCCACAAATTTGGGCTCTGTGTGCTGCAATGCCCCCTGTGGCCCCCTATTCCAATCAGAATGTCCAGGCCATTTGTGCCCGATCAAATTGGTCCACACAGAGGCAGAAATGATTTTGATCCCACATGGTGCATCACTCCCCATGGGTTCAGCATTGAGACTAGGTCTGTACATGCAGGCCAGGTCAAAGTACAGGCCTCTACCCAGATAACCTGGTCATGGTTTCTGAATGGGGTCACAGCACCATGGCATCCAGTTGCCATGGCTCTGTACCTCCATTCAAGGGCCACAATCCTTGGCCGTTGACCTGTTCCTGGCTCCCCTATAGCCCGAGTCCTGATCTGGCATCACAAGGCCAGGATTGGACT
Organism: Ichthyophis bannanicus; assembly: GCA_033557465.1. Lineage (NCBI taxonomy): Eukaryota > Metazoa > Chordata > Amphibia > Gymnophiona > Ichthyophiidae > Ichthyophis > Ichthyophis bannanicus. The sequence goes on from CM066035.1 coordinate 438,504,087, forward strand.
GCAGGGAGGCACCTGCACCCCTACCTACCATTATGACTGTCCGTGCCTCCTGTCCCCTGCTGTCTCAAGGGACATCTTCAACCTCAGAAGTGGAATAGGATCCCTGTACAGCCTGCTGGCCCTGGACGTACAGGGCCAACATCCATATCAGCCCTCTATGTCCAGGGCCATGGACTGTCCACTGCTTATCCTAACTCTGCCACAACCCCACCCCTTTCCCACCCCTGGCTAGCCTCCCTTTATGAACACCATGTATGTACTGAGAGGTTTGTCAGGATTGGCAGAAGGGGCTGAATGGCAGGGATGGATGTCCATTGGGACATCCATCCCCGCTATTCAAGCCTCAAATTGCCCCCTAAGTGGATATACACAGAAACACAGTGTTTCATGGTTACTAGGTTTTATTGATGGCACAGCGGCATACAAATACACAATCGGCCATGTGCTGTACCAGTAACCCCCCAATAATGGCCACCTAGTTCCGGTACCTCATCCCATTGGCCCGGGTGGGGACAGGAGTGCCTCTGTGAGTCACTGCACTGCCTGGGTGAGGGACTGGAGGAAACCCCTGATGCCATTCAGGTGCTCCACTGTGTGTTCCAGGGGCCCTGCTGCTGCAGGGGCCTGCTCCATAGCACACATGGTGCCCATACCATGCTGTGGGGTGCCAGCTTGTGCATCCTCAGCAGCTGCTATGCTGTACAGTGGCATGTCCGACTCCAGCTTGCTGTGACCACACAGGTCCCTAGCCCCCGCCCCATGATCCCACCATCCCCACCCTCCACCCCCTGCCTGCTCCTGTCCCCTCCCTCCACCCCCTGCCTGCTTCCAAAACTGCCATCCTCCTCCATACCCCCCTCCGTGCTCCCCCTCCTCCACCCACTGGATGTCCCTGGATGGCATGTCCCTGATTTCTCCCTTATCCAGGGACTCCTCTTCCTCCTCCCCCTGCTCCTCAGGGTCACTACCACAGCTGTACTCTGCCTCCCCTCCCTCAGCCACTGCTGTGCCCCTCCTCTGTGACCAGGGCCTCCCACTGTGGAATGCCCTGCCCAGATCCCTTGGTACCATCCTGTCCCTCCCCCTCAGGGGAGTGGGGCACCTCCATGAGGGTGAGGGTGTAGACCTCATCCCCTGTCCCCCCTGATGGGGAGGTGCTGGATAGCACTATGGGGCTGGCTGTTGCTGAGCTGTTTTTCTCCGTGGTGGCCGGGCTGTGGGGGCTGGCTGTTGATGGCTGCTGCTCATAGCCCTCCTCCTCCTCCACCTCCTCATCCTCTGCCTTCTCCCCCTCATTGTCTTCTTCATCCTCCTCCTCCTCCTCTGCTGCAGGGAGGGGTGAGTCCTCATCTGGGATGGCTGTGTATGTGATGCAGAGAGGTGGCTGTTAGTTATAATGGGTAGGGGTGTCCAGCTGCCATGTCCCCATTGTCAGATACCTCCCCGTGCTCTGTCTGCTGTTGCCCCTGTGATGCCCAGCCACTCCAGCCCTGTGCCATGTTGCATGTCATGGCTCCATTCCTGTGCCAAACCTCCACACTCATCTTGCTCCCACTGCAGCTGCTGCCGGAATCTCGCCAACATCCATGGGCGTGTGCGGCATATGGCCGGGAAACTCATCCGGTAGGCCTCTGTCTCGCGCAAGATGTAGAAACATCTGTGGAGGCAGGAGGGAGGTATCTTACATATGCATATTTCTTTCTCCCCCCAGGTCTGTCACTTCAGCTGCCTGCCTGCCATACCTCCACCTGTGTACACTGGACCCTGCCACATCATGATGCCACATCTTCAGTGCTATCTCACCCCAGTTTGGGGCTTGCCCTAGTCCCCCATGTTTCCTCTGTCCTGTGTGCCTGCATTACTGACTGGCAGGGCCATGGTCTGAGGGGGCCACAGGGACACTGCTGCCTGCAACATTCCTCTGGTACCCTGCTGCATTTGCTGCCTTCCCTGTGGTGCACATTGTGTGCCTTGCATGCTGGTTTCAGACTTTGCAGTTGACATGTCCTGTTCTATGGTTGTGGAGCATGCATTTTGGCTGCAGCAACCCAGGGGGGCACTATCGTGTGTGTGGTGTATACCTATGTACACGTTTCAGGGGTGGGATCTGGCCATGATTGTGTCTGCTTCTCTTACCAGGGCTGGTCAGGTAGGCCAAGCAACAGCTGATGGTACCAGATGCCTTGGTGCATTGGGTGAAGTATGGACAACAGAGGACAGTGGTGATAGTGCCTGGATATTGATTTATGATGCAGCCCGGATCTCTACATCTCTGCAACTTTGTCTCTGACCTGTTTGGAATGCTCCTTGGCCGTCCTGTTGCTTGCTTAGTGGTGTTGCAGAGTCCAGGCCTTTGGTCTATATATTTGTACAGGCATCATGTGCCAGATCATGTGGCACTGCTTGCACGCAGGTGAACCCTGCCACCCTCTTTATGTGACATCTGTGGTTATTTGGTTGGACCTGCTCTTATTGAGGGGTTTCATGGACAGAGTGTTGGAAACATATGCACTCACACCTTTTCAGATTTTACTTGTTTTTTTTTTCTGTATACAAGGTATTGTATTGTCCTTTCACATCACCAATTTTGGCTATAATATTAGGTCCCTTGTAGTTTGGCAGTGCTATGATTGCAACATTTGTATACCTCCTTGGCATGTATGCACAGGTTGGGAGCCTCCTTCGATTGTCAGCATGCTCTGCTGCAGGCTGTCAGTGGATGAGGGTGGTGGAGGATAGACTCAGGTGTAGTATGCAGGGATGTTTCTTTACAGACACAGTGGTGACTGCATGGGATAGTTTCCCATTGGAGGTGGTGGTGCTGTGGATAGTATCAGACTTCATAGGGCATGGGGCAGACACAGGGTTCTCTCAAGGAACTGTTGTGGTGGTTATTATTGTAGGGCATCTTGGTTCAGCCATGCGTTCTTTTACTGCCATCATGTTTCTTTGTTTCTACTGTGCTGTGTTTTAGCTGACAGTATCAGGCCATGTTGATGCACTGTTGCACACTATAGGTGTGTTTCACTGTGTTCATGTTTCTTTTCTGTATGTGCTTTCCCTTTTGTCCTTTCTGCATGCATTACCACCTTGCTTTTCTCTTGGGCATTGTGTTTCTGTTTGCTTGTTTTCTGTGGGGGCCCTGTTTTGTGTTTTTACAGTCATTTGGTCATGTGGTAGGTCCAGCTAACCCGTCCTCCTTTTGCCCTTTTAATTTGCAGCTACTTTCTAGTTCGTTGCAATGTTGTTGTCCCACCACATGATTTTCCCATGCCTTTCCCCTTTCCTACTTTGACCTACTTACCACGCTAGGGTGGTCCTGATGCACTCCCAGCCCCTGTGTGCTGCAGCTAAGGCTGACCGTCTGTGTGCCATGGGGAGCAGGGCACGCTCATTTTCTATCACCAGCCTGCAGAACAGGCAGGTCTCTGCCTCTGAAAAGTTGACCTGACGAGTTGCCATTTTCTGAGGTGTTGTATGGGACTTGCAACGTATTGCGGGGGGGGGTTACTCACTGCATCCTGTTTCCTGTTGCACGTGGGAAACAGCACAGTGGACACATTTTTGGAATTACATGCCTGCAGCATAATTCAGGACTTGCACGCCTGAGTTGCATGTGGACAAGGCACTTGTCTGTATGCGCACTACACATTTAATGGCATAGATGGCCATCACCGTATTCCATGTGCCACTGCACATGTGCATTTGAGTTTCGGCACGGAATCTCATCTTTGTTGGCGACGTACACTGAATTACCCCTATCGTGAATATAAGATGGATTCCTTGAAAATACAAAAGAATACCAAAAGGATATCAACATGTGTTTCATTGACTACAGCAAGGCCGTTAGTTGAATAAATCATGAAAATTTCGGGACCACATTAAGAAGCATGGGTATTCTAATCAAGAAAAAACAATTTGAACAGAACACAAAGAAACAGACTAAAGTTAGCAAAGGGATATTACAAGGCTGCATATTTTCACCATACATCTTCAATTTATATGCAGAAAAAAATCTGAGAAGCAGGACTTTATGAAGACAATCAAGGTGTGATGATTGCTGGAAGACTCATCAAAAGCCTTCATTATGCTGATGATACTATATTACTGGTGGCAAATTCATAAATACAGTGAGAAATGCAAGGCATTCCTCCAGAAGTCATTTGTTGATCAAACAACACATGAGTGCTTAAGGAGAGGCAAAATGAAATCTAAGGATAAGAAACTAATAGTTGCAGCCGGTGGTGGGATTTGAAACCTCCTAGGAACTGGTTCAGTTGGTGGTGAGAATCAGCTGGGTCACACTGGTTCATGCATTTCCCACGTTTGCCAATCTGGTCCATACAGGTTGTGTCACTGCTACATCTGCACTGACGGGATTCAAAACACCCGACAGTATTTTGATGGCATTGAGGGCTTCTCCTGATGCCGCGATCCCCCCAATGCCATCAAAATACTATCGGGACAGGTTCAGCAAATGTGGGAAATGCTAGGAATGGTTTGAACCGGCTGAATCCCACCACTGGTTGCAGCCCAGGACAGTGGATTATGGACAAGACTGTTTACAGCAAGCAGCGTGAAAACAGGTAAAACAGACTTATATTGATTCTGTAAGAAAGAGCTGGAAATGGTTAGTCACCTTGTAGCTGGCTGTAAAGTTCTGATGGCAGGAAATTTCTATACAGAAAGACACAAGAAGATGGCACATCTCATCCACTTTATAAGCACTAGAACATCATTGTAGTAGAAAAGCACTGGGAACATGACCCTAAGAGAATTATGGAGAATGAAGAAGTTATAATTTGGGACATTTTCATTCCAATGGATATGAAACCAGATGCAAGGAAAACGTACATAATAGTAAAGAGAAAATCACGAGAACAGCATTGTTAATAGAGATGTCGGTTCCAAGTGATTTTTCTTTGAATCACATGGAGAGGAAGAAGATCTTGAAGTACCAGGATATGCAGTCAGAGAGCAAGAAGATGTGGCAGAAAGATCCAGAAATATTTCCCATTGTACTGGGAGCCAAAGGCATGATTAAGAAGAATTTCCAGTCACATCTTGAAAAATTACCCATATATGAGGTTTGACAAAAAAAAAAATGAGACTGTGGCAGCCACGCCCATGACTCAATGCCAATTGGCTAACTGCTTATGTCACTATGTTGTGCAACATCTCATCACTATTCTGCTATAATATTTTTCATCTCGCTCACTCTGTTTTTCTTTTTCAGTTTTTTTTGTAGCACACTGCTCTATCGCTTTGTCACGCAACTGGAGGTGACAGACATATGGAGCAAAGAATCAACTTGAAATTTCTGGTTAAGTTGGAGAAGGGCCCAACTGAGTGTCTCCAACTTCTCCAAAAGGCTTATGGAGAAGATGCAATGTCAAGGCTGCGAGTCTTCGAGTGGCACAAACACTTCAAGACTGGCTGAGAGGAGGTGAAGGATGACCCCAAGTCAGGACGGTCTTCCACGACAAAGACGGCTGAGAACATTGACAGAGTGAACCAGCTGGTGAGGAGTGATTGCAGATTGATGGTGTGGATGATAGCTGAGGAGCTCAGCCTGAACAGGGAGGCAGTGCGGATCATCTTGGTGCAGGAGCTGGGGATGCGGAAGGTGTGTGCCAAGATGGTGCCCAAGCTTTTATCGGATGACTAGAAGAAACACCTGGTCAATGTTTGTCGAGAATTGCTAGAGAAGATTGGAGAAGATCCAGAGTTCATTGACCAAGTCATCACAGGAGACAAAACTTGAGTCTTCCAGTATGACCCTGAAAGCAAGAGACAGAGCCTGCAGTGGAGGACTCGACTGTCACCCAGACCCAAGAAGGCGCACATGTCCAAATCAAGGATCAAGGTCATGCTGATTGCATTCTTCGACCAGAAGGGGGTGGTCCATCATGAGTTTGTGCCTGAGGGTCAGACAGTCAACCAGTACTTCTACCAGCAGGTCCTTAATTGCCTCCATGACTGGGTTCGGCACAGAAGGCGGGTTCTGTGGAGAGGCAAGTCATGGCTGCTCCACCATGACAATGCGCTTAGTGTGAGGCAGTTCTTGGTCAACAAACAGATCACAGCTCTCGACCACCCTCCTTATTCCCCAGATCTTGCACCGTGCAACTTCTGGCTCTTCCTCAGCCTGAAGACTGTGCTCAAAGGACCTCATTTTGCCTCTGTAGAAGAGATTAAGTCCACTGTGACGCGAGAACTGAGGGACCTTAAGGAATGCTTCCGTATGTGACAGAAGTGAATGCAGAAATGCATTAACTCGGGGGGGGGGGGGATTACTTTGAAGAGGACAATGTGTAATTTCTCTGTAGATTTTGTAATAAAACATTTATGGGACAGTCTCGTTTCTTTTATGTCACATCTCGTATGTTACATCTTATGAACTCCAGAAGGAAGTTCTCTTTGGCACAATCCAAATACTACAAGGAGAATTAGCAGCAAATTTTAGAGACTGAGATCACACTCCATATACCTTGGCTTAGGAGTGAGATTCATGACTGTCATGGTATGCATAAAAATAACTCACTTAGAGAAATTGCCTCTGAAAGAATACTATAACATCTTTGCTACACACTGAGGTGTATTTACTAAACTGCGGTAAAATAGTACATTTCATTTCAGCGCAATGTACAGCGTAAGCAAATTTATGGTACCTCAGTACTGCAGGTTAGGAATTAGTATGATAAATTTCTTTTTTGTATTATGCAGCCAGGAACACCACACATTTCTGGCTGCAGTAATGCAAAGATAGCAGGCCTTCAGTCAAACATATTGTCTTTTAGAGTTGGTACCTGAAATAGAACCACTCCAACCCCTTATATTCAGTCACCTCAGTATCCATTTCCCCCATCTCCAGTATCCATTTTCCCCTGAACTCCCTGGCATCCTGCCCCCCACCATCTAATCCCCCTAGGTGGTAGACAGGAATGATCACTGGTTACTGCTGACCTGTCAGGCACCTGAGTTAAAAATAGCAACTTTCTACCCTAGCAGTGGTCTTATGATACTACCACTAAGTTCATGCTGCTAAGATATGATTTAGTTTTGGATTTCATTGTTTGCTTCTATTTTATTTATTCTCATATTCTACCTAGAGAATTGTTTTCATTTATTTGACTTATAAGAATAATGTAATAAAAATAATACTAAATAATGAAAATATATAGCAAGCTTTCCTTTCATAGCCAAGATAACAGAAAACCTTGGACTACATCAGCTCCAAGATCACATAGACACTCATCCACAACAGCATGGCTTCTGACCCCATCATAGCATGGACATTCTCCTCACACCCCTCTTCAACACCCTAATCAAGGGAAGTGAAAAGTTGCAGCAATGATTCATAATGGTCTTCCTGGATGTAACCAACGCCGTTGACTCGATATGCCACCAAACACTCCTAAAGAAATAGGTCTTAGAATACTATACTGAATTGGTTTGCTTGTATGCAAAACTCTGATCCAACTCAACTGAGTTTGTTCATCACTGTTTTTTTGTAAACTGCTTTGATTACAGAAAAGCGGTATATAAAACCTGCTAAATAAAAATATAAATAAATAAATACAATATTTTGCATAATAAAAGTAGAAATAGTTTCCCAATATTTTGTCTAAATTTATTTTGATCTTTTAGGAGTTTTATTTGTGATGAATATTTGGAGATAAAGTTGGAGAAAGTAAAGGAGACTTCATGGATAGGGGCTGAGAATAATGGAAGGATTGGGAGGTAAGGGGATGTAATAGGAGTTTGGGAATAGGGATGAGAAAAAGAAAAAAGGACTGGAGGGAGGTACTAGAATCTTGTGGATTCCTAAGAAGAATGGTAGAAGGAAATTTCAGTATCTAATTGTGTGTGGGGGGGGGAGGGGGAGGGAGGTAATTCAGAGAGGAGAAAAAAGTAATGGAAGTATCCCGCCCTTGTCTGCCCTTTTCATCTTATCCTCTCTATTTCCTTCTCTAGCCTAATGCTCTTTCTCTCACTCTCTCCTCTCATCCCAAGTACCAAAATAAACATGCATACACACACACACACGCACAAACACACACATATCCCTCCTTCTCCTCTTTCATAAGCCTCCCATTCTACTGTATCTACTCACATAGCTCTTTGGTCCTTTTATCACACAATCACCCTAACCCCTTTCAGACAATTGCCATGCCTTTTTTAATAATCCTGTCTCCTCAGGATTTAAAAACACAAAAAAACCCAGATCACTTTATCACAGTATCCCCAGCAACTTTCACATAATTCCTTCCAGCCTTTTATACAGATCTCCTTTTCTTTCACCAGATCTGTTCAGCCATAGACACCCTTTTATACAACCCTCCCTCTTTATCCTGCTGATATCCCACATCCCCACTTCATTGCTGATCATATGGTAAGAGATGGGGAGTGGTGCTCTCTTGGGCTTTGTCTTGCTTCATGCGGTCCAAATGCTGTTTTGGACCTGTGGCAAGGAGGCCTATCCGGAGTCTGAGGGAGGACAGAGAGACAAGGAATTCACCTTAGTAAAGGGCCCCCTTTTACAGAGGCAGGGTAGGAAAGACACAAACACCTCCAGGATTCATGCTCCCCCTAGTGGAAGGAAGGGGAGAGGATGCAGAGCCCAGAACCCCTTAGGCAGTGAATGCTCCAAGTACTCAGGTGCACGAAGTCAGGCTGATTGCCATTACCTGGGTAGGGAGGGGTTGAAGCTAGAGCCCCGGAAGTATAAACCGAGGCCAGAGTAAGAGAGAGAGAGAAGGAGAAGCAGGAAGCCAGACTGCCACGAGCCAAGGCACAGCTGTAAGCGGGGGAAGCTTGACTGGTGCAGAGCAGAGCAGAGGCACTGAGCTTCCAAGAGAGGAGAGTGCTAAGTGGAATATAGCATGTCTGCAAGAGGGTTTGAAGCCAGGAACAGGAGAGACTCCAAGATTCCCCGAGAGGCTGGTAGCTGAGGATGGTGAACAGGACAGGGAGTTTGAGCCTATGCAGCTGGGAGAGCCTGAGGTAAAGCTAAATGAGGAGGACACTCCTATGGACTGTTCCTTGTGCCAAGCTTTAAACCTGAGGAACAGGGAGCAAACAAGCAAGTCCTGAGAAAGGGTTTGCCAGGAAAAGAAACCCATAGTCCACAAGCTGGGTGGCCGTGAGTCCCTCGTGTTGGTAAAGGGAAAGGTCACAGGCTCTAAGGAGCAAGCCTGGAAACTGTGATAAGCTTGTTAATTACCTGCTGCTGGAACAAGGACACTGGGGTAAGAAAGTACCTATTATAATGAAGCTTTCTTGTGCCCTGAATTATATTTGTTGCTTGAAGGTTTGGAAGCTGAGAGAAGCTATACTATCACGGACAGTGAATGTGATTTTGGTTTGTGCTTCACCCAGCAAGGATTAAAAGGGAATTATCCTTGCTGTTAAGACTGTGTATCCTGCACTATGGATAGCCTTTAAACAGACATTTTTGGCTTTGTGTTTGTTTGGAGAATGCTATGCTTCACAGAGTCCCTGAGCAAATATCCTGTATGTGGTATGAACGAACCTTTGTGTATAAAATAAATTTTTGTCATTTGCCTTACCCCTTGGAGCCCGACTACAGCTTTCTGTTTGATGCACACATACAGCCAAGCAAACAGCAGAGAGTCCCTTTAAAAAAACCACGCCCCTCTTACGTAGAGGCAAATGGTGGCGGTGTGACAGACCATGTGAGATAATATACATATGGGACATAACAATAGTTGATCCTCTAGTAGCGGAGAGAGAGAGATAGAGGACCTGGCCCAGAATACCATCAAATTTTCAACTTTGGCATTTTAGAAGCTCCTCGTGAGTACACGGAAATCTTTTAATTGTTATAGCATAAACTATATGTTTCCTTCTCTGGATGATTGACTGGTAAAGACCACATCACAGGTTAAGATAAACATATTCATGTGCAACACCATCCAAGTCCTGGATTTGAAAGGCTTTGTGACAAATTATCCAAGCTCTAAACTCAGCCGGTCACTATTACTGGGTCTCTGTTAGATATGACTCAGATGAATGCCTTCTTCCTTACAAACAGAATCACTAAATTCATGTTCCCAGTGAGGGTATATTGCAGAGTCAGCAGGCGTCAGCCTTTAAATTAATGAGGATGTTGGGCTGCATGGCAACAATTGTTCATGTTTTTTTTTCTTGGCATACAGTGTCTCTATATGGCAGCATAATGAGGCAAGATGTCAACCACAGGAGGGAAATGTCAGAGAAGAGTAGTGGCAATAGAAAACAAACAAAAATGACAATATCGTGATTATAATGAATAAACAACAACAGTGTTAACTATATACAGTATTTAATAAATTGTAAAATAAGATAATATAAAATCGAACATGAAAAATGTGAAATCCTAAAAAAATATAAAATAAAAAGATCCTCAAAACACACTTCCTCATTTATGCAATAAGACCTATTTACTAATAATGGGACACATTTACTAAAGTTTAACACACATTAAGTGCTGCTGCATGCAATGAAATAAGGAGCCATTGTGACACATATTAAATGCATTAACCTTTAGTAAACAAGCCTTAATGTGCATTACCTGCATTTATTAAATGTAGCCTTAAGTGTATAACACAACAATGCAATTGACAGCACAGATTCAATTCTGTTAATGTGTTCTTATTTGAAAATCTGATCCCAAATGGTAACACTAAGATTCCACTACAAGCTAAGCAGTGTCAGGAGCTGGTGGGGCAGGAACAAATGGGGATCACCTTTGCCCACCATTAGAAACAAGGAAACATCTGGTATGGGGTATTTGGGGGTGGGGTACGGTTTTGATGAAGGGACTGTTGTGCTTTTCAGGGTAGTAGGGGCTGGTATCAGGGGGTAGGAGTTATTTGTTCCCACAGTAAGCCCCTTTAAGAGGTGTCATGGATCATCAGGGCATGTATTAGCAGTCTGATGTTCCTGGGGGGGGGGGGGGAGAAGATAATTGCAGCTCAATGCTCATGTTATATTTGAAGGAACTTCATTTCAAGCAAGGTGATTCTGTGACTTTTGCTAAAAGTTCTCTGCTTGAAAAAGAGGTGCTGTATTTGTTGACTCTCACCCACTAGGGGCCTGGAATCCACACACACAAAACACCTGGATTCTTATCTAATCCCTGTACCCTTCAACAGGAAGAAAAGACAAGTCACAATTAGTTAATTAATTAATCAATCACTATGGAGCTCTATAGGGAAGATTCACATGGAGTCTAATTCAGACATATCCATTGAGCCTCTTCAAAGATGGCCCCATAGGGCTCCTGTTTTTATTAGAGAATATCAGCTGATTCAGTTAATCTGTAATTAACATCTGGTACTTTCCAAATTCCACATGTACATAAATTTTGCTAACATAGACAACATTATTATATAGAAAGCAGAAGTTATGTCTCATGACTATGTTCACTAAATTCAGTAGGTGTCGCTGTGATTTTACTTTTCAGCAAAAGCTAATTAGTTACTTAGTATATTTGCTAATTTTCCATTAAGCTATATCCGTTATATTTGCTAATTGAATCCAAGCCAGTTTCACAAGAGCAGTGCATCCTGACCCAGCAACCGTTTAGCCTATCAGATTGCAGGATGAGCAACTGTCCCCTATGTGCTATTTATTTTAGAGAAGTTCACGCTGACCTAATATCTATGTCTACACAGACTCTATTTGCTAATCACACAAACTTCAGTTACTAAATTCAATGTCCTAGCAAAAGCAGAAATGCTTTTTAAAGGGATAGTTTTTAATGCAATTCAGACCTGCAGGTTCTACATTTCGGTTTCATGTATAGAGGCCCTGTCTTTTATCCCTATCGATATTATTGATCCCGATCCGCTGTCTGTCTCTGAATCTGACAACTCCAGATCTGCATATCCTGGGTGAATCATAGGTGTATAAATTTGTTTGTCAGCAGCTGTCTCATCCACTTCACTGATTATATCCAATTTACTTTTGGGGCCTAGTGGAGTTAGCCCTTGTCTACAGTCCTACCTTTGGTTCTGCCCAGAACCACATTCTTCATAAAAGGGCATTTCACGAAGCAAGTCTCTAGTACTAGGAACACTCCGCAATTTAAGAACTGCAATAGTATTCATAGTTTTGGACAAGTATGTAGTACAACACTTCATAAAACAAGCAAGACCAATTCCTAAAAGTAGGAGGTCCACTAGGAAGCCAAACAGGCCTGTCAGTATCGCTTTTACTGGACCTGACAAGCCACTCCACATGTTATCAAACCAGGGCCATACAGAGTCAGAAGTTCCTTCTATATTATCTTTGGAGAAGTGAGTTTCTTTTCTCACCTGTTCTAGGATACCTGAGACCACCTTACTCTGTGAATTAATGAACGTACAGCAGTGCTCTCTTATGATATTACAGACTCCTCCTTCTTTGGCTAGCAAATAATCTAAGGCCATCCTATTCTGTGCAGAGTAAGCAGTCAGCTTATCTAAAGGAAAAAGATGTCATCTAAAAATCGAACCCAAAGAAAAACATTAGCGTACCAGTTAGATGGAAAAATAACAGTGGATTCAAAATGTGCTAAATATAAAGTGGCAATAGATGGGGCCACCGTAGCACCCATTGCTACCCCATGAATCTGATGAAAAACTTTTTTCTCAAATTGAAAATTTTTTTTTGTGAGCACTAGAGATAGAATCTGATGGAAAAAATCCTCGGGAATCCTGGAAGGTAAAGGTATGTCTAATTGTTCAACTACTGCCAAAGCTTCAGCCTGTGCTATGTTAGTTAGACATACCTTTACCTTCCAGGATTCCCAAGGATTTTTTCCATCAGATTCTATCTCTAGTGTTCACAAAAAAATTTTTTCGAGAAAAAAATCTTTCATCAGATTGATGGGGTAGCAATGGGTGCTACGGTGGCCCCATCTATTGCCACTTTATATTTAGCACATTTTGAATCCACTGTTATTTTTCCATCTAACTGGTACGCTAATGTTTTTCTTTGGGTTCGATTTTTAGATGACATCTTTTTACTTTGGAAGGGATCCGCACAGACTTTAAAAGCCTTTATTGTTTGGCTAAATTCATGAAAGGAAACTTTACAATTCACGTTACATTATCATTTTTATGAGTTGGAATTTTTAGATGTGAGAATATATAAAGAGGGTAATCGATTGCAATCTACTCTGTATTGAAAACAAGTACAAAGAAACACTTTGCTGGATTTCTCAAGTTTCCATCCTCCGGCACTAAAGAAAGGATTACCTTATGGCCAATTTTTAAGATTACGTCGGATATGTAGTTCCACTCGTGAGTTTGATCGCCATGCAACTAATCTTCAGCAGAGATTATTACATCGGGGCTATCCTTCAGCCCTAATTAAGCAGGCCTGGACTCGAGCAAGATTCACTCATAAAGAATGGTTGAGAGAAGATGGCTCTACATTGGCGACACAAGCAACAGATAATATATATATTACTGGCATATTGCCTTACATATCTAATGTTTTTGAGGTGGTGCATATCCTACGTAAACACTGGCATTTGTTAACATTACATTCTTGTTTTCAAAAACCACTTAGGATAGCATTTACGAGGGGCCCTAATATTGCTAATTTATTAACTAACACTAATAAAAATCTTCTACAAGATCAAGTTTGAGGTTCTGTGGGACACTATTCTTGTTCGAGATGTGACCTTTGTCAACAAACTATTGAAGGGGATGAGTGGGACATCCCAAATACATCTATTCGACAAAGAGCACATTGGATGACCACATGTTCTTCCATTTATGTAGTTTAAGTATTGGTGTGTCCATGTGAGAAGATTTACATAGGTTGAACAACACGTAAGATTAGAACACGGTTACAAGAACATGCCTCCAGAATTCAACATGCAGTTCAATCGGCCCCTTTAGTTCAACATTGCATAAATTTCCATCATCAGTTTACAGATCTCCGTTGGAGAATTTTAGATCATGTTCCAGATAACCCGAGAGGGGGTGACCGGGAGCAACGTTTGCAGTGGCTAGAACAAGCTTGGATCTTTCGTACGGCATCATTGGAGCCCCATGGCCTGAATTTAGAACTTGATTGGTTGAGTTTACTATGATGCGGAGGCCTCTGATTGGTCTGATCTTGGATTTAAGTCCCGCGGTTTTTCTATTGATGGTCAGCAAGTTGGACTGAGTTTCTGAATCATCTCGACACAATAGTCTCTCCGGAAATTACCTTTGGATGAATCATTTGTATTCCATTGGTGGGAGGACCATTGAAGATGAATAATTCTCTTTTTGCAGTGGTTAAAGTGTTGAAACAGGGCCAGAAGAGGAATTGAGGCTCTAAACTCAGTACTGTGTTCGTAGTTAATCTGCATGACTGAAGTTGAGCCGTTTTTTCGGCACATCAAATCGTGAGTAGTTGTGTTATAGCACTGAAAATTAGTGCAATTATCTCACAATACGTATCTACCAAAAGTGGTTGTTATACCAAATTTTGATTAAAAGGGAAGTTATTCCTCGAGAGGGAGAAATCACTCACGGCAAAAACTTCCGACAAAAAAACAAAATATTTATAGTGGATATTATTGGGTTTTCAGTCACTATTAAGGCACTCAAAGTGTGTGGATTATTAGGAATATTGAGTGGTTGGGTTTTGCAGTTATAGTTATTAGCGGTATTGGCATGAAGATCAGGTTGGGTGTGGTTCCATGTTGGTGTGATGGGGCTTCGACTGTCTGCTGGTATTTTAGGGAAGTCATGGCTTTGAGAAATGCTCTGGTTTCTTTAGTGGGTGAGGAGGTTAGGTTGCAGTATCCCAGGGCAATCAATGGCTTGTGTTGGGTGCTACATGCACATATGGAATCAAGTATTGCTGAGAGATGATCCTTCGTTACATTGGGGGCAGGGCCGGCCCGTCCATTGAGCGAGAATGTTTTTTGCACAGGGCCCCGCGTTTCAGGGGGCCCCGCGCAAAAAACATTCTTTTTGAAAAGTAAAATTGAAAAGAAAAAAAAAACCTGTCTGCTGCCGCGGTCGGGGCCGCCGCGGCAGAATCGAGCGTGCCGCGGGGCCCCCCTGTGCACGGCAGAGCCTGCCCTCCTTGTAGCAGCTCTCTCTTTGGAGCTGAAGTCAGACGCGCCGGCTTGCAGAGCGCGAGGGAAGAGTTTCTCCCTCGCTGCTCTGTTAAGCCCGCGGGGGCTGATGGGAAGTTCCCATCAGCCACCGCGGGCTTAACAGAGCAGCGAGGGAGAAACTCTTCCCTCGCGCTCTGCTCTGCAAGCCGGCGCGTCTGACTTTTCAGCTCCAAAGAGAGAGCTGCTACAAGGAGGGCAGGCTCTGCCGTGCACAGGGGGGCCCCGCGGCACGCTCGATTCTGCCGCGGCGGCCCCGACCGCGGCAGCAGACTGGTTTTCTTTTATTTTAATTTTCGCTGGGCTGGGCTGGGCTGGGCTGGGGGGGGGGAGTTAGGATTGTTGCGGGGCTGGGCTGGGCGGGGCTGGGCTGGGGGGGGGGGTTAGGAGGGTTTATGGGCTGGGATGGGGTGGGGGGGGTGAGGAGTGGTGATGGGCTGTGGGGGTTAGGAGTGGTGATGGGCTGGGGGGGTAGGAGTGGTGATGGGCTTGGGGGGGTTAGGAGTGGTGATGGGCTGGGGGGGTTAGGAGTGGTGATGGGCTTGGGGGGGTTTAGGAGTGGTGATGGGCAATGGGGGAGCTAAATATGTATATGGGCTGATGGGATTAGGACTGAAAGTGGGTTGATGGGGGGTTAGGACTGGTAATGGGCTATGGGGGGGCTTAAACTAAAAATTGGGTGATGGGGGATTAGGACTGGAAATGGGCTGGTGGGATTAGGACTGGGAGTGGGCTGATGGGGAGGTTAGGACTGGTAATGGGTTGGGGGGGGTTGCTAGGACTGGAAATGGGCTGAGTGGAAGGGGGCTTGAACTGCAAATAGCTGATGGGGAGGGGGGCTTGGAATGGGCTCTTAGGGGAAGGAGCTAGGACAGGAAATGGGCTGATGGAGGGGCTAGGATAGGACTGGGAATTGGGTGTTGGGGGAGCTAAGATTGGAAATGGGCTGTGGTGGGGGCTTGGATTGAAATGGACTCATGGAGGGGCTAGAACTGGAAGTAGGTTCATGGGGGGCTTGGATTAGAAATGGGCTGAGTGGAGGGGAGCTAGGATTTAACATGGGCTGATGGTGGGGCTAGGAAAGGACTAGAAATGGGCTGATGGGAGGCTGGTATTGGAAATGAGCTGATGAAGGGACTCGGATAGGACTGGGAATGGATGGGGGAGCTAGGACTGGAAATGGGCTGATGTGGGGACTAGAAGGGAGCGGATACTGGGTGGGGCTGCAACTAAAAGGGAGCTGATGTTGGGGGAGATTAGAAGGGGATGGGGCTGGGAGAGTGAAATGGAGAGGGGAAGAATATTTTGTGTGGGAGGGAAGAAAAATCTACAATTGGCCGGGTATTGGGAGACTAAGGGGCTTGTTTACAAAGCCGCGGTAGTGGTTCGCGATCGCAGCCGCGGCCCCATTGAAATCAATGGGGCCGCGGCTCCGATTACGATCGCAAACCGCTACCGCGGCTTTGTAAACAAGCCCCTAAGTGGGGATTGAGGATGGAGGGGTAAAATTTGAGTGGATGAAATAGGAATGAGGAAAGAGCAAAAGGAGAAAGATTATTATGTTAAAGCAGATGTAGAGAGAGAATGGAAAAAAACTAGAGGAGAGAAGAAAGGACAAATGGACAGCAGACGATGGAGAGTTAGCAGAAGATACAAATAAACCAGAAGAAAGTGACTGGAACAATTGCAACTGAAAAAAAAATGCACAAAAGGTACAAAGATATCTCTTTATTTTGAATTTATTAACTGGAATATGTCAGCTCTGGGAAATGTGCATCATTAATGTCGGTGCTTTGTTTAGTACAAGAGGAAATTAATTTATAGTTTTATTTCAACATTGTTTTACATTCCAAGTTTGGCTTTTAGGGTTCCCAGTTTAATTATTGTCTTCCTGTTTTTAAATTGTGATTCCTTGTTTGGTGATGGTCTATGTTCTGCATGTGTAACTGAGCTGAGGTATTCTGTTTATGTAATTCCTATTTGACATTGCCACTTGTTCTCTTTCCCCAGTAGGTCATGTATTGTTATTCTCTGAAATGTATTGGTTTAATATTTGCAGTGTTGCCTTTTGATAGGTAGGGTATGGTGCTTTATGAGTCTTGGTAGTGCTGTTAGGATACGGTGGGTTTGCTATGGGTTCTAAATGGGCAGTGTTTGTAGTAGTTCCTAATGTGCCTGGCGGTTGGCACTGGATTATAGTAATGTAGAAATCTTTGTCTTTCTTTATCCATACACTCATGAAGAGGCATGTTTACTAAAAGTTAGTGTATGGTAACATTATGCAAATATTTATGCAAATGAGACCCCTTATGCAAATGAGGCCCCGCACCGAGTCTCCGCACATGGCCCCGCACCCCCCTTGGGCCGCCCCTGATTGGGGGTCTGTAGGTGAGGCAAATGCTGATGTGATGGTTGGATATGATGATTGTGTAAGACTCATTTGAGGTTTTGGTGGTGACTGTTTTGAATCTATAGCTTTTTCTAGCTATAATGAGGGTTCCTCCTCCTCTCTTGAGTTCTCTGTGGCAGCAGAATGCTGTGAAGTCCGGTGGAGTCACTTGGTTCAGGATGACCTGGTCTGTGTTCGTGAGCCAGGTCTTGGTGATGCAAATGATGTCCAGCTTTTGATCTATAATGTAATCAAGTATGGTATCTGCTTTGTTTCAGATTGATCTTTCATTTATTAGTGCACATTTGATAGTTGTTGCGAGTATAGGGTTGACTGAATGCGCCTGTGGTGGTGGGGCCTGCAGCCCGTTGGGTAGTTTATTCACTGGTCGCTTGGGCCGGTGGCAGGGCCGGATTTACCTTGAGTGAGGCCCTACGCCAAAAAAAATTGTGGGCCCCCAGCAGGGGCGGCCCAAGGGGGGTGCGGGGCCTCATTTGCATAAGGGGCCTCATTTGCATAAATATTTGCATAATGTTACCATATACTAACTTTTAGTAAACGTGCCTCTTAATGAGTGTATGGATAAAGAAAGACTAAAAGATTTCTACATTACTATAATCCAGTGCCAACTGCCAGACACATTAGGAACTACTACAAACACTGCCCATTTAGAACCCATAGCAAACCCGCCGTATCCTAACAGCACTACCAGGACTCACAAAGCACCATACTCTACCAATCAAAAGGCAACACTGCAAATATTAAACCAATACATTTCAGAGAACAACAATACATGACCTACTGGGGAAAGAGAACAAGTGGCAATATGAAATAGGAATTATATAAACAGAACACCTCAGCTCAGTTACACATGCAGAACATAGACCATCACCAAACAAGTAATCACAATTTAGAAACAGGAAGACAATAATTAAACTGGGAATCCCAAAAGCCAAACTTGGAATGTACAACACTGTAGAAATAAAACTATACATTAATTTGCTCTTGTACTAAACAAAGCGCAGACGTTAATGATGCACATTTACCAGAGCTGACATATTCCAATTAATAAATTCAAAATAAAGAGATATTTTTCTACCTTTTGTGCATTTTTTTCAGCTGCAATTGCTCCAGCCACTTTCTTCTGGTTTCTTCGTGTCTTCTGCTAACTCTCCATCGTCTGCTGTCCATTTGTCCTTTCTTCTCTCTTCTAGTTTTTTCCATTCTCTCTCTACATCTGCTTTAACATACTAATCTTTCTCCTTTTGCTCTTTCCTCATTCCTATTTCATCCACTCAAATTTTACCCCTCCATCCTCAATCCCCACTTACTCTCCCAATACCCGGCCAATTGTAGATTTTTTATCCCTCCCACACAAAATATTTTTCCCTTCTCCATTTTACTCTTCCAGCCCCATCCCATTCTAATCCTCCCCCAACATCAGCTCCCTTCTAGTTCCAGCCTCACCCAGCATCCATTCCCTTCTAGTCCCTGCATCAGCCCATTTCCAGTCCTAGCCACCCATCAGCCCATTTCCAGTCCTAGCAACCCCCCAACCCAATACCAGTCCTAGCCCCCCATCAACCCACTTACAGTCCTAACCCCCATCACCCCATTTTCAGTTTAAGCCCCCCCTATAACCCATTACCAGTCCTAACCCCTCATCAGCCCACTTCCAGTCCTAACCCCATCAACCCATTTCCAGTCAGCCCCCCATAGCCCATTGCCAGTCCTAACCCCCCCCCATCAGCCCACAGCCCATTACCAGTCCTAACCCCATCAGCCCACCTCCAGTTTTAACCCCCCAGCCCATTTCCAGTCCTAGCCCCCCCATAGCCCATTACCAGACAGCCCCCATCAGCCCACAGCCCATTAAGAGTTAACCCCCCCAAAGCCCATTACCAGTTCTAACCCCCCCCCAACAGCCCATTACCAGTCCTAACCCCATCAGCCCACCTCCAGTCTTAACCCCCCAGCCCCTTTCCAGTCCTAGCCCCCCATAGCCCATTACCAGACAGCCCCCATCAGCCCACAGCCCATTACCAGTCTTAACCCCCCCAAAGCCCATTACCAGTTCTAAACCCCCCCCCCAACAGCCCACCTCCAGTCTTAACCCTTCCCCAGAGGACTTACAATCCATGTTTGTAACTGAGGCAACAGAGGCTTAAGTTAACAGAGGCCTAGTTCATAGCCTGTAGCTCTAACTAGTAGATGACTCTTCTACTCCAGATGAATGCCTTTGAATATCAACCCATATAAGTGTACTTCCCACAGTGACAAAACAGATTTTCAAAATGTTCCTTTTCTAATTTACCCCTGCTCCAAGAAACACATCAGTGTCAGCTACCTTCTTAACCCCCCCAGTCCATTTCCAGTCCCAGCCCCAGCCCCCCCGATAGCCCATTACCAGTCCTACCCCCCCTCCCCCCCCCTCCCCCCCGTCGGCCTAAAGTAAACTTTAATTTTAAAAAAAAACCTGCTGGCTGCCGCCGCGGGGCCCCCTCTGCTGCCGCGGCAGCACGGACTGACCCGCGGGGGCCCCCTCTGCAAGCTGAATCCGTCCGTCGGTGCGTGCCTGCCTGCCTCCCTCCCTCCCTCCGTGCAGGCTGTGAGAGGCGCGAAGGAAGAGGATGATTGATCTATGCAGACTTGCTGTGTCCTATCAGAGAGATAGGATGTAAACCATTTTAGAGTAGTATTACTTAGGCCAATTTGTTGTAGTCTTTGTATTAGAAGAGTGTGGATAACTGAGTCGAATGCTGCAGCGATGTCAAGGAAAATTAATATGAAGGCTTGATTGCTGTTATCAATTTCTTTTATGATTGGAAGTGGAGTGGAGGAGTAGCCTACTGGTTGGGGCAAGGTACTTCAGGCCAGAAGGGCATGGGTTCAAATCCCACTAGAGAACAGCAACCTTGGGCTGGCAGGACTGGGGTTTCATAGCCCATAAGAACATAAGAACATAAGATATGCCATACTGGGTCAGACCAAGGTCCATCAAGCCCAGTATTCTGTTTCCAACAGTGGCCAATCTAGGTCATACGTACCTAGCAGTTTCCCCAAGGGACACAGGTTCCACAATGTTCCACATGTTCCCTGTAAAATAGTTATCTCCAAGTTATAATACACTGTTCAATGTAATTTCAGTTTGTTCAATGTAAACTGCACTGATGCAGAATAGCACAGTACATAAGAGAATGTAAATCTTCTTGAGTAGGACTATCATCAATGTTTCCACACTGTGATAAGGTCTGAAACTGAATTGGTTATCGTCTAGTGGAGCATGAAGGTCAATGTGTTCTTGAAGTTGCATGTATACATTTTTTTCTATTAATTTGGCCAGGAACAGTAAATTAAAAATGGGCCTATACAAGGATGGAGAGCTTTTGTCGAGTTTTATTTTTTACAATTCATCGTATGGTGGCTTTTTTTTTATTGCAAATTTTATAGGTATACGTCAAGCATAACACAATGAAAACACATTTTAGTAAATGCATAATCAAAAGAAAGAATAATACAAATAAATATAAAAAGTATTCTAGCCCACATTAAGGGAGGACAATCACTTCTAACAGGCAGAAACAAACAAAAACTTACAGGACAATCCAAAACTAAACCACTAAACAAAGTTTAAAAAATTATATACCATAACACAAAACCTCTGTAAGACTTTGCTTGTTAGTTAAAAGATTTTCCAAATGAAGAGGTTCAGTAATCAGATACTTAACATTATTCAAAGTGATTAAATGTTTACAAGAAAATCGCAAAAAGAAATTCCCCCTGCAGTCAAGACACCAAGGGGTATGTTTACTAAACCGCATTAGTGCAATTCGCGTTAGGAGCCGCGGTAGTAACAAAAATCCCAAATAAGGACATGGGCGGGACATCGTAACCACTAACGCGCGTTCCAAAAACTAACGAGCGTTACAGGGCGCCATGGCGTGTCACCGCGCGTTAAGCATGAGAAGCCGCCCAGACATACATCACCGATACAGAGCTGTAGCACAATGGTTACTGCACTGACTGCTGATACAGGCATAATGGGTTCGAGTCCCCAGGGTGCCAGATGCATAAGGCTGGCTGACGCAGCATCCTGTACATTATATAGTGAGTGAGGGGGCATGTATATGTTGTTTTTTTTGTAGGGTTGCCAGCAAACACCCCCACAGAGTGGCGTACCCGAAGGTGCCGCAGAAGGCACCCCATAATGCACACCATAGGTTACATTATAAAGTGGACTGTCCGCTGAGGCACATCAAAATGTCCCCCATAGAACATCCTATAAGGGAACGTAAAGGGCGCCAGATAAGGTGACACATGGGGCGCCCTTTGAGGCTCTGTAAGGGTATATTACACTGAGGGGCTGTCGCTGGTAGCAGTCATGTGTATTAAAAATATAGAACGCTGCAGACAGCCCTATAAAAGGAGTCCACTGTGGGTCTGAACCCATGACTATTGGCCCCACAGGCAATGAAGGAACCACTGGCCTGCAGCCCCATAGCTGCTAACAACCCCCTGGCTGGCTACTGAAGGGCAGCAGGACACCACCTAACTGCCTGCTGTGTTGGCTAAGATCTGTACCAATGCAGGCATACCCATGGTGCACTGCACATGCAGACCAGCAGTCCAGAGATGAACACAAGAAGGGGTACGTATCCACATAGCCCCCTGCACGCGTGGCTGTGCGCGTAGTCAACGCCCCGCTACCCACACCCCATCAAAACCTATATGTATGATAGGCTCTGTATGGCAAACCCCCGAGCACAACCATACGCGACAGTATGGAGCGTAGGTATGCAGAGGAGCAGGAACATGCAGTGGACCAGCCCACCCACCCACCAGCACAAACCACATCTGGCGAAGATGAGGTGCCAGGGCCATCTGGGGTTGAGCAAACACCAAGTGCACATGCAAGTGGAGCTGGGAGACCAAGGCAGCCCAGGGTCCCAGTCCCAGCAGAGATACGGCGGAGGGCTGTACGCTTCAGCCAGGAGGAAAATGATCTCCTCCTGGCAAACATCTTGGAAAGGTATGACCTTTTGTTGGGACGCCAGAGCTCAACCATTACAATAGCCACTCGCACCAGGGCATGGTCCGAGGTCCAGGCAGCAGTGGCAGCAGCAGGGGGACCCCATTGGGACATTGAGAGTTTGTGAAAACGCTATTGCGATATAAAGAGGAACATACGGACTGAGCTTGTAAGGGAGAAACGTGGGGCCCAAGGCACTGGAGGGGTCCAGCCCAATTGGCAAACCTGTCTGACCTTGAACGTCACCTGGCCGAGAGACTTGGCCCAATATATGTACATGGCCTACCCGCTGCATTGGACACAGCACACCCACAAGCAGGTAAGGGGGGAGTGCGGTCCAACTGTGGGAGATAGCACAGGCACATGGTCTGCGCCACAACAGAGGGGGGGGGCAGTACGTGGCTGGTTGGGAAGTGGGGGGCAACTGAGACACAGAGGCAGCATCCATTCACGAGCCACGGTGGGGGGCCTGTCTATGGGTGGCAGTGTGCGGCAAAAGTAAGTGAATGGGTGCCTGTGCAGGGGTGGCAGGCCCACAGTGGCAGAAGAAGGTGCCGACATGTTGCATGGCTCATGGTGCAGGGCTGGCAGGGGCAGTAGGGACACACGGGTAGGGAGATGGCCAACCGGAAGGCACACTGCACCTGCTTAGGAAATGCTGGGTGGTGGCAGGATGAGGGTGGTGATGGCCATGCATGGGGTGTGCGGCAGCACCCAGGGGTGTGGGAGGCCCGGGGAAGCAGGGCACAGGGGCTACTTGCATGAGGAGTACACAAACGTAGTGGGCTGCCACTAGAGCCATGGACCAGACACACGCAGATCACCAACCCACAGATGCCTGAGGGGGGGATGTGATGGGGTGGGGAGGCAGCCAGACCCCCATCTGACCTATGTAACCTTGTGGCACCCAGGTGATGTCAGCACCATCGAGGCAAGGGAGGAGGCACAGGATGAGTCAGCCGCGGGACCATCCAGCCTAGTGGACACTGTGTCTGAGGTGGCCCATGTGGGAGCGGAGGGGCAGGCTGCACCCCTGGGTGATGGGGACATGCAGGTCCCACAATCTGCAGACAGGGATACAACACCCACCACTGCAGGCACAGGGGACGTGTCTGCGGATGAGGCGGAGAGACCCTGGAACGAGGCACTGGCTGCTGTGGCAAATGTCATTGAGGAGATGCAGGCGCACTCTGCAGCAGCCCATAGAGATGCAGAAGGTGAGTGTCCTAATGTGCTATGGTTGATATGCCTCGGTACAGATGTTGTTTTCCCCCTGTCTCACATTGCACTATGGCCTCTCCCCACAGGTATACGGCATGTACTGCGTTCGGTGGCCCGGACACAGCGGCGCCAACTGAGGATGGCACGCCGCCTGCAGTGGACCATGTCTGGGGTCCTTGCAGGTGTGGACCGCATGGCCACGGCATCTGAAAGGATGGCTGACACCCTGGAGCGGATAGCGGCAGGCGGGGGAGCAGTCACCGTCCATCTGCAGCCAGAGCCAACACCACCACGAACACCTGCAGCAGCAACAGCAACAGCAGCAGGGGTGCGAGAAACACCAAGGGTTGGGCGGGGCCGCCCAAGGCGTGGCAGAGGGAGGGAAAAATAAAGGGCTACACAGGTGGCCAGTGATGGAGACATGTGTTCATTGTCTCATTTGGGGCCGACAATCTCACACCCCCACCCCACCCCCTGGCCCGTGACCAGGGCACGACACAGTGCCACTGATGTCATCAGCCATTACCCCCCCCCCCAGCTATGTCCACCATGGGTACGCAGCCAATCACATAACCTGCAATGCTGGACCACCACTCCCATGCCGTGGTGGCTTGCATTGTGTCGTGGGGGTTCACGGACCCCGTGGACCAATACCCTGTTGAGCCCTCACCCCCCATTAGTCTCAGTGTTGGTTTAGGTGCAATGTATGTCCTGCATGGTGAGCCACATTGGCCGCTCCCATCACGCTAAACCCGTAATCATGTACTCCGGTTCACAGGCTCCCACAGCCATCCACCTTGGCATCACCCATGACACATGTCCACTGTGGTCCCCTGAGCACACCCTTGTAGCTTCCCACACCTTAGGGTGACCCCCCGGTAAGGCCTACCCATCACCCTGTGCACCACTGGCCACAATATACACCCACACGCCCATGCCCCCCATCAAGCACATCCCAATACCACATTTGGCTCCATAAGCTACATCCATTAACTGTCACCTGTCGCACCATCCACACTGCGCTCCACCCCATCCACAGCCATGACGCACTGTGCCACTCCTCAGGGCATTATCCCACTAAGCCCCCGTCCCCACCCTCTGCTGTGCCCACCCCCAGACCCCAACACCCCTGTGGGTGCCACCACCGATGGGCCAATGCACTCCACTGACAGTATGCTCTTGCACCCCCTAGGGCCAGCCATTATACCCGTCACACCATGCACCAAGGTGGTCACACGTCTCCCAGCAGATCATTGGGCAACCCTGTACCATCCCCCTTTCCCACCCTGCATGCTGGTATACATGCTTGCCATCTAGCCAACCTTTGCTGGGCCCTACACGGTCACAGCTGGCAACACCGCTCACTCCCCCCCTCAGGCACCAGCTTCACCACCTCCTGAGGTTCACCCTCTGTGTTCTCACCCTAACCCCACCCCTAAGCATACACCTCAGCCGTCCTACCTTTGCCACCACAGCCTAACACTATGGGGTTTTGCTGGATAGGCTACACAGGCTGTCCAACCTCCACCGCCATATGTACCATTGTCCCCCTGTGCTGTGTGCCCCGCACCTTCGTACACATCTGCTGTCACACGTCACTCATGCACGCCACTCTCCCCCCTGCTCGTTGCCCCACCCTCTCAGCAACGTAGCTGTGACATGTCTGTGGAGGTGCTCTCACCGCAGCCCTTACCTGGTCCACGTCCTCCCATGCCTCTCAGAGTGAACACTGACACACCCATCACTCGCACAGCATTGTCACTTAGCAATGAGGGACATCTGACCACCAGGTTCAAACATTGAACATATGACATTTATAACAGGTGCCCCCTCTGAACTGGGACACACATAGCAACGAATAACATTGTTACATAGTATATGACGACAGATAAAGACCAGCATGGTCCAACTTGGCCTCCTAGCCACACAGCATTGGGCACCCCCATCCCTGTGGACGTGGTGATGGAGAGGCAATGGCACGGTCCGTCACAGGGCGAGTGTGCCATGTGTGTCCCCACACTACACACCCCGGGGACCCCTGTCAAATGGTGGCTGACCGGGTGTGGCACCGGCAAGGCGCTCATTGAGCTCACGCAGCCGGTCAGCCACCATGGACAGGGTCGCCAGCACCTGACCCTGGATGAGGGCGAACTGCCTCTGGGCGTGTGCCTGGGCACGCACAGCCGCAGCCAGGTACAGACCGCACATGCAGCCACACAGACACACATCTCCCCGTGTCTGTGTGGCTGCATGCATGGCTGACCTGTCTGCGGCAATGCGTGGCAGACACACGTCCAAAGGGCGTGCTTTGTCAGGATCATGGGGCAGGTGGCTGGTGCCCCGTTGCCCTGTGGCGGAGCGTGCCATTGGGGACCGGCCCCCCCCCCTCCACCCACACTGTACAGCCCCTCCCCCCTGCCTCCAACACCCTCTCCACATCCACTTCCCCCTCCTCCCCCTCCCTTCCCCTGTCCCCCACATCCCCCCCTCATTTCCCCGGTCCCCCAACTCCGCCCCATCACTCTCCCTGTTATCCGCCTCCTCCCCATCCCCTCCCATATGCCCCTCATCCTCCTCGTCCCCCTCCTCTCCCTCGTTGGGGCATGGGGATCCACCCACGTGCCCTCCATCGCCATCTTTGGGTGTCTCTTCTATTTCGCCACCCTGCAGGCCCACGTTGTCATTGGCCTCCTCCCGGGCCGCAGCAACATCCGGGTCCTCCGGCCTCGCTGGCTCCACGGCAGCACATGCATCAGCTATGGGAGAGGTAACACATATCATCCCATGGGTACACATCATATTCCGCAGTCACAGTGGTCCTGTGGTTCCACCACTCAGTGCCCTACAGGGCCATGTCACAGTACTCACCATTCTGCTGCGCCATCCGTTCGTGCTGCACCCTGGCCACAAATCTCGGGTAGCGTGCCCTGAGCTCCCTCGCCTTTTTACGCAGGTCCTCCACCTGTAGGGGTGACACCAAACATTGACCTTAGCTACCGCAGAGACATGTTGGGGTCCCCTGCCTCAGCAGCTGACTCTCTCTCTTCATACAACAAGAGCCTGCCCCTATTGGGTGACTCACTCATGCCCCATGCTTTCCCAGGAGACAGCCCCATGTGTGGCCCACGCACACGCCTCTCAGGTCTGGACCCCATGTGCCCTGTGTGTGCACCCCAGCGGACATGACACAACACATCTCTGTGTGCCACCTACACACATCTGCCAGTGCCAATCAGCCACTGTTGGGGTGGGAGGGTGTCACCTGCAGTGTTCCCTCCAGCATCTTAGGGCTGTGGTTTGTGTTTTGTGATCACAAACAGGGCCTGTTTCCAGGGCTCCAGGATGGTGCAGGGAACCCTCTCTTGGGGCCTGCAGCATCTTAGGACTGTGGCTTGTGTTTTGTGATCACAAACAGGGCCTGTTTCCAGGGCTCCAGGATGGTGCAGGGAACCCTCTCTTGGGGCCTGCAGCATCTTAGGACTGTGGCTTGTGTTTTGTGATCACAAACAGGGCCTGTTTCCAGGGCTCCAGGATGGTGCAGGGAACCCTCTTTTGGGGCCTGCAGCATCTTAGGACTGTGGCTTGTGTTTTGTGATCACACAAAGACCCAGCTGACATTGGACAGGGATGGGGAGGAGAGCCTTCTCTTGGGGCCTGCAGCATCTTAGGACTGTGGCTTGTGTTTTGTGATCACAAACAGGGCCTGTTTCCAGGGTTCCAGGATGGTGCAGGGAACCCTCTTTTAGGGCCTGCAGCATCTTAGGACTGTGGCTTGTGTTTTGTGATCACAAACAGGGCCTGTTTCCAGGGCTCCAGGATGGTGCAGGGAACCCTCTCTTGGGGCCTGCAGCATCTTAGGACTGTGGCTTGTGTTTTGTGATCACAAACAGGGCCTGTTTCCAGGGCTCCAGGATGGTGCAGGGAACCCTCTCTTGGGGCCTGCAGCATCTTAGGACTGTGGCTTGTGTTTTGTGATCACACAAAGACCCAGCTGACATTGGACAGGGATGGGGAGGGGAGCCCTCATTTGGGGCCTGCAGCATCGGTGGATGTATTTTGGACTTGTGTTAGTTGACAGGGGCATGTTGCAGACCCCTCTTTGCCTCTTGGCATGAGAGGTGGGACTGGGGTTTCCTGTGGATGGGAGACATCCCTGGCCTGCAAAGGCACCCCATACCATACCAATGTGGTCTGTGGTGCACCCCTGCCATGGTTGCAGCTACCCCCTTGGGGCTGGGGGGTCTTTTTATCGGGTGTGTGGCAGACTTTGCTACCAGCCGACGTGCCAGCACCTGCTATTCACTGGCAATGCATAGTTTCTTTGTGCTTTGGTTACTGGGTGTTTTGTTGAGCCTCATCATTTGGGGTGCCTGTCCCCATGCACTTACCTCACGTGGGTAGTCACAGCTCCTGTTGTATCTATGGGACAGGCCCTCCTGACCCTTCCTAGGTTCTGCCTCCTGGATGAGCCCGGAAAAAGCCGCTGCTGGCGGTGGCAGAACAGCTCTGTCAGGAGATATAGGTCATCCTGACTGAATGCTGGCTTCCTGGATATGGCTGCCATTTGTTCCGACTGTATTATTACTGCGTAGCCACGTGCGTTGCTGGGGGCGTAGCCACGTGCGTTGCTGGGGGCGTAGCCACGTGCAGAGCTACATGAGCGTGTCACGGCGCTTGGATAAGTGTGTTACTGCAGGCGTAACTACGTGCGTTGCTGCGGGCATGAATACGTGCGTTGTTTACGGCGTATGCGTGCGTTACTACGTGCGTTGGTTCTGTTCTGGGCACTGTACATTTACATATCCCTGAGGGAATATTGCACCTAGCATTGGTAATACTATCTCTGATTGTGTTGGACTATTACCTATAGGAGCCTGTGGGCATGATCTGCACGTTACACACCCCGCTTCCTCATACCTCTGCTACATTTTGCAGCATCAGCATCATGTTTCATACCACCTTCTGCTGCACACACCTCACATCAGGGTCCATTCACATTCCTTTGGCCAGATATGTCCTCCAGGTGGAGATGTATCACACATTTGTAATGCCCCTTCTGTTTAAAGGGATTGTGGAGGGTGTGTGGTCAGAACGGCACAGACAGAGTCCATGATTGTCTCTATGTCTGGGTGTTATGGGAGGCTATGGGGTGCTTGTGTGTATCTGACAGGGGAACCTCAATGCAGCACACAGTCCATCTGCAGGGGTTCACAGGGTTGGATTGGAGCAGTCACGCCCATGATGCACTGCGCATGCAAATCAGCTGTGTTTAGATGGTCCTATGTTGTGGGTTCCCCCCCCCATCTCCTCAGGCTGATGGTGGTCCTGACCATGTGCAACCCCACAGCAGCTCGCCATAGTGGGGGGAACAGACCATGTGTGACACTGCTACAGTGTATCCACAGACAGTCACCTTGTGCGGTTACTTTGACCACCCTGAGTTTGAGGTGGGGTGGCCAGCAACAGGTCCACAGCACCTTTGAGGACTGACACACCCCAGGTCCCCATCAGTGTGGTCTCTGTAGTTCCGTTAGATGCACTGTGGTTAAATCGGTGACCTGCTGCATGTCTCGCTCATGTGCACCTGCAGTAATGCATATCTGGTGTTGGTGGCAAGAGTACTGGCGGGAGGGGAGGAACGGGGGGGAACGGGGGAGGGGGGAACGGGGGGGCAACGGGGAGGGGGGGAATGGGGGGGAAGGAACAGGGGAGGGGGGACCGGGGGGGGAAGGAATGGGGGAGGGGGGGAACGGGGGGAAGGAACGGGGGGGGAATGAGGGAGGGGGGAATGGGGGGGAACGGGGGGAAGGAACGGTGGAGGGGGGGAATGGGGAGGGGGGAATGGGGGGGAAGGAACGGGGGAGGGGGGAACGGGGGGGAATGAGGGAGGGGGGAATGGGGGGGAACGGGGGGAAGGAACGGGGGGAACGGTGGAGGGGGGGAATGGGGAGGGGGGAACGAGGGGGAAGGAATGGGGGGAAGGAACGGGGGAACGGGGGAGGGTGGAACGGGGGGGAAGGAACGGGGGGAAGTAACAGGGGGGACAGGGAGGGGGGGAACGGGGGGGGAAGGAATGGGGGGGCAACGGGGAGGGGGGAACGGGGGGGAAGGACCGGGGGAGGGGGGAACGGGGGGAACGGGGGGAAGGAACGGGGGGAACGGGGGAGGGGGGAAGGAACGGCGGGAACGGGGGAGGGAGGGAACGGGGGGGATGGGGGGAAGGAACGGGGGGATGGGGGGAAGGAACGGGGGGGAGGAACGGGGGGGAACAGGGGGGGAAGGAACGGGGGGGATGTAAAGACCAAGTTGGAGTCCAATTTAGGCCTATTCTATAAAGACACGCAGACAAAAGATGCAGAAATCAAAGCTATAATGTACCCATGTACGTTTACAACATCTCAAGACCTGGGATTAATGTATGTATGTACAGTATGTGCATCTGCAAATATTTTATAAGGAATGCTCATAAATCACAATTCTGCCCAAACTTCACTCAAAACTTATCTTGAATACTCCTATACTCATATCACATACAAGTACAAATACCTGAAAGTACAAAATAGTATTCAACACAACAAAAATCCATACATAAACTTATATAGACATTTTTCAAAGACCTCAAATATTATGAACAATAGAGCTACAAAAGGCTATTAATATGACAGCCAAAGAAGGCCATTACTAGTAATGCTCAATGTCATCATAGCTCCAACAGAAATACAAACTCATGACAATCTTAACTTATCCAACCCCATATACAGCATCAACAATTAACCCGACACAATATTGTGTTTCAATAAGACAAATTTACTTGCATCAGGGAACAGGAATTAATTCATGAGAGCCTAAGAGCAACCCTCTAGCCAGGTGAGTGAAACCTATGGCCAAGGTCGGAGGAGTTATGCCAGGCTTAAATGTGAAGTCCAGTTGAGACTTTGTTACAGAACTGTCCAAGAATTTCGTCTTCACTCTATATGCCATATTCAAGATAAGTCATTGGTTGAACCTTTTGTTGAAATCATTATTGGA
Source organism: Ichthyophis bannanicus (assembly GCA_033557465.1). Lineage (NCBI taxonomy): Eukaryota > Metazoa > Chordata > Amphibia > Gymnophiona > Ichthyophiidae > Ichthyophis > Ichthyophis bannanicus. The sequence goes on from CM066035.1 coordinate 438,534,867, forward strand.
CAATATTGAATATAAATACTAAGTAACCGAGGTATCCGGATGCCCAACCCGGCTTGAACCCCCCACCCCTCTCTCCTCCCACAACCCTTAACCCTTCTGACAAAACAAGCCGACATCAGGTAGTGGTGCAAATTGCTTGGTCGCAGCTTTTTATTTAAAGGTATTAAAACACTGGCCCAACATGGGCCAAACTCAGCATTTATAACAATAACAAAACACCCCCCCCCCACCCGTCATCCGGATGACGCCCCCCACCAGCCGTTTCTAGCAAAGTGGTGCATCATCCACCCCCCCCTTTTTCCCCCTACCACCCGCCTCGCCATGTTATTAGCAAAGGCCAGCTCAAGGGTTGCCAATTTTCCAGGCAGAGACCCCAGCCGGGACGTCTCCCCCAACGTAAAGAGTAGTGCCGCTCCCGTGGAAAGCGGCATCAAGCTAAAATGCCCCGCCGGGTCAGCGAGCACCTGCTCGCCACCCCGCCCACCCGGCCCTAAACGATGAGTCCCCCACCAGCTGCAACGCCCTCCTCCCCCCCAGCCTAAGACAAAGGGAGGGAGGGAGGGAAACCTTCAGGCAGCGCGAGCAAACAGGAAGAGGGAGACTGCCAGCCGACGCTCCCTCCTTGCTCGCACTGCCCCGCCCACATGACCGCCTGCGCGGTCCAATCGCCGGGCTCCACATTACAAGCGTGGAGCCCAGGCGCGGATGCCCTGCCTGCTGCCGAGCCTGAGCCCCCCCATCACCCCCACAAACGAGCAAGGCCTGCCACGTGGTCAGGCCCCGGGAACCCGGTTACTGGGCCGGCCGCGGGACCGGGGCCTGGCGGCACAGCCCGCACTAACCGAGGTATCCGGATACCCAACCCGGCTTGAACCCCCCACCCCTCTCTCCTCCCACAACCCTTAACCCTTCTGACAAAACAAGCCGACATCAGGTAGTGGTGCAAATTGCTTGGTCGCAGCTTTTTATTTAAAGGTATTAAAACACCGGCCCAACATGGGCCAAACTCAGCATTTATAACAATAACAAAACACCTCCCCCCCACCCGTCATCCGGATGACGCCCCCCACCAGCCGTTTCTAGCAAAGTGGTGCATCATCCACCCCCCCCTTTTTCCCCCTACCGCCCGCCTCGCCATGTTATTAGCAAAGGCCGGCCCAAGGGTTGCCAATTTTCCGGGCAGAGACCCCAGCCGGGACGTCTCCCCCAACGTAAAGAGTAGTGCCGCTCCCGTGGAAAGCGGCATCAAGCTGAAATGCCCCGATGGGTCAGCGAGCACCTGCTCGCCACCCCGCCACCGGCGCAAAGGTAGACTACTATCCTTGCGCCGCCCCCACCAACGAAAGCTGCGACCAGCACCAAGACTCCAATGCCTCCTGCCAATCATTTAAAAGTAAATCCTGCCCCACCGGGGCAAGGTGAACCCCATCAAGCCGATATAGACCGGCACAAGTAACATCCACCCAAGGGTGCAAGACCTGAAGCCCCCCCGTCTGCTGGACCCAGCGCCCAATCTGCCGGTTGATCTTAACCAGGCCCCTCGACCAACGCCGCTGGGTCCAGCAAGCAAGACGGGGAACTATGTCTGACCAGATAATGGCCACCCCCGGGAGGACCTCCCGCAAATGAGCAATGTCTCTCTGCACAGTTCTGATGAGTTGCCGGCAAGACCAAGCCGCCAAGTCATTGCCGCCCAGGTGGATCAGCAGCCCAACTGGCTGCCGCCGCAGTCCGATCTCCGCCTGCACACGAGCCAAGAGCTGCCCCCAATGCATGCCGCGTTGACCCATCCAGCACAGCCGCACTCCAGACGTGGCGAGACCGAGGTGGGCACCCAACGGCCGGACCGCCGCCCGACGCTACACCCAGTAGACGAAGGAGTGCCCAATGATCCACCAGTCACCAGAGCACACACCATCTGAAAGCAGAAAAAAGCGGACTGCCACCAGCAGGCAACTTTGAAATACGAAAAGAAGACATTAGTATCCCAAGCCCCCCCCCCCACCCCTTGCAAGGGGACCACAGCCAGGACACCCACTGGCTCTAGTCAGCGCCGCCGGGGGCCAACAGGCGAACATACCCGGCATAGGCCCCCGAACGCCACCTGCCAATGCGCTGAATAACCCGCCCGTCCAGGCCCGCGGCCACCGCACTAGTAGCCGCCCCAATCCGGAATGAATGCGAAGCGTAATGACGATCAGCACAACCCAAGGCATGCAGCACCAGATGCAGCACAGCCGTAAACTGGAACTGAGTCACTGGCTTACCATCAGCGTGAATGAAAAAATAGCCACGTGCCGCCGACCGCCGCTGCACATAGGTGCACAGTGCACGAACCGGGCAGGATAACAAGGGAGAGATGAGGCTTAAGAGGACCCAGCTCCCTTTCCCAGACTGATCCATCTTCGACCACGGCAGAAAGATCCGCACCTGCTCCGAATCCACCCGAACATGCGCAGCATCGAGCCCACCGAAAGCCCCCCGTCTGGCGGACCGAGGAACGAGCTCGGACACCCGGAACGCACCAAAGAAAGCCGTAGTAAACAGCGCATGAAACAGGACTGCCTCGAAACCAGAGGTCACCAGACGCGGTAAAACCTCGCAGATTTGCAGCAAAAGCTCGTGCGAAACCGGGAGCCTCCAATCCCGCGACCCTGGATGGACCTGAGCCCAGCCAGCGAGCAACCGCCGGACCAAGAAGGATACGCGAGGGTTACCCCATCCTGCAGCCTTAGAAAAGAAGGAAAACCCCGCCAACGCTCCTATGACCGCCGACCGAGCCCAGCTCTCTTTCTTAGCCGACAACACAAACCAGCCGACCAATCCGTCGGGTATCGCCCCCCCAGACCAGCCCAGCGCGCTAAGAAATGCACTCACCTGTGAGTAACCCCGCCAGTACGTCGCCCAAGTACTGCGTGCCACCGACGCGGCCAGCAAGGACATCACTTCAGGGTCCCAACTGTCCAGAGATGCTCCGGGACCCGTGAGGCCAGCTCGTCCGCCCCTGGAGCCAGCCGCCGGAACAGTGCCCACTGAAAACGGGATAAAGCGTCAGCAATGGAATTCTGGGAGCCCGGCACATGCCGTGCTCGAGCGGTGACATTCAAGTGCAAGCAAGCCAACACGAACACCCTCATCAATGCAGCTACCCTCGGACATCGCGGCGCGTGCCGATTGATGACCTCGACCACTCCGGCATTATCACACCAGAACACCACGCAGCCGGTCCGGCCATACCCAAAAAACCGCCACTATCGGGAAGAGCTCCAAGAAGGTGATGTTCCGAGTCAAACCGGAACGGACCCAATCCTCAGGCCAAGGCTCCGCGCACCAAGCGCCGTGACAGAAGGCACCGAAGCCAGAACTACCAGCCACATCAATAAACAACTGCAGATCGATATTCGAGAGCTCAGGCAACTGAAGCACGGAGCAGCCATCGAAACCGGCCAGGAACGCATCCCAGACCCGCAAGTCCTCACGCATCCCTTCAGAAACCCGGATCCAATGATGAGGGAGACGCAGGCCCGCCATAGCCAAAGATAAGCACCACGCAAAGGGGCAACCCATGGGAAGGACATGGCAAGCGAAGTTGAGATGCCCAACCAACGACTGAAGGACGCGTAGGGAAACCTTAGCGGCGGAGCCGACCGAGGCCACCAACTCGCGAAGCTGCTGGACCTTCGGCGCCGGCAAGTGCACCACCATCGCAACTGTATCGATCTCGATGCCTAAGAAGGTGAGGCGAGTGACTGGTCCCACTGTTTTATTGGCCGCAATAGGAATGCCAAAGTCAACGGCCAAGCCCAGGAAAGTTCGCAAGAGAGTGGGACAGGTAGGGGTCCGCTCCGGCCCGACAAACAGGAAATCATCAAGGTAGTGCACAATGCTTGAGATCCCCGACTGCCGCTCCACAACCCAATGCAAGAAGGTGCTGAAAGCCTCAAAATAAGCGCAAGAGATCGAACAGCCCATAGGCATGCACTTATCAAAGTAGAACTGCGCCTCGAAACGAAAACCAAGCAAAGGGAAAGCCGAAGGATGCACCGGCAACAACCGAAAGGCCGATTCGATGTCCACCTTGGCGAGCAGGGCACCGGGCCCACATTGGCGCACAAGGGAAACGGCCGCATCGAAAGAAGCATAATGGACCGTACAGAGCTCGCGCGGTATGCGGTCATTGACTGAAGCGCCCGGAGGGCAAGAGAGATTGTGGATCAACCTGAACTTGCCCGGCTCCTTCTTGGGAACCACTCCCAATGGCGAGACCATGAACAGGGAAAAGGGGGGCGCCAGAAAGGGGTCCGCAACCCTACCCAGTGCACACTCCTCCGAAATCTTCCAACGCATGAAATCACCATGTTCCTGCACAGAAGCAGCGTTACGGAGCCCCCCCCCCGTGCGGACGCGCCCTGGACAGGGATGCGAAAACCCCCCGAGAACCCCCTTAAGAGCAAACCAGATGCCTTCCCGCGACGGGACCGCCCGTACTCAACCAACCACGGGCGCATTGCCTCGACCCTCACGGGAGTAGGGGCCAGCACCCCACCCATGGCCTCACTTACCTCAAGGAGGGGCTCCCGCGACCCCCTTTCTGCTACACTTGTTGGCCGCGTGCGCGCCCCCACACAAGGAGCAGGTATGCTTAAATTTGCAGTCGGGGAATGGGCAGGACGCCTTGTTGAAGCGCCAGCAAACGTCCCCCCCAACGGCTCCCCCTCTGGACTGAGGCAGGGCTGAGACTGAGGATCGAAAGGAACGCCCCCCCGGTGGTACCGGAGCTGACCCCGCCCTTCTGACCGCAGCACCCGATCCCCCGACCCGACCCTTCACGGACATCTGAGTCAACCAAAGATTGATGTCCTTCGTCCCCCACAACAAGTGACAATTCTCCTCCATCTGATCCCGAAACTCCTCGTCATAATTCAACCAGGCCCCCCCTCATGTGCCTGGGACGCCGCCAAAATGTTGTTGGCGTAAGCCAACAAGGCCCCATACTGATCCGAGAAATAGTGACCCCAGACACTCGCTAAGCGCAAGAAGGCACGGGTCCAGTTAAGGGTATTGCAAGAGACCTTACGGACCCTACCTGCCTTCTCATCCTCCTTGCGCTTCTTCCTGCTCTCGCCAGAACGCTTCCGACCATCGAGCAGACGGAAGATATCGATTTACTTGCGACGCTTGATCCGCCGGTGCAACTTACGCAGGACGCACTCCCACAACTCTGCGCAACGGACGATGGAGGTCCCGATGCCCGCCCCGGTGTTAACCGTCGCAGGTTCCGAATCGCGTGAGGAAGCCGAGGACGACGTCGAGGAAGAGGAAGACGAAGACGTCCGGCGACAACGACGACCCCGCTTACGCTTAGGCTTTTCTTTGGTCGCCACAGCCGAACCCGGAACGGAAGCAAGGGCCCCTCCCATAGCCCCACTGGAGACCCCTACATACTCACCAACCCCACCGGAGGAGTCCACCGGAGCACTCACAGGAGAAAGCCCAGGCGCCGCCGCAACCAGATCATTCACGGAACGTGAAGGGCCTGCACCGGACAGCCTGGCAGAAGCAGCCATGGACGTCGAAGGCGTCGAATTCCGCGGGACCTGCGAAGAGAAAGAAGAAAAACCAGCAGCCAAAGCCCCAGGAGTACTAGACGCTGCACTCGGCCCGGCTCCCCAGCCGTGCGCCGAAGACCCCAGACCACCGGCATCCCACGCGGCAGCACTCCCAGCCACCCCACGCCTGTCGCCGAACCAACCACCCCAGCCCCCCCCCAGTTCCCTAAACCCCCCCATGGGACAGCCCCATACGCCCATGGGCCCGGGAGGCCAAAGAAACCAGGCGGGGAAGGGGAACCCAGAGGGACGGGGGAACGGCACCCAGCGACTGGGGTCGGTGACAAGCCAGAGGGCCTGCCAACCCCGTCCTCCAGGGACGGGCCAGTGGCCGGAATCCCCGGGGACCCCGCCCCGCCAACAACCGGGCGGCCATGATCCTCCCCGCCCCCAAGCTCCGCCGACATGCCAACACCACCCAACACCCCCGGGTGAGAGAGCGGCGCCCCATGCAGCGCTCCCTCAGCCGCATTCAGGGGCACGGGAGGCACACAAGCGGCCCCCGACCCCGTGCCCCTCTGGACCTGCTGCGCCCGCGCCCACGCCCCTGCATGACCCCCCGCAGGACACTGGGAACCGGGGAAGTGGTAGGGCCACCCTACCACAGCCCGGGGGCGTGGCCCCACGCCGCACAGTGCCCTGCCCCTGAGCAGCACCCCTCGGCCCTTTAGCCGCACCCCACCCAATCATACGCCGGGCTATGCCCCAAAGCCTGGCACAGCTAAAGGCTAAATGGGGGTATGAGGGCTAGGCAAAGGGGTTTTTTTTTTTTTTTTGAGTTTGACTACTGAGATCTGTTTTCCTTCCTATTTGAGTTATTATTATTATTTTTTTTTTTTGTGTGTTTGTAGTCATTGGTAGAAGCACAGAGCCCTCCCAGCCCCCAATTCGCCCCCCCCCCGAGCCTCCCCCCCCCCCCCACCTACGCAGCACACGAACCATGGAAGGGAAGGCAAAAAACTCTGTCGGCTTATCAACTTATTTTATTATTATTTTTTTTTGATAGGTTTAGGGAGGTTTCGCGGCTCTCCCGACTGCCCCGAACCCAAGACAAGGGAACCCCCCGCCGACCGGGACACCACGGGGCAAAGGCCTAGGCACACACAACGCCCACAACGGAGCCCCCGTCGAAACCAACCTTCAGGCAGCGCGAGCAAACAGGAAGAGGGAGACCACCAGCAGGCGCTCCCTCCTTGCTCGCGCTGTCCCGCCCACATGACCACCTGCGCGGTCCAGTCACCGGGCTCCACATTACAAGCGTGGAGCCCAGGTGCGGATGCCCCGCCCGCTGCCGAGCTTGAGCCCCTCCCCCATCCCCCCCAAACGAGCAAGGCCTGCCGCGTGGTCGGGCCCCGGGAACCCGGTTACTGGGCCAGCCGTGGGACCGGGGCCCGGCGGCACAGCCCGCACTAAGTTTTTTTGGGCACGGTGATGAGAGGTTTTGTATGACATCTGTGTTTGTCTGTGCTGAGCTTCCTTTTTTCTCACTAAGAGGCACCTGTGCTGTGCTTGTTTGAGAAAATTGATTCTTACAATTACACATTGAATATATTGAGTATTAAAACATATGGAAATAACATGTTTGCACGGAACAGTTGTTTCTAATTGATCCCTGCATTTTTTTGGATGGACATTTTTGGCCATTTCACATACTGTAGGTATCCTGTTATGAAATAACCCTCCCCCCAAGCATGACTATTTTTATTGACCATAGTCACCAAACATATTTTGGTTGAAAACTTTTCTGTCAGAAATCTTGGTGAGGGGGACCTAAAACTTATTGTCTATACTGTTTATTCCTTTAATTTATTTTTTTTACTTGGATGGCAGGATCCCAGAGAGAAAACTAATTGCTTATCATGAACATTACTTTTAGAATTATGAGTATTAAATCTTTACTTTAATGTCTGATAGAAGTCTTATAGAAGTAGTTACAACTTCTAGGTCTAAACGTTTCCTGCTAATTGCCTTCTGCCAAAATCAATCCCATTGTGCATAGTTATTTGAAAACAAATAAAAAAAAAGTGACATAAATAATGCGCTCTTTGATTATGTTGCCCCCTAGTTATCAATTAATCTCATTCATTGCAATTATTTCCAGTCATCTCATTCATATTTAATGTGAACTTCTACTTTTTATCACAGTCTACCACCCACTATTCACTAATTGGCTGCAATCATGTTTAACCAACAGGAACCAACATTGAATCCTTATTTAAGACTCACCTACAGTGATTTTCTCTAATGCACACATAGGAACCATGATAGCTAGAGGCAAAACAAGAAAACATCCGTTGCTTAGCATTCTTCCCTCATCATGCCCAAAGTCATGTCCCCACATCTCAGTTGTCACCATTGAATATAGTCACTATGTTTACTCTCAGAAAGGTTCTACAATCTAGGACATCATCTACTTTATTATTTGATCCTATGTTCTCATTTTTTATTTAAAAAAAAATCTAAGATAGGCCTTTAACACTCCATTTTTGCTCTGGTCTTACTGAAGGGTTTTTCATTCCTGCTATAACAATTCTATTTAACCCCTTTTGAAGAAACCACCACTAGAGCCACTACTTCTACCTAGTTGCCAGTCTATTGCTAATACTCCTTTTATTGCTAAAATTGATGAGAAAATAGTACTGATTCAACTCAGGGCCATTTTTAAATAATAAGAACATCTTGCAAAATGACCACAGCAGTGAAACTGTTATAGTTGCATTTTTTAGTAAAATAAAATTCCTAGGTGAATTACAATCATACACATATAAAATCACATAAACATAAAACAAAATAAAACATTTATGAGCAGAAAAATTAGGCAGTTTACTAATCTGGGAAAAATGACTTTGGCTATCTCACTTGATGCAGCTTCATTTGATGCAGTCAATCATCAGATACTTTTTGCTGGGGCTGCTGAATATGGTATTTGAGGGACTGTTCATAAATGGTTCACTTCATATCGTGAGAATATTCAGAGTACATAGCAATTTAACCTTATCAAGTTCACATAATGTTGATCAAGGAGGACTACAAAGAAGAGTTCTTGCCCTTCTTCTTATTAACATATTCTTGGTTCCATTGATCATTAGGGTTGCCAACTGGCTCCAGATGCGCCCGACAGGTTTGATCCAGTCCTGGGTTTACCTCATTGCAGGGATATGTAGTTCTGATTTCTCCATTGCACTCCATAAGAAAATGAAAACTACAAGTAACTGCATGCAATGGGGTAAACCCAGGACTGGAGCAAGCCTGTCGGGCGCATCTGGAGCCAGTTGGCAACCCTATTGATCATACTCATTCACTCTGTGGGCATCAATTCATTTGTTTTTGCAGATCACACTCAACTGGTCTACGATGTCGACCCTAAAAACATAGGGGTTGATATTCAACAGTAGTGGCTAGGCACTTTTAAAATAACACCACTTTAAATAAAAACAGATACTCAGTGCCAGAACTTATTAAGTGTCTTGTGCTGAATATCTGGTTTTGCCAGATAGTGCCTTCACTATCCAGTCAGTGGTGATATTCACAACCCGGGTAGTGGAAAGCAGTTGAAGTTAGGACAGCCACTGACTTGTCTTACTTTTGACCAGTTTAGCTACCTAGTTAATGGCTGAATATCACCACTGACCAAACAGTGACTGGGACCATCCATGATCTGCCCATGTTTTTTGACTAGGCATCTCCTGTGTGGTCTGTGGCAATACTCAGAAAATGCTGCTGAATCTCAGGATTGCCACACTTTAGCCACTTGGCAATTCTGCTAAATGGATAAAATGCATTGAATATGCCTCCCATAGATCTTACGTCACTGAAACTAGTATTAACTCAGATTGCCAATTGATTAAAGCACAATGAATTGATGTTTAATCCTAGTAAATGTTGGGCCATGTGGATCACTGACAGATATTTCCATCCCACAATTGCACCTCAGCTCAGTTTCATCCATGAAGATCTTTAGAGTAATCTTTGATGCAGATCTCACCTACGAAGTATAAATTGCAGCAGTTGTTAAGGCATGTTCTTTTTTTTTTTTGCCAAATATGGGCTACCACACCATTCTTGGAAAAACACGCTCTTCCTAAATTAATTATTTATCTCATCATTAAGTTAATGTCTTATATAATGGCATTTGTTGAGGACTAATCTCAAGATTACAACACATACAAAAAATAGTATCCATTTAATGAATTCATCTGGATACAGGGATCATATAATACCCTTACTTAGAGAGAGCCACTGGCTTCCAGTAAATGGAAGGCCGCGGGAAATAGTCCCCGATGGCCGGCGTAACTGGGGAGCGTCCGGTGCAGAGACCCCGCCGGAAAAGGAAGCGATGTGGGGGCATGCGGGCATGTTGCGAGAGGCCGCGCAGCATCATTTGAACCAATTGGCCCTGCGGTGTGATTGAAAGCCGCGGGAGCCAATGAGGGCGGTCCCGGGAGCCGGAGAGAGGAGGGACTGAGGAGCCCAGGCGAGAGGGCAGTGTGCAGCCAACTGACAGTGGAGTTGGATTGTGGCTGACACCCACCCACCCTCATGGGAGTGCAGTTGGGGGTTGAGCAGGGTTGTTGCAGCTGGGGGGGGGGGGGGAGGCGGGAACCTGAAGGTGTCCGGGGTCCGGAGCCGGAGGCAAGACTTGGGTGGGGGTGCAGGGCCCCCGACCCGGATAGCCCCTGTTGGGCTTTTGCTAATCATATGGCGAAGCTGGAAGAAAGGGGTGGGTATTTAAGCTAGCCATGGGGCCTGTCCATGGCGGTTATGGAGTTGATGCCCCACCTTGTTAATCACATGGCTGGTGAGGCGGAGATCCGCTGGATTGATGCTTATGGTTGAATTTAATGTTAATGTGCTGAAAGTTTGAATAAAGCTGTGACCGGTTTTGAATTCCAACAATAGTCTGTGTTTATTGTACGGGGCGCAGAGAATGGTAGAAAAAGGGGGAGGTCAATGGGGGGGTCAAGGGGATGAGCACATGTACGTCGCACCTCGGTTATATATACATACAGTAGTGGCCAAAAAATTAAGGCAGGTATCTTTTTCTACAATTTATTGTTCAATAATGTACTGTGGAGATGTCACACGTGCTTACTTATTTAATCAGTATGGTGATTAGTCACACCATGCATCTCGCATCCATTTTAGTTTACTTACACTCTGTAGTAGGTTTCTTGGATGAAGTTTTGAATTTTTACAACTAGGAAAAGATTGAAAGTTACATGTAAAATATAAAATCAAGATGGGTAGAAAGTGTGATATTAATGACTTTGTAAAGGGACAAGTCGTCACACTCCATGCTGAAGGATATTCGCAATGTGCTATTGCTAAACAATTGCATATATCAAGGTGTGCAGTTCAGAATGTTTTGAAATCAGGTGGCCGTACACGTCGTTCGAAATGTGAGCACAGACGGATAACTACTGGACGAGATGACCGATTCCTCAAAAGCATTATTACATCCAGTCCACATACATCATCTCAACGTGTGGCTCAGTTAGCTAATGATCAAGGAATAAAGATAAGTGCCAGATCTGCCTAACGATGGCTTCTGGATGAATTCAAACTCGTGGCCAGAAGACCTGCCAAGAAGCCTTTGATGACCAGGAAACAAACTGCTGCCCGCATACAGTTTTGTAGCAAGATAAAAGACAAATCTGCTGAATGGTAGGAGAGAGTAATGTTCACAGATGAAAGTCCATTTCAACAAGTATGTGGGAGTTGTTACAACTACGTCCGTCAACCAGCAGGTGAGAGACTAAATCCGAAGTACACGATCAAGACTGTTAAACACCCATTTTATTTTTATTTATTTTATTTTATTTATTTAACATTTCTTATATACCGCGCTATTTGTCATCAGCGCGGTTTACATCAAAACAATAGAACACTTGACCAGATACATTGGCCGTCGTTTACATAAAACGGGGAGTTAACATGGAGGAGAACTTGGGGAACTATTTACATTCAAGTTTATAGCAAACTTAGGAAACTATGTACAAATCGATTGTATTACATATTAGGTATGATTACAGTGTTTTACATCATGTAGCGGCTGTATGATATAGTGGGGGTGTGTGGGAGGTAATGGGGTATCGGGATGGCTATAATGTAAGAGAAAAAGGTGGTGTTTGAGGGCTTTTCTAAATTGAATAAGGTCTCTAATAGCTCTAATGTGTGGGGGGAGTTTGTTCCAGCATACGGGGGCATAGTTCCTGAAAGCCCTATTGGTGGTGATCTGGTTGAGTTTTGTGGATTCAATTGGTATAAGTAGCATGTTGGCAGCCTGGGATCTCCTGGATCTGTTGTCTGGAGAACGCGTTATGAGGTCGGAAATGGATGGGGGAGCTATCATGTTGAAGGCCTTGAAGGTAATGAGGAGGGTTTTGTACAGGATTCTACTGCTTATGGGAAGCCAGTGTAGTTCCTTTAGAATGGGGGAGATGTGGTCGACCCTTGAGGTTCCGTAGAGCACACGGGCTGCCACATTCATGGCTAGCTGTAATGGTTTGAGGGAGCTCTTTGGAAGGCCATGTAGAACTATGTTGGCATAGTCGAAGTGCGGTGTGACTAGTGCCTGGAAGATGGTGCGGAAATCCGCGGATTCCATCATGGGCCTAAGATGCCGTAGGGTTTTTATCTTGAAATAGATGGTCTTGACAGTGCGTTTGATATGTTCCTTGAAGTTGAGTTGTTGATCAAGAATTACCCCGAGATATCGTATGTTGGATTTGATTGGAAGTTCCGCGTCTCTGACTTTGAGTGTTGGTGGCGGAGAGAAGGCTTTATTCCTTGTGATCATTAGTACTTCCGTTTTTTTGAAGTTTATCCGGAGGTTCTGAGTGAGTAGCCAGTCAGTTATTGTGTTGAAGCAGTCAACTAGCACTGTATAGTCGGGACAATTGATGACAATGGGTGTGAATAGCAGGACATCATCGGCATACATAAGACACGATATGCCAAATGAATGGGCAATGTCACAGATTGGTTGCATATAGATGTTAAAGAGCAACGCGGAGAGGGAGGATCCTTGGGGTACACCTTGGTGCTGTTGGAAAGGTTCGGAGGTGGTGCTTTGAATCCGGACTTGTTGACATCTGCCTTCGAGGTAGGATTTACACCAGTCCCACGCTTGATCTCGGATTCCCTTCTCATGTAGCCGGGTGAGAAGCTGCAGGTGGTCTACGGAGTCAAACGCTGCTGATATATCAAGGAAGATTAGTGCGAAGCCATTCTTTATACTGTCAATTCCATTGATCAGTGAACTGGTTAATGTTGTCAGTAGGGTTTCGATACCGTGTGCTTCTCTGAATCCATGTTGAGAGGGATCCAGTGGTGAGGAGGAGTCAACATGCTGCTGGATCTGTCTAAGGGTTATTCTCTCTAGGATCTTAGCCAGAAAAGGGATACTGGAGATTGGTCTGTAAGATTCCTCTTTCTTTGGGTCAAGTTGATTGTTTTTTAGTAGTGGGCGGATGGATGTGTGCTTGAGCGCATCTGGGAAAACTCCTGTTTCAAATGACAGCTTGGTGATGTTGGCTATGATAGGGCTGAACTCCGTGCGCATTGTCTTGATCCAGTGCGCTGGGCAGGGGTCGGTTGGTGCGGTCGTGGCGTTAATTGATGCAATTACTTCTTCAATGGTCTTTGTTGATGGCGGTGAGAGTTTGGTGAGTGTGGACTGGGAAAGAGTGGTTTTGGGATTTGTGGTATGGTTAAGATGAGGTGATGATGCCATTGTAGTTACCTTTATTGATTTTGATTGGATGTAATTCGCATATGCTTGTGGCTGAATACCTTCTTGTTGAGGAGGGGAGGGTTGGTTGGTAAGGGATTTCACCAGCTGGAAAAGGTCTCTTGGCTTATTTAGTGAGCGGCTGAGAATTTCTGCATGGAATTGTTTCCTTTTGGCCCACGTTGATTCGCGATGGGTCTTCAGATATTGTTGATAGATGGCTTGGTCTGAGGTATTTCTAGTCGCTCTCCATTTCCTTTCGAGTTTTCTGAGTCGGAGTAGGGACGCTCGTAGTTCCGGGGAAAACCATGGGGCGGCGTGTTTCTTGGTGTCTCCTCTGTCCGATGCGGTTTTTTTGTTGTTGGCAGGTTGTTGAGCGTAATGGGAGAGGGTCTCGTTCCAGTTGGACATCATGTCATTCAGGTTGGTTGCTGGTTGATCAAGCTTTGGGAGAACGTCACTAACGATTGTTTCCCTGTTGAGTTGCTTGAATCGTGTGGTTCCTGATGTTTCCGTTGCACTTGGGCGGTGGCTCGTAGAGTGTTGCATTGGTAAATGGAATGTTATTAGATTGTGGTCTGACCAGGGGACTGGTGAGATAGTAAGGTCAAATTGGTTTGATGTACTCATGACGGTATGTGGGATGAATATTAGGTCAAGGGGGTTTCCTCCTTGGTGGGTGGGATCAGTTATAGCCTGCTTGTAGTTGAGGTCAGCCATTGCTTCGAGGAAGGCTTTGGCTAGGGTGGGTTGAGTGGAAGCGAGATTAAGGTCTCCTAGTAGCCAGTTAGGTTTGGAGGAGTCTTCTGGATTACATGCTAGGTCAATGATGTCTGAGAGCTCATCTGATCCAATTCCTGGGGTTCTGTAAATGAGGTTAATAGTATTGTATTTGTTGGTGATGGTTAGTGTGTTCAGGAGTTGCGTGCTCTTGGTAAGGCTAGTCCGGTATTGTAACAATGTTTTTGCAAGGATCAGTACACCTCCTCCTCTTTTGTTTTCCCTATTACAGGTATAGATCGAAAAGTTAGGTGGTGTAAGGTGATTTAATATGACATTGTCGGATTCAGAGATCCATGTTTCTGTGACCATTAGCATGTCTAGATTGTGCATAGTGATTAGGTCGGTGATTACCGGCCATTTATTACGGACCGAACGTGCGTTGATAAGGGCGCACCTTAGTTCTTGTTGATGCTTTGTGTTTTTATGTTTTGTGGAGTTTGAGGTCTCTATGGCTATATATATTAAGTGTGACAGTCTTCTGTGTGAAGGGTTTGAGTGCCGGTGGTATTGGTTGTTGTATGTTTTAACCGTTTGCACTCTTTAGTAGTTGGATGGGGTTGCATCCATCTGCCAATACAACTGATTCATAGAGTGTGCTGACCAGTGTATAGAGTAGGGCAAAAGTAAGTAATGGGTAAGCCATTTATGTTTCCGGAATGAGTCGTTTCTAGGTTACTGGTGTTTTGTGATGTTGCATGTGTTTTTCTAGTGCTGTGTTGTGTTAGTGGAGGTGTTTAGCACTTCAAAGTAGTGATTCAGTAGAGCAGTACAGTGTAGCAATAAAGTATAGCAATATAGTGTGGTAATGAGGTATATCAATTCGGTATAGCAATACAGTGCAGCAATATAATGTGTCAATACAGTGTGGCAATGAGGTATATCAATTCGGTATAGCAATACAGTGCAGCAATATAATGTGTCAATACAGTGTGGCAATGAGGTGTATATCAATTCGGTATAGCAATACAGTGCAGCAATATAATGTATCAATACAGTGTGGCAATGAGGTATATCAATTCGGTCTAGCAATACAGTGCAGCGATATAATGTATCAATACAGTGTAGCAATGAGGTATAGCAGTTTAGTAGTGCAGCAATATAGTGTGGCAATGCAGTATAGCAATTCGGTATAGCAATACAGTGCAGCAATATAATGTATCAATACAGTGTGGCAATGAGGTATATCAATTCGGTCTAGCAATACAGTGCAGCGATATAATGTATCAATACAGTGTAGCAATGAGGTGTAGCAGTTTAGTAGTGCAGCAATATAGTGTGGCAATGCAGTATAGCAATTAAGGTGTAGCGATGAGGGGTAGCAATATAGTGCAACAATACAGTGGTAGCAATATAGTGCAACAATACAGTGTAGCAATGACGTGTAGCAATTCAGGTATAGCAATGAGGTATAGTAATTCAGATAGGTAGGCACCATGTGTCGGCTAGTTTGTACCTTAGGTCCTCTGAGTTATTCGTCTTGTATCCAGTTCTTACGCTCTGTTGCTCTGGTGGTGAGGAAGGCTGTGCTGGCAGTAGAACGTTTGAGGAGAGACAGGGCTGTTGAGAGGGGGCGAGCTCGACCGAGGGGAGCTCAAGCTGCTGATCTGCTGAAGTGATGCCGATGTGTAAATGTGGTCTTGGTGCTCACGTGTGTGCCACTGCCTAAGGGCCACGCCAAAGGGCCCTCCGGCGATGCCCTCAGGCGCGGGTCTGCAAGGCGCAGGTCCGCCCTTCGACGTTCTTCTTTTAAACGGGCTGAGCTGCCGCGTTTGGGCAGGAGGAGCAGGCTGGAACGTCTGCGGTGGCCCGAGTTGGCTGATAGCACGCTCCCTCCGGGGAGATGTGCAGGGCTTAAACGTCTGTGCAGGCAGCTTCGATTTTGCGAATATGGCTGGTGTTGTTATCCTGCTGCCGGAGAGCTGCTGATGATGGCAGGGGTTTTTCTGGTGCCCCTTCTCGCGGTCCCCGCCTAAGGGCCACGCCAAAGGGCCCTCTGTCGAGGCCCTCAGGCGCGGGCCCGCCAGGCACGGGCATGCCTGCCGGCGCTTCTTTTAAACGTTGGCTGCTCTGCCCCGATTGGGTAGAGCAGCAGGCTGGAGGAGCCGCGTTGCTCCGGCGTGCTCCTCCCCGATCGGGAGAGCAGTGGCTGGGCCGGAGGGGTGCAGGCAACGGAGAGGCCTGTGC
This sequence comes from Ichthyophis bannanicus, assembly GCA_033557465.1. Classification (NCBI taxonomy): domain Eukaryota; kingdom Metazoa; phylum Chordata; class Amphibia; order Gymnophiona; family Ichthyophiidae; genus Ichthyophis; species Ichthyophis bannanicus. The sequence continues at coordinate 438,551,175 of CM066035.1, forward strand.
TCCTGCCGGAGCTTCCTTTAAACGTTGGCTGCTCTGCCCCGATTGGGTAGAGCAGCAGGCTGGAGGAGCCGCGTTGCTCCGGCGTGCTCCTCCCCGATCGGGAGAGCAGTGGCTGGGCCGGAGGGGTGCAGGCAACGGAGAGGCCTGTGCTCCTGCCGGAGCTTCCTTTAAACGTTGGCTGCTCTGCCCCGATTGGGTAGAGCAGCAGGCTGGAGGAGCCGCGTTGCTCCGGCGTGCTCCTCCCCGATCGGGAGAGCAGTGGCTGGGCCGGAGGGGTGCAGGCAACGGAGAGGCCTGTGCTCCTGCCGGAGCTTCCTTTAAATGTTGGCTGCTCTGCCCCGATTGGGTAGAGCAGCAGGCTGGAGGAGCCGCGTTGCTCCGGCGTGCTCCTCCCCGATCGGGAGAGCAGTGGCTGGGCCGGAGGGGTGCAGGCAACGGAGAGGCCTGTGCTCCTGCCGGAGCTTCCTTTAAACGTTGGCTGCTCTGCCCCGATTGGGTAGAGCAGCAGGCTGGAAGCAGTGGCTGGGCCGGAGGGGTGCAGGCAACGGAGAGGCCTGTGCTCCTGCCGGAGCTTCCTTTAAACGTTGGCTGCTCTGCCCCGATTGGGTAGAGCAGCAGGCTGGAGGAGCCGCGTTGCTCCGGCGTGCTCCTCCCCGATCGGGAGAGCAGTGGCTGGGCCGGAGGGGTGCAGGCAACGGAGAGGCCTGTGCTCCTGCCGGAGCTTCCTTTAAACGTTGGCTGCTCTGCCCCGATTGGGTAGAGCAGCAGGCTGGAGGAGCCGCGTTGCTCCGGCGTGCTCCTCCCCGATCGGGAGAGCAGTGGCTGGGCCGGAGGGGTGCAGGCAACGGAGAGGCCTGTGCTCCTGCCGGAGCTTCCTTTAAACGTTGGCTGCTCTGCCCCGATCGGTCATAGTATGGGGTGGCATCTCGGCGAATGGACGATGTGGCCTGCACATTTTTGAGAAAGGTGAAAGAGTAAATGCTGCAAAATACATATCTGTGCTGAATAGTAAAGTTAAAATACACATGAATGTTTCTGGCACAACTATATTTCAGCAGGACTTTGCACTGTGCCACACTGCAAAAACAGTCAAAAAATGGTTCGTGGTCAAGATCGAACTGCTACCAAGTTGGCCATCAAACTCTCCAGATCTCAATGTAATTGAAAACTGTTGGAATCTTATGAAGAAAAAAGTGGCATCACACGTCCAACTTCAGAAGCAGATTTAAAGGACATACTCAAGCATGTATGGGTCAACGAAATCACTCTGGCATACTATAAAATGCTAGTTAACAGTATGCCTATAAGAATCCAGGCTGTGCTGAAAAATCATGGACACCCTATCAAATATTGACACATATATAGTTTCCTGAATAAAACTTTGAAAATGACATATATATCTTTGGTTCTTAAAGCTTTTGACCATGAAAGTGCCAATGACAAATTATTTTCTAATAAAATTCTGATATTTTGGACTCTGCCTTAATTTTTTGGCCACTACTGTAGGTTAAATTTAAGCCATTAGTCCTGACCTTTAAGGTGATGCGTGCTGGTCAGGTAGCACAGTAGTTTAATGTTTTAATTCCACATACTTCGTCACGTCAACTCATGCTTTCATCTAGAATTGACTCATATTTCAGCTTTTTATTTTCTTGTTTCACTGTTAAGGATTGCACAGCCAAAATATTTATTGCTGCAATCCTCATTGGTGAAATCTAAAGCTATTCTTAAGGCCTGTTCTTTTTCAAAAGAGCTAGAGGACTATTGACTAGGGTGGAACAGGATGGGGTGCCACCAAAGCCAGATTTTTTTCTACTGTCTTTTAGAGTTTCTTTTTACTTAAAAAGATACATTTTTGGAAATTGTGAGCCCATGTGATGCACCTACTATTGGTGGTATACTGTATCTGTAAATAAACATACGAATAAAACATAAACAGAGTTTCCACTCAGAAGACTAAGGGGAATGCCTACTGAAGCGAGGCATGTTAAGAGCCGCCATACCCCATTGGAATATGATGGACCACTGTAGCTTATAGTGCATGTTAACATTTTTAGTGTGCACTAACCTTTAGTAAACATGCCCTTAATAAATCCTTTTCTCTACTTTCTAAAGTCCAGGCAAAGACATGCAGCAACTACTGGAATAATTTTTTATCCTCTGGGCTGTATAGCCGGTACCCCCAAAAATTCTCTTATGCAACCTTTGATAAATATGCCTGTTTCATTGCCATTTCTGATGGTTACTGAGAAGGATCCTTAAAAGTCATTAGCAGTAAGTTGAATGCAGGCTGCAGTCAGACAGAAGATGTTTTTCCCATTTCTCCCTTGACACAGCTAGATGAGATAGTTTGGGAAATTAGCCTGTCTGTTGCAGGAGGTATTGGAGTAAAAGAACTGCAAATTGAAATGCCTTCATGTTTTCTGTCAGTTTCTGTGTCTGTGATTGCATCTCCTATACACATGGAAATGTGTTTTGTGCTATTAGAGACCACATGGAAGTTTTATCTCTGGATTAAAGTCTTTACAAGGAAAATATGAGTTTTGTGAGCAAGAAATTGACTCCTAAAAATACGTGTAAAGTTATTATTTCATAACTTTTTTAACCACTTCCTATATTACTTTGGCAACACATATAAAAATTATCATGCCAGTAAAGTTGGAAGAACACTGAATTCTACAGCTGCTAACTAGAACGTTTCAGAGTAAAAATTGCAAGTAGATGATCTGCAATCTTTTAAAGAACTTGCTATGAAGAGTAATTCAAATTTGACAAGAAAATTGGAAATGGTTCAGAACAATCTCAGACTTAAAAACCTGCCTGCAATTAATTTCCCTCCGATGTTACCGTATATATATACAGGGTGGCCCAAAAAAAGTGAGAACATCTCGTAACATAATTTATTTAAAAATTCAAAAACATAAACTAATAGATTTCAGCTCTCTAAAAGGTTGGTTTGTTCTTTATCATATTTATAACAAGCACACAAAATTTTAATGAAAATAAACACCATTTAAAGGTCATCCCATTTGGCAGTTATTTAGTCATCTGAACTAAACAGCAGACAACTGGAATGTCTGGTAACAATGGCCACTGAAGTTTCTGCACCATATTTGTCTTTGTTTCTACTGAGACTCTGTCAACAAAATGGGCTAAACCTGCCAAATGTTCAGACAAAACCCAGAGGTGACTTGAAAATGCAACAGCCTGGTTTTGGTCTTAAGAACTGATACAAATTTGATGTCATTGAGAGGAGCTCAGATTGCAAATAGTGCTTTATTCCAATGTCTGATGTAAACAAGACTGACAAACAGAGCCAAATCTGTGATATTCTTGGACTCATGAGCCTTAAAAAGGAACATTTTCAATATATATATATATATATCAGAACACAAAAAAGCGATAGTGAGTGGAATTTGGAATTGAGATGCTCAGGTCGGGATGGTATTTTAAAAACAACTCTGTTAAATATGGAGCTGTTTCTAAGTATGTATCTATGTGTAGTGGGAGGAGCCATTTCATAAAGTTACATGTGAGAAAAACTGACAGAGGAAATTTGACAACTTACAAGTGCCAGCATATCACAACTTGTACGTGTGAATCTTTATCTTTATTCAAAACTTAACATACCGCCCACACACAAGGTACCAGAGAGGTTTAAAATTAGTTGAACCGCCCTGGCCACTCTCTAACTACACCCCAACATGCCCCTATGCAACGTATCTGTTATTGGGATAGCCATATGTAAATGAAACCTTTACTTAAAGGCTATTTGCATTTAGATACCATTCACATGTGTATGTGCCAGCACACACATGAGTAAATCATGAATATGGCTTCTAAAATAACCCCCAAATGTTTAAAAACTACTGTATATGGTTGAATGTTTCTGTTCCTATCGGACATTTGACACACTTGCAAAGGTTTGTTAGTTAAAATTATTTTTTGTTATAGATACATTTTTCTCAGACCTTTTTAAGCTAGCCTACTTTTAGCTAGTTAGTAATTCTGCCCATTTTAATTTTAGGGGCATGTTTACTAAATTGCGTTACTTGCTATCATGGGTCTAACACAGAAATACCACCTGGCAGTGACTGCTAACATGCACAAAATGCAGATATCACAACGACTTTCCTGGAGAGGCGAGATCAGAGTGGGAAGGAAGTATGCCATTTTTTGGCAGCCACTATCCAAAAATACTTCACCTGATGACTGCCAAAACTGACCCCATTGCAGCTGCAGATAACACTATCTCAAGAGGTGGCATTAGATACTGCCACTTCTGTTTAGGATGCTTTGTGGCTGCTGCCAATTGGCAGCATCCATCTTCAGAGGTGATTGTCCATCCAGTGCCCTGATTGGGGTCCCCCTGACCTAATACATTGTTGGTGCTGCAGATGTACCAATCAGCAGCACCACCAATAAAAACCATGCAGCTTCCCCCCCTCCTTCAGCATTGATCACCCAGTCAGACCCCCTCCCTCCCTTCCTTCCCTCCAGGGCCGGATTTACCTTGAGTGAGGCCCTACGCCAACAAAAATTGTGGGCCCCCAGCAGGGGCGGCCCAAGGGGGATGCGGGGCCTCATTTGCATAAGGGGCCTCATTTGCATAACTATTTGCATAATGTTACCATATACTAACTTTTAGTAAACGTGCCTCTTAATGAGTGTATGGATAAAGAAAGACTAAAAGATTTCTACATTACTATAATCCAGTGCCAACCCATAGCAAACCTGCCATATCCTAACAGCACTACCAGGACTTACAAAGCACCATACTCTACCAATCAAAAGGCAACACTGCAAATATTAAACCAATACATTTCAGAGAACAACAAAACATGACCTACTGGGGAAAGAGAACAAGTGGCAATGTCAAATAGGAATTATATAAACAGAACACCTCAGCTCAGTTACACATGCAGAACATAGACCATCACCAAACAAGTAATCACAATTTAGAAACAGGAAGACAATAATTAAACTGGGAATCCCAAAAGCCAAACTTGGAATGTACAACACTGTAGAAATAAAACTATACATTAATTTGTTCTTGTACTAAACAAAGCGCAGACTTTAATGATGCACATTTACCAGAGCTGACATATTCCAATTAATAAATTCAAAATAAAGAGATATTTTTCTACCTTTTGTGCATTTTTTTTCCAGCTGCAATTGCTCCAGCCACTTTCTTCTGGTTTCTTCGTGTCTTCTGCTAACTCTCCATCGTCTGCTGTCCATTTGTCCTTTCTTCTCTCTTCTAGTTTTTTTCCATTCTCTCTCTACATCTGCTTTAACATACTAATCTTTCTCCTTTTGCTCTTTCCTCATTCCTATTTCATCCACTCAAATTTTACCCCTCCATCCTCAATCCCCACTTACTCTCCCAGTACCCGGCCAATTGTAGATTTTTTATCCCTCCCACACAAAATATTTTTCCCTTCTCCATTTTACTCTTCCAGCCCCATCCCATTCTAATCCTCCCCCCAACATCAGCTCCCTTCTAGTTCCAGCCTCACCCAGCATCCATTCCCTTCTAGTCCCTGCATCAGCCCATTTCCAGTCCTAGCCACCCATCAGCCCATTTCCAGTCCTAGCAACCCCCCAACCCAATACCAGTCCTAGCCCCCCCATCAACCCACTTCCAGTCCTAACCCCCCATCACCCCATCACCCCATTTTCAGTTTAAGCCCCCCCTATAACCCATTACCAGTCCTAACCCCCCATCAGCCCAGTTACCACTTACAAAAATGTTTTCTTTCGCGATTTAGTTTGTGAAAACTTTTCAATAATTGTATCAAAAGTCAACGCAGAAGTAACGTCATTTTCAATTGACATGACTGCCAGAGAATTCAGTCTTTTCTGCGTCATCGTAGAACGAAATCTATTTTTTATCAGGGAAAGCTTTGAAAAAGAACGTTCCCCTTCGCAGATAGTCACGGGAAGCGTTGAAAACAAGCGGAGGGCAGTGGAAACATTCGGAAATGTTGAATCCACTACAGGATTTTTTTTCAGCCATTTCAGTAGGTTTTGGGGTTCACGATCCAAATTCAAATCCGCGGCCATTCCAGAAAATGCCACAAATTCCTCTTCACACCCACTTTCCAGATCACAATTGTATTTTTGCTGCAAATGGATTACATCTTCTCTGAGAGAGCCAACATCATTCTCCTTCAGTGATTTGATGAAAGCAAAGTCTTCAGAAATCTGCTTGTAAGCATTCCGGCGTTGAGATAAACATGCAAGCAGTTTGTCAAGTATGACATATACACTCTCAACACGGAATTTTTGTGCACCTTGTAAAGCAGCATTCGGCTCACCTGCTTCTTCAAAAACCTGGCATCTTTTTGGTCGATTCCGAATGAAACGAGAGGTGTAGTCTTGTTGGATGTCCTCCATGAGCTCTTTTGCTTCTTTCTCCAGGTTGTCGAAGTCATCACGCATTCCAGCAATGAATGTTTCCAAAGAAGTAAACAAACAAAGAAACGCCGACACTGATGTCAATAGACACACTTTGCAAGGCAGTGTTGATTTTTTGACATCGCTGCAAGATCTTGTGCCACAGAACACACATGAATGCGGTTTCCAACAGACACAATTTACCCGCCAAGGCTGCTGCTAAGCGTCGGGCATCACCCTTCTCGTCTTCATTTTCTGCGATACTATTCAGCATAGTATAGATGTTGGCATAGTTGAGATGTAGTGCTTTCACGGACTCTGAATGGCAATGCCAACGGGTAGATGATAAAGTTTTCAAAGTCAGAATTCGTCCATTTTCGTTCGGTGTGAGTCCTGATGTCAATGAACTCCACCGCTTTGTTGAACCAACCGAAAACGCATACAGTTCTTGGACGAGACCAAAAAAGTTAACAGCGTCCAGACAGCAATTTACACTAGCAACTCCAACCAAATTTAATGAATGTGCTGCACAAGGTATGTAGTCAGCCATTGGGTTAATTTCCCTCAGTTTTGCTTGGAGACCGGCGTATTTCCCAGCCATGTTTGCTGCGTTGTCATAGCTTTGTCCTCGGCAGTTATCCAGAGACAATGACATTTCATTTAGTATATTCAACACATCTTGGTAAAGGCTGTCGGCTTTGTGACTTTCAATTGGAAAGAATTTTAGAAACCGTTCAGTTGTTTCACCAAACTTGTTAACGTAGCGCACAATAAAAGTTAGTTGGTCAATGTGACTAACGTCTGGAGTGGAATCAATACATATGGAATAGTACTTCGCGTCGTGAATTTCATTTAAAATGACAGCCAACACGTCTTGTCCCATTTGCTCGATGAGTTCATCACATACAGTGGAAGACAAATAGCTAATTTTTCCACTTCCTTTATTTCCAAAACGAGATATATGGTCGGCAAGGAAGGGGTCGAATTTGGCTAAAAGTTCCAAAATTCCCAGATAGTTTCCGTTTTGCACAGAACCAAATAATTCGGTATCTCCTCGAAATGCTAGGCCACGTTGAGCAAGGAACTTTATCACTTCAACAACACGCCGAAGAACTGACTGCCAATATATCTTCTCTTCGTTCATCTGTTTCTGAAGCTTTTCGTCGATGCACCCTTTCGCTGAAACACGTGCTAACCAGGAACTGAGTGATGCTCGGTGTTCTGCACTACTTTCGTGAAGCTTGATCACTTTACCGCAGTTGCTCCAATCGTTGAATCCACAGGAGGCAAACTGCGACGTGGACCTTGAAAGCAACTTACAGAAAAAAACAGTAAATGTTCCCATTTGATGGCGAATAAAGCAGCCAGTCTCGGTAATACTTCTCATCATTTGCTTTTCGTCCGTAAAGAAATTCCTTCGCAAAACGGCGTGTGTTCTATTTCCCATAGTTCTTTCTGATGACATGAAACTATCATCGTGATGTTGACATGCAGCTGGACCATTAACAATCCAATAATCGACGTCAGAAGCTGGAAGGAATGTTTTCCAGAGACCCACATCATGAGGTGGTGGTGGTGGAGAACTAGAAATATTCTCCTCAGGTACATCGGGTTGTGGAGTAACATCAGCAGTATCGGAAGTTTGAGGAGTAGTGTCAGTAGTATCCAAAAGTTGTGGAGTAGCCGCGTCATTCACATTCAAAAATTCTGATTCTGAGACAGCTTGAATTTTCGTCGATGGAAGAAGAAAGCTGGTAATCTTGGGAATTTTGGTGGTTGATTCGTTTTCTAGCATTTTCTTTTTTCGTTTAGATGCGCCACTTTCATATTTTTTCATGACTACTGTAAGGGGGGACTGAGAGAGACTGAGAGCGCTTGAGTTCTACCAGGAAAAACCCCTGCGCTTGTAGCCTGTAGCCTAAGCACTTAGTAAGCAGTAGCAACCACTACAGAGAAGCCAGGGGCAATTGGGAAGCCTCAAGGAAACAAACCAATAGCGGACAGGCAAAAAAAAAAGCTTTTGATGCATGCAGTTAGAACCTCATGAAGATGAGTGGACGGACCAGTTTTAGGTCAGGTAACCTATATGCAGCCTCAAGTCTATATGCACTAACCTACATGCAGCGCAGCCTGAAGCCTAAGTTAGGTAAGTTATACCAGGAAAAACCCCTGAGCTTGTAGCCTGTAGCCTGTAGCCTAAGCAGTAGCACTAGCAACCCCAGTACAGAGAAGCCAGGGGCAATTGGGAAGCCTCAAGGAAATCAAGGAAAACAAACCAATAGCGGACAGGCAAGGACTACCCCCGGTAATGCTCGCGTGGTTTGCATGTGCCTTGTCCTCGCGATGGGCATGATGTCAGTGTGTTCGTTCTTAAGCAAGCTGTCAGCTGCTGAGCGCTGCTGCAACTGTGCTCGAGCCCCCGACTGTGCCCGTGCCCCCCCCCGCGGCCCCCCCCGCCCCGCTCCGCTCGAAGCGTAAGAATTCGCCATAAGAATGACCGCACCTACCGCTTCCGGACCTGGTGTAGCTGAGCAGGCTGCCGGCATCGTGGAGGCTGAGGTTGAGGCAGGCGGTCGGCGCTGTCACTTTGGAGCGAGGGGAAGGCTGACGCTGGCCGGAAGTGACGTCGACGGCTCAGGAAGTGAAGAGGAGCCGGGTAAGATGGCCGCCGCAATCGGAGGCAGCATAGAAATCGGAGCCCCATGTTCACTGCGGCGGGAGACGGGGGCCTGGGAAGGCGCGTCTCCGGCCGAGCTTGCGACTTCGGCGTTTTCGCTACCACGGAAAAATCTCTGCCGGACTTTAAACTCTCTCTAGAGAGCGAGGGATGGGGACTCTTGTGGGCCCTTGCAAGCTGTGGGCCCTACGCCATGGCGTACATGGCGTATGGGTAAATCCGGCCCTGCTTCCCTCCCCCCCTCCCCCCGATCTACCTGTAAAAATCCCAGCTAGTCAGTCAGGCTCTGACTTCCCTGTCCCCCCTTTAAAACCAAAAGACCCAGCTAGCTAATCAACCTAGTGGGGGCCCTCATTCCCCAACCCCCCCCAAGCCATTAACTTTAAGTCTCTGGTGGTTTCATGGCCACAGAGTACAGGAGTAGTCCTCCCCAATCCTGCTTCCGTCATCATGGCTAATCAAAATGGCCATGATCTTGCAGTGCTGCCACAAGCATCCTTACACTAGGGGACAGCACTGCAAGATTACTGCCATTTTTGTTAGTTCAGCTGCAGAGTCCAGGAACAGTCCTCTCGGTTCCTAGTCTCTGCAGTTATACTAACAAAAATGACAGCAATCTTGCAGTACTGCCCCCTAGCATAGGAGGCAGCACTAAGAGATTGCCACCATTTTGATTAGCAATGCATGCCACTATGCCACCAGGGACTTAAAGATCAGGGATTGGGTAGGAGGGGAGGGCGGGGTCATGGGTCCTCCATTAGGCCAGCTGGCTAGCTAGGTCTTTGTTTTGAAAGGAGAGGATGCATCTGGCTAGCTGATGCTTTTTACTTTGTGCGGGGTGCACCAATTCCTCCTGGCAGCTCTTTACTCAGCTGTACAGGGAGATTGGTGCTGAAGGGAGGAGGCCACACAATTTACATTGTTGGTGCTGTGGATTGGTATATTTGGGGGGGGGGGGTCCTGGATGGAGCATTGGGGGTTATTAGGAGGACAGAGTTATTGTTAGCTATTTTGTAATGGTGTACATTTTTAGAAAATTAAATAAAATGATACAAAAAGGCACATCACTGGATCACAGTGATGGGTTTTGTATTAGGAGACACCACCCATATGAAAAAACCTTGGAGCTGTTACAGATAATAGATTGAAATTTTCAACTGCATGCTGTGGCTACAGAAATCAAATAGAATATAAGGGTTATTTGAAAAGGAATGGAGAAAATAAAAATGAGAATATCATAATATAAGCACTCATACTTTTCTCCTTTCTTAATTCAAAGTTTAAATCAGAACTCACATAACTCTAGCCATTACTCTCACCATTAGGCTGTCCTAGATGTCCAGGTTCTAGTATATGGTTCTAGGGATGTCTATGTAGACGTCCATTTCAGGCATATCCACATTTGTGAAATCATATTTGCACTTGGATGTGCCTGCTTTTTTTTTTCAAACGTTCTGGTTTAGATATCCTGGATTGCACTTGCTCCCTATTCCTTCTGATGATAAGTCTGATGATATTTAAGGATATAAACAAATGAAAGGAATAGGGAGCTATGGAATAAGGCAGTGATGGTGTTCTATCATTTCCGTTGCATATTCGGTCTGTATCATTGACTTTTCTTAGTATAGCAATTGCTGCTATACCAATCAGAGCAAAAGATCTTGCTGGAACAATTAGATGGCATTTTCAATCAAGCAACGTGCCAGTAAAAGTGATGCCTGGCATGCTGAATAGCTGCATCTTTTTGCTTTTCATTTTATAACCATAGAAAAGGAAGTTTGAAAGTTGATGTGCAAGATGGAAAGTGAGGCAGCACTAGTTCTCAAATGAGTGAAACCAATCAGTTGTTCAAGCAAATTAACTGTTCAAGTAAATTAACTGCAATCAGATTCAATGTTTATACATTTATCTCCCATAGGTACCATATATACTTATTTTGGATAATTCGTAATCTGGTAGACAAATTCTGAATTTATTTAAACAATGATAAATATGGAATATGAAATGCTGAGTAGCATCAGCAATAGTGTCAAAATCATAGCCTTGAGCTTTATGTTGCTAGGATTCATACTACTGATTAAAATACTCTGCCTTGTTTTGGCATCAGGTCCTACCAATGCAGTGTTATAGCAGAGTAAAATTAACTAAGCTGCAAAGATGAAAGATCTTTTATTCAAGGAAGAGAAACGTATTCTATTTCCTTGAACCCATGCAACATTTGACACCACAAATTCTGTACATTATTTTTTCATATTCTAGGATTTCCTAAGTTGCTTGGTGCACTAAATCATGAGCGAGAGAATGATGCTTCTGCGCTAGAGTAACAGTCTTGGAAGAAACGAGGCACACTGAGGTACAATTGTGGTCAACATTATTGGCACCCATGCTGTTTTAGGTATGTTGTATACAATATCTTGAGAAATAATTGAAAATATTCCAACTGCATGAGATCATAATATTTTAATAGTATGTTCAAGGGTATACACCAACAAAAGATCTCTCTGCAACTTAGATGTAGCATTTTCTGAGAAAAATAAAATATATATAACCAGAACAGGATTGATGGTATCCTTCACTAATATCTGGTTGCACAATCCTTGGCAGTGATGACAGCCTCCAAATGTTTCTTGTAGCCATCTAACAGTTTCATATGTCTGTCTGCTGGTAGTTTCTCCCACTCTTCAACTGTTATTTGTTCCAGCTTGTGAATGGTTCCAGGATTCCTTTTACCAATGACAGATTATAGCTCTTTCCAAAGGTTCTCAACTGGATTGAGATCAGGACTCACTGCTGACCAGTTTAAAACAGTCCATTTTTAACTTTTTAACCATTCTTTTGTACTTTTGGATGTATGTTTTGAGTATTGTCCTGCTGGAGGACCCATGACCTTCGACCCAGACCTAGCTTTCTGACACTAGGTAGCACATTTCACTCTAAAATACCTTGGTAGTCCTCTGACTTCATGATTCCTTTAATACATTCCAGGCCTCCAGTTCCTGAGGCAGCAAAACAGCCCTACAGCATTATGTAACCTCCATATTTCACTGTAGGAAGGGTGTTGTTTTCCTTATAAGTTTCATTTTTTTGCCTCTATATGTATTGCTGGTCTGCATTGCCAAAGAGCTCAAGTTTGGTTTCATCTGTCGACAGAACATTTTCCCATAACGATTATGGCTTATAAAAGGTGGGTTTGGACAAAGATCAGGCGTGCCTTTTTATGTCTGTCTTTCATCAGTGGAGTCCTCTGTGGCCTTCACCCTTGCCCATGCAGTCCTTCTTTGTTTAGAGTATGCCGTATGGCATGGGTTGAAACCACCACTCCAGATTGCTCCAGGTCAGCTTTAAGCTCTTTGGATGCTATATATGGTGGTTTTCCAACAGTTTTCACTATCCTTCAAAGACTTTTTGGATTCATTTTCCTTTTTCCACCACATCCTGGAAGGTTCTTGACAGTTCAATGAGTAGAAAACTTCTTAATAACATTGTGAGCTATAGACATAGGAATCCCAAGATATTTGGAGATGACCTTGTACCCTTTGAAGTTTGATGTTTGGTGATAATGGCTTTTCTGAATGACTCAGACAGTTCCCTTGTTTTCTCCATTGTGAAACTGGAACAGGGAGTATGCAGCCATTTTAAATATTAGAGCTATCATTCATTAGTTGATTTTAGTCATGTGAGTACTGACAAATGATCACAGGTGATCAATTTTACTGTAATGGGAATGTGGTTCTTCTGTTCAAACTGATTTTAATTGTTTTTAAGGGTGCCGTGTCCATTTCCTACTATTTCCATTTTTTAATCGGTCTTGTTTTATTTGATACTTTTATGTGTCAAATATGTGTATATATATATTGTCCAAAGTAAATTCACTGGCCACTTTTTTTTAGGAGATATTGGGCATTAAAGGGTTGAACTGCAAGGATGCCAATAATGTTGACCACACTGTATATGTACAGGAAATCATCAGAGACATAGTAGAGCAGCCCACCCTCACTCTGGCAGCCCCTTTGCTGCCTTGGAGGAACAAGGATACTATCACTTCGGAGTGAAACAAAATGATTATGTAGATTACCTTCTTTCCAAGTAATGTATTATCTTTTCAGAATGAAGATGAGTCAACAAGTGTGTACCCAACAATGTATGGATAGGACTGAGGTTGTTATTAGTGATTGAGTCATTAAGAATGCACCGTAGGTAGCTGAGTGACTGACAGTTATGAGGATGTTTGGGAATTTGCTTGTTTGTATGAAGATAACAGACTTCATATATTACTTAGATAAGTTTTAAAGAGTGGTCAACAATCATATTACATGAAGGCACCAGTGACATAGGAAGATTTAGGAGACTACAGAGACCAAATTAAGGCTTCTAGGGATGGAATCAAATGCCTTTAAGGTAGCATTCTCAGAAATGCTCCGTGTTCCATGTGAAGGCTTCCAGAAGCAGGCTGAGCTCTGAAGCTGCAAATGTGCAGATGAGGAAGTCATATAGAGAGCAGAGCCAGCTTATCAACTAGGAGACCACCTAGGGTGACAGACCCCAGTGGGCAGCACTTGACCATTTCCACATTCTTCAAAGAGGCGGTTATGTGCCGCCACTTTTGCGCCACATCAGGCTTTCAAGAATGTGCACATGTGAATGCACTCATGGTGAGGACAGATCTAGCAGACTATGAGTGTGCACATGTGTGAGCATGCTTCGAGACCTGCTGCGGTACTAGTAGAAAACCACCACTTTGAATAATGGGGAAGGGGTCATTGTGCTACCCCCCCCCCCCAGGTGAGATAGATGCTGGGGCAAGAAGGTAGGAAGGTTAGAATCCTGTTTCTTTCACTGATCCTTCCTGTGATTTTGGACAAGTCACTTTATCTTCCATTTTATCAAATACAATCTGAGCAGCCAGATTTCAAAGTCACTTATAAACGGTAGTTTTATAACACGGTGCCTAAGTTAAAAGGGCAGAAAAGAACATACTGCTTGTCTATGTGTCTTTACAAAATGCTAGTACAAATCCTTCTGAAATCATGTCTACAGTGAAGGTGCAGACAGTGCATATGCTGAGAGCAGACTTAAATATTAGCATATACTTTGCATATGTGCGCATGTATTTTATAAACTACGGAGGGCAAATTCAAAGTAATTAACACAATTAGCCAACCTGTGTTAATCACACTGAGCGGGTTATCCAGTAGCAAATAGTCAGTTTATGCCACTGAATATCCCCCTCTAACGTCGCTAGATACCCTGATGCTAGCTGTATACGACTGGTGCATTCTGGGGACGGCACCAAAGATAACCAGTCAGCAGTGATATTCATTGGCTGGTCAGTTATCTTAAAGAAGCCAAACCTATGCTAACTGGCCAGTAGCGGAATATTACCATTGCCTGGTTAGCTGAAACACTACCCAGCCAACCCCGATATTCAATGCTGGTGGTCGGATATGATTGCAGCATTGAATATCCGTGTCTTTGTTAAAGTTGCGATGGCCAGTTGTTTTAATAGTTCTGGCTACCACCACTGAATAGCAACCCTATGTGTGTAAGTCATGACTCCACCCATGCTCTGTCCAAAATTCTCTCCTGAGCATACCAACTCTACAAGTGCACACTGGCTTGCATTGCATGCAGTTTTAGGAATGTCCTTATACACGTGTAAAGTAGCTCAAAAAAATATAAAATTATCTTCATAGGTCATAAGCAGCACTTTTTAAACACTTTTTGCAGTATATAATGCACTAATGTGAGCTGTAGATTGGAGGGGTAGCCTAGTGGTTAGAGCAACAGCCTAGAATCCAAGAGAACAGAGTGCAATTCCCACAGGCACTCCTTGTGGCCTTGAGCAAGTCACGTTATCCTCCATTGCCTCAGAAAAAAAGATCTGGCAATCTAATTCTGGTCACACCTTGCCAAGAAAACCCAGGGGCTGCTGGGTCACCAGAGTCAGCATTAACTTGACAGCACTTAAAAAAATGTCAGTTATATGCATGAAAATTATGCATATCTGGATAGGCAGGGTTAGGAGTGGTCCATGCACTGTATCTGCATTTAGCTTTTCATTAACAAAATTACATTGCTAAACAGATATCAAATCACATTAAGTGGCATAAATAGAAAGCCTAACTTGAATGGATATGTTGTGGCAGTAGTCACTGCTTTCATGTACATTCAGCTTTGCACCTTAACTGAACAGTGCTGATAAATATATGAATATATGGTTCATTACTGTGTTCAGTAGATGCTTCCATTGAATATCAGACCCATAGATTATAAGCCCTCTGGGAATGGGGCCTCCCAGCTATACTTGAATTTGTAACACATCTTGAGCTGAGATTGAGAAAGGTAAATACCTTATTTTAGAACTTTCCCACATATAAACAAGTGGCTTTTAAATCTGTAGATCACCTACACATGGAGATATCAGTTTTATAAAGCTGCCATTTACTCATGGTGATCCACAACATGCACAGATTTCCAGGAGGTATGGCTAGGGCATTGGCAGGGAGTGTTTTGGGTGGGTCTAAAATATCAGTGTGTATTCCCCATTTTACTATGGCCATGCTACCCTGAGTGAGCCCGATCTTGGAAGCTAAGCAGAGTTAGGCTTGGTTAATTCTTAGATGAGAGACTAAGTGCTGTAGATTTACTGTGCAGAAGACAGACCTGACAATCTATTTCTGGTTGCACCCTGCCAAGAAAACCTGGATGATAGGGACAACTATCCACAGGATTGCCAGAGGTTGGCATACATTTGACAACATTCCCTATTTTAGAAGGGTAATATGTTTGGTTATTTAAAATTCTTGATGCCATCTTTTACATCTGCCCCAGGGCACACCTTAGGTCCATCTTGAAGGGAAAGCAGCAAAATCTAAGGCCACCCTCCTTCTAAGAACCCACAGGCAATCATCAAGCCCTCCTAAAACCCCCAACAATCATCAACCCCTCCAGACACCCCCTGACAAGACTCCCCCAAATTTTCCCTGATATCAAGAACCCTCCAACACCCCTGACATCCAGCCTTCCCCGATTGCCTCCCCCCAAAGAGAAATCTCCCACCCTTCATTCCTATCCTGGGTGCTTACTGGGGGAGGGGGGTGTCCCTTGTGTCTAGTGGGGAGCTAAAGTGATCCCCTTTTGCTCCTGCTCCAGAAGTCCCAGATTCAAAATGGCACCCATGGCCTCTGGTGATAGTTTTGCGATACTACCTCTAGATGCCAAGCTGCCAAATAAGAGCAAAATGCACAAAGAGGCAGGACTTACAAAATGTGCTTACTTGGCAGCTTGATCCTTAATCTAGTATCATGAAACTGCATGCCTAGTTATTCGTTTTCTTGTAGCTCATTTACTGTTGTTACAATACAGACACATGATTCACTGACTGATTATTTGAACTACATTAGCATCTGTATCTTCCTAACAACATTCCCTCATTCATACCTCTACTCCCTTCTCCTAATTTTCTCTATTCCTCCTCATTTTTTCCTTCTACCTTCCCTCCTTATATCACATCCCCAGAACAAGGTTTCTTCTCCTTTCTGAAGATCTAAGATCCCCCCTTGCCATGCTGCTCTTCCTTAGTTTTGATTCTGGCTCCCCACCTGTTGAGCTTTGTCAGACGGCTGCCTAGGGTGAGAACTTACACAATCTTGACGATGCATATATTCATATGATTCTTGCAAGGTATTGTGGGTATTGTAGTTCATTCACTCCCAAACACAGCTGATGACAATAATTTGAGTTGTGAAACCAAGTGGTAAGATCAATAAAATACTTCTTCTATTGATGGGGTTTAATTCACCCAGCACATGTATGCTTGATAGCACTATAAATGAGGTTACTTGCTTGCAGTGTTTAAAATGGATAACAAAAAGTCACAAAGTAAACCAGAAAACAACCTCCAGCTTGTCAGGCAATTAGCTAATGTTTTCTTAGCAAATAATTACCAAATACAAAGGCACAAAGTAAAGAATAAACTTTGCTGGTTAGGTTAACTTCTGCTTATTTTCCACGCCGATCTCAGCAGTGATTCTCCCTTGCTCCCACACCCAATCAGGTGCAGCCCTAATTACTATCAATGGACCAGCTGAAAGCCTTTAGCTGGCTGGCTGCTACTGTGTGAGCCCAAATCCTGCTTTAAGAGCTGTTTGCAGTGGAAATAAAGAACAAAGTTAGGTTTCTTTGTGATGGCTGATGTGTTTGCTCACGGAAAACTAGCAATAGCATTTAGATAGACAACAGTCCATATAAATAGTTTCATCTGCTGTATCTCCCCCTTCATCAACAATCATAGGGTCAATATCATACATTGGCACAGATGAGTCTTTCATTAAGGCACTATCATGAGAATGCTTATTCCCTTGCTGCCATTCTCTATTATAGATAGGGTCTGGATCAGTGTTCATACCTGAGCCTCTCCTGCTATCATTATTCCTCTCTGTATAGCCTGGCCAATATGTAATCCAATTCTGATGTCCAGCCTTCCAATCTTGATCCCTGGACACTGGATCTTCTCTCACATACCTTCTGGCCTTGGTCTGAAAGTCCCTTCCACATGCAGTCTTCTCTCTTCCAGGTAGCCACTGGTGATTCCTATCTCTGCCACTCCATTCCTCTGGCTGAATCCAGTCCAATGGACTCTGCTGGCTTTTGGAATACCTCCCAGTATGAGTACTGCCTTGGAATCTCCCAGACCTTCCAATGGCCTTTCTTCTCTTCCTTCCAGAGAGTTTCCTTCTCTCTCTATCTGCGTGGCTTTTGCTGAAGCTGTTCTTGTAGCTCTCCCTGAAGCTGTTATCTGAAGAATAATCTCTATTCTTATTCTTTCCTAATGTGTGCTGCTCCCTAACACAGCGCAACTGTCTTGAATCAGGCCCTGCCCTTTGAGATGAGTGCTTAGGGATTACCTCATAGCTCTCTTGATTGCACACACATTTTCTCACTTCAGCCCCTCTCATGGCTGCTGGAAACCTGGTGCATTCTGGGACTGGTAGTCTTTTATGTGAAAACTCTGTTTTCTTGCTTCTACCAGAACTGACAGGTTGCTTGTTCAGAGTCACATCATCTTTTCTATAGCTCCTACCTGAGCTATGATAAGCTTCCTTATCACATACCCCCCTGCTTAAGTTATTACGGACTGGTTTTACTGGTGAAACTTCTTCTCTACAGTCCGTAATACGGGAAAGTGCATCCGCATTCTTGTGTAACTTCCCGGCACGATGTTCAACCTGAAAATCAAACGCCTGTAAGGCCATGTACCAGCGTGTCAACCTGGCATTGTGGTTCTTCATTTGCTGCAACCACTTAAGTGGGGCATGGTCCGTGACCAACTGGAACTTTCTCCCTGTAAGGTAAAACCTTAACGCCTCCACTGACCACTTGATAGCCAAACACTCTTTTTCTATCGTGGAATACTTTTGTTCAGCCAGTGACAACTTCCTGCTCAGGTACATCACAGGATGCTCCTCTCCATCATGGCACTGGGATAGGACTGCTCCTAGCCCAACATCCGATGCATCGGTTTGAACCAGAAAGGGTTTCTTGAAGTCTACTCCTTTCAGTACCGGTCCTGTACACAATTTTTCTTTTAATACTGAAAACGCTTTTTCAGCTTCTGGTGTCCACTTTATCTGGTTTGGACAATTCTTTCGCAGCATATCCGTGAAAATGGCACTTTTCTCTGCGAATTGCGGTATAAACCGGCGGTAGTATCCAATAAGTCCTAAGAAACTTCTTAGTTGTTTCTTGGTTGTTGGAGGAGGAAAATTCCTGATGCTATCTATTTTGCTTAATAGAGGTTTAATTTTTCCTCTTCCCACTAGGTGGCCTAGGTATTTTACCTCCCTATTTGCAAAGGCACACTTCTTCGGGTTTAAAGTGATTCCCGCTTGCTTCATAGAGCACAAGACTGCCCTGATCCTCTTCAAATGCTCCGCCCAGGTGTTACTATGGATTATGACATCATCCATGTATGCAAAAGCATAACTTTGGTGGGGTCGAAGTACCTGATCCACTAACCTTTGGCAGGTAGCCGCTGCTCCATGCAGTCCAAAAGGCATCCTCTTGAACTGGAAAAGGCCAACGGGGGTGCTGAACGCAGTTTTCGGCTTCGACTTCCTGGTGAGCGGGATTTGCCAATATCCTTTTGTCATATCAAGGGTGGTTAAGTATTGAGCCTGTCCCAGCTGGTCTAGCAGCTCCTCAATTCTTGGCATTGGATATGCATCAAAAACTGATATGGCGTTTACCTGCCGGAAGTCAATACAAAATCTTAAGGATCCATCAGGCTTCGGCACCAGGACTATGGGGCTATTCCAGGGACTCTTTGACTCCTCTATTACCCCCATGTCCAACATCTCCTGGACTTGTGCCACTACCTCCTGTCTTTTGGCTTCAGGCAAGCGGTATGGCCTTTGACGAACCAATTTCCCAGGTGGAGTTATTATTTCATGGGCCACCAAATGGGTCTCCCCAGGTATGGGTGTCAACACATCTGGGAATTCCTTAAGCAACTTCCTAATTTCTTCCTGTTGTACCATTGTCAGGTCCTCACCTATTTGGGGCTCTGATTTTTCTTTACAATCAGATACCTGGGGTCCCAAATCTTCCTCTTCACTCACCTCCCTCTCTCGGGCACAGGTGGCAGCTAAGCTTTTAACCCCTTTGACATCAGTAGAACCAAAACCTTTGGCTCCACGTTCAGAATTCTCTAGGGATGTGACCTCCTCCACAGGTGGAAAACCCAGCCTCTCACAGATCAATTGGGCAATTTTGTCTCCTGTCTTCACATGATACTCATTCTGTCCAAAGTTAAACAACAGAACTTTAATATTGCCCCTGTAATCGGGATCAATTACTCCCGCACCCACATCGATGAAATATTTAAGGGCTAATCCGGACCTTGGGGCTACTCTCCCATAACATCCAATTGGTATTTCCACTTGGAGACCGGTGTCAACCAGGGCTCTCCCTTGGCTAGGTACAATCATATTTCTATGCTGCACAGGTCAAACCCAGCAGACTGAGGGGTTGCCCGCCTAGGAGCTTGGGCCTTCTCAGAGACCTTATGGTACTTTAGGACGAATATCTGCTTTGGGGTAGCTTGGTCTTCTGGACGCTTAACCACCTTTTTAGCTGGGGTCTGAGGACTTCCAAATAAAGGCCCGGGAACTACTACCATTAAACCTTCTCCCTCCTTTTTTCCTAGTCCTTCCACTAGACCCTGCTTAAATCTTGGCCAGTCTCTTCCTAGAACCAAATCAAAGGGTAGCCTAGGCACCACTGCTAACAGGACTTCCTCTTGTTTCCCTAGGCACTTAACCTTTAGCCTATAGGTGGGATATGATGATGCAGCACCATGAATGCATCTGATGTGAACTTGGCTTTCAGGGGTTCTAGGCACAAATCTTTCTTGGGCCTCTATCCTCTTCCAAAGCCTTTTTGACATCATACTCTGGTCTGCCCCAGAGTCTAATAATGCATTTGTGGTAATTCCTTGCACATCAACCATCAAAAGAAATCCTTCCTTGGGCTGTTTTAAATACAGACCCATTAAACTAGTGTGTGTCTGGCATCTCTTCTCTAAATGTCCCAATTTCCCACACTTGAAACATTTCTTTCTATTCCACTGTGTCATCTGGTTTGATACAGTACATTCATTTTCAGAAACATTCTTAATTATTCTTTTTTCTGATACAGCACATCTAGCCTCAGCATCCATCTTTAGAGGGCCACCCATTCTATGGCAAGCCTGCGTGGCTTCCAAGAATCTCTCTGCTAGCATGGTTGCCTCTCCAAGATTTTGGCAATTTTGCTGTATAAGAAAAACATTCAAATCTTTAGGTACCCCAAGCATAAACTGTTCCAGCATTATAATATCTAATAACATTTCTACTGTCTTTTGCTCAGGCTCCAACCATTTTACAGCTAAACTTCTGATTCTCTGACTCAGAGCCCTGGGTGTCTCACCCACTTTCAATGTAACAGCTCTAAACATTCGCCTATACTCTGAAATAGACAACCCTAGGCGATCTCTAATAGCTGCCTTTACATCCTTATAAATCAAAGCCTGGGCTGCTGGCATTGCTCTGTAAGCTGCTAGTGCCTCACCAGTTAATGAGGCTGCCAGCCTTACTGCCCACTGGGTCTCTGGCCATGCTAAAGCCTGTGCCACTCTTTTAAAAGACTCTAGAAAATCATCAACATTATCTTCTGGAGTTAATTTCCCAAAATTAAATGCCCCAATCCCTTGATTGAGTCCCACAGTGTCCACATGTGGTGCACCAGTACTAACTGCTGGTCTTGCATCTGTTCCACTTTGGCTCTGCAGCTGAACTAGAGCTTGCACCAGATCAAGCACTGGTTTCTGCTGTTCCATTAAGGCCTTCATAGCAGTGTCCTGGGCCTGCTGTGACAGCTCCTGCTGCTTGCTAAATTGGGCTGCCATCCACTAAGCCATCTCCCTCGGATCCATCTTGACCCCTGCAAGAAAAGAAAAAAAAAAACCAAAGAGCAGCACCTTCCAACCAGGTGTGTTTTTTTTTTTTTTTCAGCTTTTTTTTTTTTTTAAATTACCCCCTGTGCTTACACACATCCACCACTAGACATGCCCAGGTACATATTACCTTGTCTCAGTGATGAATCCAGCTTTGCACAGGGTCTTTTCCTCTGGGACAGCTTCCTGGAACAACCACTTTTCTTCCAAAGTGCAGATGAGGGAAAGAAATCTTCTTACAGCTTTAAACTTGACTTTTATTTGTAATCCACAACAAGTAAATCCTCTTGGTGCAAGAGCAATCCGAAAAACTACGCCATTTGTCAGACGGCTGCCTAGGGTGAGAACTTACACAATCTTGACGATGCATATATTCATATGATTCTTGCAAGGTATTGTGGGTATTGTAGTTCATTCACTCCCAAACACAGCTGATGACAATAATTTGAGTTGTGAAACCAAGTGGTAAGATCAATAAAATACTTCTTCTATTGATGGGGTTTAATTCACCCAGCACATGTATGCTTGATAGCACTATAAATGAGGTTACTTGCTTGCAGTGTTTAAAATGGATAACAAAAAGTCACAAAGTAAACCAGAAAACAACCTCCAGCTTGTCAGGCAATTAGCTAATGTTTTCTTAGCAAATAATTACCAAATACAAAGGCACAAAGTAAAGAATAAACTTTGCTGGTTAGGTTAACTTCTGCTTATTTTCCACGCCGATCTCAGCAGTGATTCTCCCTTGCTCCCACACCCAATCAGGTGCAGCCCTAATTACTATCAATGGACCAGCTGAAAGCCTTTAGCTGGCTGGCTGCTACTGTGTGAGCCCAAATCCTGCTTTAAGAGCTGTTTGCAGTGGAAATAAAGAACAAAGTTAGGTTTCTTTGTGATGGCTGATGTGTTTGCTCACGGAAAACTAGCAATAGCATTTAGATAGACAACAGTCCATATAAATAGTTTCATCTGCTGTATCTCCCCCTTCATCAACAATCATAGGGTCAATATCATACATTGGCACAGATGAGTCTTTCATTAAGGCACTATCATGAGAATGCTTATTCCCTTGCTGCCATTCTCTATTATAGATAGGGTCTGGATCAGTGTTCATACCTGAGCCTCTCCTGCTATCATTATTCCTCTCTGTATAGCCTGGCCAATATGCAATCCAATTCTGATGTCCAGCCTTCCAATCTTGATCCCTGGACACTGGATCTTCTCTCACATACCTTCTGGCCTTGGTCTGAAAGTCCCTTCCACATGCAGTCTTCTCTCTTCCAGGTAGCCACTGGTGATTCCTATCTCTGCCACTCCATTCCTCTGGCTGAATCCAGTCCAATGGACTCTGCTGGCTTTTGGAATACCTCCCAGTATGAGTACTGCCTTGGAATCTCCCAGACCTTCCAATGGCCTTTCTTCTCTTCCTTCCAGAGAGTTTCCTTCTCTCTCTATCTGCGTGGCTTTTGCTGAAGCTGTTCTTGTAGCTCTCCCTGAAGCTGTTATCTGAAGAATAATCTCTATTCTTATTCTTTCCTAATGTGTGCTGCTCCCTAACACAGCGCAGCTGTCTTGAATCAGGCCCTGCCCTTTGAGATGAGTGCTTAGGGATTACCTCATAGCTCTCTTGATTGCACACACATTTTCTCACTTCAGCCCCTCTCATGGCTGCTGGAAACCTGGTGCATTCTGGGACTGGTAGTCTTTTATGTGAAAACTCTGTTTTCTTGCTTCTACCAGAACTGACAGGTTGCTTGTTCAGAGTCACATCATCTTTTCTATAGCTCCTACCTGAGCTATGATAAGCTTCCTTATCACAGCTTCCCAACCACAGTTTCAGTCCTTATCTTCTGCCAGTAGGTAAAAACGGGGTTGCTCACCTGATGAGCTGCTCTGTCACAATCGTGGGTTTCTTTTCTGTCAACAAACAGGACCAAGCTCCCTGCCTACCATGCAACTTTGCCAAAAACTTAAACCTTTTCATTCAGCAGGTGGGACTTGGGGTTTCCATCTGCTATGCTGCTTAGCACCTTGGTGCTTTTGTTTATAGAAAAGGAAGCATTTTTTCACAGGAGATACCAACCCCAGGACTTCTTAATGCATGCCAATGGATGAATACACAGACCTGCAGACACACAGACACATCCTCAACAATAATCTCTCTCAGTCATATAAAATGTGCCTGAAGGGTATGAGAGAACTAAACAAGTAGGAACGTATATAAAACATGACTCATGGTATTCTTTTCAGCCCTCTATGCATGTGCACATACATGTGTATATTTATGTATGCGTGTGTCTCCATGTTTTTCTATGTTGTCTGTATGTATGTCTTTGATCTGGGAGGGAAAGGAGAGAAGGGGAGGGGGTTTAAATGGAGAGGTGTCCAAATATTCTTTTTGTTTGGAAAGAAGAATAAAATGAAGCCAAGAATGATAATGTACCGAATCACTAAATGTCACTTACAACAGATATTAAAAGATAGATTTTATAGTTTAACTACAAGGTGCCATGGCAGCAGGTAGTAGTGTATACAGCAAGAATAATGAAAGTTATATGGTTCAGTCAGTAGGCTTCAAAGATGAATTTGTAACAAAGAAAATGAAATGCACATCTGAATTACTAAGAGGCAGTCCATCAGAGGCAGGGTTGTGGAAGATTTAGAAAGGGCTAAGTGGTAGGTAAAGATTGCAAAATCATGCTTCATTTTATTATTTCCAATCCCTTTGTGTGTGCATGTGTCTGCGCTTTGTGTGGATCTGTGTTTTTTATGTGTGTGTGTGTCTTTCTGGTGACTTTTGTTTTTACATCAGTGTTTTGTGTGCATCTGTGTGTGTGTTTGTTTTATGTATGTGTCTGTGTTCAAGAAAGCAGAGAGGATGGGAGGGGCAGTTTGAAAGGAGACATTCCCTAACTGCTATATTTCACTGCATAGCAGCCCCATGCCCAATCATCTTGTGCAGGCATCCCTGGGTCTAGGGCCAACCTGGGAGGAATTCCTCTCAGGCAGGCTCCTTCAGTCCCAGGAAAACCATAAAACGAGGTGTGACTGTAAGCAAGGCTGACTGGCAAAATTTCCAAATTTTATTAACTTATAAGTTCAAAGAAAGTATCAAGAGTACATTTAAATGGACAAGGTATTAATCCTCCTGAAACATGACTAGTCAAAGACTAGAAGAGACTTCTTTTATGTTCTGACTGAGTATCAAAGACCCATTTATACAATTTAGTGTATTAATTCCCACAATGTATTAACAGCTGGATGAGAACATCCTTTTCCCTCCCCATGTTCCTTTAGTAGTTATCCTTCCCTGTTTTCTTCCCTACTGTATCTCAAGTCTCACCTATGAGGTGTGACAAAAAAGAAACGAGACTGTCCCATAAATGTTTTATTACAACATCTACAGAGAAATTACGCATTGTCTCCTTCAAAGTAATCACCCCCAGAGTTAATGCACTATGTATGGAAGCACTCGGTAAAGTCCTTCCCCTTGAGGTCCCTCAGCTCCCTCATCACAGTGGCCTTGATCTCTTCTACAGAGACAAAATGAGTTCCTTTGAGCACAGTCTTCAGCTTGGGGAAGAGCCAGAAGTCACACAGTGCGAGATCTGGGGAATAAGGAGGGTGGTGGAGAGCTGTGATCTGTTTGTTGGCCAAGAACTGCCTCACACTGAGTGAGATGTGAGCGGACGCGTTGTCATAGTGGAGCAGGCATGACTTGTCTCTCCATAGAGCCCACCTGCTGCACCAAACCTGGTCATGGAGGTGATTGAGGACCTGCTGGCAGAAGTGCTGGTTGACTGTCTGACCCTCAGGCACAAACTCATGATGGACCACTCCCTTCTGGTCGAAGAATGCAATCAGCATGATCTTGATCCTTGATTTGGACATGTGCGCCTTCTTGGGTCTGGGTGACAGACGAGTTTTCCACCGCAGGCTCTGTCTCTTGCTTTTAGGGTAGTACTGGAAGACCCAAGTCTTGTCTCCTGTGATGACTTGGACAATGAACTCTGGATCTTCTCCGATCTTCTCTAGCAAGTCTCAACAAGTATTGACCCAGTGCTCCTTCTGGTCATCTGATAAAAGCTTGGGCACCATCTTGGCACACACCTTCCACATCCCCAGCTCCTGCACCAAGATGGTCCGCACTGACTCCCTGTTCAGGCTGAGCTCCTTGGCTATCATCTGCACCGTCAATCTGCAATCACTCTGCACCAGCTGGTTCACTCTTTCAATGTTCTCAGCTGTCTTTGTCGTGGAAGGCCGTCCTGACTTGGGGTCATCCTCCACCTCCTCATGGCCTGTCTTGAAGCATTTGTGCCACTCAACATTGCATCTTCTCCATAAGCCTTTTGGAGAAGTTGGAGACACTCAGTTGGGCCCTTCTCCAACTTAACTAGAAATTTCAAGTTGATTCTTAGCTCCATATTTCTGCCATCTCCAGTTGTGTGACAAAGCAATGGAGCAGCATGCTACAAAAAAAACCTGAAAAAGAAAAACAGAGTGAGAGAGATGAAAAATATTATAGCAGAATAGTGGCAATGTTGTTGGAATGGGAAAAAATTGTAGCAACTGTTGGAGGGACAACCTTAGCAGAACAAATGGGTTACAGTGGCAATAGCAATAGTACAAATATAAGACTTCAGGTAGTAGTACTAAGAACGTTCCAAAACATGAAAATAAGGACTACTGCATCTGTCCACTAGGACTGATTGCGAAGGAAGGCAAGAACAATGGCAACAAACCCTGAAAGCATAAGAAGAGGGTACTACTAATCATTTGTATAGCACTACAAGGCGTACACAGCACTGTACAGAGACATGAAAAAGACAGTCCCTGCTAATCAGAGCTTACAATCTAGTCAAGACAGACAACACAACAGTTGGGGACAAGGGAATTCCTAGGGGAATGGTAAGGAGAATAAAAGTGATAAAATGAAACCCCAAAATACCCCACAAAGATGCAAAGCTGGAATAGGAAGAATGTTCATAAAAACAAAGTATACTGGTCACAGAGCAACACAGAAAGAAGGGTGGCATGAACCACCCAATTTACTAGAGAAGGGGCAAAGAACTGCAAGAAGGTAGGCAATGATAGCAGGGCCAGCAGACTGACACAGTTAGTAGTAACAGATAGAGGAAAGGCACTCTTCTTTTTATTTATTTAGGATTTTTTTTTTTTTTTTTTTTTTTTATTTTTTTTATTTTAATAATTTTCAATCAACTTACAAAAGCAAAGTACAAGCAACTTAAGTGGTGTTATAGTATTAAAAAGAAAAACAATTGCAGTACAGACCATAAGGGGAAATACATACATACTAACAGAACTTACTTCTAGCCCTCTATATTGGGGAGATACAAAATTAGGAAAAATAGGAAAAGGAAAAAACATTAAGAGTTAAATCACTCTAGTTACTGAACAGCTTAAACTATCACTCCACACCCTCCCTACCATTACTCTGACTCTCCTTACCAACCAAAAATAATTCCAATTGAGACGGTTCCATAAAAGTAAATTTTGATCCCTGCAACGTAATTAAACATTTGCAGGGATAACGAAGAAAAAAAGAAGCAGTGAGGGCTAACACTCTAGGTTTCAGTGCCAAAAAGGCCTGTCTCCTAACCTGCGTAGCCCTACATACGTCTGGAAATATTTGTATCTTTGCACCACAAAACAAAGAGGACATTTTCTTGAAATAGCTACGTAATACCAGAACCTTATCCTTATCAGATAGAAATGTTACAATCAAAGTGGCACGTGATAGAATAATATCCTGGGAATCTTCCAAGAATTTGGTGAGCTCAAGCTCAGAACGGGCCTGAACCACATCAAATTCACCTAAAGAATTAGGCACAACCCCACGTCCAGTCAGGTAATACAATTTAGAAAAGGCAATTGAGTCCGCAGTAGCTAAACCCAACACTTCTCTAAAATATTTCACTAAAAGAATTTCAGGAGATAGTAAATGGCAAACTGGGAAATTCAAAAAACGAAGATTGAGAGAGAACAGGCTCCTGCTCCGGTGGCCCCGACGTCATCAGGGGGCCTCGTTAAAGCCTGGTGAAGTGCGGTGAGCAGTTGGGAGAGCCAGAGGAACAGCGCCCGGATTGAGAGAGAATAGGCTCCTGCTCCGGTGGCCCCGACGTCATCAGGGGGCCTCGTTATAAGTCCATCTCACCGGCGCAGCCGGAGGCGCGAGCCCGGGGCAGCGATCTAAGGGGCTAGATACAAGGGGCGTGATAGGCCCCTTGGGAGCCCCTTGGAGAACCGCAGGAGAAGTGTAGTCGGGACCCTGGGCTACACAGCAGTTGGATGGGTAAGAGAAAGAAGAAGATTATCCCTGAAGCTACGGCTGAGGCTGCTGCAACAGTGGGTCCCATGGACAAACATATTAAGGTACTGTCTACTACTGGTGTGCCTTTGAGCCCTGACTTTCTGACTCTGCGGTCACCCGCTGCTTCCCTTAGTTCTCCGGATCGCACTCCTCCTTCCCCGCCCTGTATAATCTCCCCTGTGCTTTTGTCTACTCCGGGGGGTCAGTTTCAGCAGAGTACCCCAGTGTTCCTGGGTGACAAGCTGAAGCCTGTTACTTGGTCAGCCATTACGGGTGCCGCAGGGGATGTACCTGATGTTCAGGTCACCCTTGCAGACATCTGGAAAGCTGTTAACCGTATTGAAAGTTCCCTAGTTCCCATTGTTAAAAGGTTGTGTGAGTTTTCTTCTGAGACTTCTCGTAAGATTAGTGAGGTAGACACGCATATGGGTAATATTCTTTCTCGTGTGTCAGTTTGTGAAAACCAATGTCTCTCCTTAAAAACTGTGTATTCCTCTACTATTAAGGATAGTTTAAATATTCACCACAAACTAGAATTATATGAAAATTTGTTGAGGTATTTAGGATTTTTTTAATTATAATTTTTTTTATAGCTTTGCCATGTGAGCCTAAATAGATTCACTTCAAATGAGATAGCAGGCCACAGAGCATCTCTGAGGACAGCGATGACAGTGGCACAAGTTGCAAAACAACAGATCACTAGAGCAGGCCTAGCAGCAAGGAGACAGGTCATGACAGAAATGGCAGCACAGTTAAGAGACAGGCACCAAAAGCAGAAATAGGAATTAGCTGCATTTCTTTCTTTTTTTTTAAATTTGTAATCTTGTTGGGTTTTTTTAAGTTTTGGCTTGGGAGGGAGCTAAAAGGTGCCGACTGGAAATGGGCAGTGGCCCAGGGAGACTGCAATGGAAACTTCCAAAAACACAGCTAGACAATGAATGCATAGAGTGTTGGCAATTGCCCTTTAGTAGAGCTCTACACTCATTTCTCCTTCCGGTCACATGAAAATAGGGGGAAAACAATCAAGAAGAGGTTTGTCATTTGAAATATTAGTTTTTACATCAACTCTGGTGCTAGCCATGAAAGATGGGGACCCACAATTTCTCCTGCCATGGAGAATATTGTGCACACTGGTTGGAGGGCAGGAAGGAAATGGTGGGTATCTTCGGCTAGATCTGACCAGACTGCTGACACAGTGCGCCAAAGAATGTTTAGCCATGGCCTTAATGGGTTCTCCAAAGATAGTGTGTCACTGAAATTTGTCCAGGAGTCTGACTTGTGGCACACTGACCTCTGCTGTTTATCACTGTAGCTGGGGCTCATGGGCCACTTGTGTATAAAGGTGTGGAGAAGCGGTAGCTGAACAGATGCAACATATGCTATTCCTACTGCTTACCAGCATTCCTACCGTTTCCCCTGCTGTATTGCTACAGCTTCCTGCATCTTTCATCCACGTGAATCACCAGTTCCTGCTTCCAGCAAGACAGTGCATTGCACTGCAGTGCTAAAGTTCCTTTCACCCAAAGGTCACTGAGATCAGCTAGCACATAGGCATCCTCCTTCATAAAGGGTTGCAACCTTTTTTCCATGCCAAAAGCTCACCATCACCCTAACCTCTGCTGTGAATCACTGCTGTTGCTGAAACCCCTCTAATTTTTTCTGAAGAATATTTAGTATTGGAATGACAAAGCTGAAGGTAGCCCTTCTAAAACTCAGTTCCTCTATGGCATCCTTAAAGAGCTTTAGGAGCCGAGTCATATTTGTTCAGTACTGATGCCTCTAAGGGCTTTTGAAACCAATTTCATTCTATGATGACATCTGCCTGATTTTCCGCTAATCTCTCTGGTATCTGATAAGTGGAATTCCAGCTGGTGCCAAGCATCCTGGATGAACTGGTGAAGCGGCATCCTTGTTGCTTACCGCTTCTCATGCAGCTCACACTCACCCTTCACATACCAGTCAAAATACCCTGCTATTTTTCAGCACTTCTTGATCAGTTCCCTTACGGCAGGGTTGCCTTGCTCCCCAGACCTAGGGTGTTTCTGACAGCCATGTGCAGCAAGTGTACACATTTTCTGATCCATGAAAGCAACTCTTCTTTACTGCGTTAACCATGTTCGTCCCACCTTTAGTTACAAAAACACCACAAACAGGAAGCATGGTGCTCTGTCTATGCTGCCTCTGCCAGCTCTGCAGCATTGCCCTTATTTCTGCTCAGATATGGATCCAGGTAAGGCTATCATCCATCACCTAGCTATGCGACATAACGTGTCACCAGTCTTCTCCTGTGGCATTCCCTGCCTTATCCAGCTGCACCAGTGTTCCATCAGAGAGAGGAAGATGGGCATGGCATTCTGACTAGTCCAGATATCACTGGCAAAATGCACACAACTATCAGCCTCTGCCTGAAGCTGGTGATGCAACTGATAATCCGGGCAGGGGATCCACTCCTACTAAAAATTGTCCTGCAGGACACTGGGTAACTGGGAGAAGAAATGTGGCAGCCTTTTTAACTCCACCATCTTAGCTACCTGCAGGGACTTGTCATCCATGGCTACCATTTTCCCGAATCATCGTATCCCTACCTTTGATGCTGCCTGCCGCTTGCGCTGTGACCATGCTGCTGAACACCACTTTATCTCCTTTGTGGTGGCATGCTTTGATACCTGTCAGCACTGGGAAAAGAGGCTGGGACTCTGCTTGGGAAATTTCTGTAGCTTTCTCACTACTATTATTTACAGTTTCACTGCCATATAGATTCCCCAGCCTAGAATCAGTGCCCCCCCCCCCCTTGTACTGAACTGGAAAGAGTGTTGTTTCTGCAAATGATGCTGCATGCCACTGCTGGTAAGATAGCCCGTTGGCTTCCCTTTACTAATGTGCTTCCTATTCCACATACCACAAATCTTCAAGCACTTCAAAATGCCTGCACACCTCTGAAGTGTCACACGACTTACCTTCAACAATCTTGGAGGGGGGGGAGGGAGGAACTGCTTCTATTGTTGCTTCTGCTGCTGCTGCTGTTGGACCTTTGGCTGAGGAAGGAAAAAAGACTGAAAAGTCAGCAATATCCTTCCCATTCTCTATTCCTCCTCTGCTTCGGGGGTACTCATAGCCCTGACACTTCTTACCTCCTTATCACCTAGCATACTAACAAAAATATATTCAAGACCCTCTTCAGCCATTAAACTTTCAATACTACCATGCTGGTCTTTATCTGCCACCATTTACTACGTAACCATGTTACTATATTCTGATACTAAATCCTTCCATGGGGATTCCTCAAATTCTGTATCTGCCAAGATCAGCTGCATACATTTATCATGGAATAGGATACACTTGCTGCTCTGCTCTACTGCCATTACCCATTGTTTCTCTCTTGCCCCCCCCCCCCCTCCACCCCATCCCATCTCAATCGTTCTTTGCTCTTCTGAGGAGACGGGACTGGAGCCTGCTCTCTCACAGTTGCAGTGGAAGCTGCAGCTCTTCCATCAAAAAAATCTCTTTGGTTTCATTGGTGAACTAAAGGAGATCAAGGGCATACCCTGAGAATGACCTATCTCTTCCTACACACGTGTCTGCTGGTTTCAATGTACTTCCTTGTATGATCTTTCCACACCTACCCTCTAAGCCTTATATTATGATGAGACTATATTTTGAACTCTATTGGAGAAGGATGCCTTTCTTTTGTATCTTTATTACAGTATTGCTCCACCAGTAGTGATTGGAAGTACTGTGAACCCAACTATAATTTCTCTGATATTTCTGCACGGGTCTTCTGAAAAGCCTGGCATAGTCCTTTGATTATCCCATGCCCGACACTCCCTATTTTTGCTTTTCTAGTCACTTGGGAGAAGCATTTGATCTGACTGCTATCACTAGTATCATACTAAAGTGTGAAACCTATTGAATAAGATACATCTCTCTTCTATGTGTCTAACACTGGAAGAAATGTTTTTCTCTGTCTTTTTCATTCTTTTTTTTTCTTGCTTATCTCTTTCAGAGAAGAAAGGTAATGGGGTAGATTAGGATAATAGATACATGCTTGACTGAGGAATGGAGAATAAACGGAGTGCCTTTGAAAGGATGAGTGGAATGCCAAAGGCGGCATAAGTATTAGAAAAAAATAAAAGTAATGCCAGTAATAGAATTAAAGGTTTCCTTAAAAAAAGAAAGAGACAAAGCTTGGATAAACATATACCTGGATAAGTTGGACAACATTGAGTCAGGTTTCTGTTTATATGGAATTGTGCTGGTTCAGTTCCTGTGCTGTATATTATTTATATTATCTGTCATTATGGTTAATATAAACGGCAAACATTCATCAATGAAAGAGAAAAATATATTGGTTCTGTTTAAGTAAATTGAAATACAATTTGTTTTCATACTAGAGATACTTGTGATGGATAACAACTTGCTAAGGAGGGATTCAGTAGTTCAGTGTAGATGCTTAGGGCCCAATTCCAATCCAGACCTACAGGCCCTCTGTGAGCCCGGTCGGATCTGGATGCACAGAGGGAGTCGCAATTCTGATCCAGCGGGGCACATCTAGCCCCATGGGATCAGAATTGTGAACAGGCCTGCATGTGCAGGCTGGGACCATGATTCGGCCTAACCTGCATGTACAGGCCTTGCCCAACTAACTCAGTCAGGGCTTTTAAATGGAGCTGTTGTGCCATGTCATCTGGTTGCCATGGCACCATGGCTCCATTTAAAAGCCGTGATCCCTGGCTGCTGGCTCCCAAAGTGCATTCCCCGCAACCTGACCCCCAATCTGGCCTCCCAGGACCAAGGTCAAGCTGTGGGGAATGCCCTCTGCCCCCTGCCACCCCTTCCCAGCCCTGGGCCCACTGATCCTGCTTCACTGGAGAAGTTATTCCACCTTGGAGGTGGAATAACTTCCCCGTTCAAGTCACCAGCCCCAGACATACAGGGCTGACATTAGAATTGGCCCTGTACATCCAGGGCCGGTGTCCTTCCACTGCTGCCTTAACACTAGAAGTCCCAAAGTGTGTCAATTGATGCAAATGCATCTTTGAAGTTGTATACCAGCGCCACTGCTAGAACCATATCAGTCATATTCCATGACTTTGTTAGCAAGGTCAAGATGTTCAAATATGTGCATCAAAAATTAATGACAGATGCACCACCTAGTGGGAAAATGAATTTATACCTAGAAGCCCCAAAGTACGTCAATTGATGCACCCAATTGTCTTGGATGCGTCAATTGACGTACTTTGGGGCTTCTAGGTATAAATTCATGTTCCCACTAGGTGACACATCTCAATCACTGTTTACAGTTTTACTCTGAAATTACAAACAATAAACACACGATGATGTCATGTAATGACATCACATACTGCACGTATTTAACAAATAAGTAACTTCACATTAATTCACATCTGCATTTCATGCTAAACACAGTCATGATAATGTGTCAATTGGCACACTTTGGGGTTTCTAAGTAAAATTTCTTTTGGGGCTTCTAGTGTTAATGCCACCCACGATCCTCCCCTTTCCTTCCCCCGTCTAACTTCCCCGTAGAATGCGTGTGGAAGGAGGATGGGTCGGGAAAAGGCACGAATAGCAGGGGTGGATGTCCCAATGGGGATATCCATCCCCGCTATTCGTGGCACAGAATGACCCCCTTGACTTATTGAAGGAGGCAGAGGGAATGGCTATAGCAATGTCTCTTTGTAATGGATGGTGTGATTAAAGATGCTGGAGGTTAAAGCTGCTTAGAATATCTTTTGCCCCTGACAATTTTTTTGCAAGCATATATTCCAATAAGAAATCTGCTTTGAGGCTGGCCTAAGTTGCTGTCTGGATACTTCGTCCACATGGAGGCTGAAAATCACTACTATCCAGAAAATAGCAGTGAAGACCTGGAAAGTCAAGTGGAGGAGTAGCCTAGTGGTTAGAGCAATAGCCTAGTACCCAGGAGATCTGGGTTTGTATTCCCACTGGCACTCATTGTGACCTTGGGCAAGTTGCTTTACCTCCATTACCTTGGAAGAAAAGGCCTGGCAATCTATTTCTGGTCATGTCTTGCCAAGAAAACCCAGAGCCTGCTGGGTTGCCAGGAGTCAGCATTGACTTGATGGCACTTGAAACAAATCTGGAAAGTGCTCACACAACCTGGAAATTCAGCAACAGCCACTCTCTAGATATTTCTGCTGAATATTGATATTTAAATACCATGTCTTTGAATATTAGCCCCGTTCAGGGTCATTCTGAACCACAAATAAGCCATTTGCATGTACAACTTGGACGTATGCGGCACTTGAAAGTCCAGACGCGATTCTGACAACAAGCGGTTGTACATGTACAAATGAGATATACAGGTAGATCTGGACATGTGCAGGAGGGGGTGGAACATGGGCGTGGTCACTCATGAGAACGTCCATACCATATTCCGATCAAATACGTGTGCATCCATCTGTTTCCTACATGGTCGTCTATGTTTGACCTGCTAAAATGTGGAATAACAGCCTATGTCTGTTAAAGTAGCACTGTACTGTAACAATTCAGAAGGACATCTATGTTTAAATAAAGCAGGTAGCATAGCTGGGTTATAAAAGGATATGGAAAAGTACCTGAAGGAAAAGTCCATAACGTAGACATGGGGAAAAAGAACTACGTACCCTGAGGGCAAGCAATGTAGCATGTTGCTATGTTTTGGGGATGCTACTCTGTAATTGTGATCCAGATTGGCTACCTCTGGAAATAATAATAGGCATGATGGACCTTTGATCTGAATCAATATGGAAATTCCTATGCCCTTATGTTCAGTTAGGCGCAAGAGTATGCAGACTGAAGGAAAATAAACTGAACTAGGTGGAAGCAATACGAGTCTAATGGTAGCCAGAAAGAGAGGGACCAAAAGAAGGGAAAGAAATGTCACTGCATACAGCTGAACAATTATACTGCTCTGTGCCCCACTGCATCCCAACAAGAGGTGTAACAATGACACTACCTGTGTGCCTGCCAAAGCAGGGTGCACAGGATGCAGATGTACTGTGATGCACAAAAGAGGGACATGTATAAAGTACATGAGAAATGACAGGCAGTGCCAGGAAAACAGGACCAAAAGATACATATGGTCACAGTGATGGAGGCAGTCACATGTGCTTCTTCAGTGCCCATGAGTATGCTATAATTGGTGAGCACCTCCTCAATGAGAAGGGCCTGCTCCATTTGGGTCAGGTTTCTGTTTTGCGAGGATATCATAAGAGCCATTTGCATATGAAAGTGCCTGCACTGACATCTGGCTAGTGGTCAGTAGTATGGCATTCCCAGGCGTGTCCACATTGGAGTTACACAGTTTATAGCGGTTAGATGTACAACAATGTATACATCTAAATGCACAGAATACCGAAAACGTCTGTGCGTCTAGACGCATGTAGACGTCCATTTTCCACGTTACATGTATAAGATCCGTTCAGTTTCACACATTTTTCGTTTCCCATGTTGAACGCATCTTGGGCATCGTGGGAGCTGATTTTGTGCAATATATCCACCTCTACAGCAACTCTGCCACTAACACGGTAGGTACAAGGGGTCTATAATTTGACTACAATGGTATGTGTGTTGGGGCTTCTGCCCTAGATGAGGTCCTTCATAGAGACACACTTTCTTTGATGTAGGCTGCCTGGGCCGCTGGGACTGGGAGGTGGGTGGCAGACCTGGGCAGCTGCAGGCACGCCCCATCGGCACAATTCCATTTTGGCCATCCTGGCCCTCTGTATGCCCAGTTAGGATCAGACATACAGAGGGAGCCGCAATTCTGATCCCGTGGGGTATCCCTAGCCTCACAGGGCCAGATTCGCAAACAGGCCTGTACGTGCAGGCCAGGTCAACATAACAGCATGGCCTGCATGTACAGGCCTTCCCCTGGTAACTTGACCTGGCCTGTACAATGGAGCTGCAGCGCCATCATGTCCAGTTGCCATGACACCACTGCTCCATTGTATGGCCACAGTCCCCAGCCACCAACGTCTGAACCACTTCCCCCACAGCCTGACCCCTGATCCTGACTTCCTAGGCTGGGGTCAGGCTGCGGGAGGAGGCTCTCTGCCCCCTACCACCACTTTTCAGCCCCAGGCCTGTGGTCCATTGACACATCAGGGAACATATTCTACCTCATAGATGGAAGATGTTCCCCGTCTATGCTGTTGGCACCGGACGTACAGGGCCAACATTGGAATCGGCCCTGTATGTCTGGGGCCAGCAAACACCCATAAACCACCTTAACACTGCCCCTTCCACCCCTTTGCTGCCCCCGTCTACCTTCCCCATTCAACATGTGGGGACGTTAGACTGGATCGGGGGGGGTGCAGATAGCAGGGATGGACATCACAACGGGCCGTCCATCCCCACTATACATGGCATGGACTGGGACTGCATTTGTACACATCTTGGCCCACCATGCTGTGAGCCATTCAGGTCACTGCAGGCAGTCACCACCCACCCACCCCCCCTTTTGCCGCTACATGTTTTCCGGCCCCAGGTGACCTGGGCCAACATCCATATCAACTCTGTATGTCCAGTGCCACAGACCTTTCTCCTTCACCACCCCGACCCTTTTCCACCCTTGGCTAGCCTTTTGCTATGGTCACCATGTACATACCAAGAGGTTCGTCAGGGTCAGCAGAGGTGGCCGGTTGACAGGGATGGATGTCCATACGGGAACCCGTCCCCACTATTCAGGCCTCAGACTGACCTCCTATGCAGATATACACACAGACACAGTGTTCCAAAGTAACATTATTTATTTGTAATATTTACATATATGGATGTTCCCACTATCACTTCCACAAGCAGACATCCCAAGGGGCCTCATTGAGATGACCTACGTGGGGTCAGAAGCGCCTCTGTCAGCCACGCCACGGCCCGTGTGAGGGCCTGGAAGTCACCCCTGATCCCACGTAGGTGATCAGTAATGAACCCCAAGGGCCCCTCTGCAGCTGCCTGCTCTGCCAACCCCTGCCCCCTCCCATTCCCCTCCCTCCACCCCCTGCCCCCTCCCATCCCCTCCTCCCATACTTCTCACCTCCTCCACCCACTGGGTGTCCCTAGGTGGCATGGCCCTGAGTTCCCCCTCCTCCAGGGACTCCTCCTTCTCCCCCTGCTCCTCCGGGCCACCTACCCAGGAGTACCCTGCATCCCACCCTGGGGTGCCCTGGCCAGACTCCATAGCAGTGTCCAGCCCCTCCCCTTCAGGGGAGTGCGGAACCACCATGAGGTCCAGGGTGACCACCTCATTCCCACTCTCCCCTAATGGGGAGGTGCTGGATAGGACTATGGGGCTCGGTGTCATTGGGCGGTCTGCTGTGGTGGTGGTGGGGCTTCGTGGTGCAGCTGGTACAGGCTGCTCTTACTTTCCCTCAGCCGCCATCTCACCATGGGCCTCCTCCTCCTCCTTCTCTGCCACCACCACCATGGGGGGAGGGGCTGTCTTCAACTGGTATGGCTGTGGAAGGAATACAGAGAGATGACTTAGTTTCAGTGGGTGGGGTGTCCGGCTGCCTTGTCCCCATTGTCAGATGCCTCCCCATGCTCTGTCTGCTGTTGCCTCTGCGATGCCCAGCCACTCCAGCCCTGTGTCAGGTTGCATGTCATGGCCCCATTCCTGTGCCATTTCCCCATACTCACCTCACTCCCACTGCAGCTGCCACCGGATGCACATCAGGAGCTGTGGCCGCTGGCACTGTATAGCGCGGAAGCACAACCTGTATGCCTCTCTCTCCTGCAGGACATGGAACTGTCTGTGGATGCAGGAAGGAGGTGTCATACATATGCATGTTTCTTTCTCCCCTCAGGTCTGTCACTAAAGCTACCTACCTGCTTGCCACAATACCACCTGCATACACTAGACCCTGTCTCATCCTGCTGCCACATCTCCAGTGCTACCACACCCCAGTCCAGGGCTTGCCCTAGTCCCTCAGGCCTCCTCTGTCCTGTGTGGCTGCATTACTGACTGGCCAGGCCATGGGCTGAGGGGCCCACAGCGAGAGTGCTGCCTGCGACATGAGTTGAGAATAGGACCAGAGTGGCAGGCAGGAATGCCAACCAAACTTATTTTTGTACAGTGTGTTGATGTGAGTGAGTGAGTGTGTGTGTGTGTGTGTGTGTGTCTATCCATTGTTGTGTGGCTTTCTACACCTCACTGAGCCTTGCATTACCTAAGCCAGGGGTGGCCAACTCCAGTCCTGGTGCACCACAATCCGGTCTGGTTTTTGTGTTGTCCCTACTGAATATTCATGAGATATATTTGCATCCACTACCTCCCCTTGTATGCAAATATACCATGGATATTCATTGGGACATCATGAAAACCAGGCTGGATTGTGGTGCACCAGGACTGGAGTTGACCACCCTTGGCCAAAGCTGTTTCAGTGTTAGACTGCAAAAGTGCATGACGAGGAGTAAGGTATTGTTGGTATTTTATTTATTTAGACAGATTTGTATACCACCTCATTCTACAATCAAAGTGGTCACGTCACATTACAATTGGAGGGTTACATCACAATTGGAGGGTTATTTTTATTTATTTTTATTTATTTTATTTATTTTTCTTATATACCGCACTATTATAATCAGTGCGGTTTACATTTGAAACAGAACATACAAGAATGTAACAAGTTACATCAAGTTTTTTACATTGAACAGGGAATATAAACATGGAGAAAAAACGAGGAAAAAAACTATGTACATATTATATACAAATTATAATGCTCTTACAAAATTATATGAGGGTACTTAACAACATTATACAATGAACTCGTATGTCTAGTTGTGATGAGTGGGTATCAAGTTGGCGGACGCAGTTGCATTACCGTTTGGTTGGAGACTGTTGTCTGTTTGCTCATAGGCTTCTGTAAAGAGCAGGGCTTTAAGGGCCTTGCAGAAGTCTATGATGTCATTTAATGCCCTCAGGCTCGTTGGGAGGGAGTTCCAAAGTGTGGACGCCAGTAGTGAAGGAGCTCTTTTTGAAGTAGTTTTGTTTAGTTTTGTGATATCCTGCAGGTGTGCCAATCATGTTATCATTATTGGTCCTTCTTGGTCTATTGCTGATATCCCTTGTTATGATATCTTGGAGTGCATCTGCCGAGAGGTGGTGAATGATTTTAAAGATGATAAGGGTATGACCTGAAACAGGGTGGATTGACAATGATGTGTCTGCATCGGGGGTAGGGCAATAGCTGGGATGTCGTAGAGCCCGACTGCCACCTGCATGAACGGGATGGTCACAGCATGTCATGCTGGGAGGGCACTCTCACTCTGACTGAACAGTGACCATGGCATGGCTATGTATCCACATGGTGCTATATAGTGTCAAGTTCTAGTGATGTGGGTGCATGTTCTCTCCTGGGGCCCCAATCACTGAACCAACTACTGGGTGCACAAGATCGTTCTATGCATATGCAATGTATACTGACTGGCAGATTGTCGACAGTTCGTGATCTTTCTTTTCTCTCTTTACTTTCTGATCTTTCCCTTTCCCAGCATGTCCAGCTTCCTACTCATGCAGCTGGTCATACCCTGGACCTAGTCATCTCCCGTCATTCCTCTCCCTCTGTTCCCTCCTCTTTCTCCTCCCAGCCCCTTCCCTGGTCAGATCACTATTGTCTATGTTTTGTCCTTCCCTGCTCTCTTTCCTCTTCTCCTCCTTCTTCCTCCCCCACTCCCCTCTGCTCATTCGGCTCGTCATCTCACCCCTGATTCCCTTCAGCTTTTTCCGTCCTCGACGCTCTTTTCCCCAATGATTTCTTTTCACTCTCTGTTGATCTGCAAGCTTATTGTTGGGACTCCTCTCTTTCCTCTGCTTTAGATAAAATTGCTCCCTACGCACTTCCTCCACCCCCCGCCACCGGTCCCAATTCTCCTTGTATCTTCCTGGTTTTCGCCTTCATCGTTCTTACCTACGTCGGCGCTCCGCCATTGGCGTAAGTCCCCCTCACCTACTACCCTTTCCCGATTCCGCTCTGTCACTCCACTATCGCTCCCTTTTGCACTCCGCTAAGCGGGATTACTTCTCCAGGCTTATTTCCTCCTCGGCAAACTCCTCCCGCCAGTTTATACCGTAATTCTTCACTCCCTCTCTGCACCTTCTTCGTTCTCAACCGCTTCTCTCCCCCGCTATATCTTCCTCTAATAGCCCCACACCTGATGCTCTGGCCTCATTCTTTGCTGGTAAAGTTCTTTCTATCCGGCAGCTTTTCCCTTCCTGCCCCCCCCCCTCTCGCCCCCCTCCTCCTCTTTCTTCCCCGGTTCCTTTTCTGCATCAGCTTCCCCCTACTGTCCCTCCTCTTTCTCATTGTTGGTCTGTATTCCAACCTATCACACACTTTCTGACTTTCTTTCTGCTGTTCTTTTCCTCCACTCGGAAAACCACTTGTCCGTCTGATCCTATTCCCTCTCACTGGCTGGCTGAACCCTCTCTGGCTCTCCCTCCCCTTCATTCTCTCTATCTTTAACACTAGCCTCTCATCTGGTACGTTTCCCTCTCACTGGAAGCACGCTCTTATACGTCCCCTTCTGAAGAAACCCTCTCTGGATCCTTCCTCTCCGTCTAAGTTGGCGTCCTATCTCTAATCTTTCTTTCCTCTCCAAACTTCTTGAGGCGGGTGGTTTTCCCCTCTCAGCTATCTTCTCACTTGGAGGATTCTTTGGTTCTTCACCCCCGTCAATCTGGTTTTTCGTCTTGGGCACAGTACTGAAACTATTCTTATTTCATTTCTCAACGAGTTACATGTTGCTCATGACCATGGTTCTATCTCTCTGGCTGTTTCACTTGATCTTTCTTCTGATTTAGATTTTGTTGATCTACGTACTCTTCTCTCACTGCTTCGTTCTATTTGTCTTTATGGTTCATTTCTTCATTGGTTTAACTCATTTCTCTCTCCAACCGTTCTTTCTTCTCGGTTTTGTCAGGTCATCACCTCGTCCTCTCCTTCACCCCTGCCCTGTGGTGTCCCCCAGGGTTTCTGTATTGGCTCCCTTGCTGTTTAACATTTTTTCTGGCCCCTCTTGCTTTACTCATCCAACAGCACGGTATTTCTGCGTATTATTACGCTGATGATATCATTCTTCTTCATCACCACCTGCCCTTCTTCTCCTGATATTGGTCCCCTCAATGTCTGTCTCTCTCTGCTGTTTCTTCCTGGCTTTCTGAAAATTTTTTGCATGTTAATCTGTCTAAGACTTCTGCTATCTGGTTCTCTGCTGGTGCCCCTCCTCCTACACTTGTCCCTTCCTTGTCTGCTGGGCCTATTCCTCTTGTTTCTTCTATGCGTTATCTTGGTGTCACCTTAGATTCGCTTTAACTTTCAAGGAGCACGTTTCCTCTATTGTTTCAGCGTTCATTCTATACACTACGTCGGCTTCGTTGCTATCCCGGCCTTTTCCTTTCCTTCTCTTCTCTGACAACACTTCTTCTTTCTCTTGTGGTTTCTCGGTTAGACTATTGCAACGCTTCCTTGGCTGGCCTTCCTCTTTCTCAGCTTCGTCGTCTTCAACTAGTTCACCATACTGCTGCTGCTCGTCTTCTGACCAATTCTTCCCGTTCTGCTCATATCACTCCTCTTCTTATTCGTCTACACTGGCTGCCTATTCCTTTCCGTATTCAGTATAAGGTTTTTGATCTTTGTTCACAGGGCCTCTGCACACTGGTGTTCCTCTTTATCTTTCTGATCTGGTGCACTTTTCATTGTCCCTCTAGAGCACTTCGGCAATTCACGCTAATCGTCTTTTTCTTCCACCACCCTCTTAGAGCTCATCTTGAATCAACTCGCTCTTCTTCTTCCTTTTTCTTTCTTGGTCCCCTTCTTTGGAATTCTCTCCCTATTGCTCTACGCCTGGAATCTTCTTTTAGTTCTTTTAAGACTTCTCTTAAAAATAACCACTATTGTACTGCTTTTGATCTCCCCTCCCCTCCTTCCCCACAGCTGATTGGTCCCCATCTCTCTTTTTTTCTTGTACCTATCCTATTCTCTGCTATCTCTTTATAAATTAATTGGCGTTCTTTTTCTGTTTCTTCAGTAGCCTCATTTTATTGTACACCGCTGTATGCCTTCTGGTTTAGGCGGTATAAAAAGTTTTTAATAAAGATAAAGATAAAGATAAAGATAAAGATATGTATGGCTGGTAAATCCAGTGGCAGGCAGCAGGTATAGTGTGACTGTGCTTGGTGAGGGTGGATGTTGGACCTAGATGGTTGGGATGTGGGTTGTTCCATGTCTACTTCCTGTTGTATTGGTAGGGCTAACAGGACCATGGTGAAAACCCCATACAATTGAGACAACACCCCCCCCCCAGGTAGTTGGCATCAGCATTGTAACACTAGGTATTGACATGCACTGTTCTAGGTGGGTCCCTGTAAGATAGGGGCAGAGCACAAGGCCAGATGTGACTGGCATATCATACTGCAGACAATGTTTGCCACACACTGGCAGTTATGGGTATCTGCAGCAAGGGCAGCAGAGACCATTTCTAGCACTGCATGGTACTGGGGAACTGGTGCTGGATGCCCGTCCTCACCTCAGGGTGACTGCAGAAACTGCTCGGTAGCACGGTTTGCATTTGCCCTGTGCTTGCAGCACTCACTGTCAGTGCATCTTACATTATCGCCTGAGGTGATAGATATGTGCATTCTCCATTTGGGGATCAGCTGTAGGCTGCTGTTGGGCATGTGCACTGCATCATGAGTACTGGTGGGGGCTACCCTATGCCAGAACACACAGCAGACATTCTAGGCAGTGACCTGCAGTCTCTTTGTATCCAGCCATTGCTTTGTAGTGCTGTGGGGAGATGTAGCCTACTGGTTAGTGTAATGTCTCCACAAGCAGAGGACAGTGGTTTGATTCCTACTTGTTCTTTTTGTGATTGTGCTACTCGGACTATTTTCATGCCTGTAACATCACATCAGGTAAACATTGGATATGGAAGGAGAAAAGAGCCTCATAATCCAAGGAGGTAGGGGCAATGGTAAAGGTTAACCTCGAACCAGGCCAAATCCTCCTCACATCAATGGCTCTGAGATACTCTTACCAATTGCCTCTTTGATATAATTCCATTTTATTAAAATAGTGATTCCAAATCAAAATTATCAGTAGTGACTTCCCCCTGCAAACTCTCAGAGCATAACACATGCTAGGGAAACCAAAAAAAGGAACACCTATCTTCCCAAGCCACTGCCGTCTACAGGCTCCCAGTCACTGCTGAAAATCCTGCTGCTGGAGTATCAGCGGCAGGATTTTCAGCAGCAAGTATTCTCAGGGGTGATTGGGAGCCTGTAGAAGGTGGTGGCTTGGAAGGATAGGTGTTCTTTTTTTTCATTTCTCTAGCATGTGTTATGCTCTGAGAGTTTGTAGGGGGCAGCTACTACTGCAGCCTGCTCCTGAATCATCTGAAAGCAATCCAGCATTCACCATCATCAGAGGAGGTGAGACTGAGTTCTTGAAATTCTGCCTTCCTTCTCCTGCTTCTCGCTCTGTTCAGGGACTCCTCCCAGCTACACATTGCCTGCCTAGCTCCACCCACTCCTCTACTGGCAGCAAAGACCTTCTATAAAACCCAGCACGCTGAAGGCGCGCCCGCACCTAGTGGGCCCGCACCTGAGGGAGCAGCCATGCATGATACTTCTCGCCTAAATCTCCAACAGCCTGGACTCATACTGCCCACTGAACCAAGAACCATACACCGACGACTGAAGCTCGTGACCAGCACAATTAATCCTCAATCCCTCCGAACCAACACACAAGGCTGAATCACGGCCTAACTGGACTTCTTGACACTCAAATGGACATCACTGGGAGTAACATATCTAAATCTCAACCGGAATTGCTACCAACACTATATATAATAGATTGTATACCCTCTTATCACAGTCTATGGTCTCCTGTTATCAAAAATATCTGACCATATCTCATGTAAGTCAATATACTGTACAAAATCTACAAATTAACACTCAAAAAATCCTCTCTACACTCACACTAACCAAACACACACCTATACCTCCACCATACATCTACTATAATATCAACAAATCATGTCTACAAACAACACACTAGCCCATTGGCTACTCTTCCTCAGCTACATACTACTCACCATTATAGTAATAACCAATGCACATAATCACTCATACCCTCACACCATACCGACCATATACAACCCTACCAGATACATATTCACACCTCCCCAATAGTGGAATAGACATCATCCCAAACCAACCCACAGCAGAGTAATAAACATAAAGCTAAAAACAATCTCACACCCTGCCCCAACCTTGACATCACAGCAGACCAAAACCCGAACATGCTATCTAATCAACTCTAGATCTTTAAAAACTAAAATACCAATTATCCAGGATATACTAACAGATAACACCCCAGACAATCATATGCATAACAGAGACCAGTCTATCGGATACTGACACCGTCACAATTAATCAACTGAAAACCCCAGGGTACCAAATATTCCACACTCACAGAACATCAAGAAAAGGAGGAGGAGTCCTCTTCATTATAAACGAAGATCTAAA
Organism: Ichthyophis bannanicus; assembly: GCA_033557465.1. Lineage (NCBI taxonomy): Eukaryota > Metazoa > Chordata > Amphibia > Gymnophiona > Ichthyophiidae > Ichthyophis > Ichthyophis bannanicus. The sequence continues at coordinate 438,595,621 of CM066035.1, forward strand.
ATCTTCACTAATCTCCTCTGATACTATATCAAACATTGATATACTGACAATAAAAATGAACACCTACACATTTGCTTAACCTACAGATCCCCAGATTCAAAGGCTGATAACGTGGATATCCTAACCGAAACACTCTGCACATCCACAGACAAAAAAGCCCTAGTCTTGCTGGGTGACCTTAACTTACCCTCCCTTCCACCTAATCAAATGTCGACATTCCTAACCTCCGCTAAAGAGATGGACTACCACCAAATAATCACTACCCACACCCACACCAAAGGAAACATACTGGATCTAGTTTTCCTACCTGACCATTTATTACATGCCTATGATCAAAAATCACTAGCAGTACAACCTATACCATGGTCAAACCACCATCTAATAAAATTTCACCTGCCATACCACGACAACCCACAATCGAAAATCACACAAACAACCAGAACTAGAAGATTCAAGAAATTCAACAAAGATGAATTTCTGAATCAAACACTGCTACACCTAAATCAAACATCTACAAATCTTGATGAAGCAGTGACTTCGTGGAATAAAACACTGTCAGAGGCTACAATACTACAATCACCCCATATTCATCCCACAAGAAAACAAAATGCACAATGGTACCTACCCAAAATTAAACAGCTTAAAACAGACCTCCGAAAAACTGAACGCAAATGGAGTCACTCAAAATCTAATATTCATCAATCTCAATATCTATACACTCTCAAACTCTATAGGGAAGCCATTAACTTCACTAAAAAAGACCATTACTCCACACTACTATCTAAATCACTAAACCACCCAAGAGATTTATTCGAGATAGTGAAATCCTTAACTATAAACTCAGCCAACAAAGAATCTACCGACCTTGTAATAACACCCCAGACTCTGGCCAATTACTACAAGGAAAAACGAAAACAGACACCAATCACAACCCAAGAGATATTAGATTACAACACACAAAAACAACTCTTGGTCATACTTCTATCCTACAAACAAAGACACTTAAAAACATCATCTCCAAACTAAATACTACCACATCCTACCATGATCCCTGTCCAGTAAACTGGATAAAAGAAACACATTCAGAACTCTCATCTTTTATCCTACCCATTATCAATCTCATTACAGAATGGCTAGTTACCAACCTCATTTAAACATGCACTCATCCACCCAATCTTAAAAAACAAAACCTTAGACAAAACCTCACCAACATCATACAGACTCATCTCAAGCCTCCCCTTCATGACCAAACTTATAGAAAAAGTAGTCCTAATCCAACTTCAAGATCACATAGAGTCATTTGCACCACTAGACAAACACCAATATGGCTTTAGGCCTTTCCACGGAGTCGAGACCCTACTAAAAGTACTATTTGACAAACTCACATGAGGCATAGACGACACAAAACAGGTCTTTCTCTTATTATTCCTGGACATTATCGCTGACTTTGACAGCATAAGCCATCAGATTATGCTTAACTGTCTCCAGCAGATAGGGATCAAGAAAACGGTCCTAAACTGGTTCACCTCATACTTAACTAATAGAACACAACAAGTAAGAATCAAACAACATACATCCGAACACTATAAACAGAAACAAGGACTCCCACAAGGCTCAGCATTATCTGCATTACTGTTTAACATTTACCTCCAGCCCATCTGCTCCATATTTAAAAAATTCCAAATAAACTTTCATATTTATGCAGACAAAATAATGTTATGCCTCCCCATTAACACATCAAATCTTCCAAATCAACAACTTACTATTTTCTTGAAATAATTGAATGGCTAGAAAAACACAACCTAAAGATCAACTTTGCCAAAATCGAAGCTGTTTGTAACTAGAAATCAGAGCTTCTCTCCCCCAACAACCATCAGATTACAAAATATATGCATAACAGTCAAAAACGAGATAAAATACCTCGGCACAATCATTGACCGCACCCTCAACATGGCATCACACATCAACCAAACAACCACAAAAATATATTATAAGTTCAAAATGCTAAAACAACTCCGCCCACTACTTCACCACAATGATTGCAAATCTATCATGCACTCATCATAACCCCCCACTTTGACTACGCCAACACAATCCTCCAGGGTACCACAAAACAGGTCTTAAAACAACTTCAACTTGCACAAAATGTTACTGCATGGATCTCAATGTGAATCAACCCAACAGAACACATTTCCCCTATACTGTACAACCTACAATGGCTCCCCATCCAGAGCTGCATAAACTATAAAATAATTATCACAATGTTTAAATTAATCAACGATATTGCCCCATCTTTCCTATCCACCCTTATCACAAAAGAAGAGCACAGCTGATCACAACGCAATCAAAACAAAAATAAACTCAAAATACCTAATGATTTCAGAAAATAAAAAAGGTGACCAACAACAAAGCATTTTCCCACACTGCTCCATACTATGGAACGCCCTCCCCGCCAACATACGAGAAATTAATGATCTCATCACTTTCAAAAAAAAGCTTAAAACCCATCTATTAACCCTTCATTATGGCACCCTACCAGACTACAACAGCTCAAACCCTACCCTTCCCACCCAATAAAAACACTACTTTCCCCCCCTTTATCTACAATGCCTTTATAATGTATATAGTTCCATATTAATAAAACTATGTTTCACCAATGTTAATGTTTATAGTTAAAAACATTCTATGTAATGAAATATGCAGATGTTTTGTACTTTCCAAATTGTTGTTATATGTAAACCGCTTTTGATCGCCTGGAAAAACAAGGTATAAAAATGTTAAATAAATTAAAAAAAAATAATTAAATAAATCATTTTGATTTGGAATCACCATTTTAATAAAATGGAATTATATCGAACAGGCAATTGGTAGGCGTATTTTAGAGCCGTTGATAAGAGGAGGATCGGGCTTGGCTCAAGGTTAACCTTTACTACTGCCCCTTCCTCCTCGGATTCAGAGGCTCTTTTCTTGTGCCATATCCACTGTTTACCCGATGTGATGTGTGACAAATGTTAGCGTGGTATACCTTGCAGTATCCATATGCTTTACATTCTGGAGTCAACCTTTATATGTTGAGTGAGTTGTGTAAGTAGTTATAACAGCTTTACGTGTCTAGGCTTGTACATGCTGTGCTTCACAGTGTCATGGGATGGGGTTAGTAGGGGTTACACTCAAGTGTCATATGCAAGGTTGTTTCTTTGTGGACACTGTAGTGGCTGCATGGGGCAGTTTCCCATTGGATGTGGTACTATTGTGGACAGTATCAGATTTCATGGGGCATGGGGCAGACACAGGGTTTTCTCAGGGGACTGGTGTGGTGGTTGGTAATGGGGGAGGCCTAGGTCAGCCATGTGTTGTCTTTACTAGCACCATGTCTCTGTTTCCACTGTGCTGTGTTTTGGCCGACAGTATTGTGTCATATTGCTGCACTGTTACACACAGTGGATTTCTTCACTGTGTTCAGGTTTCCTTTCTATATGTGCTTTCCCTTTTGTCCATTCTGCCTTTTTTCCACCTTGCCATTGTGTTTCTGTTTGCCTGTTTTCTCTGTGGGCCCTGTTTTGTGTGTTTACAGTCATTTGGCTGTGTGGTGGGTCCAGCTTACCCCCTGCTTCTTTTTGCCCTTTCACTTTGCAGCTAATTCCTGGCTCTTTGCACTGTTCTTGTCCTACCACATGCATTTCCCCTGCCTCCCCCCTTTCCTGCTTTGTCCTTCTTACTGGGCCAGAGTGGTTCTGATTATTTCCCAGCCCCTGCGTGCTACAGCTAGGGCTGGCCTTCGGTGTCCTGTGTAGAGCAGGGCACCCTCGTTTTCAAGCACCATCCTGCAGAGCAGATGGGTCTCTGCTTTGGAGAAGTTAACTTTGTGCGTTGCCATTTTCTGAGGCTTTGGGCGGCAGAGGGGGGGGGGGGAATTACTGTATCCTGTTTCCTGTTGCACGTGGACAACTGTGCAGTGGACACGTTTTCGGAACTGCATGTCTACGGCATTACAGCAGCGTTACACATGTTACTTACATGAACATGAACCCCGCAAAGCACGAGTTGCACGGTTAGCGGCACAGACGTACAACTCCATATTCTGTCATATGGGTGCACGTCTAGCAACCCGGGCAGAGAATCGCGTCTATGTTTTAGATATACACATTTTGTACATTTATATCCGCCCTGCACATCTTTCTCAGAATCAGACCCATTGTTTTTAGGAAATTTAAAAAATGTTAATAGGAAATGTCTATGGAGGTTAGGACTTATAGTTGAGTAATAACTGAAATGCTGTTATGGTAACTGTTTTGAAATAACTGTTGAGACCAACAAGTAATTTATGTACTGAACTATGAATGTTATATTGTAAACTGCACAGAATTTTTCAGATGAACAATATAGAAAAACATTTAAATATTAAACATTAAATATTATGGGAGGTACCTTTTCGTATTATAGTCACTGTAGGGCAATTAACATTTGCTGTGCAGCACATATGAGCCCAATGTATATTTATATATATATTTTGCTAATTTACTAATAAATTCTGAGTGATGACTTAAATACTATGGGGCCAATATTTAGCCGTGACGCTCAGTGTTTTTAATGTGCCTGGGTTACTGCTGCTGAATTTAAAACCAAATATTCAGCACCAGAGCCTACCCAGCATCCAGCACTGAATATCTAATTCTGCCAGCGATCATGGACGCTCTCCAGCCAGCAATGACATTCAGCCACTAACCGGTTTAGCTATCCGGTTAGCAGCTGAATATCACCACTGACTGGATTGCTTTTGGGACTGTCCCCGCTCAGTCCACAGACTCCCCCAAATTTAACCGGGCGTCTTAATTTCAGTTTGTTCAATGTAAACCGCACTGATGCAGAATAGCGCGGTATTTAAGAGAATGTAAGTAAATAAAAGTAAAGTAAGTAAGTCTTTCCTGCAGTCTGTGGGGATATTCAGTGGCTAAACCCCTGTAAATTTACAGTTTGTAAAGTATTTAGACAGCCTAAACAATTTGAAGTAAAAATGAGGTTAATTTGATAATAAGGAATTAAATAATTGTATTATACATTTTGCTCTTAACTCCACGTGTGCTAATTTTGTTAGACTATTAATCTAAGATGTTACTGCTAAAGTGAAAGGATCAAGCCTGAGGGCTATGTCTATATCTCATTGTGCCTCAGTATCAATGACTCTTGAAGTTGGAGAACCATCAAGTAAGGTGTTTATTTGGCAGATGATCTGCAATTTGATTTATGATGGCTACTTTTGTGAGTATTTCAAAACAAGCAGAATACATCAAAATTAACCAGACATCAGACATAATCCCAACCTTGAAATGGGAAGCTAACAAAGCTGTAATTAGGGGGAACATAATAGCTTATTTGCCTATGCAAAGGTAAAAACAGATGCAGACATTTTGATTTTATTGAGCAAAGTGAAAAAAAAAATCTAATTTGGATGACAATAGAGCAGTAGAAAGCACTGGGGCATGCACAATTAGAGTTGAATCATTTATTGCAGCAAAAGCTACTCAGGCAATGTGCTTTCTCAAACAAAAGATGTTCAGTTAGGGTAATAAAGTGGTAGCATAGTGGCAAAGCTGGTAAAAGGGGTTTAACCAAAATACATATATTACAGGTATTATCGGCCCCTCTAATATGGAACTCTCTCCCCCCCGACCTACGATCAATTGAGGAACTGAAATTGAGCACTATGGCTATGACACCTAACTAACTCATATTAATTGTAATCTCTCAATATTGTGTTTTTTGTAATTGTTCACCATGTTATGTTTCCCTTCTTTCACTTCCCTTGCCTATGAATAAATAAACTGATATTTTCACAGAATATCATAATAGACTGTATAAGAAGAAAACAATAGATGCTGAAGCTTGTATGGGATTTCTTCTTCCCCAATCTGGTGATGTTGGCTATCAGTGAAAAAAGATCCACATGATTGAATTTTTCAATATCAAGTATCAAGGTATTCAGAATATCTGGCCTCAAAGTAGGCAAGACTTCAGAGCTTGATAGCATTGACACAGAGTTCAAAATATCCACATCATTAAGAAACATACATAGATATGCACTTTATCGTGGCTTCTTCTCCAGGAAATAAATCAAGCACTAATTTTTATCCTTCCAGAAAAGGAAAAGACTTAAGGATGGCTAATGCTGATTGGCCAATATCACTACTGAATCAAGACATTGAGAAGCTAGTGGCTGTTTTATCATCTGGTCTGGTTTCAGAGCTAGTGGCACTGATCAAACTGGATTTTTTAAGGAAGACACTGGGGCCCTTTTACTACATGGTGCTATGATGTTGCTTTCAATACACAGGTAGCACCAAAACCACAGTCCATTAAGTGCAACACCATCACATTCACTGTTGAGGGCATGGAAAATAGGTCCCTGACAGTTAATGGATGTACGTTACCTTAACACGGGCATGGGTGCACTTACCTCTACTTATGGAGGTGGCGGAAAGTGCACCCATGCTAATTCCTCACCTTGCAGTTAGTGCGGGTGTGCTGAATACAAAACTCACACCCTTTCCACTCTTATTTCTTCCCCTAACCACTCTACTAGCAGCCTCAAAGTGCCATGGACATTGCCAAAATACTGCTGTGCTATCATGGCCCCACTCTCTTAACGCGTGTCCTAGCGCACCTGTAGCACATGCCAGAACCCATAGGAACTACCAACCTTTAGTAAAAGGGCCCCATGGTGTTAAATTTGTTTGCAGAGTGCTATAGAATAAACAAGATGTATCAATCAGGATCAAATGTTCAGTAAAGACTCCAAAAAAGACATTTGACAAAATAATTTGGGACTTTGTGTTCTGGACTTTGTATACAATGAGAACTAAAGGAGATATTATAAGTTGAATTTGATTACTGTGTACTTTCCCTGCAAGAAGACTGGCTATCTAATAACACAGGTACACTACCAAAAAACTGCCTCCAGTTTTGCAACTGATTCCTATAGATTTTGGGGTGCTGAATCCAGGAAAAATAGCCAAAATGTTCCATCACATCACGTTTTCTTGCAAAATTAGATTTTCTTACCCATATAAGGAATGTTCACATAATTTCTTTTTAGCCGACTGCAGTTTATTTTCTTGGCCCAAAATAGAGGTTGTAATGGTTAACTAACTAGAAACACTCCCTCATGATATTTTAGAGTGTTTTGTATTCATTTTATACATTAACAGGACAATTGGGAGGCGGGGGGCTAAATCCAGTACTCGCGGTGGCGCATGTTCTTTCCTGTTCGCCTCGCCTCGTTCGCTCGCTCAAACACGGTGGTTGCGACATGAACGTTCCTGTCAAATTTCAGTTTCTTGCAAGTTCATTATTACCTTTTGTTTGCTCAGTCGTAATCCAGCTTTATTCCGAAGTGGTTCACTACAGTTGTAGTTTGCAGTGCTGTGTATTTGTGATGGCTCACAGAGCCAGAGGTTGCGTCAACTCTCCGGACAGTTTTTGTTTATTTGTGGGGAATATACCGTGAAAAAGCGGCAGAGGAACATTTCTGCATTTATTAAAAAAGTATATTTCGCCTATTTCGGTTTGAAGTTAGGCGATCAAGACAAACCGTGGGCTCCTCACAAAGTGTGCAAGACATGTGAGGAAGATCTACGCTTATGGATGAAAGGTAAAAACAAGCATTTCGTTTCGGAATACCTATGATGTGGCATGAACAAAGAGACCACAGCAGTGACTGCTATTTTTGCTCTTGCATTGTGAAGGGATACAACTTAAAAAAATAAGAACGTAATAAGTTACCCCAACCTTCCCTCAGCAATTAGGCCTATGCCTCATAGCAACGAAGTACCTGTGCCTGAACCACCAAAATCTTTGGATCATATTTGTGTGGATGGTTCTGATCATGATGAGACTCATCAGATGGCTTTTCCTGATGAGTCCAGTACTTCCGAGTTTGAAACTGAACCAGATCCGAAACCTGAACTTTTCTCTCAAGCTGAATTGAATGATTTAGTCCGGGATTTAGGACTCCCAAAAGATGCTGCCCAACTGCTAGTTCTCGGCTTAAACAGAAAAATCTATTGTCACCAGGAATAACTTTTATTGGTACCGCAACCGCGAGACACAATTTTTGAAGTATTTCAGCAAAGAGGAAGATTTGGTATTTTGCAACGATATATACGGAGTGATGGAAAAGTTTAAACTCAAGTATGATCCTGCTGAATGGCGGCTGTTCATTGACTCGTCAAAAGACAGCATAAAAGGTGTTCTTCTTCATAATGGCAACACATTTGCTTCAGTTTCCTATTGCTCACTCTGTTATTCTCCAAGAAAATACGAGAATTGGGCCCTGATTCTTCAGAAGATTCGTTATGATGAGCATAAGTGGATGATTTGTGGAGACTTTAAAATTCTATCCATGCTATTAGGGCAGCAATCCGGTTTCACCAAATATCCCTGCTTCCTTTGCTTGTGGGATAGCCGGGCCTGCGACCTACACTGGGGAAAAAAGACTGGCCAATTCGGGAGTATTTGAGACCCGGTGAGAAAAATGTTCTTCATGAGAGCTTGGTACCTCGTGATAAAATTCCTATTACCACCTCTCCACATTAAGTTGGGTCTCATTAAGCAATTCATCAAGTCCCTTCCAAAAGATGGTGAGTGCTTTCGGTACCTTTGCTCAAAGTTCCCCCGACTTTCTGAAGCAAAGCTAAAGGAAGGAGTGTTTGTTGGCCCTGATATAAGGAAACTCATTTCAGATGGAGCATTCGCTGAAACGATTTCTGAGAAGGAAAAAGAAGCCTGGGATTCCTTCAAGGATGTTGTTCTACAATTCTTGGGGAACAGGCGGGATGAGAACTATAAGGATATTGTTGCCAGGATGCTCAATGCCTTCAAAGAACAAGGCTGTAACATGAGCCTGAAAGTCCATTTCTTGCACTCCCATGTGAACTACTTTCCCAAAAACTTGGGGGCGTACAGTGAAGAACAAGGTGAAAGGTTTCACCAGGACATCAAGGACGCAGAGAGAAGGTACCAAGGAAGATGGAACACCACTATGATGGCTGATTTCTGCTGGTTGCTGCTGCGGGAACCCAGATGAAAAATACGCCAAGCAGCGCACCAAGAGAAGCATTCGGGGAAAAGAACGGGCCCACCAGGAGATTGATTGACCCAAGAATGACTTTAAAATCTAAACTGTGTTGACAAATATCGTGTTTTTACTAAACTTTGAAATAAAAATTTGCTAGTTATTACCACAGTGTCGGATCTCATTTATTAGAATTTTATTTTCACACCATCGGGTGTTTGTCTTCATGTATTGCAATGGTGCGGTTTGCGTTTTCTATTCTTACATACATACCTGTACAACATTTTTTGCACATTTCTTTGCTTTGCTTTGTGTCTAACCTCGCTCTTATATGCTCAATGTTTGTGCACATGTATGTGGCTGTTTTAAGTGCAGACAATTTTGCTACCATCACAGTGTGTTTTGTTGACATTACTCTATTCTATGTGCTGCCCTTGTTACAATTTTCTTTATTCTTATTTGAATAACTACTAAACATTAGTATAAAGAATTCATCCAAGAAACTTTTATCTCGATCGCACTCAATCTGAAACGTTCACCTCAAACTGCTAACCCAATGTAGCAAAAATCTGTACGTGATGGAGCAAATTGGTTACCAGATTTGGATTCAGCGCACCAAAAAACGTAAAAATCAATCGAAACATTAGAGGCAGTTTAAAAAAAATTTTTTTTAGTGTACCTGTGTAATTTGAGCTGAAAGATGGAATAAGAAAGCAATGTTCACTATCTCCAACTTTGCCCATTTTCACACTGGAAGAACTGGCAATGAAATAAAGACATCTGAGATAATTCCAAGAAATAACTGCCGGCCGTGTTTTATTTATCTGAAATGCATATGAAGGTATAGAATAGATAATAGTGAACACATTTTTGTGCATGTTTAAATGGCCTTGGTGTAGATTCTAGACTTCAGTCCATTGACTCCCAAAGTATTTCAATTTATCAATAGTGGCACTGCTTAGATCCTAGTGTCTATCAATAAAATAGATTGTGTTAGTTGCTTTCTAGACAGCAAAATGCTTAGTATTTTTCTATGTCCACCACATGTTCAATTATTACCAGTATGATGTAATTTAAAACTGTGCTTTTAGTAAAATGGATTCAACAATGTTGTTTAAAATATTAACAATCTGCATCATTCCCATACACTTGAACAAATAGCCAAGCCTTTAGCTATTTACAAAAACAAAGATAATTATATTCTGCATAGCCTAGAATGAGCATAAGGTTATTGTGCAAATAACACTGTGTTAGTTGAAGACGCAGTGTGTTGTTGGGAAATGCTGTGCACACCCCCAAGCAGAAAAAGCACCAGAATTGCAAAGACCATGGCCCAACAGCAATGTGGATGCAGATACCACCCCTTGAGGTGCAACTTTGACAGTGACTGAATGCTGTTTATGTTTATTAAAAACCTGTTATACCGCCACAGACCTGGCAGGTACCTCAACAGTTTCCAATAAAAAATAGGAAACAGAAAAGGAAAGGGACTCCATACAATTATAAAAGAATAAAGCAGCAGGGAGAAGAAAAAAAACAGAGAGAGAGAAACAGAGGTGAAGAAGTAAGGGACGATTAAAACATCCAGTAGAAACCAAACTACCACGGTACCCCCACCTCCCAGAAGATCTGTTCAAATTAATGGCATTTGAAAGGTGCTTTGAATTTTCTGAATGAGCATTCTGAGCAGATGTAGTCAGGTAATGCATTCCAGAGGTACAGGGCTAGGAAATAAAAGGCAGAATGGAGTGTGTACTGCAGTCATGCCCACTGTCCACTTCTACTTTGTTAACTCTTATAGATACTGCACTTTCTGAAGATAGAGCAGCGATCTTCTGCACTCTCTACATTTTGTCTGTGCCTGATGTCGCTTGCTCTGTTGTGTTAGCAGCTAGTATACTGTAGTAAACACACACCTAATTCTGTTTTCTAGTTGCTTTTAGTCTAATAGCAGATGGTGGAGGAGTGGCCTAGTGGTTGGGGCAAGGTACTTCAGGCTGGAAGGTTGGGGGTTCAAATCCCACTAGAGGACAGCAACCTTGGGCTGGAAGGACTGGGGTTTCTAGTCCCACAGGTGCTCCTTGTGGTCTTGGGCAAGCCACTTAACCCTCCATAGCCCATGTTCCCTGTAAAAAAAAAATAGTTATCTCCAAGTTATAATGCCCTGTTCAATGTAATTTCAGTTTGTTCAATGTAAACCGCACTGATGCAAAATAGCGCGGTATATAAGAGAATGTAAATAAATAAAATGGTAAGGTGAGCTACAAAAGATTCATTTGGGAAGATAAGGCACAATAACTCTTGGCAAGTATTAATGGAAATGCTTATTATTACTCCTATGAAGAAAGGCTAAAAAGGTTAGGGCTCTTTAACCTGGAAAAGAGACGGCTGAGGGGAGATATGATAGAAGTCTATAAATTAATGAACGGAGTGGAACAGGTAAACGTAGATCGATTGTTTACGTTATCAGAATATAGAAAGACTAGGGGACATGCAATGAAGCTACAGGGTAAACTATTTAAGACTAATAAAAGAAAATATTTTTTCACTCAACGTGTAATCAAACTCTGAATTTGTTACCGGAGGATGTAGTAAAGGCTGTTAGTGTAGCTGGGTTTAAAAAGGTTTGGACAAGTTCCTGGAGAAAAGGTCCATAAACCATTATTAAGTGACCCAGCATAACAATGCTTGACCTAGTACAAGCATTGCAGAACCTGTGTCTTTTGGGGAAACTGCTAGGTACGTATGACCTAGATTGGCCACTGTTGGAAACAGAATACTGGGCTTGATGGACCTTGGTCTGACCCAGTATGGCATATCTTATGTTCTTATGTTCTTATGTATATTTCTATCCCTGTTGCATAAATGTTAATATTAGGGGGGCCTCTAATGAGTCCCAATACATCCACAGTAGCAATGGTGTAAAATGGTCAATTTTTCTTATACCACTAAGTAGTTTGATAGGCACATTTTGCATTAGTTGCAATCTCTTCAGGCTAAGAGATGGCAACCCTTGATACAAGAAGCTGCAATAGTTTATTCTTGGTAAAAACAGTGAGTGCATTACAAAGGTCAAACTCTGCGTTTTGAGAAAAGGGTATAATATATGTCAAAAATTAATTTCATAAAAACAAGACATACCTATGGAAGAAACCTGGAGGCATATAGGCAAGTTAGCATCATTCCCAGACTGATCACTCGCAATCACACCTTCCCCTCCAACCACCATGAGAAACTTATGCAGTGCCGCATAACTCATTATATTGTTGCATAAAGTAGACTGTATTTATTCATCGTGTCTCCTTGTTAAGGACTGGTTATTTATACCCTATTTTACCTGTTATACCTGCTTAATGTATACCAAGTTTAATTTTCCTGTTTAATGTATACCCAAGTTATTATACCTGTTTCACTGTAAGCACAAATCACGAAATTGAGATGTGCAACTCTTATGTTCATTGTAAACCGCACTGATGTCGAATAGCGCGGTATAAAAGAGACTGCAAATAAAATAAATAAATAAATAATAAATCTAGCCTCTAAACTGACTAACTGATCAATTATAACCTCAGACTATTACTGGACAATCCACAATTGTGCTTGTCTTTGAGAAGCCCATATGCCTAGTTTTCTCAAAGTCAGTTTTAGAATATAGAACATAAGATTTGCCATATTGGTTCTGACTAATGTTCCATCAAGCTCATCATCTTGCTTCTCTGCTTCGAGCAACTGATAACAGAATCCATTTCGGAGGGGTCAATACAGACTTGGTGCTTACAAATGGGGAGAGTGTTTCTAATGTTGCAGTGGGTGATCTGGCATGCAGTGATTATTGGATGGTGAGCTTCAATATTAGAATATAAGGGAGATAGCCAAGTCAAAAGAGGGGGTCTGAGACTTCAGGAGAACTAACTTTGTGAAGATGGGGAGGAATATATCAAGGGGTTGTTAGCTGGATGAAACATCTGGGGGAAGTAGAACAACAGTGGACAAACTAAAATTAAATATTTTAAGGGCAACAATGCTTTTTTTGTAGGAAAGTAAATAAAAGTAAGAGGAAAAAGAAGACCACTATGGTTTCAAAAGTAGCTGAAATGGTATGGAAAAAGAGGGTTGCCTTTATAATCTGTAAGCAATTGCAGAAAGAAGAAGATAAAAGCAGGAGTATCTGCAGAAGCTAAGGGAAGCTGGAAAATGGGTAGGAAAGCAAAGATAGACATTGAAGAAAAAATAGCCTATTCAGTAAAACATGGGGGCAAAACATTGTTTTAGGTATGTTAGTGACAGGAAGAAGTGCAAGGATGGCATTGTGAAACTCAAGGGTAAAAGAGAGCATTCTATAGAGGCTGCTAAAGGGAAAGCAAAATTGCTTAAAAGATATTTCTATTCTGTGTTCACAGAAGAGAAGCTGGGATTGGGACTTGAGAAAACAAACACAAATAGGAATGGAAGTGAGGAAGAACTCAGTTTTGTGAAGACTGTGTTCATGAGGAGGTAGCCAAGTGGACAAAGAGATGGGGCCAGATGGGACTCAGTTAAAAGAACTTGGGGAAGTACTATCACCTCCTCTAGCTGATCATTTCAATACTTCTTTAAAGTCAGGAGAGGACTGAAGATGGATAAATGTGGTTCCTCTCCAGAAGAGTGGAAGTAAGTAAGAATAGGATGACTATCAACCAGACGGTCTGAATGAGTAAGAAAATGGTTGAGTGGGAGGTCCAGAAAGTAGTACTAAAAGGAGTTCACTCTAAATAGAGGGGTTCTACCAGTGGCATTCCTCAACTATCAGACCTTAGTCCTATTCTTAGTCCAAGAGTAGTGGATCCGTGGAATAGTCTCCCAGCGGAGGTGGTAGAGATGAGGACAGTAACTGAATTAAAAAAAGCATGGGACCAACACAGAGGATCTCTAAAGGTAAAAAGTGGACTGCTGTAATTGTTGATATGGAAGGACAGACTAGATAGGCTATGTGGTCTTTTTCTGTCATCATGTTTCTATGTTTCTATTCTTTCTAAGATTTTTTAAGTGATATTGCAGAAGGTCTTTTGGGAAAAGTATGCTTCTTTGCAGAGGATTCCAAAATCTGCAACAAAATAGGCACCCTGGAAAGTCTGGATAGTAAGAGGGGGAATCTAGTGAAACTTGAAGAATGGTCAATAATTTGGAAGCTACGATTTAATGCTAAGAAATGCAAGATCATGCATTTAGTCTGTGAAAACCCAAAAGAGCAGTACAGTAGGGGCGAAGTACTTCAGTGCACAAAAGAAGAGTGGGACTAGGAGGTGATCATATGAAAATATAAGGTAGCCAAACAGGTAGAAAAGGCAACAGCAAAAGCCAATAGAGTTCTTGGTTACATAGGGAGAGAAATGGAAGCAGGGAAAAAGAGGTAATTGTGCCTTTGTACAAGTCTCTGGTGAGATCCCATTTTGAGTACTATGTACAATTATGGAGATTACACTTTCAAAAGTATATAATCATGATGGAATCAGTCCAGAGGCTGGCTACTAAAATGGTGAGTGGTCTTCATTGTAAGGCATATGGGGATAGGCTAAAAGACCTCAATATGTATACTTTGAAGGAAAGGCTGGAGAGGGGTGATATGATAGAAATATTTAAATTCCTCCATGGAATAAATGCACAGGAGGTGGCCCTCTTCCACTTGAAAGGAAGCCTTGGAATGTAGGGTCATAAGATGAAGGAAAAAGGGGATGGACTTAGGAGTAATCTGAGGAATTATTTCTTTATGGAAAGGCTGATCGATGGGGAGAATAGACTCCCAGTGGAGGTAGTAGAGACAAGAATTGTATCTAAAAAGCATGGGACAAATACAGAGGTTCTCTGAGGGAGAGGAAGGGATTGTAGAACTTAATAGTTTTTATGGATGGGCAGACTGGATATGCCTTATGGCCAGGGTCTCCAACTCCATTCCTGGAGGGCACCAAGCCCCTAAGGTTTTCAGGCTGTCCCTAATGAGTATGCATGACATATATTTGCATGCACTGTCCCCATTGTATTCAAATTTATCTCATGCATATTCATTAGAAACAGTCTGGAAACCTGAAAGGCTTGGGCTGGAGTTGGAGATCCCTGCCTTATGGTCTTTAACTGAAGAACACACAAGAGGTGCCCCTCTCGCAACAGCTAAGAGACCTCTCGCCTCTTGTGTGTTTCTCTTATGGTCTTTAACTGCCATCATTTTCTCTGTTTCTATGTTCCTCTAACAAATTTTACTACATCTTATGACAACAAATTCCATTGCATGTGCTCTAGTCTTTATACTTTTTGAAGAAGTAAACAACTGATTTACATTTACTTGTTTTACTCCGCTCATTATATTATAGATCTTTATCTTATCTCCCCACAGTCATTTCTTCTCCAAGCTGAAAAGCCCTACCCTTTTAATCTTTTCCTCATAGGGATATCCTTTCATTCCCCTTATCATTATGGTCACCCTTCTCTATACCTTTTCCATTTCCGCTATATCTACTTTAGATGTGTCAACCAGAACTCCACACAATAGTCAGGGTGTGATTGTACCATGGAGCAAATACAGAGACATTATGATATTCTCCATTCCTTTCCTTATAATTCTGTTAGCTTTCTTGGCTGTCATTGCCAATTGAGCAGAGGATTCCAAGATACTATCCATGATGACAACTTTTCCTAGGTAGCGATTCCTAATGTGGACCCTGCATCGCATAACTATAGTTTTGATTGTTCTTCCCTAAGTGCATAACTTTGCACTTGTCCACATTAAATTTCATCTGCCATTTGAATGACCAGTTTCCCAAGGACTTCTTGCAATTTTTCACAACCCTCTTGTAATTTGCTAATACCACCCAATACATTCACAAAAGCCAAACATTTGATCTCCAAGAGAGCGCTATCACTGGCAGCCCCAGACTTACTTTACCAGAGAAAATTAGAGCAACTGAGGACATAAAGGACTTCAGAAAAAAGCTAAAAATGTTCCTGTATATAGATCATTTTGGTCGCGTCACCTAATATAACACAACATAGCAACCACACCCGACAGATGAACACGGCCTTCAACTATGGACAGTTCACAAATGACTCCCTATCCTTCACTTTATCATATTTCTGTAAATAGTTAAAAATATTTAATAATGTACATAGACCATAATGTTTAACCCTCCCTGCATGCCTCTTATACTCTACAACTGTTAAATGTAAACGAATTTGAGTTATAATGCAAACTGCTTTTACTCAAGGATAAAGTGGTATATAAAATCTGTTAAATGAATAAACAAATAATTTTATCTTGTCTGCAAATTTGATCATCTCACTTGTTCCCATTCCTTGGTCATTTATGAATATATTAAAAATTAATAGACTCAGCACAGATCTTAAAGCTACTCCACTATTAACCTTTCTACACTGAGAAAATTGACCATTTATTTATTTATTTATTTTATTTATTTAACAGTTGCTTATATACCGCTACCTTCCACAGATCAGGTGCGGTTTACATTGAACAAGGAATGAACAGATTTACAAGTCTGTTTTACATGGAACATTTGTTAACTAGGTACAATTTAGCTGTTTTACATGGAACATTTGTTAACTTGGTACAATTTTGCTAAATACATTAATCATGAATGACTAAATATGGTAAAACTTGTTAAATAACAGACAAACTTATTAAATAACAGACGAACTTATTTACATATTTTGATCAATTACATATATCTATTTACAAGATTTACATTTAGCCCTAATCTCTTTATTTTAACCATTTCCCAGTCCACAATAGGACACTGGCCCCTAGTTCATGACTTTTTAATGTCTTCTGAATCTCTCATGAGATACCTTGTCAAAGGATTTCTGAAAATCCATATACAGCTATCAAAAAGACTGCAGTAAGTCCAAATTCCCACTGTATCTGCTGCGGACATTCCCAGCTTTCCCCTGCAGATACTGCGGAAGTATTGAACTCATCACAGACACCTGTGATTCCTGCATCAGCAGGTAGCGCAAGATATCCCATGGTGCTTGCCATGCAGGTATTGTGGGACTGTGTGGTAAGGGCAAGGGGAGGACAGAGCTAGTAATAGGATGCTAGGGGACAGCACCATGGGATCATAGCCATTTTGTGTAGCTGCGATGCTTGGGAGTGGGAAGAGTAGGAAGGATCACTAGGCAACCAAGGAATTAAGGTATAGGCTGGGGATGCCACTGATAGGCTGACTGGTTAGCCATGTCTATCAATGTGGAAAGGGGGTAGGGAGGGGGTGCTAGTAGCCCGACTAGCCAGGATTGTTAATTGGAGATCAGGGGGAGGGGGAGGAGGGAGGTTCTCTAACTAGGCTTTCACCTTTGTTAGGAGGTACACCCCAGACAGTTCTTGAAGGGGATTAGAAACTGTCCGGGCGATGGATTTGTACTTTAAGGGCCTATTCACCTCACCTTGTTCCCCCCTATTCTCTCTCCTCTCCCCCTCCTTTCAAGACTCCTGCTTTAGGTTTTCTATACCTTTCCTATCTTGAAGTTGGCGTTCCTTTCCTCCCTGGTTTTTATTATTTTATTGTAAACTT
Organism: Ichthyophis bannanicus; assembly: GCA_033557465.1. Taxonomy (NCBI): domain Eukaryota; kingdom Metazoa; phylum Chordata; class Amphibia; order Gymnophiona; family Ichthyophiidae; genus Ichthyophis; species Ichthyophis bannanicus. The sequence continues at coordinate 438,613,249 of CM066035.1, forward strand.
CAATGCTTGTCCTCAGAAATTGCATTATATCAAATAAAGACAAATATAAATAATAAACAAACATAAACATTAAGCTTGTTGGTGCCACTGATCTGTACATCAACGGCACGACAACGTTCATAGGTTTCGGGGGCCCAATCGGTGCAGCAGGGTGGTTATCATGACTGCAAAGAGGCCCACATAAGAGTTGGTTGTAGTTTATGCCCCCTCTTGAGGTGGCATTATCTGCAGTCATATTGGGCCATTTTTTGGTAACCATCACACAAAATAATTTTGCATGGTGGCTGTCAGAAATAGGAATGCCTACTCCCCTCCCTGATACCCCACACAAAATGTAGCTACCACAGAAAAGTGCATGCAATATTTGCATTTCTCCCATGTTAGCTCTTATCGCTGGGTGATAAATTTGGGTTAACCCCATGGTAGCAGCTAAAGCCCCAAGTACCTGGCAGGTTCCCAAAAAGGTACACATGTTCCACAATGCTTGTCCTGAGGTAAACAGTGTATTTGCCAGGTTCTCTTTAATAATGGTATATGGACCTTTCCTTCAGGAACTTGTCCAAACCTTTTTTAAACTCAGCTACACTAACAGCTTTTACTACATCCTCTAGTAACAAATTCCAGAGTTTGATCATGCGTTGAGTGAAAAGTATTTTGAATCTTTCATCTCTGTTTGATATCTTAAGGGCATCTGGGTTACTTTTATCTTTATCGGAACCTCTCTGTCAGGATGCCCTAACTTCCCTCTTTTGCTAGTATCCTTCAAGGATACATCCTTCTGAACCATGTGCTCTTGAGCAACTGTAGGCTTCCCCTGCTATTCCCTTCCCCTTTTCACATGGAATTTCTACCCATACTGATTCGAAAGTACATTTTGGGACCCTTTTACTAAAGTCTGGTAACCAGCTAATGTTTTAACATGCAGCAACTGTTAGCTAGGAATGCTAATGTGGGCATATGCCAGCAATGATGTAGTAAATTGCATGGTAATCGTCCATCGGGTGATGGGGTAGAGAATGGGGGGGGGGGGGTAATAGGCATAGAGAGCACATTGCTGCTTGCTTGAGGGCAATTGCTGCACCCTCATTGTCAATGAGGCAATTAGCATGAGAGCACCTAGCATTTCTATGTGGGTCCTTAGGTGTACCTGCATTAATTGTAATGCATGTTAAGGTATCCTGTGCTGCATTAACTGCCAGCAACATACTGATCATGACCCCAACAGCTAAAGCAGAGGTTTTGCACTTAATGTGCATTTGTTTTTCATGTTAAGTGCAGAATCTTAATGGGCTTTAGAAAAGGGTCCCTAGGTTTGTTGCACCATGATAAGTAGATATTTCAGATCTTCTTCACTTCCAGCCAGTAATGTGGTATCTTTAGTATAGCAGAGTTTGTTGAGTCTTCCACTAGTCTTTTCACCTAGATTGTCTTCTTACAGTCCTGCTTCTCTAATGATTTGTTCTGCATATAAATTAAACTGATAAGGATGCAGCCATGTCATATACCTTTGCTGATTTTAAGCTATTCTCTTTCTCCTTTATCAATGTAAAGATAGCTTCCATGCACAATCAGGTGTTCTTGTATACCCATGCTTCTTAAAGTTGCCTAGAGTTTCATGATTTACACAATCAAAGGCCTTGCTGTAGTCAGTACAAACATATATAGATAGTCTTTTGGCTTTTCAAGGATCCCTATTATATCTACTTTGATCTATTTTGTTCCTTGCCTTTTCTTTGTCTTTATTGAGACATTTGATATACCGCCCAGGCGATTGCATCAGAGCAGTGTACAATCCAAAAATAAAAAGGCTGAAGAAAAGGACAAAGGGTTAAAAAGGAACACCATTAATTGGATAGGAAAGCAGCAGAACAGACGGAAGAAAAAAACAAAAGGAAAGAAGATCAGTGACACACAGAAGGGGGAAAAATGGGAGTGGAATACTTGACAGGGGGGACTCAGGGGTTGGTGGGGTTGCACCTTGGCAGTTCTCGTTCCAAGTACGGTTATAGTCTTCATTATATGATCTTGAGAATAATCTTGCTAACATATGGAATCAGAGCAATTGTGCAATAATTTCCATAGTCAGTTGGATCACCTTTCTTCAGTATTGGTATGAACATAGACCTTTTCCGGACAGTTGGCCATGATGTTGTCATTCAACTTTCCTGGTAGAGCTCCATAAGTATTGTAAAGCTGCATCTCATTGCCATAATACTGAAATGGGGATGCCATCAATGCCAGTACTTTTTTTCTTTGATAATGCTTTCAAAGTTGTTGTGACTTTCTTTTATCACCAAAGGTTCCTGATCAAAAGGTGCAGGTTGAAACTGCGGTCGATCCGCTTGGTCTTTATGGTATAGTGACTAGATGTATTCTTTTCACCTTTTCCTGATCATGTCAGCATCAGTCAATAGGGATCCTCGAGCATCCTTTAGCATTCTAGTTTGAGGCTGGAATTTTCTCTTTTAACTCGTAGCTTTAGGAAAACCAATCTTGTTCTCCCTCTAATAGTTTCTGATTCTATTTCCTTGCATATCTCACTATAGTAGTACTTTTTTATCTCATCTTGTTGCCTGTTGGAAATTTATATTCAGTTCTATGATTACTTCTCTTTTTCCGCTAACTTTAGCTTACCTGTGTTTGAGAAAAGTTTCAGAATTTATATGGTCGTCCATCTGTTTTTGCTTGTTCACCAGTTTCAGAGACTTTTCACTTTCTTACCCAAATACTTTCAATTGAATGAGCCAAACATGATCAATTGTATCAAAATACTCTTCAAAACTAATTGTAACCACAGGGCATTATACCCCTGGTCAACATATAGGGGTATGTTTACTTAAGGGAGTAAGTGTGCCATTAACCCCAGTTATCGGCACTCTTACACCCTTAAAGCAACTAAAAACTACAATAATGGGCGTTAAAGGCTCCTGCAGTGTTAAGGGTGCAGTAGGCAGAGAGTGGGCATTAAAGGGGTGGAGAGTGGGCGTTAACAGTCTGTGCTCCCTTAATGCCTGTTGTGCAACATCTGTAAAAGCCCTTTAATTCTGGGAACCCTAACACCAAGTAAAACCTTGTGGAAAGGGTGTATTTTGTGGGGAGAGAGTTGTCTGCAATGTGATCCACACATAGGGGATCCCCAGACAGTGATAGTAGTGCTCCATTAGCAGCAACAGCATACTGCCCAAGTATGAAAGGGCACTATATTGATGGTGCAAATGGGGCAAAGTGGGTCATGCAGTGGGGGTTGCTGGTGCACAAGGCAGACCAAGCAGTTGCCCAGGTGGCAGATCAGTGATGTCTGTCCTGATCCCACAGTGACAGTGGCGACACACAGACATGCCACTGCTGTGGAAATGTGATGTTCCACATGGGTCGGTGCAAGAGTTCCTGTCACCCTAAGCAAAAATCACACCAAGCTCCCACCCCACTCCCGCTGAAGCCAGCTCAGGAGGAAGAGACCGAAAGCACCAGCAGCTGTAGCTCCACAGGGAGCTGCATAATGCAGGCACCTGGGGAAATACCACAGCTGCAGCTGTACGCCTCACTCTGAGATATATTGGTGGCAGGCGGGGATGGGGTCTCAGCAGTGGCGGCTGGTTGGGGGTGGTCTGTATGCCCGTTAATGTGGGCCTTGACCCCCTCCATCTGGACCTGGCATCTTTGGTGTCCACGTAAGCCACATGGTGAACATGCTGGGACTGCGCACCACCCCCATTGACAGCATGCTGTCATATCAGCATGATATAAGAGTACTGGCAGTGGGTGCAGCGGCCCCCAGTTGCAGCAGCAGACAGCCATGTCCTGGCCCTGTGTGTCCTGCAGATTGCAACATTTGCCAAGGTCTGCCTGATAGAGAACATTTCCATGCCAGGGACAGCAGAGCAGATGCTGATCCCACCCCACCAATGCCGGAGCATTCCATGTGCCCACATCCCTGGTGGAGGGGGGCATGAGCGGCAAGGTGTGCACAGCTGTATGGATGCAATGTCTGTGAGGCCACCTGCAGCACTGAACCATTGGGTGGACCACAATGGGAGGGAGGAATGGAGCGAGCAACAGATCGCCCATGCCACTGGTCTAGGAACTGTGTGGATCACTAGGCCAATGGATCACACATAGGCAGACCCCTACACAGGCCCACAGTCACCTGTCAATGACCACAGCTCCACACAGGGTGTGTTGAACCCATATGGCAGCTATGTGACTCAACATACAAAGCCAATGTGTCTATGGGTAGATGGTCAGAGGTCCAAGACGCAGGTGTGGGTCATGTATTGTATGTCCCGGTGGGCAAACTTTATCCTACAGTTTAGGTACAGCACCAGCATGTGCAACCCCAAATGAAGTGGCCAGCAAGGGTACAGGCACTCATCAGGCAAACAGACAGACTCCACAATCCACAGCTGCCTGAAAAATCAGCCTGATAGTAATAGCACACTGAGCTACACCATGGCCTACACTGGGACTCTTTTCCTCATTTTACCTCTTCACACATACTTCTGCTGTTCTTGATCTACATGTCAACACCCCTACTCTGTCCTCCTATCGCTGCACACATCCTGCCACTTACAACTCCACTGGGGGACACGTCTTCCCCATCTTATGCCACACACTGACGTTGTGCCGTTTTACATTGGCACCCTCCTGTGCATTGGTACAGCTGCCTTCCACATGCTCATCCAATGTATTGGCTGCCATGTCGGGTGCCCATGAATATGGCAGGTCAGCTCCCACCTGTACTTCCATCCTTCAGATTGACTTTCCTTGGCACTCCTTTATCCAGCATTAGGGTTACAGTCATTTTCAGACATTAAAGTGCATGCTTGACACCTTAACGCCTGATGGCCTGTTAATGCACATTAAATAGCCCATAGTGCCCTTAATGCAGTAATGCTTCCTACAAACCCAGAGCGCTTTTCGCATGTAAAACCCTTTATCGCTGCCATTAGTGCCCTCTAATGCATGCTACCTTAATGCCCTTTAGTAAACATACTTCATACTATGATACTATACATAACTCATAATATTGATGAAAATCTGAATACTATTTATTGTGTACCTGGATATTTTAAAGGTATGCCTCGATTTAACTAACACCATCTTTTACAGGAGTTTAGTCAAGAATGGCAGATTGGAGATTAGTATGTAAAAGGAAACTACTTACCATTCCATTTTTTAGGATAGAGATATTTAAAGATATTTACAAGTTGAGGGACCACACCCTCTATTGCCATTTCTTATGTGATACAGTAAGTATGGGAACAAGTTTAGTTGCCAGATGTTTGATAATCCTAGCTGAGTTGCAATCCTGGCAGCTCTAGGGGAGCTATAGAGCCAGCATAACTTTACATACTTCTAGGAATACAATAGAGCAAAGGGTGTACCAGAAATAATTGTCTTCAGTTTCCCTTCCCTGTTCTAGGGCCCATATTAGTTTTTGAGTTGACCTCTATATTTTGCCTATCCTGTAGCCTTTCACCTAGCACATTAGCATGCATGGCACTATCCTCAAGGGACTGAAAAATTTCTCAGATCTTACCTTCAAGGGAATTGATTCTGATTGGATTACTCTAAATGACCCAAAGCCTCTGTCATTTCCCTGCAAACTAGCCCACCAATCTACACAGCTTCTGAGGCGTATTGCTAGCCTCCACAACCTTTCTATTCATGTAGAACCTATAATGTTCCCCATATATCACTCTATCATCACATTTTTTACTTTTCCTCTAGTCTCTTATAGTGCTGAGACTGGGAAAACCCAACATAAAAGTATGATTGTGAGGTAAGAGTATTCTTTATGACTTTAATAATGGTAAATATTTTATTTATTTATTTATTTTATTTATTTAAAGTCTCTTATATACCGCGCTATTTATCATCAGCGCGGTTTACATAGAACAGAACAATCTCAGTACATTTGAAATACGTATGAGTTACAGATAACAGGGCAGAAAACTTGGTCAAGGGTAACTATCTACAATACAATAATGATTGACTGTTTGTATAAAACAACTAACAGAGCAGAGAATATAGTGTACAGCTGTAATTAAATCCAAAATTTCTTAATTCTAGGGTGTAGTGTTTATGCTTCTGGCTATTAGACTGTCTTTTGATATATTAGATAGCATTACGGTGGCTGGAAGTATTCAGTGAAGAGGTAGTGCTTGATAGCTTTTCTGAACTGCTTCATGTCACGTATTGCTCTAATTTCTGGCTGAAGTTTATTCCAACCTCTAGGCGCATAGAATTTGAATGCTCTGTTGATCGATGATTGGGACCAATTTGTGGAATCACTCGGAATGATTAGGGTGTTTTCGGCAAATGGTCTCCTAGATCTTGTATTGGGCATTAGACTGATGAGATCTGAAGTCGTTGCTGGTGATAATTTGTTGAAGGCCTTGAATGTAATGAGGAGAGCTTTATAGCTAATTCTACATTCTATAGGGAGCCAGTGAAGGTTTCTAAGGATTGGTGTAATATGGTCTCTCTTTGATGCTCCAACTAGGATGCGAGCCGCAGCATTCATTGCTAGTTGCAGGGGGTTTATAGTGTTCTTTGGAAGACCATGTAATACAATATTCGCATAGTCAAAGTGAGGGGTGAGTATTGCTTGGAATATTGAGCGGAAATCATTGTATTCTAGCATGGGTCTTAGGTGGCGTAATGTTTTTATCTTGAAGTAAATCTTTTTTACTGTATTTTTTATGTGGGAGGTAAAATCCAGTCGTTGATCAAGGATCACACCTAGGTAACGAATTGAATTCTTGATTGGGAGCTCAGCGTCCCGTACCTTAAGATATGCAGGGGGGAGAAGAGCTTGTTTCTAGTGACCAATAAAACTTCCGTCTTTTTGAAATTGATTCGCATGTTTTGATCTAAGAGCCAATCCGCTATTGCATTGAAACAGTTGGTCAGGTTAGTGTAATTTGGACTTGTTATATCAAACGGGGTGTAGATAAGCACGTCGTCTGCGTAAATAAGGCAGGAGATATTAAAGGATTTGGTGATTTGGCAAATCGGCTGCATATATATGTTGAAGAGGAGTGCCGATAAGGAGGAGCCTTGTGGAACCCCTTGCATTTGGAGGAATGGTTCGGATGTTCTGGAGTCAATGCGAACATGTTGCCAACGATCTTCAAGGTATGTTTTGCACCAGTTCCATGCTAGGCCTTGTATACCCTTTTCGTAGAGTCGTGCTAGTAGTATGTTATGGTCTACTGAGTCAAACGCCGCGGATATGTCAAGGAAGATCATGGCGACGCCAGACCTTATGTTGTTGATCCCACAGATGAGCGTGTTGATTAAGGAGGTCATGAGAGTCTCGACTCCATGCATTTCCCTAAATCCATGTTGGCACGGATCAAGAGGGGAGGATGTATCAATATATTGCTGAATTTGGCGTTGAGTCTCTTTCTCCAGTATTTTGGCAAGCAGCGGGATGCTGGAGATTGGACGGTATGATTCTTCCTTCTTCGGGTCGATCTGGTTGTTCTTTAATAGGGGACGTATTGAGGTCTGTTTGAGTGCAGCTGGGAAAGTTCCAGAGGAATAGGAGAGGTTTGCAATTTTCGCTATGCATGGACTGAGCTCTGTGCGCATTGATTTGATCCAGTGTGCTGGGCATGGGTCATTGGCTGCAGTAGTTGTGTTCAAAGTAGCAATTAGTTCTTTAATGGATTTAGATGATGGAGGTGAGATACTCAGGAGTGGTTCTTGAGAGTGCGTGGATTGAGGGGACGCTTGTGATGAATTCAAATTTGTTCTTGTTAATTTGGATTGGATGTAATTTGCATACTGTTGAGGATGGATATGTTCTTGCTGTTGCGGTGCAGGTTCTTTAGATAGTGTTTTCACTAAATTGAATAGCTCACGAGGTTTGTTTAGTGAACGACTAAGTAGTTTTGCATGATGTTCTTTTCTTTTGGACCACATTAGTTCACGGTGATTTTTGAGGTGCGCCATGTATTCATCATGGATGGTGATTTCATGAGAGCGTCTCCACTTTCTTTCTAATCTTCTCAGTTGGAGCAGTGAAGTTCGGATATCTGGAGAGAACCAGGGGGCATTATGCCTTATGCTAGGATCCTTGTTAGGGGCGATCTCGTTGTGCATAGTAGGTAGTTGTGAATATTGTAGGAGTGTCTCATTCCAGTTGTCAACCATTTATTTATGTTGGTTGTTGAGATTGACAGTTTAGGTAATACTTGTGTGTTGAACACTTCGATATCCAGTGATTTAAAGCGGCTATGGTGCGGTGGATGCACATTTTTTGGTAGATTTGGCGGATTCGAATTTGTAGGTATCTGGAAGGTTATCAGACTATGATCTGACCAAGGAACCGGGTTGATGGTGAGGTCCAGCTGACTATTGTTGCCTGTTAGTGTAGGAGGAACAAAGATGAGGTCAAGGATGTTACCACGTTGGTGTGTCTGGAAGTCAACAATTTGCTTATAGTCAGGGTTTTCCATGGCGTCAAGCAAGGCGTTGGCTGTGGCAGGTGGCAAAGAGGCGAGATTAAAATCGCCTAGCAGCCAGTTGGGCTTATTAGGGTTATCAGGGTTACATGCAAGGCTAATTACATCTGAGATATCCTCTGATCGTGCATTCGGAGAAGCATAGATAAGATTAATTGAGTTTTCTTATTTGATATGGTTAATGTGTCAAGAAAATGAGTGCTCCTAGCAAAACTTACTCGGTATTGTAAGGAGGATTTAGCGAGGATGAAAACTCCACCGCCTCTTCTGTTCTCTCTGTTGCATGAATAGATGGAGAAGTTCGGGGGAGTCATTTGATTTACTATCACTGAGTCTGAATCTGATAACCAAGTCTCGGTGACCATTAATATATCTAAGTTTTGAGTAGATATTAAATCTGTTATGATAGGCCATTTGTTGCGAACAGAGCGTGCATTAATAAGAGCACACCTCAGGTAACAACTAGGTTCAGATTTATTGATTGTTGTGGTGGGAGCTAGGTCTAAGGTTATGTAGAGTAGGTGAGACTGCCTTTTATGATGAACATACGGCGAATGTTGGTGATGGTTGCAGTGGTTTTTTCTGCTTGCTCCATACAGTATAGGTATGGGGTTGAAGTCACGTAAAAGTGCTTCAGATATTTGGATGAGAATGGTGATGAGGATGGTGTATAGGAGGGTACGAGATATGTTGGATATGCACATGCCGGGCATGGTAGTAAAATTGATTCAACTAAGGATTCTGTCGAATGGGTTATTGTGGTGAAAAGTGGGCACCCAATGAAGATGCTTGTATAGGAAATAGCTTGATGTTACTTGCTTTTCTTTCCTATGAAGACTGACAACTTTGACCTCTTTATGAGTGAGTGAGTGTCTATGCGGATAATCAGCTGTTTAATATGGCTAATAAATATGGCTTCAGATACGTGTGGCTTGTTTCATTCCAAACTCAGACTCCTTCCTCCACTGGCAAATCAGTGATCTGATGTTCCAACTTTTTGTATTTTATACTCATATCAAGGCCTTCCTGTATACAAGATCACAATATTGAAGATCACAATGTTTTTGTATCCAAATACTTAGCACAGACATTTTAAAATGGAGGAAATAATGAACTAAGATACTGTTACACTTCCTCCCAATCCAATATAGGGAGGAGTAGCCTAGTGGTTGGGGCAAGGTACTTCAGGCCGGAAGGTCGGGGGTTCAAATCCCACTAGAGGACAGCAACCTTGGCCGGAAGGACTGGGGTTTCTAGTCCCACAGATGCTCCTTGTGGTCTTGGGCAAGCCACTTAACCCTCCATTGCCCATGTTCCCTGTAAGTATTAGTGTATGTGTCTCATATCCCTGTGTGTTAAATGTATCCCCCAATTGTGTTGTGACCGCTTTGATTGAAGAATAAGGTGGTATACAAAACTGTCTAAATAAATAAATAAATAAAATACCTTACCAATGAGTGAAGAAGGAAGATCAAATCAAGCATGTCTCCTGATTCATACTTGAGGGCATTCATTAGTTGCCCTTGTCTCATTTCAACCATGGAATCCAAGAAACTTCAGCTAGCTACTGGAAAGCACTTACAGTATTTAGATGAACATTAAAATCTACCAGCACGAGACGCTTTGCGCTGAAGCTCCCGAGGGGCCTACTTAGAATCCTGACTTAACATCTGCATAAACTTAATATTTTATACCGAACTTACCGGGGTGCCTTGGGGGGAATGGCGACCCACAAACCAGTGCGCTTGGACTTCGGGTCTCCCTCTTCTTCACATGGAAAACGCTCCAAAACAGAGTTGTCTTCCCCACTTAAGATGGTTCCACCTCGGGTAAGCCCTGAACTGCAACAGGAGATCTTGGAGGAGATCTGTGGTGTGAAGGAACTGGTACAGTCCAACGGAGAGGCGCTCCGAGCCATGCGAGAAGATTTCGGTATGCTTCAGGACCGGCTTGAAGGTCTTTCACTACGGCTGGACAACATGGCGGGGGTCCTCGATTCGCACGCGGTGCGTTTGGTGAACCTGGACAAGGCTGAGCGTCACATACAGAATCTTCAAAAAGAGTTAGATGATTGCAATAATCGTGCTCGTCGCAACAATGTCAGGCTCATAGGAGTTCCAGAAGGGGCGGAAGCAGGAGATATCAGAGAATTTCTGGTCAAAACTCTCCCTTCCTTGCTGAAGATTACCTTTTGCAGAGATCTGGAAATTGACCGAGCATATCGTGCTCCTACCAACATCGCATTCAATCGGACGACCCCCGGCCTATTATATTCCGTTTACTGAGGTATCAGCAAGTTGAGCAAATTCTCAAAGCCGCCCGGGTGATGCCACATCTGCAGTTTGACGATCATAAAGTCTCCTTCTTCCCCGACTTGGCAAAGCCCACAGCTGACCGGCGGAAGGGACTCCTTGCTTTTCGTCCTAGACTTCAACAGCTACAGGCTCGCTTTGGCCTCTTATATCCAGCGAAGCTCAGAGTGACTCTTCATAACCAAACTAGAACCTTCGAAGATCCTGCTCTGCTAGCAACATTTTTAGATTCCAAAGAGGCAGACCAGATGCGCTAAGTCAACAATTCGGATGGACTCCGCTGGCACTGCCCGCCATTTTGAATGGCCCGGCGCGGTGATTATTGCCTGGAATAGAGACTGCCTGGACCTTCCTTTCTTTTATATCTACCTTTCTTGGTCTCCTTTTCCTCCATGATGTGCACCTCGGTTGGATTCGGTGCACGCACAGCTATACCGGTTATATGTTTCAACTTATAGGCCTTCTCTGGGGTTTCACCCCGCAGACATCAGGTCGCCTGTAATTTCTGGGGTTTTGCTTCTTCTCTAAGGCACTTCGGTGCTTCTACTGTTATATAGGGCGCTTCATGATTTTCATTGGCTTATTTTCTATCATATCGTGTGTACAGTCATTTATAGTTGATATGAGGGACATTGCGCAACTCGGTGCGCCATCATGTTTCCTTTCTCAGAATGTTTGACTTTGTTGTATGGCTTTATGTATGCTCTTAGTATTGAACGTAAGAGGCATCAATAGTCCAATCAATAGAATGACCATCCTTAGTTATTTTAATCATGATCATACTGATTTAGTGTTTCTTCAGGAAATCCATTTCACTTCTGTCGAACCACTGAAACTTGCTGCCAAACCTTATATGGTGGCTGCCTATTCTCCCGCCGTTTCTGAGCGTGGTGAGGTAGCCATCTTAGTTGAGAAATTTTGCCAGTCACTGTAATGGATACTAGCTCTGATGGGGAGGGTAGCTGGGCCTGTGTTATATTTAAGGTTAGAGATTGTGCATTAGCGTGTATTGGTATTTAGCTCTGAATGTGGATGACCCTGTTATTGTTATTCGGCGGTGCCTTCTACCAAGTATTTGTTCCTTTGATAGATAGCCTGCCGCCTAGAACGAGTGGTCCGCCCAAGAGTCTCCACACCCTGCCAGCCCTGATGAAAGATTTTGCGTGAATTGATATTTGGAAGTTGCTTCACCCCTCAGACTTAGAGCTCACCTTTTCTCAGCCCCCCCCATCACTCACATTCTAGATCAGATTTTTCCTATCTCCTCAGTACTGCTATCTCATGTAGACAAATACTCCTGATAGGTTAGCCAATTGGCATGCCATCCAGTGCGCTTGATGCGGGACATGCTATATGGCCTTTGGTCTACTACACTCCTGTTATGTATGATTGTCCCGCATTACAGTATTACTGGAGTCGGGTCTGAGGTCGTTTTCATTCTATTTTATATATTTCGGATTCCCTCTTTAGGAAGTCTGTGGGGCTCCGCTTAGCTGCGGGGATCCCCTCTCTTCCTACATTGGCTTACTTCTTTAGTCTTTCTGCTGGGTATTGCTGTCTCCTATTTCCTCAATCACGAAATATGGGAAACATATCTGTCTTTATTGTAAATGTGCGCAAATACCTAGTATGTCTGCCTCTTCCGGTCAAACTATTCACTATTGGTCTAGCTAGAAGACGCTCAACGATTATGTTCAAAATTTCGATGCTCTCAGTTGACTGTTTGATTCTGTATTAATCTTTGTCACATGCTCATCCGGTATCATAGATTCTCCTTCTGTTTGTTTGATGTACAATAATTGTTGTATGTAAGCGCTCATATGATGATTCTAATCAGCTTAGAGAAGAAGCATTGGGGTGGGGGGTAATTGGGGTTGCTTTCTTTATTGTATGTGTGTATTTGTTTCTTTTGATGTGTTGTTACTTTGTTTGTTGTAAAATGAAAATAAACGTTTAAAAAAAAAAAAAAAAAAATCTACCAGCACAATAAAATCATGGTAGCTGGCAATTAAGCCGAACAATTCCTAAAGCTTGTTAAAGCCTGCCCATCACTTTTGAGTCATCTAGATAGTAGTAGAACAAGTGAGCAAATTTATGTCATGCACTCTTACTAAGAAACACTCAATCGACTTTGTGAGGTGGTCTTGGCAACTTTTTAATTCTTTCTGCTTTCTTTGAATGCAACAGAGGTTTCCATCTATTGCTATTACTGTTACTCTTAATGAACACAGCTACTAATCCAGCCATCATTGGATGATGGTTTTCTTATTCCTGCAACCATCTGTGTGCCCCCCCCCATTCCCCCTCCCTGGAAGCATCCTGGTCTTGTGCACTCAACAGTCTTGTTTATTCAATGTCTCTTTGCCTTCCAAGCCTCCCACAGTTCTAATTTATCAAATCAAGATTAGGTTTCTTAAAGTTAGTTCCTTAAAAATGAAAACATCACTAGTTCAAGATCTTGTAAGAGAGCATCAGTATTCTATATTTGTATCTGTGAAACCTGGCTCAAACCAGGAGGCGAGACTTACAGGACCCAAGTTTCTTTCCTGCCAGTTACTTGCTTAAACACTGCTTATCCAGATTAGGACAAGGTATCACTCTATTTTATAACAAAACATTGTCACTGTTGTTGTTAAGTGCTGTCGAGTCTGTGTTGACTCATGGCGACCCTCTAGATAGTTGTCCTAAACTGCATTCAGTTTTCAGTCAGGCGGCTCATTGTTGACAGAGTGACACCAATAGCTGCTGTTATTGCATCGATCCATCTCATTGCTGGCCTTCCTCTTTTGCGTTAACCTTCTACCTTGGCAAGCATGATGTCTTTCTCTAATGATCTTTCTCTTCGCATGATGTGTCCAAAGTATTATGAAAGTCAAAGTCTTGTCATCTGAGCTTCTAAAGAAAGCTTAGGTTTGATCTCCTCTAGCACTGACTGGTTTGTTCTTTGGGCAGTCCATGGTATACACAGTATTCACCGCCAGCACCATAATTCAAAGGCATCAATTTTCTTCCTGTCAATCTTTTTCCCTATCCATCTTTCAAATCCATATGAAGTTATTGAAAATATCATGGCTTGGACAAGTCAAATCTTTGTATGGTGAGAGACATCTTTACTCTTGAGAATCTTGTCTAGGTCCTTCATAGCCGTTCTGCCAAGAGTAAAGCGTCGTTGGATTTCTTGACTGCTTGTTACTTCTTTATTGACCCTGTCAGTAGCTAAGCTACTGATAGCTTAGCTCTCAGTATCACTGATGCACACAATCCCTCAACAATGAGCCGCCTGACTGAAGACCAAACACAGTTTAGGAAACTATCCAGAGGGTCGCCATGAGTCGACACCGACTTGACGGCTCTTAACAACAACAACAAAAGTTCAAGTTTCAGTAATGATTTCAATATCAACCTTAATATGAAGTATTATATCATGCACTTATTTTTTATAGAACAGACTGCAACAGGACAAGGGTTTTCTGACTGCACATTACCTGACCATGATATATGATTCAAATTCATCGGCTCATGATACCATTTAGTACAATAAATGGGGGTGAGTTGTGGCATAACAGCTAAATGCTGTAGCCATGGGAATAGAAAATACAGCCATAATGCACAAAAATTTGCACGAAGAAAGTAAAGTAAGGGGTATGTTTATTAAACGGCAGTAGTGGACTCCATGAGATATTGGAGCCGCGGCCCCATTGATTTTGAATTAATATTGCACAGAGTCTGCTACCATGGTTTAGTAAACATACCTCTAAGTTTAATTAAGGTGTTCCCATTCATGCGCATGAATGACTGTGAGAAAGGAAACAGAACAGGATGTGGCCTGCCCCTTTGGCACGATTACACCGGACTTTGGTGTCTGAAGAGAACTCTTCAAGTTCGCAATTTTTTTTATTGGATATAATTTCAAAAATAAAATAAAATAAAATGAAGGAATAAACCAACTTAATCTAATACAGTAATAATACAAAAGACTAGTAGTGCAAAGTACAGATTGCCCAGGGAGAGTACAATCAGAATACAAGGCCATCTGGACAGACAATGTGGCATACCTTAGAGCAGGGGTCACCAACCTGCGGCCCGCGAGGTCCCTCCGTGCGGCCCGCGAGACTCTACCCCGGTGCGGCCCGCCAAGGCAAACTCACCAACTCCTTCTTCTGCAGCCGCGGCTCCCTGCCTCTTAGGGAACCGCGGCTGTGCTTGTAAAATCATTGCGGAGCCCTTCCTGTCTTGACGGGCTCCGTGCAGCATTGTCCCGCCTCCAAAGGAAGTGGTCTTCCTTTAGAGGTGGGACAATGCTGCACGGAGCCCGTCAAGACAGGAAGGGCTCCGCGATGATTTTACAAGCACAGCCGCGGTTCCCTAAGAGGCAGGGAGCCGCGGCTGCAGAAGAAGGGAGGGAGCTGACATGGAAAAATAAAACTACAGGTATGAGCAGGTTTTTTTTTTCGCGGGGGGGGGGGGTGTGCGGCCCGCGAGTCTGCCGGTAGTCGGCTGTGCGGCCCGCGGCCCTCTGGAGGTTGGTGACCCCTGCCTTAGAGTAACCATGAGGTTGGACAAGAACCATCAGGTCCCAAATCTGAAAAGTCCCTCAATCAAATGTATCATATGTGAGCAGGAATTTTTCAAGGGGTTCCCATTTGTTCTATAATACTAGCAGTGAACTGTTCTTAATAGCCATTGATTTTTCATGTTTATTTAGAAAGCACACCGAATGCCAGTAAAAGTGAAATGTGACCAGTGAGGCATTCTTCAGTTAGTGAGGATCACCTGTGAACCAACTGCAACTAATAAATCAAGTAGTGGCCTACGAGAAGGTGAGAGGAATTCATTTAGACATAAGGCTCTAACGAGAATGTGCTCTAACACTAGAGGAGTAAAAATTTGAAAAAACCTCTGCAGTCTCTTCTTTATGGCCCACCAGAAAGGGAGAATAAGACTACAGTCATATATCATATGATGGAGAGTTATGGAGTTATGACATCCTTGTCACAGTGCCACACCTCTGCTCCTCTGAGAGGCCGGCTCTCCTTTTTTCCAGGCGTCCACAGGGCTCAATGCATCAAAAAGAACAAAGAGTGAATTAAGCTGGCTGATCATGTAGGGCAGTTGACCTTATCCCAGAAATGCCTCCACTCTGTAAGGCTAAACACTACACCAGTATTGCATTACCAAACTTACATTAAGCCAGTTCTAGGGGGATACTGGGACTCCCTCAGCCATTGATAAATAAGAGAAACAGAGTGTCATTTTTCCAAAGCCCAATCACTAAAGGTTTTCAACCCAGGTACATCAACCATGGAAGGTATATCATACTTGGAATGCTGATACAGTGTTTCAATTGTTGCCATCTAAAAGCTTGTATCCCCGGTAAGTGAAAACTGGCTTGAAGTTCAGAAAAAGTCAGGTATTTCTCAGTCCCATTACTTGATACTTATACCACATAGTAACATAGTAACATAGTATATGACGGCAGATAAAGTCCAGTATGATCCATCTACTCTGTCCAGCAAGGCGACTAGGTACACCTGCCACTCTGTACAGGTCACCCCTTCCCATGCCTTTGTTTTGGGGTGTACCCACCACTCCGTGTAGGTCACCCCTATTTGTTAGGATAAAAGAGATGGTTATGTTTGTTTTGATTTTATCCTGTTGCTATAAGGGGATCCAAAGTCTCTGTCCTATGCCATTTTGAATTCTGTAACTGTATTGCCCCCACCACTTCCATCAGGAGGGAATTCCAAGCATCCACCACCCTTTCAGTGAAAAAGTATTTCTTGACATTGCCTTTCAGTTTACCCCCTTGCAGCTTCATGACTGCCAAGATTGCCAAAGACCATCTGTCAACCAATGTGTATAAGGGGATTTCGCCATATGAGCGATCCCAGGGGCAGTCTAACCCCTTATCCGGCTCCTTGAGAGTCCGGTATGTACAGTAGTTCTCAAGGGAGCCAATGGGTAGATATCATCCCCCATCAGCATTCTGACCACCTTTCATAGAAAGGGGTCATCAAGGCTCGCGCCAAGCCATGAAGGCTGTTGCTGGGAATCAACTTCTGACTCAAAACAGAGCAGACCAAATCAGGCTAAATGGGCCAAGTGGCAAAGGTAAAAATCAGGAAGCCCAACACCCCCCACTTCCTTAGCCATGAATAGGACCCTATGGGCAATTTGAGGTTTAATGTCATGCCATAAAATATCTAAGAATACACAGCTTGATCCATTTAGCATTAATTTGAAGGGCTATGACCATAAGAATAGCTTCAAGTCTATCCCAAGAAATGGCAAATGGTGACCAGTGCCCAGTGGCATTTTCAATGAGGGACACAATCTTTTTCATGAGGAGTATTTCATAAATACGAGATATCCATTTAACACCTCATTCAGCCACATCGGTCTGAGTAGTAGAGGCATTGAGGCATGACTTCTGACTTTTCTCTGTTAATATTGTAACCTGAGAGTTTGGCATACTTATCTATGGTAGCAAATAATGCCGGGATAGATGAGGAAGGACTCTGGAGAAAGACTATTACATCATCATCATACACTGCCAGTTTTCAAGTAAAGGCATTGTGCATAAAACCAGAATGTGAGGATTCTGACATAGCGATCAATAGGGGTTTCATAGCAATATTAAATAACAAAGGCGATAAGGGGCAGCCCTCTCCTGTGCTCCTTGTGACTGGAAAGAGTACGGAGAGTGTACCATTGACCACTATATGGGAAGATGGGGAGGAGTATAAGACTTCTATCCACTGGTGGAAACCATTACCACAACCAATCCAATCAAGAACCTGGAATAAGTAAGCCCATTCGATGTGGTGAAAGGCTTTCTCAGTGTCCAGGGAGAGGGCCACCAAGGGATCCACCCTCCCCTAGACACCACCAAGAATGACGAGTAAAGGCGACCATTGTCCCCAGTATACCGATTGCCATAAATCCCGTTTGGTCATGGTGGATTAAATTTACCTAGTACTTTCTGCAAATGAAGGGCCAATGTTTTTGCTAGAATTTTATTATCCATGTTGATCAGGGATATGGGCCTATAATTTTATACTGCGGTGGGGTTATCTCTACCTGGTTTGGGTACTACAATGATCTGCACTTCCGTGAATGCGGAGGTACTACCCTGCCCAGTAAATAGGTACCGATAGTGCTGACACAGATGAGGACACAGGAGGAACTGTAATAATAGAACTCATCAGGGCCAGGGGACTTGAAGAGAGACAAGGTAGAGATGGTCATTACCAATTCTTGTTCCATAACTGGACTGCTTAATGTGGTACTGGTTTGGGGGGAAGCCGTGGCCCTAGAAGAGAATGCAGAAAATTAAAACATTCCTCACTACTTAGTTGGACCTTAAATGAATAAAGATTGGAGTAGAATTGAACAAATGCATCTGTAATATCCGAATCGTTACTACTAGGGCCCTTTCCCAATCTATTAAGGAAGGCAACATGTTGACATGCCACCACTTCTTTAGGTAATGTGCAAGCAACCATACAGCTCTATTACCCACAGCATGATAGAGAGCATTGAGCATAAATAAATCCTGACAGGTGAGTTCACTACACAAGCTATTATATTGATATTTCAGCTTATATAAATGGGCTAACAAAGCTGCATTTCCTCCTCGAATATGCTGACATTCCACCTCCGAGATTTCAGTCTCTAGAGCAAACAACTGGGAAGCTGCTTCCCTCTTTTTCCAAGCTGAATAACTTATTATCTTGCTCCTGAGCAATGCTTTAAAAACTTCCCACATTATTGGGAAGGAGATTTCCCCCATTGCATTCTGGAGTAAAAACTCAGAGGTGAACTCTTTAATTCAATTGAAGAATGATGAATCGGCAATTATCCGGTTGTTCAGTCTCCAGGACACAGATGTCTTCTTTTGTGCTGCTGGCCCTTCTTTTGCCAGTGTGTGGCCCCTGGCACCTGGCAGCCTGCAGGGGCCCCGGATGGACCGGATCCCACATGATGAGCCCAGCTGCCCATGTCATGGACTCCTCACTAAAGTCACTCGTGACATCATTTCATTACAAATCATTGAAATCAACTTTAATCAATTATTGACAAACTGACCGACAAAGCCAACAATCATATGTCCACATCACAATTCACAAACAGCTGTCAGCCTGTCAAACACTTAACAATCAAATTGGAAATTTACAGTTTCAAGCATTCTAACTTTGCAATGCACATTCCAAGTGCTGACTGCTGACAGTTAGCTAAGTATCAACATGTCGAAGTTCGAACATGTGTTAATGCAAAGTCACGGATAATGCACTGAGTCAACTTCTCTTAGAAGGTCCTGCTCGATACTCAACAAGCTAAGCATGTTCAGACACTCATGCGACATCGTTGATCTGAGATGATTCTTAATCAGCTTCAGCTTGCTGAATGACCGCTCACCTGAGCAGTTCGTCACCATGAGGCAGAGGAAAATGCGCAGTGCAATCTCTGTGTTCGCAAACATACTATGGAGGCCATTATCAACGATGAAGCGATGCAACTGAATTTCGATTTTTCTGCAGATTGTAGCATTATCTGGATCATCATTCTCATCTTCCTCCAGGTCGTCCGACTCCGACGCCTGCAATGCGTCCTTGCCCAATTTTGTTTGCAGAGCTGCCTTAAATTGTAGTAACTCTTGAGCCAGTTCAGGCTACAGATCGGAGGCATAGCGATTAACTAATTTGCTTGCACCTTCTTGAATTTCTACATCAGAAAATGATGAAATTTTACACAAGAAAGCAAATCGGTCGGCCAATTCAGCAAATGCTTCCTTGCGCTTCAACTGTTGATGATAACGATGAATGTGTCAGTACGGAATTTATCACGTGGTTGCAACTGAATCTCAGTATCCATGCTGGATTAATTGTATCTGCAATTTCGTCTGCGTACTCGCTTGTTGAGATCAGCCCGATAGATTACACAGCGTGACAGGTCTTTGCCATGAGCTTCAAAGTGGTCGAACTGTTCACGAAGGCTTTGGACGTATATCTGCAGTGAGTCATAAATCACAGCAACTGAATTCAAGTTTTGATCAGCTGACTGCAACAACACGCTGTTCACTTGGAATCTTGCGAGAACCTTCTGCCAGAAAGCAGCCATTATGCCCGTCTCAAGGCACTGCATTCGATCGTGCAATCCTCTGGCTTTTTGACATGTCTCTGCCTTGTGTTCGCCCACTTTGTCATCTATAATGTCCTCCAGAGCTTCGACAATCTCATCATAGTCCCTCACCAGAGCATTTGCCGCATCGAATCGTGCTGACCACTGTGTGTCGGACAGTCTCTTTAGTGTTAGCCGGCCTGCAGTGTGTTCTAGCTTGTCCTTGAGGATGGCCCAGCATACTGTCAAACCAGCAAAAAACACATACAGCTGCTGGACAAAGTCAAAGAACAATATGGCATCGGCACAACAGGCTGCTGTGTACTGACCAATGAGGTTCAAGGAATGGCCTGCACAGGGTATGTAGGAAGCATGAGGATTTACCTGCCATATAAGAGCCTGCATACCTCTGTTTTTGCTGCTCATGTTGCTGGCGTTATCATATGACTGTCCTCGACAATAGTTAATTTTGATCTCCCAGCTGTGCAGAAACTGAAGCAAGCTATCTGCAAGCTGTTCACCTTTGTGACCTTGCTGAGGTAGAAATGTAAGGAACCGATCAACAGGGCCAGATGGCAACACATAACGAATAATCACTGTCAGCTGATCCTGGTGTGTTATATCAGGCGTTGAATCAACTGAGATTGAGAAGCTCAGACTGAACTTCTCCTTGGCAGACTGAACTTCAGTCTTAATCCGATCGACAACTGACTGGCCAATCAGCTGAATTAGTTGATTGCAGATGTTGGCAGACAGGTATGAAGTGTGTCCTTTTCCCTTCTTAGCATGCATCTGCAGGTGTTGCGCCATGAAGGGATCAAATTTTGATATAAGTTCAGGGATTCCCAAATAATTGCCATTATGGGCAAAGCCAGCGATCTGATTGTCACCTCTAAAGGCCAAGCCACTTTCAGATAAAAGGAAATAATTTTAAACAACCACTCGAGAACAGCATGCCAATACTCACATTGTTTGTCACGTTGCTTTACTAGTGCCTGATCAACACATTTTGCTATGTCACGTCGCGTTAGCAGTTTAATCACGGATGCTCGATGAGTAGAACTGACCTCATGCTTCATGATTTGTTGCTTTTTGTGCTTCCAGTTGCAAAAACCTTTTGTGCCGAAGGCTACAACTTCTGGTGACATTAGCTTGCATGGAAAACAAAATAGACGAAGCTTAGATGGTGAATAGCAAAGCCAGTCACGATCGATAGGGTCCTTCGACAGCGGATGAGTTGTTTTGAACAGGTCACGAGAGCATTTCCTTGGTTTTCCATGGGCTGCATAGACAGTTCTGGTTGGAGTGAAATCCGAGTCCCAGTGGGCACATTGCGCACTACCTGCTGTCACCCAGTACTCATGCATGTCATCGACAATCTCAATGGGCCATTTGCTGAGGTCTGAAGAGTAGCAGACAGCAGATAGACACCGAACTGGAACATCATCATGTTCTAGAAACTCGGTAACGTCCGTTGTAGCGTCTTCTGCCTGCTGGAATGGCGGACAGTCTACTTACATTTTCTTTTCAGTTTTAACTGCTGTCTCATTTACGTTAGTAGTCACAGTCATTGAAGCTTCGACATCTACTCCTACCTCATCCTCCTGAGCTGGAGCGATCATGCAGAGCTGAGTTGTCTGCCCAAAGTACGCCATAATCGACCGCGTTCCAGTTATAGCGACAGCATTCCGCTGCCAACCGGACTTATACTTATGGTTTATGTCACGCTCCCTTGAAGTCATGCCATTATATTAACTGTAGTTTTGTTATATAATCTGTAATATAAAATATATAATCACGTTAATATTATGGTAACCAGTAAAACTAGAACACCACAAAGCTGTCTCAGGGAAGCAATAATCCAAAATCCAAATCAAACCCTGTACTATGCTTTACTCAAATAGTAACAACCAATATTAATCTTATTACAATAATTTCTTTTAGCAGGCAAAAATGACCTCAGGATGGCTAATATCCCTCATACAGTGACAAGTCACTATAGGGAAATAGCAGACGCTTCACATCACAGGTAAAATAGCCTATACCATCCAACCTAATAAATACAACCAATTTTACAAACTTAATACACCCCAAACAATTCACTCAGGAACCTATATCCAGTAATCTTCACAAATATTCACCACATAAATAACATACACCCATTAAAAGCGTCTAACTTGAATAATCATGGCAGTACATCTGGAGTCATCAGTGCAGTCCCAAAGCTGAAAAAACATAACACAGAATTACTCCCATGTAAATATAGGCTCACAAATAAGAGCACACTGTACTTGAAGTTTGAAGTCTAGAGCCTGAAAGAGAAGTATTTTTCCTCAAGTTCTGGCTGGTTCATTGAGCTGGCTTTGGGCAGTGTGCTGAAGAGCCGTTGGTTTTGGTCCCGTTGAGGCTGTGTGCTGTTTAAGCTGCTTACTTCAGATAAGTACAGTGTGCTCTTATTTGTGAGCCTATATTTACATGGGAGTAATTCTGTGTTATGTTTTTTCAGCTTTGGGACTGCACTGATGACTCCAGATGTACTGCCATGATTATTCAAGTTAGACGCTTTTAATGGGTGTATGTTATTTATGTGGTGAATGTTTGTGAAGATTACTGGATATAGGTTCCTGAGTGAATTGTTTGGGGTGTATTAAGTTTGTAAAATTGGTTGCATTTATTAGGTTGAATGGTATAGGCTATTTGACCTGTGATGTGAAGCGTCTGCTATTTCCCTATAGTGACTTGTCACTGTATGAGGGATATTAGCCATCCTGAGGTCATTTTTGCCTGCTAAAAGAAATTATTGTAATAAGATTAATATTGGTTGTTACTATTTGAGTAAAGCATAGTACAGGGTTTGATTTGGATTTTGAACCAGTAAAACTAACCACACAGACACGGTAAAATTGAACCAGCAAAACTTAGTAATAGCAGATGACTGTGAAAATACTTGTGTTTGCATTACATTACATTTACTTTACAAAGAATAGCAAACATACATATTATATTATATAACATATCAGACCTTCAGACTTCTTTGTAGTTTAATACTGTTTAATATTATTTAAATTAAATGTTACACTGTCAGGTGAGGTGTCAGCATTTTTCAGTGTTTACGTTAAACTGGAAGTAGATTATGATAGCCTGGTTCCCGGTCTACAGTCTACTGTTCAGGAACACCGAACAAGCTGAATGAAGGACCAAAACATTTAAAAATAACTTTAAAAAACTTTACGAGTGTAAATTAAAAATGTAAAAACAAATAAATTGAAACTAGAATAAGTAAAGAAATAACATAATAAAAAAAAATTAAACTTTAAATGTCTTAAACATAAAAAGGACTTATAAAACTAAAACATTACAACAAGCAGCTGCTGGAGTGTGCAGGGCCCCTTAGATGCGCGGGGCCCCTGGCACAGTGCCCTAGTGCCAACCCATAAAGACGGATCAGTTGTGCTGCCCCATGAATTGTGATGGAGACAGCAACATGGTCTGTAAGTGGTATGGGGTGTATTGTAGCATCACATACAGCTGCCATAGACTGCTTACTCAACAAAAAATAATCAGTTCTAGAGTAAGAGGTATGGGGGTGAGAGTAAAATGCGGATTTATGGCCTGTCAGATGCCACAGCCTCCATGGATCTACTAATGCTGTTAACTCCATCATATCATGAATTTCCTTCTGGGTCCTGGAGGGCATGGCTCTACAGGAGGACTGCCGATCCATAATCAAATCCAATGGTTGATTAAAATTCCCTGCTGCCACTGTGTCCCCATCATTGTGTTCTAGTAGAAGGGCCATAAGGGATGTGAAAAAATAAGGATCATCTGTATACAAATTAAGTAAAGTGAGGGGACAACCATTCACAGTCATGTCCAGTAACAATAATCTCCCTCCATGGTCTGCCATCCTGTGGTGTTTCTTTACCTGTAGGGACTTATGAAACAAAATATATATGCCACATCTCTTGCAAACAACTGGTGCATGGTCCTGTTCTCCAACCTAGTCTACTCTAAGCTTGGTACATAACGAAAAAGACATATGAGTTTCTTGTTAAAAAAGAATGTCACCCTGAGTTTTCTTCAGATATGAAAAGATCTTTTTGCATTTCACAGGGTGATTGAACCCATTAACCTTCCAAGATAACAACTTTAAGTCATGCATCAACCCAGAAAAACAGAAACTAAACATTCACATACTCAGACAATATCTGCACAACAAACTCCAAGCATACCACATCCATCCATCCATATGTAGCAAGCAAACACACTCTCCCATAAGTAATCAAGCAACATAACAAAAAGACAAAGAAAAATTTCAAGCCTCCACAACAGGCAGAGGCCAACCATCATACTCTTTGAACCACTGGGGAGTGGAGCCATACTGCTAGGAGTAGCCGCATGCTGTAGGCTCCGCAGAAGAGTCACTGTGGTAAAGGACCACCCAGCAAAGGATCTAAGTATCCTCAGGAATGTCAACAGGCATAGCGCCAGAATAGAACAGCCTCGCATGAGCATCACTCCCAAGAAGACTGTCAGCCAGAAACTGCATGGCATATACAACACTGAAGAAGTCATGACATAAGACAATCTACTCTGCTGAAATGAACATGGAATGTCTCAGCCACTATTAAACAGTTCAGCAGCACTTGCAGGCCATAGGTCTCATCAAGAGGTAAAACAGCAAGATAAAATGGCATTAGCCATACCAGTCATGATGTCTCAGGTGCTCCATCCACAAGCATCTGCTGAGTCTCAAATAATTTTGTGGCTGTCAATGAATTCCTGAAGTAGATAAGACTGCGTGAACCAAGATGTTCTTTTGTGGAAGGTCACCTGCATCCATGCAGGGTAGAACAAAACATAATGTGTGCCCATATCTCTAAGCGTCTCTCGCAATGCCAAGAGCTGTTTGCATTTGAAGGATGTAGTGCATGTGAAATTGGGGATAAAGAGGCTCTTACAGCCTTTTACCAGCAATGAGGTGTTCGTGTGCGCAGCCCAAAATATTTGTAGGGTCTGTTGATATTGTAGGAGCTTGGCCACTATAAGGCAAGGTCTACAGGCGGGGTCAATGACATGTGACAGTACTCTATGTACTCTCTTATATTAAAGGGGGTTAAGAACTGCAGACTCAAGAGTTCAGTTATCATATTCTCTAAATAAGCAGGCATATCTGAGCCCTCCGTGCCTTCTGGCAGGCCTAGAATACAGATATTGTTTCTCCAGTTACAATTTATGAAGAAAGGCTAAAAAGATTAGGGCTCTTTAACCTGGAAAAGAGACGGCTGAGGGGAGATATGATAGAAGTCTATAAATTAATGAATGGAGTGGAACGGGTAAATGTAGATCGACTGTTTACGTTATCAGAATAAAGGAAGACTAGGGGACATGCAAGGAAGCTACAGGGTAAACTATTTAAGACTAATAAAAGAAAATATTTTCTCACTCAACGTGTAATCAAACTCTGGAATTTGTTACCGGAGGATGTAGTAAAGGCTGTTAGTGTAGCTGGGTTTTAAAAAGGTTTGGACAAGTTCCTGGAGGAAAGGTCCATAAACCATTATTAAGAAGGGACCAAGGATATCAATGCTTGACCTAGTACAAGCATTGCAGAACCTGTGTCTTTTAGGAAAACTGCTAGGTACGTATGACCTAGATTGGCCACTGTTGGAAACAGGATACTGGGCTTGTCGGACCTTGGTCTGACCCAGTATGGCATATCTTATGTTCTTATGTTCTTAATTTATGAAGTCCTCCAGGTTCAACTGCAGCTGAGCAATGGCCGCCTTATTTGTATCTATTTGGCACCTTTGATTTTCCAACATGTTGGTCTTTACCTCAAGGGCCTAGGTTTGTTACTGCGAGTCCAAGAGGTACTCAGTAAAGGCTTCTAACTCGCCCTGGATAGTATTTTTTGCCACCAGTTGAGATCGCGTTGCAGTATTTCGGCCATCATTGGGTTGAGTTCTGGTCTCTTCTCACTGGATGCCATTTTCTCTGGCATCTGTGTGCCAGACTTGTGCCATTTTAGCCCCAATGCGACCGAAAAATTTCCCTCAAGTTTGATGTTCTTGCTCGTGTTGATTCTGGTGATATTCCAGGTATATCAGCACTCACAGGGTTGTCCCAAAACAAAGCAGAATTATAAGATTAGAGCCTGGATTGGCAGGAGCTCTCACTTCATGTGACCTCTCTGCTCAGGCTCCACAGTGCCCCCCTCCTGAGGAGAACTCTTAATGATGATGTCATCCTGTTTGAAGTATTACAGAGTACACAAAAAATTATAACAAAAGTGCAGTAGTCCAATTCAGCTCACAAACAGCTCTCCTACTCTTGAGCAGCTAGCAAGACTTGTTAAACAGCAGGACTTTAGCATATGAAGAAACCTCCTGATGATGGTGGGACCAGAGGGCATAAAACCTTCCACTTCCTGCCTGAAATAATGCACAGTTCCCGATAGAAAGATAATAACCGTACCCTCAAATTCTAGAAAACTATCATCCAATCTCAATACACCATTTATTTTAAAAGTATAAAAAATGTTGTATTTTTTCAGTTTTGGTCTTTTCTTTCTAAACCAAACTCTCTGCTCACATCAATTAGGTTTTCATGAACTGCATAGTACAAGATCATGTTTGGTGTCACCAATCAGTAAAGTTGAGCAGCATCTGAACTCAGGTAAATTTGCCATTGTCATTTCATTTGAATTATAATCCACGTTTGATTTGGCAAACAACCAGAGCTTACTTGCCCGGCTGACAGATGGTGTTCTCAGATAGTATACCTCATTTCTGAGTGGTACTGCATTAAAGTTTTATGAACGCCTCATTATCCTCCCCATATTCCCTGCCAAATAATGCTTCACGGGGTGCTCTGTTGGTACTGGTCTTTAACCTATTCACTGGTCCCCTAGTTGCCATTGTTCAATCCTTAGGAGTATGTTTTTTTTCTCTTTGTCAGGGATATTCAGTTTCTGTTTTATGTTGACTCTACTTCACTTAATCTTTCACCATTAAATTATTGTCTACAACAAGTAGCCCAACAGCTGGAATGTAGTCATCTCAAACTCAATTTTGATATGTCAGGTGATGTTGGTCATATATCAAGACTTAGGGGCATGTTTACTAAACATTCCTAACGTGCGGGGCCGCGCTAGTGTGCCTGTGCCATATAAGGAGTGGGCGGTTCAGGCAGAAAATAGAAAAAAAACGGTAGTAAGCAACCGGACGTGTGCGCGTCGTGCTAATGTGCGGGGGTCGACATTAGCGCGTGGAAAGGCAAAGTGGCGCGCTGCTGAGTATACAAAACAACAGAGCCGTAGTACAACGGTGAAGACACTGACCAATGGTGCAGGGGCCATGGGTTCAATCCCCCAGTGTGCGCAATGACAAAGGTCAGCTGAGGCAGTAACTGTAATGATTAAAATTGTTTTAGGAGGCAAATTAATTTGGAACCGCATAAGGCGGCGCACAGTTATTTATGAGCGGCATAAGGCGGCGCACAGTGCTTTTTGGGCGGCATAAGGCGGCGCACAGTGCTGTTTGGGCGGCATAAGGCGGCGCACAGTGCTTTTTGGGCGGCATAAGGCGGCGCACAGTTAATATTTGGGCAGCAGAAGGCAGCGCACTGGTCCCCTTGGGCGGCAGAAGGCGGCGCGCTGATAGGCACAAGGTGGCGCGCTGATGCACAAGCATAGGAGCAGAGCCACAGCACAATGGTTAAAACACTGACCAATGGTGCAGGGATCAGGGGTTCAACTCCTCACAATGCCCAGTGAAAAATGCCTGCTGAGGCAGTATGTATTATGTTGTGGAGTGCTGTAGGAGGCTGTATAATTTTATTTTGTTATCACTACTAGCAAACGCACTCTCCCAGCATGTTAACATACGGCGGCCCATAAGGCACATGTTACAGTGCACTGTTCGCCAAGGCACCCTTGAATGTCCCCTATAGGGCAGCATGTATGTTGCGACACAGGATAATGTATAGTGCACCCTATAGGGATGGCAACCATAAGGTGGCCTACAGGGCGCCCTATGAAGCACCCTCAGAGGCACCTAATGGGTATAGTAAGCTGAGGGTGGTCTTGCCGGCATAGACATATGTACAGTAAATAAAAATAAAGCAGTGGACAGCCCTACCAAAGGGCCCCACTGTGGGTTTGAACCCATGACCTCTGGCTGCACAGGCAGTGATGTAACCATTGCACTACAGCTCCATAGCTGTAAGCAGGTCCCTGGCTGGCTGCAGATAGCCTACACGTCACCTCACAGACAGTCTGCTGGTGTCAACAGGATAGGGTTAGGCCACCCGTACCCATGATGCACTGCACATGCAAATTAGCTGTCCGCAGATGGACACAAGATGGGGAATGCACCCCCACAGCACCTCGGCCTTGTTGGGGGAAGTGACCGGGTGCACCCACACAGCACCTTGGCCTAGTAGGGGGCACTGACCGGGTGTTTTACTGGCACAGAGTAGCCACACACCGTTACATCGTGCGGGTACTGTGCTCACCCTGAGTGTGCAATGAGGTGGCCAGGACCAGGTCAACAACACCTGCCATGGCTGATGGAGGCCAAGCGGGCGTTCTAAAGCAGTGTTAATGTGTAAGATAGCTAGTTTCTGCACAAACACCATGGATATCCCTGTCTGCTGCTATCAGGCACCCCCCCTAGTGGCAAACATGGTCCCCATCAAGGGATCCACACTCTACCTCCCTGCAAAGGTGGCAGTAGAGGGCAACATCAACCCCAGTCCTGCTGAGGAACACCACCCCCCCCAGGCAGGCAGCTCCATACACAGCCATAACACAATAGCAGACAGACATAAGCCCAGGGTATGGTAAGCTGCACTCCACCACCAGATATTCCCCTGCAGCAAGCCATTATAGCAAGACATTTACCAGCTACAAACAGTCTGCTGGTTAGTCCATAGTGCATGTTCCCAATGGAGATGCATGCACCCAGAACTGGGCTGTCTGCATACACAGCAAGCAGATAGATCAGTGACTGGGCCCCAAAGAGAAACCCATATTTATCACATGAGGGAACTACTATACAGCACTATGGGGGGGCCTAGCCATGCTGTGGTCACTGCACAGTCAGGGTGAGCATGATCCCCCAGAAGGACATGCTTTGGCCACCCTGTCTGTGTAGGTGGTGGCCGGACACTACAATATCCCAGCCAATGTCCCTGCCAGGGCCCTATGCCCAGTGCAGATGCATCCTGGCCACGCCACCCTGCCCTGGCTATACCCATGGTACCTTGCACCTCATTATGCACATTGGCTGGCCAATACTGGCAACAGTGCTGGCAGTGTGGGCTGTTGAAGGGGCTTGCAGCCAACACCCACTGTATAGACAGACACACACATCCACACCTCTGCCATCATGGTGCTACGATTGAGGGGGTAAGTAGCCTTGCCCACCAAACCGGTCCTGAGCACGGCAAGGCATGGATATGGTACGCATTACAGCTGGTGGTCACTCCCCAGGGTGGTAAGCACCGTCAGAGGCCAGGCCTGGAGCATGCCCCGCAAACACCTAACAGATTGTTTGGATGGGGTCAACTAGCAGTATGTACGTAACGTATGGATATCTGCCTGCCTGTGCTCCTAGCAAACATCTCAGAGCTGTGTACCGTATACCTCAGGTGTAGGGTGACATTGGTAAGTTATGCAAGTGCTCGTTTTGGGTGCTGCATGCACGGTCCAATGTTCTGCCTTTCCAGGAGACATTGGCCAATGGGGCCTGTGGGTGTGGGTGTGTCTGCCCTTGATGGCTGCTGCTTTACGGCACAGATTCCCAACTCCAGTCCAGGTTTGCATCACACTGTTCGGGTTTTCCTGCTATCCCTCATGAATATGCATGGACTACATCTACATGCCATGGGGGTGGTGCATAGATATACAGCACAGGCATTTGTATGAGTGTCAGCATGGAACCTGACTGGTGTGTGGCCCACCAGGACTGCATTTGGGTGATTCTGCTCTAGGTACTGCCCCTGTTCATGGTGTCTGTGCTCAGTGGGCTAAAAGATAGATGTCTTACCATTGCATATGTCCCCGCCATGAAAGGTGTGTCCTTACTATCACTGTTTAGTTGTGGGAAAAATATGTGGGCAGGATTGGTGGTAGCCCCAGCTGGGCTTTGAACCTGTGACCTTCTGTTCTTGCATGCACTGTCTGTGTGCACTGCACCACTGTGTAGCCACAGATTGGTTGGATTCCCTGGACTGTCCATGACTGTGGATCCGGCAGGGCCTGTCTGTTGCAGTGGACTGTGCCAGCCTGCACATGGCTAGGCCTCTGTCTTCTGTGGTTAGCAGCCACTGCCCCCTGCACCACATGTACTTGTCCGCCAACATGCTGGCATGAACTTCTCTCAGAAAAAGCAGTTGACCTGATTGCAATGTGGCAGTACGGGACTGCATTTGGGGGACTTGGCTGTAGGTAATGCCCATTGTTGTGGTGTGTGTGCGGTGTTGGGTAAAATATGGGTGTTTTCCCCATGCTTATGTTCCCTGCACTACAGGGGTGTCTGCGCTATCTTTATTTAGTGGTGGGTAAAATATAGGGACTGGGCTGGCAGGTGCCCCAGCTGGGTTTTGAACCTCTGCCCTCTGGTCCTAGAGGTAATGACTCTGTCTGCTGTACCACACTTTGGCCACAGAGACAGTGCAGCCCCTGGAGGCAGTAAGCCTGGCAGGATGGAGTCACAAACCCTGCTCTACTCAATTTTACTGTGGGCATATGCACCCTGTCTGGTGACAAACGTGCACATAAACACCAGAAATGACCACGGGAAAATGGGGGAGAAAATATCACCACGCTGGGCGACAGTGGTATTAATGGGCAACCATAGCAAACACTCCGAGGAAAGCTCCAAAAACGGAAATGTTTTTCGGAAGAGTCTCCGCTCCGTAGACCCTTCCAATATTCATCTCTTTTTTCTGGAGCTTTGCTGGGTGTGTTTTGTATATTTGCCCATCACTATAACTGTTCCCCAGCTGGATTACTATTTATAATAGTTTTGTTGTGGTCATTTTCAGGTTCTATTTGCAATTTTGTTCTGTGCACATATATCACACTGCTCACGTGTTTTAGGTTTCCCCGGTGTTCCTGTACATTGCTGACGGAAATGGTTTCTCTTCCCTTTAAATGCCCTCTACCGCGAGGGTTTCACTCGCGCTAATTTTTACATGGAAATTCGGGCCCGATACTGTGCGGGGAGCCTCTCCCCTCCCACTCTCCACCCATTGACCCCGTCCCTCCGCCCCTCCGGAGCCTTCCTCCGCCCTCTTTTAGCCGTTCCACGCCTCTATCGGACAGTTGCGGGCCCGCACTTGTACGGGGCCCGTTAGTGTGCCGCGTACCTGTGCGGGGGTGACACGCACGTGTGCGGGGCGTTTAAACGCGTTTCTGTGCGTTTAAATGCCGCGTTGCCGTGCGCTATTTTGCGGCGCGCAGATTTGCGGACTTTAGTAAACATGCCCCTTAGTCCCAATCCTTGCTCCCCATTTAGATGGTCAAACAATCACTACACAATGTCACTATTAACCATCCCTCTTCTCTCTTATGCTTCCTTGAATCAACCCACAACTCTGTTCTACATTATGACTCCACTACTGTGGAATTCATTCCCAAGATATATCCAAGTTGAGATGTCGCCAGTCAAATTCACATCAGACCTTTTGGCATTTTTTCTTCTCCCAAGCTTTTGGAAACTATTTGTTCAAGTAAACAGATGGGGGGGGGGGGGGTGCCCAGAATGGAACGTATCCTTTGTTTTCAGGATATATACAAATCCTGTTCCCTCACTTGCTTTGCAGCTTGTCATGCTGTGAGGGCTTGTATGCATCAGTGATGCTGAGGGCTAAGCTATCAGTAGTTTAACTACTGGCAGGGTCTCCCAAGATGGACAGGTCTCAGCTGAGGTGCCAGACCAAGACAAACCACCCATTTGGCTAGCAGTAGAATGGGACAGTGTTGACGGCAGAGGATCACATTTCTGTGACAATGGCAACAACACTAAACTTAAACTGCTCAGAGGAAAAGCCAGGCACTCTATTTCTGTATCTTGCCATGAAAACCCATCTGGACAGCAGCAGAATGGGACGGTGTTGATGGCAGAGGATCACATTTCTGTGACAATGGCAACAACACTAAACTTAAACTGCTCAGAGGAAAAGCCAGACACTCTATTTCTGTATCTTGCCATGAAAACCCAATGAATAGCCACAACAAAACAAATTGCACTATAGTGCTGGAAGATGAGACCTCCAGGTCGGAAGGCATTCTACTAGCTACTGGTGAAGAGTGGAAGACTTTTCAGAGTAAAGCCAGCATTTATGATGTGGTTGGATCAAAGCCCTTGGGACGTCTGACTGCTGATGTAGCTGCGCATGAAATGAGAGTCAGAAGCTGTAAAGATGTTTTACATATTGGCAATGTACAAAGCATGAACCAAGGGAAGTTGGAGGTGGTCAAGAATGAAATGGAACGTGTACAACTTGATCTGTGGGGTGTCAGTGAACTGAAATGGACTGGCATTGGGCACGTTGCATCAGATGATCACATGGTCTACTATGCTGGAAATGAAAGACAATGAAAAAATGATGTTGCATTTATAATAAAGAAGAAACTTGCAAGAACTGTAATGAAATACAATGCAGTCAGTGAATGCCTAATTTCTATTCGTCTACGAAGAATGCCTATCAACACAACTATAATTCAAATATATGCCACAACAACAGCTGCAGAAGAGGATGAAATTGAAGAGTTCTATGAACAAGTTCAAGCTGAAATTGAAAGAACATGCAAACAGGATATCTTGATAGTCATGGGTGACTGGAACGCAAAAGTTGGCAACAAAGAAGGTGGCAAAATGGTTGGAAAATATGGACTTGACAACAGAAATGAAGCTGGAGAAAGACTGATAGAAGTCTGCAATACCAACGATCTATTCATTTCAAACACCTTCTAGCAACACAAGCGGCGACTCTACACATGGACTTCACCCAATGGATTGTACAAAAATCAAATTGACTAGATCTGTGGAGTCAATGATGGAAAAGCTCTATAACATCAACAAAGACAAAACCTGGAACTGAATGTGGTACAGATCATCAACTACTAGTATGCAAACTCTAGCTAAAGTTGAAAAAGAGCAAACCACTCAAGATTGCAGCAAAATATGACCTTGAGAATATACCACTGGAATTTAAACACCGCCTGCAAAATTGATTTGCTGCTTTAGATACAAATGACAGAGCTCCAGAAAAGTTATGGAATGACATCAAGAAGATTGTGTTGGAAGAAAGCGAGAAGGCTCTACAAAAGGTGTAAAGCAAAAATGGCCAAAATGAATGACGGAAGAAACTCTGAAAATTGCCCAGAAACGCAGAGAAGCTAAAGCCAGAGGAGAAAGAAAGACAATCACAGAACTCAAAAGAGATTTCCAACGTGCAGCAAGACAGGACATGGAAAAGTACTACAATGACACATGCAAGGAAATAGAAGCAGAAACTATTAGAGGAAGAACAAGATCGGCCTTCCTAAAGCTACGAGAGTTAAAGAAAAAATTCCAGCCTCACATTGGAATGTTATAAGATGCTCAAGGTTCAATGTTGAATGATCAAGAAAAGGTGGAAAGAATATACAGAGTTTTTATATGATAAAGATCAAGTGGACCAACAGCCATATCAACCTGTACCTTACTGGTGATGAAAAAAGAAGTTGAAGCAGCATTGAAAGCCTTATCAAAGAACAAGTGTGCAAATATATTGAAGAACAAAAGTAGAAAGTAGAGGTCATTGATGCAATAATGGCACTTTTCAAGCAGACATGTTCTGAACCCAGTGCCAGAGAGAAGTCTGAGACCTCTAGGTTTGCACACAATTGAGACGATAGAACTAGAGTATCATAGAATTAAGGATAAGGATTTTACAACCTAAGCCAATTGTCCAGCCTAAATGAAAATTGGTGGAACGTTTCTTTAAACACAGTGTTATCAAAGAACAAAGCATCAGGCATTGAAAGCATTCCCATAGAAGTATTACAGCAATCTGATGCAGCTGTTACCATACTTACAAGGCTCTGCCAAGAAATATGGAAGACAACATCATGGCCAACTGACTGGAAAAGATCTGTATTTATACCAATACTAAAGAAAGGTGATCCAACTGACTATGGAAATTATCGCACAATCACTCTGATCCCACATGCCAGCAAGATTCTACTGAAGATTATTCAACAGAGACTACAACCATACCTGGAACAAGAACTACCTGAAGTGCAAGCAGGGTTTAGGAAAGCGCGTGGAACGAGAGACATCATCGCGGATGTGAGATGGATCCTTGAAAAGACTAAAGAATACCAAAAGAATATCTAAGAACATAAGAACATAAGATATGCCATACTGGGTCAGACCAAGGTCCATCAAGCCCAGTATTCTGTTTCCAACAGTGGCCAATCTAGGTCATATGTACCTAGCAGTTTCCCCAAGGGACACAGGTTCCACAATTCTTGTATTGGTTCAAGCATTGATATCCTGGGTCCCTTCTTAATAATGGCTTATGGACCTTTCCTCCAGGAACTTGTCCAAACCTTTTTTAAACCCAGCTACACTAACAGCCTTTACTACATCCTCCGGTAACAAATTCCAGAGTTTGACTACACGTTGAGTGAAAAAATATTTTCTTTTATTAGTCTTAAATAGTTTACCCTGTAGCTTCATTGCATGTCCCCTAGTCTTTCTATATTCTGATAAGGTAAACAATCGATCTACGTTTACCCGTTCCACTCCGCTCATTAATTTATAGACTTCTATCATATCTCCCCTCAGCCGTCTCTTTTCCAGGTTAAAGAGCCCTAACCTTTTTAGCCTTTCTTCATAGGAGTATCCTTCCATCCCCTTTACCATTTTGGTGGCTCTTCTCTGAACCTTTTCTAATAACTCTATATCCTTTTTAAGATACGGCGACCAGAATTGCACACAATATTCAAGGTGCGGTCTCACCATGGAACGATATAGAGGCATTATAATATCCTTTGTTTTATTTTCCATTCCTTTCCTTATCATACCTAGCATTCTATTTGTTCTCTTGGCCGCCGCTGCACACTGGGCCGAGGGTTTTAACATGGTATCCACAATGACGCCTAAATCTTTTTCCTGGGTGGTGGTTCCTAATGTGGAACCTTGCATCGTGTAACCATAGTTTGGGTTGTTCTTCCCTAGGTGCATAACCTTGCACTTGTCCACATTAAATTTCATCTGCCATTTTGATGCCCAGTCTTCCAATTTATCAAGATCCTCTTGCAATTTTCCACAATCCTCTTGGGTTTGAACAACTTTAAATAGTTTTGTGTCATCTGCAAATTTGATAACCTCACTCGTTATTCCACTTTCCAGGTCATTTATGAATATGTCAAAAAGCAGCGGAGCCAGCACAGATCACCTTTCTCCATTGGGAAAATTGGCCATTTAGCCCTACCCTCTGCTTTCTATCTTTTAACCAGTTCCTGATCCACAATAGTACACTGCCTCCTATCCCATGACTCTTTAGTTTTGCCAAAAGTCTCTCATGAGGGACCTTGTCAAAGGCTTTCTGAAAGTCCAGATACACAATATCAACCGACTCACCTTTGTCCACCTGATTATTCACTCCTTCAAAAAACATAACAGATTAGTAAGGCAAGATCTTCCTTGTCTAAAACCATGTTGGCTGTCTCTCATTAGTTCATGACTATCTACAGGCTGAGTAATTTTATTCTTTATGATGGTTTCTATCATTTTTTCCCGGTATTGACGTCAGGCTCACCGGTCTGTAGTTTCCCGGATCACCCCTGGAACCCTT
The DNA here is from genome assembly GCA_033557465.1 of Ichthyophis bannanicus. Classification (NCBI taxonomy): domain Eukaryota; kingdom Metazoa; phylum Chordata; class Amphibia; order Gymnophiona; family Ichthyophiidae; genus Ichthyophis; species Ichthyophis bannanicus. Next base: position 438,649,013 of record CM066035.1, read on the forward strand.
TTTAAAAATTGGTGTTACATTGGCGATCCTCCAATCTTCAGGTATTAGAGATGATTTTAATGATAGTTCACAGATTACTAATAGCAGGTCTGCAATCTTATATTTCAGTTCTTTCAATACCCTTGGATGTATACCATCCGGCCCAGGTGATTTGCTACTCTTCAGCTTATCTAATAGTTGTAATACATCTTCTCGATGTATCGATATTTCCTTCAATTCTTCTGCACCTTTAAATACCACTTTAGTCATGGGTAACATCCCTACATCTTCTTCAGTAAAGACTGAAGCAAAGAATTCATTCAGTCTCTCCGCTATCGCCCTGTCTCCTCTTTGTGCTCCTTTAACCCCTTTATCATCTAATGGACCAACTGACTCTCTCACAGGTTTTTTGCTACGAATGTACTTGAAAAGGTCTTTACTTCACGTTTTTGCTTCTGTAGCAAGCTTCTTCTCAAATTCTCCCTTTGCCTGCCTTATCAATGCCTTGCATTTGACTTGCCAGTGCTTGTGCTGTTTCCAGGTTTCGTCGTTTGGCTCTTTTTTCCATTTCCTGAAAGATGCTTTTTTGGCAACAACAGCCTCTCTGACCTCAACTTTAAACCATGCTGGCAGTTTTTTGGACTTCTTTCCACTTTTCTTAAAGCGTGGAATACAGCTGGTCTGGGCTTCCAAGATAGTATTTTTCAACAACAGCCAAGCCTGATGTACGTCTTTAACCTTTGCAACTGCTCCTTTTAGTTTTTTCTTGACTGTTTTCCTCATTTTATCAAAGTCTCCCTTTCGAAAGTTAAAAGGTAGTACTGTGGATTTCCTTACTATCCCTCCTCCACTAATTAAATCAAAGGCGATCATGCTATGATCACTATTGCCAAGTGGCCCCAACAACCTTATCTCTTGCACTAGATCTGGTGTTCCACTAAGGATTAGGTCTAATATGGCTTCCCCTCTGGTCGGTTCATGAACCAGCTGCTCCAAGAAGCAGTCATTTATTTCATCTAGGAACTTTATCTCCCTAGCATGTCCTGACGTGACACTGAGCCAGTCGATACCGGGGTAGTTGAAATCACCCATTATTATTACTGTGCTGTAACTTTTGTTAGCTTCCTTGATTTCTTTGAGCATTTCATCATCCATTTGGTCATTCTGGCCAGGCGCTCGATAGTACACCCCCACTGCCATTGCCTTCCCCCTTTTACATGGAATTTCAATCCATATAGATTCTACAGCAGATTTTGTTTCCTGCAAAACTTTAATCCTTTCTGACTCAATGCCCTCTCTATTTGTGCTTTATCGACTAAAGCAAAGCTTTTGACTGTGTAAACCATGAGAAACTCTGGGCCACAGTAAGACTCATGGGTATACCAGAACACCTGATCGTTCTCTTACATAGTCTGTACATTGATCAAGAAGCAACAGTTCAAACGGAACAAGGAGAAACAGAATGGTTTAAAATAAGCAAAGGTGTAAGACAAGGCTGCATACTTTCCAACTACCTGTTTAATTTATATGCAGAACAAATCATCAGAGAAGCAGGATTGTATGAAGACAACAGAGGTGTGAAGATTGGTGGAAGACTCATCAACAACCTTCGCTATGCTGATGGTGCCATATTACTGGCTGAAAGTGAAGATAATCTGAAGCATTTCCTTCTCATGATCAAAGAACATAGTCTCAAAATGGGCTTGCACCTTAATGTAAAGAAGACAAAAATCATGGCAACTGGCAAAATCAACAAGTTCATCGTTGAAGGAGAAGAAATTGAAATGTTGGACAACTTTAAACTACTTGGATCAGCTATCAATAAAGAAGCAACAAGCAGTCAAGAAATCTGACAATGCATTGCTCTTGGCAGAATGGCTATGAAAGACCTAGACAAGATTCTCAAGAGCAGAGATGTCTCTCTCCATACAAAGATTCGACTCATTGAAGCCATGGTATTTTCAATAATATCATATGGATGTGAAAGCTGGACAGTGAAAAAGATAGACAAGAAGAAAATGGATGCCTTTGAATTATGGTGCTGGCAGCGAATACTGTGCATACCATGGACTGCCCAAAGAACAAACCTGTCAGTACTAGAGGAGATCAAAGCTAAGTTTTCTTTAGAAGCTCAGATGACAAGACTTTGACTTTCATACTTTGGACACATCATGCAAAGAGAGAGATCCTTAGAGAAAGACATCATGCTTGGCAAGATAGAAGGTCAATGCAAAAGAGGAAGGCCAGCAATGAGATGGATCAATACAATAATAGCAGCTACGGGTACCAGTCTGTCAACAATGAGCCGCCTGACTGAAGATCGAACACAGTTTAGGACAACTATCCAGAGGGTCACCATGAGTCAACACCGACTCGACGGCACTTAACAATAACAACACAAATCCTAGTAGAGACACTAGGTAAAATATTACTAGATAGCCGTTTCTTCTCTACAACATCAGCAAAATCCACCCATTCCTTTCTGAACATACTACTAAGATACTTATCCACTCCTTAGTCACCTCCCATCTAGACTATTTTAACCTACTACTTGCTGGTCTCCCTCAGAATCATCTTTTCCCCCCTTCAATCTGTTCAACACTCTGCTGCTCAGCTAATCTTCCACCAGCCTCGTCATGCTCATATTATCTCTCTTCTCAAGTCACTTTATTGACTCCCTACCCATTTCCACATACAGTTCAAACTTCTCCTGCTGACCTATAAGTGCATTCACTCTGCAGCTCCTCACTACCTTTCTTCTCTTCTCTTCTCTCTCTCCCTACACCCTTCCTCGGGAACTCCACTCTTCTGGTAAATTGCTTCTATCTGCGACCTTCTCTTTATTGCTAACTCCAGACTTCACTCCTTTCACCTTGCTGCACCTTATGCCTGGAACAAACTACTGTGTTTGTATATAAGGTGCTTTCTCTGGCCCTTTTCAAATCCATGCTGAAAATTCACCTGTTCACTGCTGCTTTTGGATCTTGACTCACCTGATCTCCTTTGTGTTTCTTTATCATTCCTCCTAGCTATATCTCATGTCTACAGCTACTGTGTTGTCTCTCTTGATTCAACTGTAAGCTCTGATGAGTAGGGACTATCTTATACATGTGTCTGTGCAGCACTGCATACATCTTGTAGCAGTATACAAATATTCAGTTGTAGTAGTAGATCAGCATCAGTAGCCCACATTTCTATAAGGAACCCAAGCTGTAGATCGTTCTCCAGAATCTAATTTTTGAGCATCAGTAACTTGTGATTATCTGAGCATGCATTTAACAGTCTGAACAAATTACCACATTCTAATGTATCATTAGTACCTATACAAGGTATCTGTCAAAACCCTAAGTCTCCCCCATACAGATTCCAAAACTCCTCTCTTCTTCTCTTCCAATACATAAGACTAGTATGGCCAGTATCCACACACATGCTAAAAACTAGCAACAAGCAATCAAGCTTGTACCCTAAAAGACACATTTTAGATACTACCTGGGGACTGAAATTGAGAAAACGTGGTTGTGATATACGCAATTCCACTGGTATTATAGCAATGGCTCTGGGAAATGTGGAGCCTTTTTTAAGATACAAATAAGAAGGTGCAGGAGTGCACATCAAGGTGATGTTATGAGGATTTCAAGAAGCCATTTTCCAAACTTGCACAAGAGAAAAAAACATCTAAGTCGGAACTTTCCACGTGTATGTGCCGGCATTTACACATGAAAGTTATGAAATACTGATATCTATGCATAAGTTCTGACATTTACATGTTTAATTTGTCCATTTTGCAAACCTACAAGTATAAATGCTCCCAGATTACTACTGAGGCTATTGCCTTTAGTTGAGTTCAATTTGGAGGGGGAAGTAAACAAAGGGAGGATTAGGAAGGATCTCTCTTGTGAAGGGCTGGCCCAAATGAGCACTTTATCTAAACCTAAACATACCAAAGAGCATCTGTAAATCGCAACATAGACAATTTTGGTCATACTCATACATGTATTTCCTATATGAACCTGGGAATGCATGTGTACGGTTTTCACCCATGAGGCTACTTCCTAATCATGCCCCTCCCCAACCATGCCCCCAAAAGACTCAACTTACGTCTAGTAAGGACATCTACATGTAAAGTGAGCCCTATCTAAAACAGTAGCTTGCATATAAATGGCATTTCCATGTGTAAATAAGCCCCCAATCTCCCAACCTGATATCAAAAGAGAAATAAAGAAAACAACTGAGGACAGCAACAGGCACAATGCTTCAGCTATCTGCCCCTCTTGCAGCCCCTTCATGACATTCTTGATGGGGTGAGTCTTGATTGGGAGCTGCATGACAGTCAAATGCAGATGTAGCAGTGCAACTGATTGCTTTCCAGAAGTGGCAACAACAACTTTTAGAAGTATTAAAGTGCAATGATAACGGATGATACTTGCTGCCTCAGCTTATCTTTCCCTCTTATTTTCCCCTCTGATAAATTAGCAGTGAACATAATACAGATTACTACTGTATATACATACAGGCTCATTCCATCCTGGACGTACACCCCCTCTGTACGTCCAGTTTGACCGGACATACAGAGGGAGTCGCGATTCTGATCCCACTGGGCACATCTAGCCCCACGGGATCAGAAGCGTGATCAGGCCTGTAGGTTCAGGCCGGGACTGCGATTCATCCTAGCCTGCACATATAGGCACTGCCCGACTAACTCAGTCAGGGCTTTTATATGGAACTGCGGCACCATGGTGCCTGGTTGCCATGGCACTGTGGCCCCATTTAAAAGCCGTGATACCGGCCACCGGAACAGTTTATTCCCTGCAGCTTGACCCACGATTTGGCCTCCCAGGGCCAGGGTCAGGCTGTGGGAAATGCTCTCCTCTCCCTGCCTCCCTTTCCCAGCCACGGGCCTGCCAATCCCTGATGTCCAGGGAAGTTATTCCACCTTGGAGGTGGAATAACTTCCCTGTTCAGATCACCGGCCCCGGACGTACAAGGTCAACATTAGAATTGACCCTGTACATCCGGGGCTGGCAACTGCCCACTGCCAGCATTAATGCTGCCCCCGATCCTCCACTTTCCCGCCTCCAACTATCTTCCTCATACAACCGGCAGGGAAGCTAGATGCCAGCCGGAGGGGGCACAAATAGTGGAGATGGACATTGGGATGTCCATCCCCACTATTTTTGCAACAGAATTAACCCCATATTGTATTGTTTGGCCTCCTGGGGAAGGCAGCACAGCAAATACTGTAGGTAATCTATTGTTTACTCTGGGACAAACGTTGTGGAACCTGTGTACCTTTTAGGAACCACTGTGACTTGGATTGGCCACTGTTGGAAACAGGATACTGGGCTTGATGGACCTTGGTCTGATCCAGTATGACATTTCTTATGTTCTTAAGAAGTTCATAGTTAAATAAAGGAAACTAATACCAGGAATACCTCACATTACATTTGTTTTGAGTTGTGCTTAAAGATTTAGAGGCTAATGCAAAAAAGTGTTCTATGCTTTGTGCACAGGTTAGCTTGATCTTAGCACACAATTTTCTGCCTAACAATGCAAAAACAAGTTTTGTGTACAAGCTAAGCACAAAACTTCAAGCAGACTGCAGAATACAGCACATTTAAATCTATATAAGTGATGATAATGAAGCAATAGCTATGCAGCGCAGATGCAAAGAAGTGCGCAGAAGACCAGAAGGCTAAGCACAATGCTGTCACACAAGGTCGGAGGAGGCATAAAGGGCAGATCATTGTTCTGTGGTCAGCATCAGCGAGTTTATGCCAGTTTCTTCTGTGTATATATGATGGGATGTTATTCTGCACATAGCAGTTTTGTAGTATTATTTATATGTAGAACAGCACTCCATAGGCAGCAGAATGGGGTGGACCACAGGGGCCATGGCTCCATCAATATTTTGCCCAATACAGCATCAACAGCTAGAGAGTTTGGGGGTGGGTCTGGAGATTTCTTTCTTTGGCCTTGCCAACCAGGGATATACCAAGGGAAGATCGTGCCTTGTGCGACTTGTACATTGGGCGCACCCTCCCCCCCCCCACGGCGGGAGAGAAGAGGCGCACCAGATGTGCAAATCGCTGGTATGCTAAGCAGATCTTTCCCTCCCTGCTCTTGGAAAGATCTGCTTAGCATGCCGGCGGAAGACTTAAGGGGCGCATTTTAGCTTTCTTCCGTTGCCTGCCGCTGCTGAGAGAAGAAAAAGTGGCGGCGGCAGGCAACAGAAGAAAGCTAAAATGCGCCCCTTAAGCCTTTGCGCACCACTCACACAGGTCTAGGTACGGTCCTGTAATAACTAAACAGATGTTCCGCTGCCCCTATATGTCTGATATTATATGCAAGTGGTCCAAAGTGCTGAGCTGTGTATGGCGCCTCAGAGCTTTTTTCAGTCTTTAAGCCTTTGTCCTTTGCAGTGCTTTGCTGGTCTAAGGCAGCTCCACTACCCATCAAGGGGTTTCCTAGCAACATTGGACTTTTAAATTGCCCCCTCTAACCACCTCGGTTTTGGTGCAGTTTTTACAGACTCCTAAATGGTGGAACAGACAGCAGCTTGGTAAGATTTTGCATTTGCTCCCTGTGAATTTTTTAAATCATGTAGCTCCATGATCCAATGCATTAAAAATTGTTAGTCGTTAAAATTATTATGTGCGTAGAGAAGTTTGCATGTTAATTGCGTTAAAATGATAAATGCCCACCTCTAGTTCTAATGCATGTTAGCTATTAATGTGGAACTGAAAGGAAAGTTAACATGCCATGTGAACAGTGCACGATAACTGATGCATTAAATAAGGAATTTCATATTAAGGGGTACAGGAAGGAAAGGGAAGCATGACACTGAGGGACATGATTACTAACCTGTGTTATTTTTATTTATTTATTTATTTATTTAACATCTTTTATATACCGCACTATTGTCACCAGCGCGGTTTACATGTAACAAACATATACATCCTTCAATGCATCAGATAGTGCATGCTGTCAAGCCATGTTAACAGATAGCACAAGGAAATGCAGATGGTCCAGCAATTTTCTGCACTATCTATATATCCCGCAGTAAGTGTGGGGTCGGGCGGGATCAGGGAAGAGAGAAGATGTGGTGTCGGGTGACAGCCACTGTGAAAGCAACTGTCACACAGTCGTGGTATTGGCAATTAAGACAGCTAGTGTGTGGTGCCATCCCACACACTAGATGTGCCCGCCATCATATCCCTCAGTCTACCCTGTTCCTGCCCCAATCCTATCCTGCTGCATGTTAAGCAGGTAGCACAGACGTTTTATCATACTGGCTGCATATAGCAGGCAGAGGCAATTACAGTGAACTCATGCTAACAGTAAGTGCAGGCTAAAATGCAAACTGTTAGCGCACGTCAGTAAACGTGCCCCTGGGTTCCTTCATAATACAGCATTATCTGTAATGTACTTTAGAACAGTGGAATATATACAAAAGAATGGCATTAATTTGCTAATGAATGGCAATATTTTATTAAATCATAATTGTTTGTTTTCTAGTGATCAGAAGTGATGCATGTAAAAACATTATATTTACACACCCAGGCACTGTAAGATTTTAACATTATATTTTAAACAAGTCTTTATAAAGGTGTTTGGCAAGAAATATATTGTCTGTGAATAAAGTTTTCCTCCACACTTCATAAATCACTATCTAGCACTCAGGATCGAGGAACGATTTTACTACCAAGGTTTGTATGAAATATATTTTATAAGACAGCATAACTCACACAATAAATTATGTGTGCAGTATGGAGAGTAGTGGGTGGATTGAATGTTAATGCCTTTATGTTCCTGCCTTGTTAAATACAATAAGTAATAGTTCATTGTGTCATTTCAATTATTTTTGATTTGGTCTGATTGTTCGGCTTCTAATGAGTGATGAATGTTAGCATTGTATTAAAGGGAGATGAAAGTATCCTAAAATTTAAAAAAAAAGCCTGAATGACATACAGTACTACCTTCCAACCTGTAAGAATCAAACATAGGGGCTTGTTTACAAAGCCGCGGTAGCGGTTCGCGATCGTAATCGGAGCCGCGGCCCCATTGAAAGCTTGAAATCAATGGGGCCGCGGCTCCGATAACGATCGTGAACCGCTACTGCGGCTTTGTAAACAAGCCCCATAGTCTCAAAATGGGCCTGCACCTTAATGTAAAGAAGACAAAGATCATGACAACTGGCATAATCAACAGGTTCATCATTGAAGGAGAAGAAATTGAAATTGTGAACAACTTTAACCTTCTTGGATCAACTATCAATAAAGAAGCAATAAGCAGTCAAGAAATCAGACGACGCATTGCTCTTGGCAGAATGGCTATGAAAGACCTAAATAAGATTCTCAAGAGCAGAGATGTCTCTCTCCATACAAAGATTCGACTTGTTCAAGCCATGGTATTTTCAATAACATCATATGGATGTGAAAGCTGGACAGTGAAAAAAACAGATAGGAAGAAAATTGATGCCTTTGGATTATGGTGCTGGCGGCGAATACTGTGTATGCCATAGACTGCCCGAAGAACAAACCAGTTGGTACTAGAGGAGATCAAACCTAAGCTTTCTTTAGAAGCTCAGATGACAAGACTTCGACTTTCATACTTTGGACACATCATGCGAAGAGAGAGATCATTAGAGAAAGACATTATGCTTGGCAAGATAGAAGGTCAACGCAAAAGAGGAAGGCCAGCAATGAGAAGGATCGATACAATAACAGCAGCTACAGGTGCCAGTCTGTCAACAATGAGCCGCCTGACTGAAGACTGTACACAATTTAGGATAGCTATCCAGAGGGTCGCCATGAGTCCACTCCGACTCGATGGCACTTAACAACAACAACAACAACAAGAATCAAAAATAAATCAATGTTGTTATATAACAATGGATACTTCTTCTACGAATAAACATATCTGTTTTCCAAACCTTTTATTGCCAGAATGCTGCACAAGTATTGGGGAGAAGAGTTTCGTAGAGGAAAGGATAGAGATAGAAGGAATTGGTAATGGTTGAGCATATTGAGAGGAAGTCAGTGGCTGATGGTTGGCTGTTAAATAGACTGGCTACCATCTCTGGCAGAAGGTAGAAATGTATTTGTAATTTGTGTATTATGGGGTAATTTTACAAAGCGTATGTGCCAAATGCATGTTCAGAAATGGCACAGGTCCACATATATCAAGGGTTCCAGACTTCGTTCATTCCACCTTGCTGTTCCATATGCCTGGAACAAACTACTTGAGTCTGTGTGTCAGGCTCCTTTTCTAGCACTATTCAAATCCAGGCTAAAACCCCACCTCTCTGAAGCCACTTTTGAATCCTGATGCTCCTCAAACTCTTGTCCACTACTTATGTGTATCTTACCATACTCTAGTTCCCAGTTTCCCTATGGAAGTCATTCTGAAGCACAAATAGTGGGGATGGACATCCCAATGGGACATCCATCCTCGCTATTTGTGCTGGCTTCAGCCCACGACTAACTTCCCCGCCAGTTGTGCGGGGAAGTTAGTCGTGGGTGGGCAGTGGGCGGTTGCCGGCCCTGGATGTACAGGGACAATTCTAATGTTGGCCCTGTACATCCAGAGCTGGCAAAATGGCCAGGGAAGTTATTCCACCTCCGAGGAATAACTTCCCTGGATGTTTTTATTTTTTAATTCGGGGCGTGGAAGGGGCTGGGAAGAGGGCCAGGGTACATTCCCCACAGCCCAACCCTAGCCTTCGGAGGCCAGATCAGGGGTCGAGCTGCGGGCTATTTGCAGTTTTGGTAGGCGGCTGGCATCCCAACTTTTAAATGGAGTCACGGTGCCATGGAAACATGACGCCATGGTGCTACGACTCCATTTAAATTCCCTGACTGAGTTAACCAGATGTAGTCCTGCACATGCAAGCCAGAATTGCTGTCCCGGTCTGCACAAGCAGGACTGTTTACGATTCTGATCCTGTAGGGCTAGACGTGCCCCAGGGGATAAGAATCGCGATCCCCTCTGTGCGTCTGGTTCAGAATCGGGCCCTATGTTTTTTGTCTTGATTAGATGGTAAGCTCTGATGAACAGGGACTGTGTCTTACAGCTGTATGTACAGCACTGTGTACACCTTGTAGCACTATGCAAATGATTAGTAGTAGTAGTAGTTTCTCTATTTGGTGCTATTTTATAAAGGAAGATGATATGTGTATCATAAGGATACACATAGAAATGATTTTCAATTACACTTCATTTTCAGATCAATCATCCTTGCAGTATATTTTAAAATCTTTATTTCCCATGGCAGGGAAGGTAGGCCCATGCGGTAAATGTCTGCCCTGTGCAGTGACTGCAGGGGCAGATGCTGGGAAAGTCCCTTGCATTTACCACACAGGATTTGCCTCTATAGTGCTGCCATTTTGGGCACATGCCACATAGAAGGTGGAGAACCTTACCACACCTTAGTAAACAGGCCCCACTGTTATCATTGAGATAGATTTTAGATGGTACATACAGATCAGAATTGAGATTTCAAAGTCAAGACATACATAATTCTGGTGGTAATTTAGAAAAGGCTATGCCAACCATGGAACCTTTTTTAAAATGGTGCACATGTATCTGCCAATACATAGAGCTAGAGGAACCATTTTACAAATCTACATGTGGAAAAAAATAATTGAAGGAAGCTCGACAACTTTCATGTGTTAGTCAGTACTTTTCCAGCACTTGCACGTGTATGTCAGCCATTTTGCAAACCTATACATATAAATGCTACCGATTAACTACAAAGGTCACTAGCTCCATTAAACTGTAATTTAGTTGTAAGAAGGGTTTGCCCTCTTAACTGTCCTGGAAAGAGTTGACTGAAACAAGCTCTATTTAAAAACATATATGAGCCAGGGAACAGCTGTAAATCCTGACATGGACAATTTTGGTCAAGCAAGTAAATTCCGTATATGAAATGGGGAAGATGTGTGTAAAAAACAACAACATATGTATCTTTATAAAATAGGACAATCTAATGCAAATGCAAACCTCAAAGCAACTGGTTATAGCAAAAACTACACAAGAAAAAATAATAAACCAGTGCAATTGAAAAAAAAAAACCAACATTAGGCACTGAACTTGACACCAGTGCTCATCATGGAGAAAAGAGATCTCAGTGAAAATTATCACCAAGCTGGCACAATGGCATTTTGTCATGGTAGCTGTACTGAAGTTTAGAACGCTGACGCGCTGAGCGCCGGGAAACAGGAAGTCCCCTTTGACCTCAGTGCGGCAGCGTTCTAAACTTCAGTACAGCTGCCGAAGTGAAGGAAATAGACGCGCTTGAACTAGAAATAGCTGATGGGGAGGGGGTCTTGGACTGGAAATGGGCTCCGGGGGGAGCTAGGACTATAAATGGGCTGATGGAGGGGCTAGGATAGGACTGGACATGGACCGTTGGGGAGGCTAGGATTGGAAATGGGCTGTGGTGGGGGCTTGGATTGAAATGGACTCATGGAGGGGAGCTAGGACTGGAAATGGGCTGATGGGGGGCTAGGACTGGAAATGGGCTGATGCGGAGACTAGACGGGAGTGGATGCTGGGTGGGGCTGGAACTAGAAGGGAGCTGATGTTGGGGGAGGACTAGAATGGGATGGGGCTGGGAGAGTGAAATGAAGAGGGGAAAAATTATTTTGTGTGAGAGGGAAGAAAAATCTACAATGGCCGGGTATTGGGAGAGTAAGTCGGGATTGAGGATTGAGGACAGAGGGGTAAAGTTTGAGTGGATGAAAAAGGAATAAAGAAAGAGATGGAGGAAAGAGCAAAAGGAGAAAGATTAGTATGTTAAAGCAGATATAGAGAGAGAATGGAAAAAAAAAACTAGACGAGAGAAGAAAGGACAAATAGCAGACAATGGAGAGATAGCAGAAGACAAGAAGAAACCAGAAGATAGTGACTGGAGCAATTGCAACTGAAAAATAAAATGCACAAACAAAAAGGTAGAAAAATACTTTTTTATTTTGAATTTATTAACTGGAATATCTCAGCTCTGGGAAATATGAGTCTTTAACGTCTGCATTTTGTTTAGTACAAGTGGAAATTAATTTATAGTTTTATTTCTGCAGTGTTGTTGTACATTCCAAGTTTGGCTTTTGTGGTTCCCAATTTAATTATTGTCTTCCTATTTCTAAATTGTGATCCATTGTTCTTTTTTTGGTGATGGTCTGTGTTCTGCATGTATAATCAAGCTGAGGTATTCTGTTTATGTAGTTTATATCTGATAGTGCCACTTGTTCTCTTTCCCCAGTAGGAGATGTACTGGTATTTTCTGAGATGTATTGGTTTAATATTTGCAATGTTGCCTTTTGATTGGTAGGGTATGGTGCTTTATGAGCCCTGGTAGTACTGTTATGATATGGTGGGTTTGCTATGGGTTCTAAATAGGCAGTGTTTGTAGTAGTTCCTAATGTGCCTGGCGGTTGGCACTGGATTATAGTAATGTGAAAATCTTTTAGTTTTTCTTTATCCATACACTCATTTAGAGGCATGTTTACTAAACGTTAGTGTATGTTAACATTATGCAAATATTTATGCAAATGATGTCCCTTATTCAAATGAGGTCCACACCGAGTCTCCGCACATAGCCCCGCGCCCCCATTGGGCAGCCCCTGCTGTGAGCTGATGTGCTGCTGGACCCCTCTGGGTCTTGTGGTTCCTAGTCCAGAATGAACTCTCTGCTGCTTTGACTCCCAGACCTGAAGTAGGTTCCCTGGAGTTGACCTCCACTACTGAAACTCTCCAGTGAAATGATCTGCTGCTGGATCCCTATGCCTGGATCAGTTTCTTCACTCCTAGCCCTGACTGGGCCTATAGGAGGCTCTCGGCTGGCATCTTCACTCCAAGTTTGATGATGGAGATAGATTCTGGATGTTTACTTTCATATTTCAGCACTTTTTGCATATTTTGATCTGATGATGCAATTAGGTAGGCCTGGAGACCTATGATAGTAGCTCTGTATGTGTAATCAATCTCTATGAGGCCTACTTCTCCTTCAGCTATAGGGATGTACAATCTTGGCATAAACTGATCCTTGTAAATTACCTCATGGGCATGGAGGAGTTTTCTTGTTCACACATCCAGTTTTTCAGATTTTTAAGAGGCCAATTTACAATCCCAAAGCTATATGAGAGTGTAAGAATTGCCAGCTGATTGATGACTTCTGTGATGTTAAAACACTTTTCAATAATGATTTTAATCTCTTATAGTATTCTTTATTGATCATTTCTCTCAGTAATTTTTGCTTGTGTGTTTTTCCTTCTTCTACTCCAAGATATTTATATATACATTCTTCTTCAAGTTCCTTGATGTCACAGCCCTCTGTCAGGGAGATATTTCCTTTAAAGAAAGTTGTTTTAGCTCATTTGTCAAAGCCAACAGCCATCCTGATGTCTGCACAAACATAATAAAATACAAAAACATATTTTTATTGTTAATTCACTAAAAGAGTCTCCTTTGCCCCACATCCCTAGATTTGTTCAAAGATAGAAGATCATGATTTACCACATATGATATTGTTTCATTTTGTTCCTAAAATAAGCCAGACATTGGAAGAAAGAATAGAGGGAAATAAAACAGCTTCACCTCCCAGGTTCAGGCAGTTGCCTTGCCCTATCAGCCTGAGACCATATACATAGAGAGAGTAAGCAACACACTTCAAGAGGTCTACATGTAATGTACTCAGATTTCAGTAAAGCCTTTGACATTGGTCCACCTAGGTGACTTATAAATAAATTGATACCCTAGGAATGGACCTTGCAATGACTGATTGCGTTAGAAATTGGTTGAGTAGGAGGCAACAAAGGGTTTAGATAAATGACATATATTCTGAGGAGAAGTATGTTTCCAGTGGTGTACTGCATGGATCTGTCCTTGGTCTGATTCTTTTTCACATTTTTGTAAGTGATATTGCGGAAGTGCTGTCAAGTAAGTTTTGTCTTTTTTGCAGATGAAATCAAAATCTGCAATAGAGTAGATACCCAGAAAGGTGTAGACAGAATGAGGAGGGATTTAGTAACTCTTAATGAATGGCTGAGAATTTGGCAGCTAAGATTTAATGCTAAAAAATGCAGGGTCATGCATTTGGGCTGCAAAACCCAACAGAGCAGTACAGTATAGGGGGCAAAGTGTTTCTGTCCATGAAAGAAGAGTGGAACCTAGGGGTGATTATTTCTGATAATCTTAAGGTGGCTAAATAGATAGAAAAGGTGATGGCAAAAGCCAGAAGGATGCTTGGTACATAGGGAGAGGAATGGCTAGCAGGAAGGAGGAGGTGATAGTGCCTCAGTATAATTCTTTACTGAGACCTCATTTGGAGTATTGTTTGCAGTTATGGAGACCACACCTTCAAAAGGATATGAACAGGATGGAGTCGGTGCAGAAGGTAGCTACAAAATGGTCAGTGAACTTCACCATAAGGCATATGGGGGCAGACTTAAAAATTTCAATATGGGTTCTAAGATGGCTGCCTGATTCTGCTGGCATCTCGCGTTCCTTATGGGGAAAAGGAAGATGAAGATTAAGCTGGGTAAGTCACCTGCAAGCACTCTGATGATGCTGATTTCGGGGCCGATGGACCTCTTTGTGCAGGATACTGCTGCAGTGTTGAACTCCTGTGTGGCTCCAGCTGTGTCGACGCTGATGTCAGTGGACCCGGTGTCTTCTTCGGAGGCAAATCTATCACTTTCCCCGGAGGAGCGTCTCCCTCCTTGACCTCCAGTATTGGTGGCTCAGTTGCAGTTGGATGCTGCTGGTGTTACGTCGTAAGGCGGTATGAACTCCAGCGATCACGGGAGCATTCCGAAAGTAGGAACCAAAACATCTACATTGCTTCCGGTTATGATGGCGACTTCTGGGATGTCATTGGGAGAGACTGAGGTATCTGCCCAGGCCGTGAGTGCTCTGCCTCCCTCGGGCTTTCTTCTCCTGCTGTTTCTTCAGTGTCTTTGCCGTCGGCTTCTTTGGTAAGACCAGATAAAATTACCTTGGAGTCCTTATGGGATGCTATTACTCAATTGACTTCTGCAGTTTCTATCCAAACTCAAGTATTTCAGGCTCAACCTCAGGACTGTGTTAATAAGTCACTTACTCAGCAAGCCAAAATTGATGAGTTAAAGGTTCAGTTATCTACAAATTTGGCTCAGACTGAAGTGGTTCAGGAGCTGAATACTTTGATTATGAAAGACTTTACCTCTAAGATTTAAGTTGGAGACACTTGAGAATCTGTCGAGAGCAACAAACTTAAGGTTTATTAATTTTCCTAAATCTTCTTTTTGTTCTCCTAAAGAGATGTTTTGAAGGTATTTGATTGAAGTGTTGCAAGTTCTGAAGAAAGCTGTTCCTGCTGTTTCACGTGTATAATATTTACCCTTGAGAAAAAAGCAGACTTCAGAAGGATCTCCATTGTTAGATGCTTTACATGTTTTGGCTTATTTGGAAAATTCACAGTCTGAATCTGTAGTTCCTGCGACTCTTGTGGTTACCTGTGCACTATCTATGGATAGAGACTGGATTTTGAAATTGTTTTTCAAGAAGAGACAATTTTCTTTTCTTGGTTGTAATGTCAGGGATTTTCCTAATATTGCTAGAGAGACACACAGACATTGGAGGGAGTTTCTTCTTTTGAAACCAGGAGTTGTACAGCTCAGGGCATTATTCTTTTTTAAATTTCTCTGTAAATGTTCAGTGAAACTTAGGGGTATGTTTACTAAACTGTCCTAATGTTACCGGTGAAAAGTGAAGCATTAACGTGAGCAATGCCATATAAGGAAGTGGGCATTCCATGGTCAACGTAGCAATCGCTGTTTATCGCGCGATAGAGGGCGCCTTGGCTCGTTACGCGTGGTAACCTTAATTTTGTGCCAGCGGTGTGAGAATAGCTATAGAGGTGAAGCCTATTGGTTAATGCAATGACTACCGAGCCAGAGGTCATGGGTTTGATCCCTCAGAGGTCTCATCTAATAAGGATTTCTAAGGCAATTCCTTTTGCTGCCTGTAACAGTCAGACATATCTCTACAATCTTTGCTGCCTGCATAAACACCCCCACCTCAGTGCCGTAACCTAAGGCGCACTATAAGGTGCCCCATAGGGCATATTATAAAGTTCCATATCCGGCAAGGCACTGTATAATGTGCCCTATGAGGCACCTTATAGGGCGCTGTTTAATGTGCCCACAGAGCACCAAGGAAAAGCAATGAACAGGTGATGGAAGGAAGTAGATGTTGGAGCTGCTGGGCCTGGCAAATCTGCGTGCAGCCCATGTGGCAGCCAGTAAAGTGGACAAACATATCAAAGGCAGCTGTACCGATGCACAGGGTGATGCTAATGTAAAGTGCTACAATGACAGTGTATGGCAGAGGAAGGGAATACGTGTCCACCAGAGGAGTTAGAGGTGGCAGGATAAGTGCAATGACAGGAGCACAAAGAAGTAGTAGCAGACACAGGAGAGGCAAGCATGAAGAGCCGCAATGCAGAAAAAGGTACCAGTGCAGGACATGGGGTAGTAGCCTGCACATTAGGGCAGGATGTCACACAGCTGGAAGACACAGATAGACGGACAGAAGGATGGTTGGCAACTGTGATGAGGGTATAATGTGCCGGCAGCACAGATCTGCACACATATGACTGTTACAGTAATGTAAAGTAGTTGTGTAGGACAGTCATAAAAAATGCAGAACAGAGAGAAATCAAACCCATGACCACTAGCATACAAGTCACTACAGAAACCGTTAGGATACACCACCAACATGAGTGCTACAGCAAAGGCTCCATACAAGAACACTGCAGGGCACCACACAAACAGCCTGCTGTCTGCCAGGATAGGGCAACCCCAACAGTAACCATGATGCAATGCACATGCAGAACAGCTCTGTACAGCTCATATCACAGTCTGTAATTGGGACGAGAGCCACATATAATCACATGCACACATAGAATGACATTGTATGCAGTGGAGACAGCATGCAAAAGAGCAAAGAACCAAAACCAAAAGGGCGGCAGGGGATGCTCTGTGGAGCAGGGTAAAATGGGAAACAGAATGGAAAAAGAGCACATGAGAATTGAACCTGCAAACCAACATGGGCCTGATGAGCTCAACAACAGCAATACCAATCCCCCAAGCCAACTGCCCACATGGATAGTATAAAGAAAAAGCCATATGTAACAGCTAATATGTGAAAATTAGGCTGCATAGAGGGCACACGGTGGTGTACAGGGAAGAGATGCAAGGGTGTATTGAGAGGTGACAAAGCTGCAGCAATATCATGGTCAGGTTAGCACAAAACAAGGGAAAAAAAACAAGTGGGAATCAAACCTGCAACCTATGGTGCCTCAACACATGGCTGCAACCACTATCCCAAGCACAATGCGAATGTGTTCTGTCAAAGGGAATGTGTGTATGGAAACCCATAGCACACTGTGATGTGGCAGATGGCTGCCACATAGACAGCTGCCACCGTACAAGGATGTGAGCACAGGTGGGCCATGGTCATCCCCAGTAAATCACGAAATACATGTGTCAGTGTAGTCAAGCAGCAACAGAGACAAATGTGCGTCCAACACATTTATTGTATTTTACCAAATTAATAGACATATCGTATAGACCCCCTTTCATGATATGAAGCCTGTTGGTTTACAGTGAACAAACTGAAACCACATTGAGCAGGGGAGCTACTCTCATGTCACACAAAAGTCACTGGCCTGTCTACAGATGATGAGCAGTACAGATAATGTACAATAGCTGCATGGTGTGCACTATGCAGTAGACCCCCACCCCCACATGCTGCTGCATGTCCCAAATGCCTCTGTCACATATATGTGCATGTAGACGGTAGGTGGTGCATGATGATCGTCAAATACATATCTGCCTGCCAATACAGGAGGCACAAACCTGAGAGGCATAGGTAGCAAAATGTCAGCAAGTGTACACACAGATATATAGATATGTTACATCTGTCACATAATGCGTGATATAGCAATCAAAGTGACACCAATGTAACCAAAACCACTGGCCAAATGCAAATTGAGGATATAGTAACAGGTACAAGAGGCACATGATCCCAGAGAATAAACAAAGCGCAACCTCACACATGCAGAGATACCACTATGCAGAAGGTCCCCTGCAATGGTTGGTGCAGATGCAGTATCCGCACACATATGTCATGGTACATGGAATGCACAAATGAGGGAAGAAAACAGACACCCACACTGCCACACTGCCAAGTTACTGGTGCAATGTGAGTGGCGGAAAGTCAGGGGATAAATAGGAAAGTGCAGACATGCAATGCTATGTTTGTAAATCAATGTAGAGCAGCACGTCTGTACAGTAAATAAACACAATAACCTGTACATAGAGGTTGAAGGAAAGGTCAAACATGGGGCAGTAACCCACACAGAAGCCACACTGCCCAATGCATTGGTGTACCAACATATTCAGTCACATGCACATGCACCGTGTACGTTGAACTGTGACATAGTGATGCTCCAGATGCACTGTAACACCCTTGGTGTGGACAAACATCAATCCAAGATGTTGTCGTGTATCAAAGTGGTGTGGTGGTAAAGACCATGTCATGTCCAAGTGCAGGGTAGCCCTACAAATACAAGAGGATATATACAATGTTCCCCCTGTGCCACACACATGGCTGTATGCTCCTGGTGAACTAAACAGATGGATATACTGCGGTGCAGGTCACACACATGGGCAACACACAGTAACACAATGTCAGATGGATGTACAGCATACAGTGAGTATGTCAGTCCCTGCTGCACATGTAGGGACCAGTACACAGTGTCCACAGTGCAAATGGCATCTGCAACCCAACATGTCCTGTTAAGACTGTCTGTGAATCCCTGGCCATGTGTGACATCTCAATCTGCCACAGTACTCGAAAGGTAATGTGTGTCTCCTGCGATGAACATGACACCCAGAGCACGGTAGCAACGGTATGTTGGACAGCGCTGTTATGCTCAAAGTAGCATTACAACAATAATGTCCATCATAGGCATGTGTCCCACTCGCCGAAGTAAGACATCCTATGGCACCATCTCCAAGGGATAGGTTCATGGTCTTGCTGTGTCCTCCAACAGGTGGGTGATGGTGACTGCAGATGTAGTGTAGTAGATGTGCTGTGTGTGTCCTCTTCCCTGTGCCAGAAGAAGGAGAAACACTGTCATGGTATGCTGCACACAACATCAGGGCACATTGCAGGGAGTCAGACACCAATATGTATATAATGAAATGTCACACATGCAAACATTACATGATCACAACACAGAACATAGTGCATGTTGGGACATTTGGAAATAGAAATGTAGACGAGGGTGTCATATGGATATGGTCATGTCCATGCCCATGGTACACAGGCGTTTCACAGCTCCACCCCATGCCCATCAGCGTTGGTGCACAGAGACCCCACAGGAAAGGTCCATGAAACAAACAGCAAAACATAAACATATAAAGGCTTATGTAAGTCCAAAATGATACAAGGTGTAACCTACCATGTGTCTGCAGCAAGAATCTCCTAGGGACTGTCTGAGGCAGGCAAAGGCCACAACACGTCATAGTTAAGACAGAAGATGTCAGCCAAATGTGTAGAAACACCATGTCCCCATGTCCAGCCACCGTTGCCGCATGTCCAAATTATGGCACCATTTGTAATACAGAAATGCTGATGTGCAGTGGTCTGTCAGCACACAAGACATAGGTCATTTCATAACACAACACACATGTGCACAATGTTCAGAAGGTCAACACCAGTAAGGTAGAGATAGCACAGTCACCGACGCCTCACTGGTGTAAAGACCCCACCCACCACATGACAATGCAAACTGCTTGCACACTGTATCATCACACAGCCATGCCAAAAACACGCACACACAAACACAGTATGATAAGGTGAGCATGCCACCAGTAGCATACAAAAAAGAAATACCCGATCTAATAGAATAACCAACTCAACAGATAAACCTACCAATAATCTTATTTTTTGTCGGAAATGCCAGCATAATAAGAAGGGAGAATCCTTTCACCGCTGTGACCCATCCATTTTAATAAAGAAACTTTTTTAAAACAGCTTGTACTTAGCTGAAAAATAACTTGTCACCAGACTGTACCTGATTTGACTGCGGTGGTTCTCGGTACAGCCTGGTGACAAGTTATTTTTCAGCTAAGTACAAGCTGTTTTAAAAAAGTTTCTTTATTAAAATGGATGGGCCACAGCTATGAAAGGATTCTCCCTTCTTACTGTGCTGGCATTTCCGACAAAAAATAAGATTATTGGTAGGCTTATCTATTGAGTTCTTTTTTGATAAGATATTTTTGACCCAGGTCTCTGTTTTTTTGTATTTCATTGGGACCAGTAGCATACAGTCTGCCTGTGCACAATTGGAGATGAGTGGCGATAAAGCTTTTGCAAATATAATGATACCCTGCTTTTGGCTGATGCTACAATGTCACAGAAGGGTCTACGTGTGGCCCACCACCAGAACACCCTGGACCTGCAGACACATGCAGTTCTGTTGGATGTGTCCCAGAAACAGTGCTGGAGAAGATGAACTGGGCAGGAACACGTGTGAATATGTGTACCAACATCAACATATGGGGTATAGGGGTGCAGGCCAAAGAGGTGAACAACAACAAATGTGCATTGGACAGATAACCACAGACATGTGCTATGCCTGATTGTCCCCACAGACCATTTACCTGTATGTCCACCTACCCCAGTCTCCTGCACGTTGATTGAAGTACAGACAGCTGCCACTGCACCACAGCACCAGGAATGTCACAAAGCATATCCTGGGGATTGATGAACACAAGAGAAACATACATATGTCATGTTGGAGCTGTGCAACACACACAGCACCTTCACTTCCTATCCTCACATGCTCCCCTAGATCCTTTAGAGTCTGGCTTTTGTCCGTTACACTGTACCCAATTGCCTCTTGCCAAAGTCTCCACTGACGTGTCCCTGGTAAAAGACAAGGGTGTAAACTCTGTCCTTCCTCGCCTCTCTGCTGCCCTCGACACTGTTGACCATAACCTTCAGCTCAATATCCTGTCCTTATTTGTCCCTAAGGCCTCTGTACTATCTTGTGTCCCCTCATATCTCACCCATTGCACCTTCAGTGTTTGTTTTGGTGGCCCCACCTCCTCTGTGACCCTGCTGCCAGTTGCGTACAACAGGGAGTTGTCTTGGCTCTGCTTCTTTTCTATCTCTATACCCATGTCCTTAGTGCGGCTATCTTCCCCTGGCTTTCATTAACAGCTGTATGCTGATGAGTGCCAAATATATCTCACCACCCCTGACCACTCTCTGTCAATCCAGACCCTGATCTCTTCTTGCCTGTCTGACAATACTGGCTGCAAGTCTCCCCGCTGCCTGTAATGGGACATGGCCAAGGCTCAACATTTTATATTGATCCCCAAACCCTTCCTCCACTTTCAGTGTCTGTGTATAGGTTGCAACACCTTCCTTTCACCCTGGTCCGCAATGTAGGGGTAGTCTCTCACTCCACTCTCACCTCCTCTACACATACCTATCTTGTAGCTAAGGGCTGCGGTGTCTTTCTAGATAACATCAGCAAAATCCCCCCATCCACCCTGAATGCACAACTAAACCACTAATGCACCCCTTAATCACCTCCCGTTTGGATCACTGAAACCTACTCCTTGCTGGTATCCCCTTGAATCATCTCTGTCCGCCTCAATCTATGCAATACTCTGCTGCATGGCTAATCTTCTGCCACCCTCATCATGGCCATATGACTCCACCTGTCAGTTCTCCTCACTGGTTCCCAATGTGTTTACGCATGCAGGTCAAGTTTCCCCCGCTGAGCTAGAACTCCAGTCACTTTGTGTCTCCTCAGTACCTTTCCTCACAAATCTCAACTACTACTACTACTACTACTACTACTACTGAGCATGTAGATAGTGTGACCAGTCGTACGCAGCGCTGTACAGAAACATGTAACACACAGTCCCTGTGCATCAGGGTATGTAATTTAATTTATCTGCGTATAACCCCCATCGTGTCATCCACACATCTAGGCAACTGGTCCTATCTACATCCCGCTATCCTACTGTTAACCCCACACCACACTCCTTTTACTTTGGTGCACCCTATGGCTGGAACAAACTACCTGTGTCTGTACAGCAGCCACCCTCTCTAACCATATGCCAATTCTGTGTGAAAGGTAACCCACTCACCTATGCCAAATAATGTGGACTCACCTGATCTCTGTCCTCCCGCTGTTTTCCCCTGCACACACCTCCTGTGTTCGTGTTTGACTACATCTGTAAGCTCTGATGGGCAGGGAATGTCCCCTATATGTCTGGTTTGGGCTGCGTATGACTGGTAGCACTATACAAATGTTCAGTAGTAGTAGTAGTACATATATTCCCAAATGTTTATTACAACATATACAGTACTTACATGAGAAGAGCTCCTCAATCAGCTGGCGCCTGGTTGCCGTGCTCTCACATGTGTCACCACGGCCATGTGCAGGACAGCATGTAGGATCATGCTCCAGATCCTCATTAATTTTGACTGGGATATTGTGCCTCAGAGCAATGTTGTGCAGGATGCAACAGGCCAGAATGATCTGAGCCACAGTCATGGGTTTGTATTGTAAGGCTCCGCCGGTCCTATCCAGACACCTGAAGTGACTTTTCAAAACGCCAAAGGTGCGCTTGATGACTGAGCGGCTGGAGGCATGGGCCTCATTGTACCTAATCTCTGCAGGTGTCCGTGGTAGACACACAGGGGTCAGCAACCAAGGACAACACCCTATAACCTGCATCAACTGCAGAAAGAACTTTGGAAAGTTAAAGCAGGAGCTGATGTCCACACACATGCACAAAAGCATGTATGTGCAAACAAACAGCACATACAAGTCTGACATAAACATATGACATCACATGATGACACACAACATCCATGCGGCAGCGTTTGGAGGTGTGAGAGATGGAACACAGGGGAAGAGTAAGGAGTGCAATCTACATGACTTGTAACCACACCAAACACATGCCCAAACACCTGTAGCCAAAAGGTAGTAGTACCGGTTGCAAACACATAAGCCAAATACATGGCAATGCACCCTGGACAAGGGTAGTGGTGCTCACCTGTGCAAGCTTGTGAGGGACATGATACTGTCCACACACAGCAGGTGGGATAGGAAGAGGTACCTGAGTTGCCCAGAAGGGATGGCAGAAACAACACTACACTGTTGATATACAAGAAGCATACATGTGTTTTGTACTGTACCAACAGAAATCACCCAATGTGAGATGCCCAGAAATGTCAGAGGTGAATGTGCCACCAACACAAAGCACCGTAGCAAAGAAGACCTGGAAGCAAACTAACCCCCCCCCCCCCAGAACACACACACAGATGACACACAAACACAACTAGGGACACACCACAAACACAGACATGTGCGCTTACAGTTATGCCGAGGAACACCATGTGCATGTCAGAGATAAGAAATACCCACCCAACAGTATACATTCCTCATATTTATTTTATTTATTTATTTACATTCTCTTATATACTGCGCTATTCTGCATCAGTGCGGTTTACATCGAACAAACTGAAATTACATTGAACAGGGCATTATAACTTGGAGATAACTATTTTACAGGGAACATGGGCTATGGAGGGTTAAGTGGCTTGCCCAAGACCACAAGGAGCACCTGTGGGACTAGAAACCCCAGTCCTTCCAGCCCAAGTTTGCTGTCCTCTGGTGGGATTTGAACCACCGACCTTCCGGCCTGAAGTACCTTGCCCCAACCACTAGGCCACTCCTCCACTCCTATTGTCTGGCCTCAGATTGTCTGAATACTGCTGAGTGATGCAGGATATAGGAGTCATGGGTGGACCCTGCAAACCTAGGGACCACATTCAGAAACACATAGTTGTATTACATACAACCTGAACATTCAGGGAATGGTAGTGTTTACGGTTGCGGAACACTGCCTCCCTGTCTCTGTGCGGGACCAGGGCAACATGTGTGCAATCAATAGCTCCCATCACGTGTGGTATCCCGGCAACCTCCTCAAAGGCCTCGTTCAGGGTCCCCCACTGTTGCCTACTGCTGGGAATTGCAATGTAATTCATCACCCAGCTGACCATGGCCCACAGTATCTGGTGGAGACAGCGTGAGAAGGTGAGCTGGCTCATGCCACCCACTGTGGCCACAGATGACTGGAAGCAGCCAGAGGCAAAGAAATGTAGGGCCACCAGGAGCTTGACAAAACCCGGTATGACATGTGACTGACCAGTCAGGGGCTCGAGGTCAGGTCTTAGATCCTCAAAGAGCTCCTTAATAGCTCGTGTGCTCAGATGGTATAGGGAGATGACCTGGTCATTACGCATGTCCTGGAGCTGGGCCCTGGGCCTGTAGAGGCGAGGCTGTCGAGGTTGCAGCTCAGCATGCCTCCTGCGACATGCCGGCACAACCCCGGCTTGCATTGCCCCCACAGATGCAAGTCTGTGTTGCAGCGGGACTGCACCCATGCCCTGTGCCTCAGCCCCATGGACACCATCTCCCTCGTCAGGCAACCGCGATGCCTGAACACCCCCCACCGCATATGCAGCAACGATAAAGCCAGCCGTCACAGAAAACAAACAAACCAGAGACAGAGGGTTAGCTCCCACCTGCTCCTCACCTCCCGTACTCCACCCCCACCTGCTCCTTACCTCACCTACTCTGCCTCTTGCCTGCTCCTCACCCCACCTGCTGCACCCCTCACCTATTGTAAACCTCACTTGCCTGCTCTGCTCCTCACCTACACAAAACCATCGGTGTGTACGACGTGTGCATGCCCATTTATGCATATTTGGTTGGGTGCACTGCGTTGCACACAGTGCATGTGTGCAGCTGCTGCACGCATTGCACATGCGTAGTGGCCATGCGCGTTGCACATGCGTAGGCCAGATGTGTACATGGCATGCACGAAACCCTGTGTTGCACATGCACTGTACATGTCTGACCTGTGCGCATGTGCTGCATGGGGTTCCGTGTACCAACAGCACATGGTGCATAGAGCCGTCACATGTGCAGCCACCAGGCTTGCACGGCACATATGTTGTGTGCATGTGTAGAACCCCAAACAGCACATGTGCACGGGTCCGACATGCACAGCACATGCTCAACACGTGGTCCTGCGCACGCCATGTACCAACCTGGCCTGCGCATGCGCAACACGTGCAGCCACTGCGCACATGCCACTGCGCATGTGCAACACGTGCAATGCCTTGCCCCCAGCCAAAAAAGCATAAATAGGCATGCACACATGGTACATGCCGAGGGTTTTGTGCAAGCGAGGTGCAGATCAGGCGAGTGAGGAGCAGGCGAGGTTTACAGTAGGTGAGGAGTGCAGCAGGTGAGGTGAGGAGTAGGCGAGAGGTAAAGTAGGTGAGGTGAGGAGCAGGCGAGAGGGAGAGTAGGTGAGGTGAGGAGCAGGTGAGGTAGAACAGGCGAAGATCAGAGGAGGTCAGAGATGAGTGACAGGCAGAGAGACAACACAGAGAGCAGGGATAGGCAGTGTGATGACACAACAGGAGGGAAGGCCGGGGAAAAACCTGGGCAGCAGTCCCCAGAGGTGGCAGGGATGGGTGACCCTGAGGTGGAGGTTTCAGGGCCATTGGGTGTGTCCCAGCCCACCCAGAAGCAGCCTGAGAGGCCACACAGTGTCAAACCTAGGCGCAAGCCAGTTCCGAATGATGAAAGGAAGAGGGCCCTCAGATTCAGCCAGGAGGAGAATCATAACCTGCTGGCCAATGTCCTTGAACATTATGAAGTGCTGTATGGCTGTCTCAGCTCCAGAACAACAGTGAGCACAAGGACACATCTGTGGGTGGAGGTCCAGGAGGCCGTGGTCCAGGCTGTGGGACCAACCAGGGACCTGGATAGCCTCCGCAAGCACTTCAGCAATATAAAGCGAGGGGTCCATGCACACATGACAGTGGAGAGTCGACATGCCATGGGCACTGGTGGTGGTGGTCCTTTTGTCCCCAGCCCTGGAGCAGCAGCTCGCTGAACATCTGGGCCCGGTTTATCTTCATGGACTGTACTCAGCGCTGGACACTGCCCATCCACAGGCAGGTAGGTCTGAGATATGCAGCACACGTACTGCTAACGACCCAACACATGCTGGGTCAGGGCTGGGGTGGCATGGGCCCATGTCCTGTGATCATGTGTGGCCCAACAGAGGCAAATGACGCCATGGAAGCAGCAACAGTTGCCAAGGTGGTTCCAGGGAGGCTAGTACAGGTACCTGGGGGTGTGTGCCAGAGATTCACAGTGATGCCCATAGTATAGCAATGACCAGGTGTACAGAACCAGGGGGGGGCGGCTGTTGGGCAGGCGGATTGGCACCCCCTCCTCCACTGTGCAAGAGAGGATAACAAGACTGTAAAGACAGGGAGGGCTGACCACCTCCTCCCAAACTATAGCACCTCATGCAGTTTACATTTGTACCTGCCACATAGTTCACACGGAATCATCCTACAAACAAAGCCAGTCATGCATTCCAATATCACAGAAGCAAACATACAGGAATGGCAACCAGACACAACTACGTACATAGTAACATGGAAAATTCCTGCACACTCTTCCTGTAACAGCTATTATGTGCATAAGATATGTCATGTCCATAGACACATTCCAGCACAGTGAAAGTGAATGACCTATGACAGTGTGATTGCAAGCTACACGCAAAGAGAAGCTACCAAGCATTTCACACAGATATCAGACACAAACAACTCTCTCATTAGCAGACATACAGTAGGAATATGCAATCAACCCACCCCAGAGACTGGGGTGTACATTCCAATATCATCACGAGGTATGTCCTGCTCTGGGGTGTACCATCCAAATAGTCCCTTTGTTTTCAATGCCATGCATCTGCCATTTCCCTCTCATTCCTTTCCTGGTCCTGACACAGCTGCACTCCCTATGTCTGCTGATGTGTGATCATTTCATGCCTTGTGTATCAACATGGTACCTAGGCGGTCCAACGAAGGGGCAAAAAATCACGTTGAAACAGGTACACAGTCCAAAACGTGATAGGGTGGAAAAACACTTAATTTCAAAAACTAAGAGCTAGCAACCCGACACAGGCCGTGTTTCGGAGACCTTCATCAGGGGTTGTCTAAATAGGTACTAGAAACATAGAAACATATAATTAAAACATATTTAAAATCCAATATTAGTGAAAGAACAATAAATTAAATGCACTCTATACGTTACAAAAAAATATATAGAATTATTAATAATAAATAGTTAAAAGTAATAAATAATTAAAAAATGCTAAATAATCATTAATAAAAAATCATAAAACTCCAAATGCTAAAAAGTGTGGATACGCAAAACCAATAAAATTAAAACAATCATAAATAACATATAGATAGTAAAACCAAGATGGAACACGTTTAAATAAATAAAGGATACAGGCAAAACACAATATAATCTTTAAGGGAGGTGACCTGCATCTTATTACAAATATTACTACCTTAGGTGTAGAGATGATGGACATGTAATCCTTACAAAGAGGCAACCAAAGCTAAAATAAAGAAAACACAGGATGAGGCATATGCATACCATTGGAGATAACACTTCTATCTTGTTTTCAAATGCCTTACTCTGTATATCTTTTTTCGTGAAATCTAGACTGAATTTAAATTTGACACAGAGGACTAGAGAGGAAAGAAACAGGCAGCGGGTATTTTGTCCTGAAGCTGATTGAGGGAGGAGGACAGAGCTAATGGACAGCAAACAGCTGATTGGCCGTTCTTTATAATTGTAAAATTTAGGGGAAATATTCAACCCGATCGGGACACTAATGTCCCATGTTGTCAAAAAACGCCAGATCAATTTTATCATATACTCTACTGAAAGGAAAGTTTGAATTCTGGCCAAAATCACATCGGAGGGTCTAATAACTTATAAAGCAAATCATGTACATCGTGACAAATACTAGGTAACAAACTGGACAGAGTAAATGAAACGAGATTTGAACAGATTGTTATGATATGGACAATTACATCAAAGGGATCCCATATTGGGGTGTGCAGAGTACACTGCCCTGCTATTGACGAACCACATCAAAACAGAGGTTCCCAATATTGCCGAAAAAATTCTCTGCCATATTATAAAACGCTTTCACACTCACCGATCTCGTTCGCTGACAACAAAATTGTTTTCTGAACTAAACGGAGAAATCACTCGTTCCGTCAGCGCAAACTTCTATCTAGGAACGCTGGCACATGCGCATCCCTTATATGATTGTAAAAGCGGGAAAAAGGGGAGGCGTGGCCAAGGTGGAGCCAAAGCTGACTTTAGATACCAAACGTAGAGACAATAGAAATGTTTTCAAAAACTCTTAGAACTTGGCGCAAATATTACGGAATCAAAAGAAATCAAAATTAAAATAAAATAAAAATGAAAGTAAAAATAAAACTAATGGATTACGTTCCAAGGGAAAAACCAAAAGGAGTAAGATTGTAAATGAATCCCTCAAGTATAGGTCAAATCTGTGTAGATTATTCTGCATGCCCAACAAATTGATATTAAATCCCTGGGACAGAATGGACTTTATTGAAGACTCTAAGAATTAGACTTGAGAGCCCTACACCTGTCATTGGCAATTAGAAACAAAGAATGAATATGGACCTTAAAAATAGAGCTGACTAACCAGCGTAAAAGGTTACTGTGTATATCTATGAGATGTGTCAGGAAAAAACCTATGTAAATCATCTGATTATCTCGAAGGAACTGCGTGGAGAGGAATAGCAATTGGCAATGATAAAGGTAGTCAAGCGACAAACCAATGGAAAAGATGCCCACTACAAAATGATGATAATAATAAAATAGTGTAAACGTTATTAATAATATGATATTATAAAAAAATGTTTTTTATATTCTAAAAAACCCTTTTAAATTATAAAAGGAGAGATAAAAAATAATAAATAATAAATAAATAAAACTAAAAATTAAAATTACAAATAGAAAATAATAATAATAAATAAAAAATATAATTATAATAAAATCATGTAATAAAATTACCATAAGCGCATAAAATAATAAATAATACATAATAGTTACTAAGACAGAGTAAAGATAAAAACGTAATTAAAATATAATAAAAATAATAAAAATAATAATATAGAAAATGATGATATAAAAAAATATTGATATAAAAAATGTGGTAATAACGTGAATGGGGGAGTATAGGGATCTTCAATCATAAAAAAACAGAAAAATCCTGATCTAAATTAAGACCATTCGGAGCCAGGGTGTTCAGTAAAAATATGTATCTCTGTTCTATCCGAAGAATGGTCTTATTCATATCTCCCCCTCGCCAGTTGGTTTTAACTTGTTTTATAACAAAAAACTTCAGATCCGTGACTTTATGTTGAAATGTCTGCCATTCCGACCACACATAAGAAGTTTTCAATCAATGATTTCGCCAATTGCGACACATCTAATGTTATCTATGTGATACAGTGCCCCTGCAGTTTGCTCTACATAGGCAAAACTACCCGAAAGATCAAAACTAGGATTATGGAGCATAAGAGCTGCATCAAGAGGAATATAGAAGACAAACCTTTGGTTGCTCATTGGCAGACATTTCAACATAAAGTCACGGATCTGAAGTTTTTTGTTATAAAACAAGTTAAAACCAACTGGCGAGGGGGAGATATGAATAAGACCATTCTTCGGATAGAACAGAGATACATATTTTTACTGAACAGCCTGGCTCGAATGGTCTTAATTTAGATCAGGATTTTTCTGTTTTTTTATGATTGAAGATCCCTATACTCCCCCAGTCACGTTATTACCACATTTTTTATATCAATATTTTTTTATATCATCATTTTCTATATTATTATTTTTATTATATTTTAATTATGTTTTTATCTTTACTCTGTCTTAGTAACTATTATGTATTATTTATTATTTTATGCGCTTATGGTAATTTTATTACATGATTTTATTATAATTATATTTTTTATTTATTATTATTAATTTCTATTTGTAATTTTAATTTTTAGTTTTATTTATTTATTATTTATTATTTTTTATCTCTCCTTTTTATCATTTAAAAGGTTTTTTTAGAATATATAAAAAACATTTTTTTATAATATCATATTATTAATAACGTTTACACTATTTTATTATTATCATCGTTTTGTAGTGGGCATCTTTTCCATTGGTTTGTCGCTTGACTACCTTTATCATTGCCAATTGCTATTCCTCTCCACGCAGTTCCCTCGAGATAATCAGATGATTTACATAGGTTTTTTCCTGACACATCTCATAGCTATACACAGTAACCTTTTACGCTGGTTAGTCAGCTCTATTTTTAAGGTCCATACTCATTCTTTGTTTCTAATTGCCAATGACAGGTGTAGGGCTCTCAAGTCTAATTCTTAGAGTCTTCAATAAAGTCCATTCTGTCCCAGGGATTTAATATCAATTTGTTGGGCATGCAGAATAATCTACACAGATTTGACCTATACTTGAGGGATTCATTTACAATCTTACTCCTTTTGGTTTTTCCCTTGGAACGTAATCCGTTAGTTTTATTTTTACTTTCATTTTTATTTTATTTTAATTTTGATTTCTTTTGATTCCGTAATATTTGCGCCAAGTTCTAAGAGTTTTTGAAAACATTTCTATTGTCTCTACGTTTGGTGTCTAAAGTCAGCTTTGGCTCCACCTTGGCCACGCCTCTCCTTTTTCCCGCTTTTACAATCATATAAGAGATGCGCATGTGACGGCATTCCTAGATAGAAGTTTGCGCTGACGGAACGAGTGATTTCTCCGTTTAGTTCAGAAAACAATTTTGTTGTCAGCGAACGAGATCGGTGAGTGTGAAAGCATTTTATAATATGGCAGAGAATTTTTTCGGCAATATTGGGAACCTCTGTTTTGATGTGGTTCGTCAATAGCAGGGCAGTATATTCTGCACACCCCAGTATGGGATCCCTTTGATGTAATCGTCCATATCATAACAATCTGTTCAAATCTCGTTTCATTTACTCTGTCCAGTTTGCTACCTAGTATTTGTCACGATGTACATGATTTGCTTTATAAGTTATTAGACCCTCCGATGTGATTTTGGCCAGACTTCAAACTTTCCTTTCAGTAGAGTATATGATAATATTGATCTGGCGTTTTTTGACAACATGGGACAGTAGTGTCCCGATTGGGTTGAATATTTCCCCTAAATTTTACAATTATAAAGAACGGCCAATCAGCTGTTTGCTGTCCATTAGCTCTGTCCTCCTCCCTCAATCAGCTTCAGGACAAAATACCCGCTGCCTGTTTCTTTCCTCTCTAGTCCTCTGTGTCAAATTTAAATTCAGTCTAGATTTCACGAAAAAAGATATACAGAGTAAGGCATTTGAAAACAAGATAGATTGACATATTCATAAATGACCTGGAAAGTGGAATAACAAGTGAGGTTATCAAATTTGCAGATGACACAAAACTATTTAAAGTTGTTAAAACCCAGGAGGATTGTGGAAAATTGCAAGAGGATCTTGATAAATTGGAAGACTGGGCATCAAAATGGCAGATGAAATTTAATGTGGAGAAGTGCAAGGTTATGCACCTAGGGAAGAACAACCCAAACTATGGTTACACGATTGCAAGGTTCCACATTAGGAACCACCACCCAGGAAAAAGATTTAGGCGTCATTGTGGATACCTTGTTAAAACCCTCGGCCCAGTGTGCAGCGGCGGCCAAGAGAGCAAATAGAATGCTAGGTATGATAAGGAAAGGAATGGAAAATAAAAACAAAAGATATTATAATGCCTCTATATCGTTCCATGGTGAGACCGCACCTTGAATATTGTGTGCAATTCTGGTCGCCGTATCTTAAAAAGGATATAGCGATTTTAGAAAAGGTTCAGAGAAGAGCCACCAAAATGGTAAAGGGGATGGAAGGCTACTCCTATGAAGAAAGGCTAAAAAGGTTGGGCTCTTTAGCCTGGAGAAGAGACAGCTGAGGGGAGATATGATAGAAGTCTATAAATTAATGAACGGAGTGGAACGGGTAAACGTAGATCGATTGTTTACCTTATCAGAATATGGAAAGACTAGGGGACATGCAATGAAGCTACAGGTTAAACTATTTAAGACTAATAAAAGAAAATATTTTTTCACTCAGCGTGTAATCAAACTCTGGAATTTGTTTGCCGGAGGATGTAGTAAAGGCTGTTAGTGTAGCTGGGTTTTAAAAAAGGTTTGGACAAGTTCCTGGAGGAAAGGTCCATAAACCATTATTAAGAAGGGACCCAGGATATCAATGCTTGAACCAGTACAAGCATTGTGGAACCTGTGTCCCTTGGGGAAATTGCTAGGTACGTATGACCTAGATTGGCCACTTTTGGAAACAGAATGCTGGGCTTGATGGACCTTGGTCTGACCCAGTATGGCATATCTTATGTTCTTATGTTCTTATAAGTGTTATCTCCAATGGTATGCATATGCCTCATCCTGTGTTTTCTTTATTTTAGCTTTGGTTGCCTCTTTGTAAGGATTACATGTCCATCATCTCTACACCTAAGGTACTAATATTTGTAATAAGATGCAGGTCACCTCCCTTAAAGATTATATTGTGTTTTGCCTGTATCCTTTATTTATTTAAACGTGTTCTATCTTGGTTTTACTATCTATATGTTATTTATGATTGTTTTAATTTTATTGGTTTTGCGTATCCACACTTTTTAGCATTTGGAGTTTTATGATTTTTTATTAATGATTATTTAGCATTTTTTAATTATTTATTACTTTTAACTATTTATTATTAATAATTCTATATATTTTTTGTAACGTATAGAGTGCATTTAATTTATTGTTCTTTCACTAATATTGGATTTTAAATATGTTTTAATTATATGTTTCTTTGTTTCTAGTATCTATTTAGACAACCCCTGATGAAGGTCTCCGAAACACGACCTGTGTCGGGTTGCTAGGTCTTAGTTTTTGAAATTAAGTGTTTTTCCACCCTATCACGTTTTGGACTGTCAACATGTACCTAGGCAATGCCAGATCTATTCCATGTCATGTCACCACATCTCCCACCAGCCACCATCCCACCTTGTCTGTGTTTCCATCCCCTAGTTCCAGAAAACAGTGAACATATATAACCTAGTAGATCTCTGCTACACTGACAGTTTGCATACTAGACGTACGTAGGCTATGCTACTGATGTCATTGCTATCATGTGCTCTGTAAACACGTGCCCTGTTTTCACAATGATGACAAGTAGTCCCACACCACCCCACACCACATATTCAGTACATTGCCAAAACATTTACAGTGTTATTTGTGCCAACACCTTTCCCTCTGGCTCCCACACAGGCCAACAGTGGCAGTGTCTCATTTGCGTCATCCATAACAGCAACCAGGTACAGGGAAGATATATGTGACCCAGTATAAACTGGTTACTGACCTGGAGGGACATCTGTGTTTCACAGGAAGGGGTATCAAATTACAGAGGAACATCCAAAAGGGGACAGGGGAACAGCCCACCTCAGACAACCTGCACCATACAAAAGCAGGTAGTTACATGTACAACAGGTAAGAGCAGCCCACAGGACAGCAGCCCACTGACAAACCCCCACAAATACGTTCTGAGAGCAGGTGCACCTCAGAGAACAACACAATGGTGCTTTACCTCAACATAGGCTCAGGCTGCCATCAATGGCCCTGAAAACCTCTGTACCAGGATATGCAACATAACACACACCTGGCCACTACTGTTGGAGATTAGCATGGTGAAAAGGACCTACCTAGGTCAGATGGCTGTAGAAACACATAGCAGCACTCAGTATACCCTGGCAGAAACAGGCAGCACACAAAGAGGCAGGCAAAAGCAAACACTATCACCACCACAACAGCTGTGCACAAAGGACCCAATATCAGGTGCCTGGGGAAACAGCATCCACAGGGAGCTGTATATGCAACATGCTGCATATCATCGCCCCTAAGGTAGATATGTTCAAGGCTGTGTCCTGGCCATGGTAAAGGCTGTTACCTGGCCCCACACATGCTATCACCATGAGTTGGAAACAGCCTGCACCTATCTGTCTCAGTGTCCCAGATATTCAGTGTGTTGCATGTACACTTCTGTGAAGATGTTGTTTGGCAAAACACCTGCTGTAGGTGCCCCTGTGGACAGCCATAGTCCATGTGTTTGACATTTTGTTGTCCTGCATCATCATCTGTTTCCTGGTGCTGATTGTTCTGACTGCCTGCTGCTACCTGTTCCCACTGCCCTGTGCCCTGGGTAGGACCCATTCTCCATGTCACCTTCCAACAGTGGGGGCGTGGTGTGGGCGAGCATGCATGCCCCAGTACTGAGGTGGTTACTCATGGACCGATGTCACTCTGAGCATATTGTGTGTTAACACACTGTTGTGGTGTTAGCTGAGGTGCTAGGCCTCTCTGTATGTGTGGCTGCATGGCTGAGGGACACATAGCTCTGTTACCAATGTGACCTTGTATGACGTGATATGGCTCAGTGCAGCGTAATGAGTTTGCCTTGATCCTGTGTTGTGCCGTGGGAGGCTGATGTGTAAGTTGATACGTGTCTGACACCTTGGAGTAGTTAGTATACTGTAGAGCAACCTGTGGGGGATATGTCGTGTCACAATGTCTGTCCCCATGTTATGTTATAATGCACCACTTGCTCACACAAACATGAACCTCCCAACCTGTGCCACCAGCACCAGCATACGTGTGATCCCAGTCAGCCAGTCACAGTGCAGACCACCCCAGGACTCTCAACACATGGCCCAATGTGCAGATACATGCCCCCACACAATGTGGACACCCCTCACCACTCCATGTCAGGTCCCCATATCCAGCCCCAATGACCCCTACAAGATATGCACCTATCCCAACACCACCACCACCCGGGGTCAGCTGTGATACAGGCACCACAGTGCCACAGACACATTCCCATGACCCACACGCACAGTGTAACCTCATGCACAGCATCGCCCCCCCATCCCCCTCAAAATTCCACCAAATACTGCAGAGCACTGGATAGATGTCCACCCATACCCCACAGTGGCCACCAAAGCGGCAGTCTCCACACATGTCTGGATGACCGGCATGCCTGCAGCAACACCTACCATGCATACCACACACCCCAATGCATACATATCGCTCACACACACTATGACAGGCCCCAGTCACATTGACAGCTCCCGCACACACCCCGGCCACATGTAGCGCTGAGCCCACATCCCAGGACACACACACAGTGCATACCTAGTGCTGCGCACAGTGGCCCCGGCACTCACCACCCTATCCCCCAAAACAAACCATCATATGTGTCACAGCGCCACCAGCGCAAAGGCGTGCTCCCCCCCGTCAGGTACACCACACTGGTGGCACATGTGTTGACCCCATTGTAGGCGCAGTGACAGCAGTTAAGGCGGGACACACATTGCTGTTGGTGGGGATGTAACATATAGCTGTACATATGTGTTCTGGTCAATCCCATATTTACTGTGTACCTTGTTCCACCCCCCCAGGTGACATCCAGGCCATGGAGGCGGATGAGGAGGAGGATGTGGCAGAGCCAGAGGCTGATGGGGGACCAGAGGTCGCTGAGGTCACTGGAAGCCTTGGTGCTCAGACCCCAGGGACTGATGTGCTGCGGGAGGCAGAGGACGGGGCAGCGGATGTCGCCTCACCAGTGGGGAGCACCAATAGCAGCATAGTGGCTGGGGAGGGCCCAGAGACCATGGGGAACCACCATGGGGAGCACCGGGGCCATCAGGCACCCCACATACCAGCAAGGATGTGATAATGGTGGAGCTGCGGGCCCATACTGCATCATCACGACAGGATGTTGAAGATAGGTAACTGAATAAACCATAAACCTCCTGGGAGTATAAATAACAATCCTAATGACATCCGATATGCGCCCCATTATAATTACTCCATAGCATGTAGTTTTTGTATGTTTTGTTGGACTAATACAAAATGCAGCTGCAAGAATTATATTGAAAGTTAACTCACTCCAACACATAACACCAATTCTAGCTTCCCTCCATTGGCTTCCAATTCAAAGCAGAATAATTTACAAAATAATAATTACTTCATTCAAAGCCTTATACGATTTAGCTCCAACCACACTATGCAACCTAATACACAAAGAACCACCTAAACCTACACAAAGAAAAGGCCAATATTAAACAAACTAACAAAACCCCAAAAGATTACACAAGAGCTCACAAATCAACAAACCACAGAGCATTTTCCCACGTAGCCCCCACCATCTGGAATTCCCTCCCCGAGGAGCTACGAACACTAACCGAGATCACAGAACTCCGCAAGAATTTGAAAACTCATCTGTTCACCAAATACTATAACAACACAGAGACTCTCCCACCTGCTTTAGATAAAGGCTAAACAGGCTTCTGGCTGTTCCAATTAAAATCCTTTCACCAAACACAGCTCTTATAGTTACGCCCCTTGATGACCCCACATCTTATGCCCTTTTACTCCCATAGGTGTATGTATGTGTATATATAGGCATGTGTGTATATGTATATGTATATATATATATATATGTATATATATATGTGTGTATGTGTGTATATGTATATATATTTTTATGTGTGTATACACATCTATATATATATATATATATCTGTAAATAGTTTATTCTGTTATGTTCTGTTCACATTGTTAGAATTATATTATGACGTTCCTTGTAAATTTATATTCGGTTAATTATACTAACATTGACGTTCCTTGTAAAACAACTTGCGTTGTCAAGTGTTAAGTTTTGTTCTCTGTAAACCGCAACTGATCTGTGGAAGATGCGGTATATAAATGTGTATAAATAAAAAAATAAATAAATAATTGCCATGAGAGATCCACCCTCTTGTAGCAAGAGTGGTCTGTTTAGCTCATTTTAATGAGCTCATACACCCACTCAGTATTCACCTCCGTAAACCCCAAGGAGACGTACATCAGTAAACCCCTATTCCATATCAATTAGACATCTTAATTCTGCGGACCCCTCTTTCTGGGTAATAGTACTTAGCTTATATGGTCGTATTCATTTGTACTGTCCATCAGGTCTAAAGCAAACAGCTCCCTCCGGATATATATCTGCTTGGCATGATTCCCACGTTATCCATCTTATCTCATGAGACCAGTCCACAGATCAATCATGCAAGTGATGAATAGCGACACAGTACCATGTGTCGAATCTGAGAATCTCACAATCCTACCTCAGGCTCATTTCCCGGCCTGAAGACAGATCGTGGGATTCTCAGATCTGAAACATGGTACTGTGTTGCTATTCTTTGCTTGCATGATTGATCTGAGGACTGTTCTCATGAGATAAGCCAGACATATGCATGCCTCACGGTGGGAGGTGCAACACATGTCTCACACGTCACACTGTGTCTCACCCACAGGCACTCCTCAGGCACTGCTGGCCATTCGTGAAGAGATCAGCCAGCTGCGTGGCACAGCAGAGGCTATGGTAGCAGGGATAGATCGGGTGGCCGATGCCCTGGAGGCCATGGCGGGTCATCGCCAGCACCAGCGCCAGAGGCAGCACCAGCAGTACTGACACAAAGGGATGGGTGGGGCTGTGGTCACTGTGGACGTGGGCGGCCATGCAGGTCTTGAGTGTGGGGAATATCTTT
This sequence comes from Ichthyophis bannanicus, assembly GCA_033557465.1. Lineage (NCBI taxonomy): Eukaryota > Metazoa > Chordata > Amphibia > Gymnophiona > Ichthyophiidae > Ichthyophis > Ichthyophis bannanicus. The sequence continues at coordinate 438,686,694 of CM066035.1, forward strand.
GACAATAAAGACCAACTAAACTTGTTTCTACCTATGTGCACATGTCCAATGTTTGTCACTGTGCTTCCATGAACACCCTGTCCCCCATGTGGTCACCCTGGTCACATGTGCCTTCCCATTTCCCTGGGGGGTGGGGGGTCTGCACTACCACCAATCAGCACACATAGGTTCTGCCATGCCCTGTGTGCCATGCACCGTGCCAGGTGTGCACTGTCATACATAAGCCTGGGGGTATACCCTAACACCCCTTTCTACCTAGAATATATGTATGTTGGTTCATTTACTTTGTGAGGATTGGCCACTTTCTCTCACTGCATATCCTCCCCATTAGTCTATCCATATGAGTTACCCTTCTCTCAGACCCACACCAAGGTCTATGTGGCATTATAACTGCAGATGCTTGAGAGACAAACAGGACAGCCAAAGGTACTTAGCTACAGTCAGTTGTTTACTCTCCTCCAGCACTTGTAGAGAGCCGCTATTCCTCCTCCAGACCACCATCCACTTGCCGGGGCTTCACCAGCTAACACCCTGTCCTGCTCATGGATACGGCAGTCCTTCCTATCCTTCCTACCTCATAATTACTGCTAGCTTTTCTCTTCAGCTTCCACAGATTATGATGCATCAGATCTGCAGCCAGAACATCACAGCCACCATGCATGTGTCCATGACTGCTGGACAGCGCAGCACATGGGTACATCCCAGGGGCACCAGGGGACACATACACCTGTGCACATGGCCATCCCCCACACCTGATGGTGGACTCATCCCATGTATGTTAGATATGTCTGCCACACATACACACTGCGACATGTACACACGTGTCATGCTCATGTCAACAGCATGTTTGTAAGGGAGACATATGACCATTGTGATGTGTGAGGAAAAAATATAAACCATTTTTATTTACAATAACTTTTATTTACACGTGCCCACATGTGTTGGTCCCGGATCATAGGACAACACAGGGCACGTGTGCCATGTGGCACTGTGGAGCTGCTGTTCCGTTCCTGCGTTCCTATATGCCACCTAGGCATCTGCCTAGTCCCCCTGTACCCTATTTGCAGCCTCACCATAGTGCCTGTTCGTACTTTGGCACTATGCTGTTGCTGCACATGTGGCACTACTATCACTTTTCTGGGTCTCCCTGCCTAGACTGTACATTACTGACAGAACTGGTTTCTCTCTCCTGCAAATGTGCCTCTAACGCCAGGTTTTCACTCACGGTAATGTTGTGGTCTTAAGATCCCGGCATTAGTGTAGCAGGGGCCTCTCCCCGCCCACCCCCCACCCATTGACCCCTTCTCTCTGCCCTCTCTCCACCCCCTGTGTGACTTTAACGCCGCCGGCAAAGTTATCATGTGAAACGTAACGTTATCGCGCGATAACGTTATGTATCGCGCGATAACGTTGCCACTGTGATGTTATCGCTGTTTAGTAAACATACCCCTTAATTATATTAGCTATGTATTTTTTCAACCTTCTGAATTACTTTCCTTTATTAATACTAGGCAGGTATCTTCTAGCACATAGACTAGGCCTGGTGTAGTAGATGCTCGCTATTGAATCGCTGTACGTTCAGACAGCTAATATTTCTTGATTGTAAAATTCCATTCCATTTTTGTGTAGCTCTCCTTCCCCCGTTTCATAGTGGGCTTGTGGTATTTAGCTTAGGTGTATTTCTTTAAATGTTTTATTTGCATATTGGTATGGTTTTATGTTTCTTTAGCTAATGTTATTTTTCTAATGTAAGTTGTTACTTGTAATATATTTTAAAATTCAAATAAATATAAATAAAAAAAAATCTCAATATGTATACTTTTATCATATTTCCCCTCTCCTATCTTTCTTTCAGAATGGTTTAAAATAAGCAAAGGTGTAAGACAAGGCTGCATACTTTCCCCCTACCTGTTTAATTTCTATGCAGAACAAATCATCAGAGAAGCAGGATTGTATGAAGACAATAGAGGTGTGAAGATTGGTGGAAGACTCATCAACAACCTTCGCTATGCTGATGATACCACATTACTGGCTGAAAGTGAAGATGATCTGAAACATTTGCTTCTCACAATCAAAGAACATAGTCTCAAAATGGGCCTGCACCTTAATGTAAAGAAGACAAAGATCATGACAACTGGCATAATCAACAGGTTCACCATTGAAGGAGAAGAAATTAAAATTGTGAACAACTTTAACCTACTTGGATCAACTATCAATAAAGAAGCAACAAGCAGTCAAGAAATCAGACGAAGCATTGCTCTTGGCAGAATGGCTATGAAAGACCTAGATAAGATTCTCAAGAGCAGAGATGTCTCTCTCCATACAAAGATTCGACTTGTTCAAGCCATGGTATTTTCAATAACATCATATGGATGTGAAAGCTGGACAGTAAAAAAGACAGATAGGAAGAAAATTGATGCCTTTGAATTATGGTGCTGGCGGCGAATACTGTGTATACCATGGACTGCCCGAAGAACAAACCAGTCGGTACTAGAGGAGATCAAACCTAAGCTTTCTTTAGAAGCTCAGATGACAAGACTTCGACTTTCATACTTTGGACACATCATGAGAAGAGAGAGATCATTAGAGAAAGACATTATGCTTGGCAAGATAGAAGGTCAACGCAAAAGAGGAAGGCCAGCAATGAGATGGATCGATACAATAACAGCAGCTACAGGTGCCAGTCTGTCAACAGTGAGCCACCTGACTGAAGACCGAACACAATTTAGGATAGCTATCCAGAGGGTCACCATGAGTCGACTCCGACTCGACGGCACTTAACAACAACATGGCATAACTGCACAGGAGGAAAACCTCTTTCAACTGAAAGTGTGCAATGAGGAGTCATAGGATGAAGGTGAAAGGGGATAGACTCAGGAGTAATTTGCAGAAATATTTCTTTACGGAAAGAGTGGTAGATGCATGGAATAGTCTCCCAGTGAAGGTAGTAGAGACAAAAATGGTATCATAATTCAAGAAAGCATGGGACAAACACAGAGGATCTCTAAAGGAAAAATGGGACTGTAGAGCTTAGTGGTTCATATGGAAAGGCAGACTAGATAGGTCGTATGGTCTTTATCTTCAGTCATGTTTCTATGTTTCTAAGATTAGCCCAATTGACAATCATTTCTTTGTCATCCTTTCTGCTATTCACAAATATGAGATTATTTAACTTACTCTTCAATTCTAAACCTAGGGTTTCCCTACAGATGCAGTTGCAGCATATGTAGTTAAAGAGTTATGAGAACTATTAGGTTTGGAAGATCTAAAAGTTCTAAAACCCATTCCACATTTGCCATACATGGGAAAATTAGTACAACAGATAATGGCAACCCAATCAATGGCACATTTAAAAGATAATGACATCTTAGCTGTGGAGTAGTTGACTTTCAAGCAAGATTTATCAGAGTATGCATTCCTAGTCCTGATAGACGATCTGTCGAGGAGTTTTGAGCAAGTTCTGATTCTTTGCTTATCCTTCTGGATTTATTGATCACATTTGATACCATAAACATCAATATTTTCTTTTCACCTCTATGAGACTATTATTGTGGGTAGAACAAGTGATCCATTTGTATGATTCGTGCAGTGCGCTCTGTAGAGAAATTCTCAGCAAAGTCTGTTTTGAAGTCAGATGTTTCTAGAATCCGCCTCTGCCACCTTTTCAAATTAATGCACATTTGCAACTGTTTGCTCACATGATCATTTCCAATGGCTTTAAAGGTATTCTTTGAGGATAATTTTAGAAGGGTTGGCTCAATTTATGTACATTTCACAGTACATTCACAGTGGCTTCAAAGATGTATTTTATAAGGTAAGGCACATGCATACTTTCCTTATAAAACAGAGGTATAAACTAGGCATAAACACTTATTCCTTTGGCACACCTAAGTGTCCTCACCTAGATTTTTCAAAAACACACAGAGGTTATAGCATTTTGTAATTTACATGAGTAAATTTGCGCTCCACTCATATCCCATGTCTGTACATACCCACAGTGAATGTATGCACCATTTATTATTATTTAGCTCACACTTTCCTGTAGTAGTTCAGTAGGCATGCTCCTACAATCTAAATTTAGGCTTACAATCTAAATTTATACCTAAGGCAGCAGAGGGTTAAGTGACTTGCCCAAGGCCACAAGGAATACTAGTGGGATTTGAACGCTGATCTTTCTGGTTCCAACCTGTGACTCCTAACTACTAGGCTACTCCTCCATTTCATGCCAGTTATCTGATGCATGCATTTATAGGATAGCGACTGACTATATTATATACACAAGTAGCTATTTGTGCATGGCGAGCACTAAAATACCATGCTTTCTGCACACAAATGCATGTGTAAATCTAGGCAACCGTTATACAATTACCCTCCATATCTCATTATGGGAATTACGTGTATTGTTTAAAAACAGAATTGTTAAGAGTAAAGATGTCAGAGGTTTCCTTTCCTTGCCTCAGAATTCAACTGCATAGAGTGAGTCTGTTTCCTAAACATGAAGTTAAGTTGTTGGAAGTCTGCCTAGATACAGAGCTAACTAAGAATTGCAAATAGAGGCCTCAGTTAATTCTTGCTTTTATCATTCAAGGAATATTCAAAATTTGTACTATTCTTTGGTGGAGAATGATTTGTGTACCATTTTGCATGCTCTTGGCTAGATTACTGCAACTTGCTGTTGGTTTGGTTAGCAATAACCATTCCAATTGGTATAAAATATGGCATCATGTACTATCTCAGGAGCTTGAAGGCAGGAACATATGTACAGAATATTTGAATCACTGCATCATCTTCTGGTACAAGAAAGAATAGAATTTACAAATATTAGCAAAATTGTATCTAAAAAAAACAACAACACATACCTATTTATGTAATTAAGTGATGCCATACTGTATATTCCGTCTAAAGTATTATGTCCATCACAGCTTGCTTTACTACAATCACCAGGCTGCTCTAAGTTGGTTGACTTAGGGACAATATGGAATCTGTTTTCCTTTCACAAGTTATATAAATCTTTGGTTTGGTTAGGTGTTATTTCTAAATAGTTTAGGCTGGTTTTATGTTTTGCATTTGTTTTATTATATGTATATTATTATAAGCCATCTTGGAGTCTAAAAGAATGATGTCATACAAATTCTAAAATAAATAAAATTAGCATTTGGTAGCTTCTGGACAGGGCTGCTGTTTCCTTTCATCCCCAGTGTCAGAAACTCCCTTACTACCACAGTAGATCATCAGATTCCATGAAAGCCATCCTTCCTCACTACCTTAACCATGTTCTTCCTACCATTTATCACCAAATATCCAGGCATGACCATTATCTCTCTTTGACCTAGCTGCAAGCCCTTTATCATTGTTCTTATTTCCTCTAGGATGTGAACCATGGAATGTAATCATTCATCTTCTGGTTGTGTGGCACCATCATCTAGTTATGTATGCTACTGATGGTGTACCCACACGATATCTATAGTCTGCTCTTGCCTCATCAAGCTGTCACCAGTGTACCATAAAGCAAAGATACATTCTGACTGGTTCAGACATCACTGGTGGAATGTATAAACCTCTACCTTGGCCAGCTGTTTATGTAGTCAGGTATGCTACCGATTATATAGGTTTGGGATCACCCACCTACTAAAATTTGTCATGGGGGCAGTTGGGAGCTAAGACATTCAGTAACCTCTCAACATCCACATTTTCAGCCAGTTGAATGGAGCTGGTCATCCAGAATAAGCATTTCCCTGATGCACTAATTACTTTTGATGATTCCTCCTTCTTTACCTCAGGACAATAATGCTGAATACCATATCCATTTCTCTATGGTGACTTGCTTGGACTGACATTGGAGCTGCTTGACTACCATTTCACTGGGAGAAGAAGCAGTGATTCAACTTTAGAAATGGATTTCCTCTTTTCCTGCCATTGCTATTTGTTTTTTTTTTTTTGAAACTTTTATTTTCATTTTGCAACAAACAAAAGAAATAACACACCAAAGGAGACAAAACAAGTATACAATAAAGAAAAGTAAACCCAACTACCCCCCACCCCCACGCTTCTTCTCTAGCTGATTATGTCAGCATGTGAGCGATTCCATACAACAGTGATTGTACATCAAAACAATCAAAAGAGTATCTGCAATACAGAATAATCATGAGAACAAAGATATATATAATTTTAGACAGTCAGATGAGAGCATTGAGCAGAATGTACATAGTCATTGAGCATCTTCCATTTAGACCGATGATGAGGAGTCTGAATGGGGGAAGCAGACATACGAGGTATTTGTTCATATTTACTGTAGAGACAGACATGATTCCACCATTCATTGGGGCTCAATTGGGAGCTATTTTTCCAGTATTTCGTAATTAGGGAAATAGCAATGCCTAGCATAAAGTCCAAAAGGAAGTAAGCCATCTTTGGAAGAGAGGGGATCCCCGCAGCTGAGCGAAGTCCCACTATCCTCCAAGAAAGGGGCTCTTGAAAGTGCAAAATAGACTGGATACGACCCCAGACCCGACTCCAGTAATACTGTAGTGCGGGACATTCATACATAACATGAGGTAGGGAACCAATGGCCGCATGACATGTCCAACAATTATTGCCCTGAGTAGTGTTCCATTTGGCTAATCTGTCAGGAGTATAAAAACACCGGTGGGCTAGAAAGAAGAGTGTCTGAGTGAGTGAGGCGGATTGGGAGACCCGTGTCACTCTACTCCAGACAAGGCTCCATTGCTCCGGGGTCAAAGTCACATGCAATTCTCTCTCCCATGCTTTCTGCGCTATAGGGGTATCCCTAGTTGTAGCATTACATAAGGTTTTGTAAAAACTGGATGCTACACCCGGTGAGCTACCGATAGATCGGATAGTCCTCCAACCAGCCTTGTGTAGGGGAGGCCGATGGCGGGAGCACCTTAGCACTCCTAAGGCAATGCTGAAGTTGCACCAACTGAAAGTAGTGTTTCGCTGGGAGACCAAATTCAATTTGCAATTCACTAAAAGTTTTCCAGCGACCTTCATGGAACAACTGACTAGGAATCCAAATGCCCCTAGTGTACCAGGGGCTCCACGCCATCGGCTTATTTTGTATTCGAAATCGAGTGTTGTACCAAAGTGGGAGCTTGTCTAACGGACAGAGTCGGGAGTCTAAAGATTGCATGAGATTATTAAAGGCACCTAAGGTGTCTAAAAGCATTGGTGGAAAGTGGGAGTCTGATGGGAGAGTCATACCAGGGAGAAAAGTAAGAGGAATCGGTTTGCAAAGGTCCTCTTCTATGTCTAGCCACACAGGTCTACTCGGTACTGGATCTTCCAGCCAACGAGCACCTTGTTTGAGAAGAAAAGAGTGATGATATTTCAGGAAATCAGGGAATCTGACACCCCCATTTTCCTTATCTGCTTGCAGCTTATGTTTCGCTATCCTAGGTGTCTTGTTTTGCCACAAGTATCTAGTCAGAAGGCCCTCGATATCTTTATATATACGCCGAGGGAAGAGACAGGGCACCATTTCTAAAATATAATTCACTTTCGGAACAATCATCATTTTTATGGTTTCTAATCGACCCCACCAGGTAAGCGTTAAAGGAGTCCAGCGGTGAGTAAGCGCCCGGACTTTAGAGGTTAAGTCTTTGGCATTGAAGGAGATAGTGTCTTCCAAAGGAGAACAATAGTGAACCCCAAGGTATTTGACCATGCGAGGTTGCCATAAAAAGGGGAAGGATTGCATATCTGCCTGGTGAAGCAGAGGATTTAAAGGAAAGGCTACCGACTTGGTCCAATTTATCTTATAACCGGACAGTTGTGAGTATTTACCAATTTGCTCTAGGACAGCCGGTACTGAGTCTATTGAGACAAAAAGCATAAGATCATCAGCATACGCTGAAATTTTGATTTCCCTACGGGTGAAGGGGATTCCATGAATCTCCTCCGATTGCCGGATTAGTAAAGCCAAGGGTTCGAGTGCAAGATCGAAGAGGAGTGGAGACAGTGGGCATCCCTGGCGAGTGCCGCGTTGAAGGGGAAAAGGCTGAGACTTTAAAGCATTTGCGCATATACTGGCTGTAGGTTGAGCGTACATGGTGCGAAGACAACGGAGAAAACCTTCCCCGAATCCGTACCAGCGGAGGACTGCAAACAGGAAGGGCCACTCTAAACGATCAAAGGCCTTCTCAGCATCAAGTGAGAGGCCAACAAATGGGCGATCAAGATTAACTGCGGTAGTCAATACATGGCATAGAGTCCGAGCATTGTCAGCAGTTGATCTACCAGGAATGAAACCGCATTGATCTGGGTGTATTAAGGTAGGCATCCTATCCGAGAGCCGGGTTGAGAGAATGGTGGCAAAGATTTTATAGTCCGCGTTTAGGAGGGAAATTGGACGATAATTAGCTGTTAGTTGTGGGTCTCTCCCCTCTTTCTCAAAAACTACTACATTTGCCATTGAAAAGGACCCAGAAGGAGAACCCTCCTCGGCCAGAGCAGAAAAAATAAATTTTCAAGACTGGAGCTAAATCAGCATGAAAGGTTTTGTAGAATTCAGCGGGGAGACCGTCTGGGCCTGCGGCTCGACCTGAGGCACATTTCTTAATAGCAGAATAAATTTCTGAGACAGTAAATGGTGTGTCCAAGGCCACTCTATCTTCGTCAGATAGGGTCGGTCTTTGTACTCCTGAAAGTAAGCGTTCAAATACATCTGGCTCAAAATCACATTCAGATTGATAAAGCCGAGTATAAAAGTCGCGAAAGAGTTCTAAGATTTCGGTATCTTTAGTGACCAAGCCCCCCCCCCCCGATGGATTACGGAGTGCAGAAACACGCTTGGCTTCTTTTCGACCTTTTAGGGCATTTGCTAATAATTTGCCAGCACGATTATTTTCCCGATAATATAGCCCTTGTTGGGATTCAATATGTTTAACAGCAGCAGTGTGCAAAAAGCTGATTGTATTGAAAACGCAAGCGTTGTAAACGGAGTAAAATACATGGGTCAGTACGGGACGTGAGGAGCCGCTCCCCAGCTTGTATCTGCTGCTCTAGAGTCAGTAAATGCTGCTTTCTTTGTTTCCCCTGCCGAATTTGATAGCTAGTTATAGTGGCACGGATAGATGCTTTAAAACCCTCCCACCAAGCCCAGCCCGCTGTGTCATGGGGTGAGTTAAAATGAAAATAATCTTGGATAGCGGCCTTTATATCAACCTGAAAATCTTTTTGACCCAGTAGGGATCTATCAAAAAACCAAGTTCGGGGAGAATCGTCTCGCGCAGTGACACGTAATGATAAAGATATGGCAGCATGATCTGAAATATGGAGAGGATGAGTCCTAGTCGTGTCTACTTGAGAAATCAGTGCTTTGGAAATGAGAAAGAAATCTATTCTCGATTGGTAATGATGGGGGGCAGAAAAGAAAGTGAACTCTAAGTCGGAGGGGTGAAGCAGCCTCCATATATCTACCAGCGCAAGATCTTGCATCAGAGCTGTAAGGGTAGCAAGACTCTTGGGTGGGCTACTCGTTCTTGGCGGCTGTCTATCTATCAGAGGGTCTAACACTTGATTAAAGTCACCACCAAGTATTAATGGAGTATTGGCAGAGGCCTGTGCCAACTGCGCAATACTTGCATAGTAAGCAGGGTTGTCCACATTCGGGGCATAAATGCAAATACATGTAAATTCACTATCTCCAACCTTGAGGTGTACTCGGGCCCATCTACCCTCCTTGTCAGCGCTAGTATCAATTACAGTAGCTTGCAAAGATTTCTTAACCAGAATGGCTACCCCGCACCGTTTGGAAACGGCGGGAGAATAGGCAGCCACCATGTAAGGCTTAACATTGAGTTTCAGTGTTTCAGCAGAGTTTAAGTGCGTTTCCTGAAGAAACGCTAAATCAGCATGCTCATGGCTAAGATAGCTAAGGATTTTCTTTCTTTTGATTGGACTATTAATGCCCTTTACGTTGAGTGATAATATTTTACATAAAGCCATTCAGACAAGTTAAAAATTCTGAGCATGATAGCGCACCTAATTTCACAATGTCCCTCATATTGACTGTAACAGACTGTACATATGGCATAAAAGAAAATAAGCTTAGATAATACAATGAAGCGCCCCACATTAAAAAAGAAAAACCGCAGCGCGGTAGAGAAGAAGCAAAACCCCAAAGATTACTGGCGACCATGTGTCTGCGGGGAGAAGCCCCAGAGAAGGCCGAAATTGAAAAATACATAACCTGTAGGACTGTGCGTGCTCCGAATCCGACCGAGGCACACATCATGAAGGGAGAGGAGACCACAAAACAAGAGTCATTAAAAGAAAGAATGAAAGTCCAGGAAGTCTCTGTGCTTGACTATGACCGCCGCATCGGGCCCTTCAAAATGGCGGACAGAGCCGGCGATTTAAAAGTCCACGTCGTTGAATTAGAGCATCTGTTCTGCTTCTTTGGAGTCTAAAAATGTTGATAGTAGATCAGGATCTTCGAATGTCCTGGTTTGGTTGTGAAGAGTCACTCGGAGCTTCGCGGGATACAACAGGCCAAAGCGAGCCTGTAGCTGTTGAAGGCGAGGGCGAAAAGCAAGGAGTTTCTTCCGGCGGTCAACGGTAGGCTTTGCCAAATCAGGGAAGAAGGAGACTTTGTGACCTTCAAATTCCAAATGATGGTTCGCCCGGGCAGCATGTAAAATTTGTTCCACTTGTTGATATCGTAGAAAGCGAAAGATAATAGGCCGGGGGGTCGTTCGGTTGAGCGCCATGTGGGTAGGAACACGGTGTGCACGATCGATTTCCAATTCTTTATGAAAGGTGATCTTCAGCAAGGAGGGAAGAGTTTTGAGCAGGAATTCTCTCATATCTCCCGCTTCCGCCCCCTCCGGTATTCCAATGAGCCGCACATTGTTGCGACGGGCTCGATTATTACTATCTTCTAACTCCTTTTGCAGATTCTGTATCTGGCGCTCGGCCTTGTCCAGTGCGCCCAAGCGCACCGCGTGCGAGTCGAGGACCCCCGCCATATTGTCCTGCCGTAATGAGAGACTTTCAAGTCGGTCCTGGAGCACTCCAAAGTCTTCTCGCAGGGCTCTAAGCGCTTCTCCATTGGACTGCACCAATTCCTTCACGCCGCGTAGTTCCTCCAAAATCTCCAGGTGCATTTCGGGGTTTTCACGAAATGGAACCATCTTCTGTGGGGAGGACACCTCTGTTTTGGAGCGTTTTCCGTGAGAAGAAGAAGGAGACCCGAAGTCCAAGCGCGCTGGTTTATGGGCCGCCATCCCCCCCGAGGTACCCCGGTCAGCCCGGAGCGAAATAGTAAGTTTGTATAGGTATTAAGTCAGGATTCTAAGTAGGCCTCTCGGGAGCTTCAGCGCGAAGCGTCCTACCCGCTGGACATCAGGCTCCGCCCCCGCCATTGCTATTTGTAATCAGGATGGAGTCTCCAGCCTTGTATAAGCACCCTTCCATAAACAAAATTTGAATGAGCATACCACTGTTCTAAAGACAGCCCATTAGTCATCCTCTACTGATGGCCTTTTAACCGTACATTCATTCTGCATAACACTGATTCTTCAAGCACTTAAAAAATGCCTTCACACGTCTGATATTTTATGGGGTTTCTTCTCCGATTTCTTAGGGGATATTGCTTCTGCTAGAACTGGAGCTGAGAGTGGAACATGATAAAAGGCTATCTGCATCGTACACACTCTCTACTACTTGCTGTATCTGTGGGGTGCTCCTTGCTTTGCCATTATCACTTCCAATCACTTCATTACTTAGCACACTAATAACTAGCTTTTCCATATCCTTTTCCATATTCGCATACTTCGCTCCCAAATGTTGGAATAATCTTCCACCCACCATAAGAGCAATTAAAGACCTTAAGCAATTTAGAAAAGCCATAAAACACCACCTGTTCCTTTCATACTTCTCTCAATACCAGTTCCCAACTTAACCTAAGCCTCATTACAAACCAATATTGAAATGTTCCACCACTCCGTGTATAACTGAAGGATACCATTGTATATAGTTAAATAATTCATATGTACAAAGTTTTCCCCTAAGTTGTATCCTGTTAGACTTCCTGTTACATGTAAACTCACGACAGCCTGTTGCTCTCGGTGAGTACTTTAAGGGGGATGTTTACTAAAATCCGCAAATGTGCGCGCCGCAAAATAGCGCACGGAAACGCGGCACTGAAACGCGAATAAACACATTTAAATGCCCCGCACACGTGCGTGTCACCCCCGCAAAGGTGCGCGGCACACTAACGGGCCCCGTACAAGTGCGGGCCCGCAAATGTCCGATAGAGGCGTGGAATGGCCAAAGGAGGGCGGAGGAAGGCACCGGAGGGGCGGAGGGACGGGGTCAATGGGTGGAGAGTGGGAGGGGAGAGGCTCCCCGCACAGTATCGGGCTCGAATTTCCATGAAAAAAATAGCGCGAGTGAAACACTCGCGGTAGAGGGCATTTAAAGGGAAGAGAAACCATTTCCGTCAGCAATGTACAGGAAACCGGGGAAACCTAAAAAACGTCAGCAGTGTGATATATGTGCACAGCACAAAAGTGAAATTAAAAATAGAAAAGGACCACCACAAAAATATTTAAAATAGTAAGTCAGCTGGGGAACAGCTATAGTAAAGAGCAAAACAAACAAACACACCCAGGAAAGCTCCAAAAAAAAGAAATTAATATTGGAAGTGTCCAAGGAGTGGAGACCTATCCAAAAACACATCTCCTGTTTATGGAGTTTCCCTGGGAGTGGTGTCATATGGTTGCTTATCAATATCCCTGTTGCCCAGTTCGGTTATATTCCAACCCCCTGTTCACGTGGTCATTTCCGGGGTTCATTTGAACGTTTGTCACCAGACAGGGTGAATGAGCGCACAGTAAAAATGTGAAGAGCAGGTTGTGCAACTCCATCCTGCAAGGCTATCCCCAGGGACTGCACTGTCTCTGTGGCCACAGTGTGGTGCAGCAGATAGAGCCAGTACCTCTAGGACCATAAGCCAGAGGATCAAATCCCAGCTGGGGGTCCTGCCAGCCCATTCCCATATTTTATCCACAACTAAACAAAGATAGCACAGACACCCCTGTATTGCAGGGAACATAAGCATGGTGCAAACACCCATATATTGCCCTACACCGCACAAACACCATAACAATGTGCATTACCTACAGCCCAGTCCCCCAAATGCAGTCCCGGAGTGCCACAACGCAATCAGGTCATATGCTTTCCCTGAGAGAAGGACATGCCAGCATGTTGGCGGACGAGTACAGGTGGTGGAGGGGGCAGTGGCTGCTAGCCACAGAAGACAGTGGCCTAGCCATGTGCAGGTTGGCACCGTCCACCGCAACAGACAGGCCCTTTTGGATGTACAGTCATGAACTGCAGCCTACCTGTGGCAACACGGTGGTGCAGTGCACACAGACAGTGTATGCAAGAACAGAAGGTCACCAGTTCAAAGCCCAGCTAGAGTCACTGGCAATCCTCTCCACATATATTTCCCACACCTACACCGTGATGGTAAGGACAAACCATTCCTGTTGAGGACATACACATTGGTAATACCCTCTCTTTTACCCCACCGAGCACAGACACCATGAACTGGTGCATTACCCAGAGCACAGTCTCCCAAATGCAATCCTGGAGGGCCACACAGCATTCCGGTTCCATGCTGCCCCTAACAGAAATGCCAGTGCTGCATATCTCTGCACCACCCCCATGGCATGTAGATGTAGCTCAGGTATATTCATGAGGGACAGCAGGAAAACCCAAATAGTGTTTGGCACACCAGGACTGGATTTGGGAACCTCTGCCATAAAGCAGTAGCCAACAGGGGCAGACACATCCACACCCACACCCACAGGCCCCATTGGCCAATGCCCCCTGGAGAGGCAGGACATTGGGCCCTGTGTGCATCTCCCATCACTAGCACCTGCATACCTTAGCAATGCCACCCTATACCTGGGTACACGGTACACAGCTCTCAAATGTTTGCTTTGAGTACAGGTAGATAGACATTCCTACGTAAAGCACCTTTTGCTTTTTGAGCACCATCAGAAACAAATAGTAATACAGCTGGGGAATACTGATACTATTAATGGGCAATACTAAAAAACACACCCAGGAAAGCTCCAATAAATATAAATGATGTCTGGAAGGGGCTACGGAGTGGAGATCCATCCAAAATACATCTCTGTGTGTCTGAGCTGTCCTGGGAGTGTATGTTATGGTTGGCCATTAACATCACTGTTGCCCAGCTTGGTTATATTCAGTCCTCATTTTATTTGCTGTCAGTAGTGGGGTTTATTTGCACCTTTGTCACCAGACAAGGTGACAGAGCCCACATTACAAATGTGCAGAGCAGGGGGGGCGGAGCCTGATGTCCAGCGGGTAAGACGCTTCGCGCTGAAGCTCCCGAGAGGCCTACTTAGAATCCTGACTTAATACCTATACAAACTTACTATTTCGCTCCGGGTTGACCGGGGTACCTCGGGGGGGATGGCGGCCCATAAACCAGCGCGCTTGGACTTCGGGTCTCCTTCTTCTTCTCACGGAAAACGATCCAAAACAGAGGTGTCCTCCCCACAGAAGATGGTTCCATTTCGTGAAAACCCCGAAATGCACCTGGAGATTTTGGAGGAACTACGTGGCGTGAAGGAATTGGTGCAGTCCAATGGAGAAGCGCTTAGAGCCCTGCGAGAAGACTTTGGAGTGCTCCAGGACCGACTTGAAAGACTCTCATTACGGCAGGACAATATGGCGGGGGTCCTCGACTCGCACGCGGTGCGCTTGGGCGCACTGGACAAGGCCGAGCGCCAGATACAGAATCTGCAAAAGGAGTTAGAAGATAGCAATAATCGAGCCCGTCGCAACAATGTGAGGCTCCTTGGAATACCGGAGGGGGCGGAAGCGGGAGATATGAGAGAATTCCTGCTCAAAATTCTTCCCTCCTTGCTGAAGATCACCTTTCATAAAGAATTGGAAATCGATCGTGCACACCGTGCTCCTACCCACATGGCGCTCAACCGAACGACCCCCCGGCCTATTATCTTTCGCTTGCTACGATATCAACAAGTGGAACAAATTTTAAATGCTGCCCGGGCGAACCATCATTTGGAATTTGAAGGTCACAAAGTCTCCTTCTTCCCTGACTTGGCAAAGCCTACCGTTGACCGGCGGAAGAAACTCCTTGCTTTTCGCCCTCGACTTCAACAGCTACAGGCTCGCTTTGGCCTGTTGTATCCCGCGAAACTCCGAGTGACTCTCCACAACCAAACCAGGACATTCGAAGATCCTGATCTACTATCAACATTTTTAGACTCCAAAGAGGCCGAGCAGATGCGCTAATCCAACGACGTGGACTTTTACTCGCCGGCTCTGTCCGCCATTTTGAAGGGCCCGATGCGGCGGTCATAGTCAAGCACAGAGACTTCCTGGACTTTCTTTCTTTCTTTCTTTCTATGACTCTTGTTTTGTGGTCTCCTCTCCCTCCATGATGTGTGCCTCGGTCGGATTCGGAGCACGCACAGTCCTACAGGTTATGTGTTTTTCAATTTTGGCCTTCTCTGGGGCTTCTCCCCGCAGACACATGGTCCCCAGTAATTTTTGGGGTTTTGCTTCTTCTCTACCGCGCTGCGGTTTTTCTTTTTCAATGTGGGGCGCTTCATTATGTTATCTAAGCTTAGTTTCTTTTATGCCATATGTACAGCTTGATACAGTCAATATGAGGGACATTGTGAAATCAGGTGCGCTATCATGCTCAGAATTTTTAACTTGTCTGAATGGCTTTATGTAAAATTTTATCACTCAACGTAAAGGGCATTAATAGTCCAATCAAAAGAAAGAAAATCCTTAGCTATCTTAGCCATGAGCATGCTGATTTAGCGTTTCTTCAGGAAACGCACTTAAACTCTGCTGAAACACTGAAACTCAATGTTAAGCCTTACATGGTGGCTGCCTATTCTCCCGCCGTTTCTAAACGGTGCGGGGTTGCCATCCTGGTTAAGAAATCTTTGCAAGCTACTGTAATTGATTCTAGCGCTGACAAGGAGGGTAGATGGGCCCGAGTACATCTTAAGGTCGGAGAAAGTGAATTCACATGTATTTGCATTTATGCCCCGAATGTGGACAACCCTGCTTACTATGCAAGTATGCGCAGTTGGCACAGGCCTCTGCCAATACTCCATTAATACTTGGTGGTGACTTTAATCAAGTGTTAGACCCTCTGATAGATAGACAGCCGCCAAGAACGAGTAGTCCACCCAAGAGTCTTGCTACCCTTACAGCTCTGATGCAAGATCTTGCGCTGGTAGATATATGGAGGCTGCTTCACCCCTCCGACTTAGAGTTCACTTTCTTTTCTGCCCCCCATCACTCCCAATCTAGAATAGATTTCTTTCTCATTTCCAAAGCACTGATTTCTCAAGTAGACACGACTAGGACTCATCCTCTCCATATCTCAGATCATGCTGCCATATCTTTATCATTACGTGTCACTGCGCGGGACGATTCTCCCCGAGCTTGGTTTTTTGATAGATCCCTACTGGGTCAAAAAGATTTTCAGATCGATATAAAGGCCGCTATCCAAGATTATTTTCATTTAACTCACCCCATGATACAGCGGGCTGGGCTTGGTGGGAGGGTTTTAAAGCATCTATCCGTGCTACTATAACTAGCTATCAAATTCGGCAGGGGAAGCAAAGAAAGCAGCTTTTACTGACTCTAGAGCAGCAGATACAAGCTGGGGAGCGTCTCCTCACGTCCCGTACTGACCCATGTATTTTACTCCGTTTACAACGCTTGCGTTTTCAATACAATCAGCTTTTGCACACTGCTGCTGTTAAAAATATTGAATCACAACAAGGGCTTTATTATCGGGAAAATAATCGTGCCGGCAAATTATTAGCAAATGCCCTAAAAGGTCGAAAAGAAGCCAAGCGTGTTACCGCCCTCCGCAATCCGTCAGGGGGGGGCTTGGTCACTAAAGATACCGAAATCTTAGAACTCTTTCGTGACTTTTATACTCGGCTTTATCAATCTGAATGTGATTTTGAGCCAGATGTATTTGAACGCTTACTTTCAGGAGTACAACGACCGACCCTATCTGACGAAGATAGAGTGGCCTTAGACACACCATTTACTGTCTCAGAAATTCATTCTGCTATCAAGAAATGTGCCTCAGGTCGAGCCGCAGGCCCAGACGGTCCTCCCCGCTGAATTCTACAAAACCTTTCACGCTGATTTAGCTCCAGTTTTGAAAATTTATTTTTCTGCTCTGGCCGAGGAGGGTTCTCCTTCTGGGTCCTTTTCAATGGCAAATGTAGTAGTTTTTGAGAAAGAGGGGAGAGACCCGCAACTAACAGCTAATTATCGTCCAATTTCCCTCCTAAACGCGGACTATAAAATCTTTGCCACCATTCTCTCTACCCGGCTCTCGGATAGGATGCCTACCTTAATACACCCAGATCAATGCGGTTTCATTCCTGGTAGATCGACCGCTGACAATGCTCGGACTCTATGCCATGTATTGACTACCGCAGTTAATCTTGATCGCCCATTTGTTGGCCTCTCACTTGATGCTGAGAAGGCCTTCGATCGCTTAGAGTGGCCCTTCCTGTTTGCAGTCCTCCGCTGGTACGGATTCGGGGAAGGTTTTCTCCGTTGTCTTCGCACCATGTACGCTCAGCCTACAGCCAGTATATGTACAAATGCTTTAAAGTCCCAACCTTTTCCCCTTCAACGCGGCACTCGCCAGGGATGCCCACTGTCTCCACTCCTCTTCGATCTTGCACTCGAACCCTTGGCTTTACTAATCCGGCAATCGGAGGAGATTCATGGAGTCCCCTTCACCCATAGGGATATCAAAATTTCAGCGTATGCTGATGATCTTATGCTCTTTGTCTCTATAGACTCAGTACCGGCTGTCTTAGAGCAAATTGGTAAATACTCACAACTGTCCGGTTATAAGATAAATTGGACCAAGTCGGTAGCCTTTCCATTAAATCCTTTGCTTCATCAGGCAGATATGCAACCCTTCCCCTTTTTATGGCAACCTCGCATGGTCAAATACCTTGGGGTTCACTATTGTTCTCCTTTGGAAGACACTATCTCCTTCAATGCCAAAGATTTAACCTCTAAAGTCCGGGCGCTTACTCAACGCTGGACTCCTTTAACGCTTACCTGGTGGGGCCGATTAGAAACCATAAAAATGATGATTGTTCCGAAAGTGAATTATGTCTTAGAAATGGTGCCCTGTCTCTTCCCTCGACGTATATATAAAGATATTGAGGGCCTTCTGACTAGATACTTGTGGCAAAATAAGACACCTAGGATAGCGAAACATAAGCTGCAAGCAGATAAGGAATATGGGGGTGTCAGATTCCCTGATTTCCTGAAGTATCATCAATCTTTTCTTCTCAAACAAGGTGCTCGTTGGCTGGAAGATCCAGTACCGAGTAGGCCTGTGTGGCTAGACATAGAAGAGGACCTTTGCAAACCGATTCCTCTTACTTTTCTCCCTGGTATGACTCTTCCATCAGACTCTCACTTCCCACCAATGCTTTTAGACACCTTAGGTGCCTATAATAATCTCATGCAATCTCTAGACTCCCGACTCTGTCCGTTAGACAAACTCCCACTTTGGTATAACACTCGATTTAGAATACAAAATAAACCGATGGCGTGGAGCCCCTGGTACACTAGGGGCATTTGGATTCCTAGCCAATTGTTCCATGAAGGTCGCTGGAAAACTTTTAGTGAATTGCAAATTGAATTTGGTCTCCCAGCGAAACACTACTTTCAGTTGGTGCAACTTCAGCATTGCCTTAGGAGTGCTAAGGTGCTCCCGCCATCGGCCTCCCCTACACAAGGTTGGTTGGAGACTATCCGATCTATCGGTAGTTCACCGGGTGTAGCATCCAATTTTTACAAAACCTTATGTAATGCTATAACTAGGGATACCCCTATAGCGCAGAAAGCATGGGAGAGAGAACTGCATGTGACTTTGACCCCGGAGCAATGGAGCCTTGTCTGGAGTAGAGTGACACGGGTCTCCCGATCCGCCTCACTCACTCAGACACTCTTCTTTCTAGCCCACCGGTGTTTTTACACTCCTGACAGATTAGCCAAATGGAACACTGCTCAGGGCAATAATTGTTGGACATGTCATGCGGCCATTGGTTCACTACCTCATGTTATGTATGAATGTCCCGCACTACAGTATTACTGGAGTCGGGTCTGGGGCCGTATCCAGTCTATTTTGCACTTTCAAGAGCCCCTTTCTTGGAGGATAGTGGGACTTCGCTCAGCAGCGGGGATCCCCTCTCTTCCAAAAACGGCTTACTTCCTTTTGGACTTTATGCTAGGTATTGCTATTTCCCTAATTACGAAATACTGGAAAAATAGCTCCCAGTTGAGCCCCAATGAATGGTGGAATCATGTCTGTCTCTACAGTAAATATGAACAAATACCTCGTATGTTTGCTTCCCCCATTCAGACTCCTTATCATCGGTCTAAATGGAAGATGCTCAATGACTATGTACATTCTGCTCAATGCTCTCATCTGACTGTCTAATTTATATATATCTTTGTCTCATGATTATTCTGTATCGCAGATACTCTTTTGATTGTTTTGCTGTACAATCACGTTTGTTTTGAAGCGCTCACATGCTGACATAATCAGTTAGAGAAGAAGCGTGGGGGTGGGGGGTAGTGGGTTTACTTTTCTTTATTGTATAATTGTATTGTTTCCTTTGGTGTGTTGTTTCTTTTGTTTGTTGCAAAATGAAAATAAAAGTTTCAAAAAAAAAAAACAAATGTGCAGAGCAGGCTGTATGACTCATTTGTTCAGGTCTCCCATCCCCAGGGACTGCACTGTCTCAGTGGCCACAGTGTGGTGCAGTGGACAAAACCAGTACCTCTAGGACCAAAGGGTCACAGGTTCAAATCCCAGCTGGGTCCACTGCCAACCCAGTCCCCATATTTTACCCACCACGAAACAGAGAGAGTGAAGACACCCATTTATGTCTGAGAACACAAGCATGGTGCAGACACCCATTTTGTACCCAACACTGCACACACACCATAACAATGGGCATTACCAACAGCCGACTCCACCAAATGCAGTCCTGGAGTGCCACAACCCAATCATGTCATCTGCTTTCCCAAGATAAGCACATGCCAGCATGTTGGTGGAAGGGTACAGGTGGTGGAGGGGGAAGTGCCTGCTATCCACAGAGGACAGTGGCCTAGCCATGTGCAGGCTGGCACCATCCACTAAAACAGATAGGCCCTGTTGGATGTACAGTCATGGATGTCCCAGGGAATCCAGCACATCTGTGGCAACACAGTGGTGCACTGCACACAGACAGTGTGTGCAAGAACAGAAGGTCACAGGTTCAAAGCCCTGCCAATCCTGTCCATCTATTTTCCCCACAACTAAACCGTGAGAGTACAGACAATCCTTTATTGCTGGTGATATACGCATTGGTCACACGCCTATTTCTCACCCCACTGAGCACAGATACCATGACCAGGGGCATTACCTAGAGCAGAGTCCCACAAATGCAGTCCTGGAGGACGACACACCATTAAGCTTCAATGCTGCCACTCACACAAATGCCTGTGCTGTATCTCTCTGCACCACCCCCATGGCATGTAGATGTAGCTCATGCATATTCATGAGTGACAGCAGGGAAACCCGAACAGTGTCTTGCAACCCTGGACTTGATTTGGGAAACTCTGCCATAAAGCAACAGCCAACAGGGGCAGACACACCCACACCCATACCCACAGGCCCCATTGGTCAATGCCCCCTGGAGAGGCACCATATTGGGCCCTGCGTGCAGCTCCCAATACTAGCATGTGCATACTGTAGCAATGTCACCCTACACCTGGGTATACGGTACACAGCTCTCAAATGCATGCTATGAGTACTGGCAGATAGATATCCCTACGTTACGCACAGTCTGCTCTTTGAGCTCCCTCATGACAATCTTCATGTTGTCTGCAGTGGGTGCCTCAGGTCTGGGCCCTGACAGTGTTTACCACCCTGGGGAGTGACTCCCAACAGTATTGCGTACCATATCCATGCCTGTACTGTGCGCAGGACTGGTGTGGTGGCCAGTGCTGACAAACGCCTCCATAGTAGCACAATGCTGGCATATGTGTGGGAGTGTGTGTCTGACTATAAAGTGTGTGTTAGCTGCAAACACCTTCCACAGCCCACACTGCCAGCACTGTTGCCAGTATTGTCATGCCAATGTGCATAATGAGCAGCAAGGTACCATGGGTATAGCTCAGACAGGGTGGGCTGGCCAGGATGCATCTGCACAGGGCAGAGGGCACTGGCTGGGACATTGTAGTGGCTGGCCACCACCTACACATACAGGGTGGCCTCTCTATGTGCTGCTGGGGTTGCACTCCACCCTGACTGTGCAGTGATGACAGCATGGCTAGGCACCCCCATAGTGCTACATAGTATGTCTGTCATGTGATATATATGTGGGTCTTGTTTTGGGGCCCAGTCACTGACTTATCTGCTGGTGTGCACTGTCATCCCAGTTCTGGGTGCATGCATTTCCAACAGGACTAGCTAGCAGACTGTGTTCAGCTGGTCTGTATCCTGAGGGAGTGCCTTGCAGAGTGCAGCAGCTGATGGCTTGCTGCAGGAGAATATCAGATAGTGGTGGGGTGCATCTTAGCATATCCAGGCCCAATGTCTGTCAGATATTGTGTAATGGATGTGTATAGAGCTGCACTGACTGCCCTGTAGGGTGTCTTATCACTAGCAGGACTGGGGTTGATGGTCCACTCCACTGCCACCATTGCAGGGAGGTAGCATGTTGATAGGAGACCTTGTTTTCCAATCTGGAGGGGGAGAAATGGTGGTACATAGCCCACCTAGGTGTCCATGAGGGGGTTCCCTTGACCCAGATGGTAAGAGATATCAAAGGTGTGTTTGCATAAATTAGCATATCCAGGCCTATTGTCTGTCAGATATTGTGTCAGGGATGTGTTCAGAGCTGGTGGGACTGCCCTGTAGGGTGTCCCTTGCCCAGCAGGACTGGGGTTGATGGTCCACTCCACTGCAGGGAGGTAGCATGTTGATAGCAGACCCTGTCATTCAAACTGGGGGTGAAGGGGGAGAAATGGTGGCATATAGTCCACGTAGGTGTCCATGAGGGGTTCCCCTGACTCAGACCAACAGAGATATCCAACATGCTTCTGCAGAAACAACCTATCTCACAGAGTAAGATTGCTTTGGAGCTCTGACATGGCCTCATTCCACCATGGAGGGTAGTGTGGACCTAGTCCTGGGTGCCCCATCGCACCCTCAGGGTGAGCACAGTACCCGCACAATATGACGGTGTGTAGGTACTCTGTGCCAGTACAACACCCACTCAGTACACCCTACCAGGCAGAGGTGATGTGTGGGTGCACACGGCCACATCCCCATACCAGGCCGGGAGCTGTTGGGTTGCATACCCCATCTTGTGTGCATCTGTGGACAGGTGATTTGCATGTGCAGTGCATCATGGGTAGGGGTGGCCTAACCCTATCCTGTTCACAACAGCAGACTGTCTGTGAGGTGACATGCAGGCTCTCTGCAGCCAGCCAGGGGCTTGCATACAGCTACAGAGCTGTAGCCCAATGGTTATGTCACTGCATGTGCAACCAGAGGTCATGGGTTCAAATCCACAGTGGGATTATGTGATTGGGTTGTCCAGAGCATCACCCATTTTCTAATGTACATATTTTTATGGAAGAAAAAACACCCTCGGTGTACTGTACCCATAAGGTGCCTCTGAGGGTGCTTAATAGGGCGCCTTATAGGACACCTTATGGTTGCCATCAAAATAGGGTGCACTGTACATTATCCTGTGTCGCAACATATATGGTGCCCTATAGGGGACATTCTAGGGTGCCGTGGCGGATAGTGCACTGTAACATGTGGCCCATGGGCCGCCGTATGTTAACACGCTGTGAGAGTGCGTTTGCTAGTAGTGAAAACAAAATAAAATTAAAAAGACTCATACAGCACTCCCCACTATAATACATACTGCCTCAGCCAGCTGTCTTCACTGGGTACTGTGGGGGATTGAGCCCCTGAACCCCACACCATTGGTCAGTGTTTTAACCATTGTGCTGTGTCTCTGTTCCTGTGTGGAGATATCAGCACGCCGCCTTATGCTGCTAAAAATAACTGTGCGCCACCCAAAATAACAGTGCACCACACTAAATTCATATACCTCCTATTGCACCTTTATCCATTAGGGTTCATGGCTCAATCAGCCTTTTTCCTTGTGCATAATGGGGTATTGAACCTGTGGACCCTGTACCATTGGTTAGTGTCTTCACCATTGTGCTACGGCTCTGTTCCTGTGGATGGACATTTGTGCATAGCCTTCTGCCGTCCACAATTAACAGCGCGACGCCTACTGCTGCCAGAACCGCACAGGATAAACAGCGCACGGCCTGCTGCCGCACAACATTTTCAGCGCATCGCCTAATGCACACCAGATATGGCCATGCAACGCATAATGAGACACAAAATACGTTGCTGCCGCCCAAACGTTACAGCGCGACGCCTACAGACGCCCTAAATTAGTGTGCCTCCCAAAATAATGTGTTAACCATTACTATTCATGCCTCAGCCAGCCTTTTGGGTTTGTGCACACTGGGGGATTGAACCTGTGGACCCTGTACCATTGGTTAGTGTCTTCACCATTGTGCTACGGCTCTGTTCCTTTATGTGCCCAGCAGCGTCCCACTTAGCCTTCCCACGCGCTAATGTGAGCCCCGCACAGGTGCGCGACGCGCACACATACGGTCGTTTTTTTTCATCTTTTTCTGCCTGACCCGCCCACTCCTTATATGGCACACGCACACTAACGGGGACCCGCACAGCAACGGGGTTTAGTAAACATACCCCTAAGTTTACTGTAAACCGCGCTGATGATAAAAAGTGTGGTATATAAGAGCGTTAAATAAAATAAATAAATAAATCCTCCTTAGCTACAAAATGTTTACTATCTGGCCTGGAGTGGCAACTCATGAATGATTCATGGCAATCAAAGAGCAGATTGATGAATAACATCAGGGACAAGGCTTGCACTGGCAGCTGGCCCATTGTATTGGAAATAGTAAAATAAAGTGGCTTTCATGGTCCATTCCTTAGAGCAAGTTGTTGCATTTGTGAAAGATAAGCCATACAATTGATCAAGTGAGTTTTGTTGTCCAGCAAAGGCATAGTGGTATGTTTACTACCATGCGCTAGACATCCCACTCTATCCTTAATATGTGGTCTTAAGTGCAGCCACATGCCAGTTAGTATGGTGCCCATGTTAGCAACATGTTAATGGCAAGAAGATAAATGCATATGTCCCTAAAGTTAGCACAGGACTGCACGCTAATTGTGTGCCTCAAATGCATGCTGCCCACACATTCTTTAGTAAACATGCCCCGTAGTGCATTCCCCAATAATTGAACTATAGCAGTTATGATTAAAATGCTGTGGAGATCAATGTTTTTGTTAAAATCCCATTTAAATATAGGGGCATTAATAAAATTAATGAATGTTAAGTGCCACTGTGTCCATAGAAATAAAAAGGCCGTGAGCACATAATGCAAATTAATTTCATTAGAAACATTTGGTAAAGAATAATCCCTCAAACAGACTTTCTGTGCTTAATCCTTAGATTGGGGGGAGGAGTAAAAAGGGATTCAGAGAGGGCAGGGATGTTCTCTATTGCTTGATCAAGTTGTGCATTACCTTAGTTTTGACTTGCTTCCTTTTCCAATGATTTAGAAACTGTAATTGTATTTTTAGCCAGGAAGTAAAACATTTCTAATATCCAGCTTTCCCTTTACCCAAGACATTTTTAAACATTTGACAATCAATTAAAAAAAAAAACATATATAGATTTTGGAAATCCCATTTGAACTGGCATTTTCAAGACATTGTATATATTTCTTGCCATCTAAAGATTTTAAAAGGTTAAGTAAATAGCAGGCATTGCTGAGGGACTTGTAAAGTATGTTTTCAAAAAAAAAAGCAGAAAGAACAGCCATTTAGGAAACGAAATGGTGAGACACAAAGGAACAAAATATGCTTTTGCAAACTGAGAATGACAGCTACAAAGAAGAGAGAATAGGACACAGAACTGCATATATGTTCTTAAGCACAATGTCCAGGAACATAGCCAAATTTTGGAAAACATTTATCATCTACGTTGGTACCTCCATAGAAAGGTCAAAGTGAAGGTGCTTAGAGAAAGAAAATGTAATGGTCCTGTTAACATTTTTAAAGTAATCTGTGTTTGTGCTAAAAGTACAGACAAATAACTTTTCTGCAGTTCTCCAAAAGGTTATTGAGTAAGAGACCTTTCTAGAGATAGCATTTTGATAGCAAAGTTTTAAGTGATTTATGCACAAAGGGGTATGTTTACTGAAGGGCGTTAAGGTAACAGGCGTTAACAGCAGCGATAAGGGGTTTTACATGCGATAAAGGCTCTGGGCGGGAAGAAGGCATTTAATATGTGTTAACAAGACATCAGGCATTAAGTTGCCAAGCGTGAACCTTAACATCCGAAAACGGCTCTCACCCTTCCACTGGATAAGGGAGCATCAAGGAAAGTCAATGCAAATGTGATGGATGTAAGGACAGGTGGGAGCTGATGGAAATGACCGATCCGTGGTTATCCTACGTGACAGGGCAGTAAGTTGGAAGAGCATGTGGGAGGCAGCAGTACCAATGTACTGGGGGCATGCCAATCAGGCACAGGAGAGGCATGTATAAAGAGCTGAAATGAGGAAAAGAGTACCTGTGTAGGATATGGTGTAGTAGCTTGCATGTGAAGACTTGACTGCACACAGCCGACAGAGGTGGCTGTATGGGCTGAAGAACGAATGGCGGCAGAGGAGAGGGTGGTATGGGCTGCAGTATGGATGTGCTGTAGGTGCCATCTGCAACGTAATTGTACATTGTGGGAAAATGTGTGTCAGTGTTACATCTGTTCCAGCCACACAACCACCATACATCACCCCAGACAAATGTGCAGAAAACAACTGGACAGGTGTTATCCAAACTGTGCAAATGGGCACATATGGACATGAGGTGATACCTGCAGGTGACTATCCGAGCAGTAGGATGTGTCCGCATATACTGCAGAGATTTGATGGAGCCAAAGCTATACAGTAATGATGTCATACATGACTCAGGTCTCACATAGGTTACAGCAGTATGCATATAACTACCTGCTAGTATACGGCTATATAAGTGCATTCACATCGGGATACATCTTACCGACAAATTGCTAATGTCTGATGATAAAGAGGAACTGTATGGACCTGCAGTTGGCTGAACCATTAGTTGGTTAATTGACCTTTTTCAAGGTAAAAAGAAGGTGTTGTCAGTCCATGAAGATTGTGGCAGACATAAAATGTGACAGTAACACATTCCGAAATGTCACATAAAGAGTAGTACTGGATCTCAAATCCTGGTATCTTGGCCCCTCAACCATTACCATGACCATTATGCTTTTCCTCCAAGCAGGGGCCTGACATCTGCAGGGTAAACATGTCTGACCCTCTACAATGGGCTTCAGCAGAGCCAATAAAGCTATGCTCTCCAAAGGGCATGATGGGGAATTGCATATTTGTTGACCCAAAATGTGGCCAGAACGGAAAACAAAGTAGAAGGATGAGTGCAAATCACAGTGTAGTCTGGACTGTCACAGGCATGGAAATAACCTGAGTAGCATACAGGCGCAAAATGAACAAGTGGGGATCAAACCCTTGTCCCCTGCTTATGGAGACATTGCACTAAACAGTAAGCTACACCTCCACACCTTTACACAGCAATGTCTGGATTCAAAGAACCTGCAGGTTTCTGCTTAAACTGTCTGCTGTGTGTGCTGGTATAGGTTAGTCCTTCCAGTACCCATGAGGCACTGCATACATGGTACAACAGTCTGCAGCTGATCACCAAATGGAGAATGCAGTGATCCATCACATCAGCTCAGTAAGACACACTGACAGTGTGCGCTATAAGCACATAACAGACACAAACCATGCTACTCCACAGTTTCAGCTGTCACCTTGAAGGTGAGGATGGTCACCCAGCACCTCGTTCACAGAGCTTGCACTGCTACTGATGGTCTCTGCAGGTCATGCTGCCGATCCACATCATTGCTAGTGTGTGGCAAGTATTATCTGCACTGTGTTATGCTAGTCACCTTTCTTCCTGCACAATAGCAGCATGTTTTAGGTGCTAGACACATCAGAACCCTGTGTCCAGCCCTTGTTGGATAGGGGCGTTCCTAGAACATCGCATGTCAGTGCCCAGTGTTAATCAGCTGATGCCATGGGTACCAAATACAGTGGGAGCTTCTAGGCTTGCATGGGACTGTTCCACAGTCCTTCTGGTCCTACCATGACCACAGTGAGTAGGCCAGGGACAACTGCTGTCACAACTATCTAGGACAAACAATCCACCCCAGCAAGCACAGTCAGACTGTACCTGCTGCCCACCACTGGGCTGCTTCAGCCATGCACATACCAACTGTAGCCGGTCTGCTGATCAGCTCACAATGCACATGCACAAAGCAACCATGTGCACCCTGACTTGGACTACATGGCATGGACACCCAGCATTCTGCTCAGTGATTGGGCTCCCTGTACTGAGATTGCACCCACACTACTGGAACCAGACACTATATAGTACTATGTGCATACATAGCTATGCCATAGTAACTGCTCAATCAGAATGAGAGTGCCCTCTCAACATGACATGCTGTGGCCACCCAGGCCATGCATGTGGCTGATGGGCTCTACAAAATCTCAGGCATTGACCCTACTTCCAGTGCAGAGACATCCTGGCCAATCCACTCTATTGCAGGCTATACCCACAATCCTCTGCTCCGCATCATGCACATTTGCAGACTAACACTGGGAACAGCTTAGGAAATGAGAGGCATAGTGAAGTGCAGAAAGCCATTGAATAATGGAGAGACATACAAACACACACACACACACAGAGTCACATCACCGCACTGTGCAAAACTGAGGATGGTTGGCATTCATGCCTGACACTTTGGTCTCCATATCAGCTCAAGCATTGTTAACGTGTGCTCATTGTGCAGGTGCTAGTAACGCACTCTTACATTCATGCCCATTGTTAATGCGTGTTCAGTGTGTCAGTGCTATCAGTCTGTCTTTCCATCCAGCTATGGAAAGTGGAGCCTGTCTGTGTGACTGATGGGTGTCTGTACCCTTGCTGGCCGATTCATTGGGGATTGCACATGTTGGTGCTGTACCTGCACTGTAGGCTAAGGTTTACCCACAGGGACATGACCCACAATTGGGTCTTGAATATGTGTCCCTCTGCTCATAAACACACTGGGCCAGATTCTGTCCCGGACGTAGATCCCCTCTCTGCATCCAGTCTGAACCAGATGCAGAGAGGGGATCGTGATTCTGATCCCACGGCGGGATCAGAATCTCAAACAGTCCTGCATGTGCAGGCCAGGACAGCGATTCTGTCCAGCCTGCTTGTGCAGGACTGCACCAGGCTAACTCAGTCATGGCTTTAAAATGGAGCCACGGTGCCATGGCGCCATGTTGACCATGGCATTGTGGCTCCATTTAAAAGCCGCAATGCTGGCCACCAAGAAAAAAAAAGTATTTCCCACAGTCTGACCCCCAATCTGGCCTCCTAAGGCCAGGGTCGGGTTGCGGGGAATAAACCCTGCCCCCCCCTGCCCCATCCACGCCCTGACAGCAGAAAAAACAAACGTACAGGGAAGTTATTCTACTTCGGAGGTGGAATAATTTCCCCGGCCATTTTGTCAGCCCAGAACGTACAGGGCCAACATTAGAATTGGCCCTGTATGTCTGGGGCCGGCAACTGCCCACTACCTGCCCACTCTCTGCCCCCGTGCTGCCCATCTAACTTCCCCCAGTTTCCCTTTCCCGCGGCTCTGTTAATTGAGTCCACCGGTGCTGATTGGAAACAGGAAATGCCTGTTTCCCATCAGCGCCGGCGGGCTCAGCTTTAACAGAGCTGCGAGAAATGGAAACTCTTCCTTCGTGGCTCTGAAAAGCAGCCGGTGCTGAGGGAAATGCGAGGCAGGGCTCTGCCGGGGAGCTGAGGGGCCACGGGGCACTTCATTCTGCTGCTGCTGTGGCGGCAGCGGCTCCTCTGATCTTTTTTTATTTTTAATTTCCCTTCAGAAGGTCGGACTGGGCTGGGCTGCACTGCAGGGAAGGGGTAGCATAACATTTGTAATGGGTTGATGCGGGAGGGCTGGGACTGGAAATGGGCTGATTGGGGGGGCTAGGACTGGAAATGGGCTGATCGGGGGGGAAGACTAGGACTGGTAATGGGCTATCGGGAGGGTTAGAACTGGAAATGGGCTGATGGGGGGTTAAGAATGGAAATAGGCTGATTGGAAGGGGGCAAGGAGTGGCTGATTGATGGGATCAGACCTGGAAATGGGTTGATTAGGGGGGCTAGGACAGGAAATGGGCTGATAGGGGGGTTAGGACTGGAAATTAACTTATTGGTGGGGTTAGGACTGGTAATGGGCTGATGGGGGGCTAAAACTGGAGTGAGCTGATAAGGAGGACAGGACTGGAAATGGGCTGGGACCAGAAATGGGCTAATGGGGGAGGGGAGGAGAGTGCTGCTGGCCCTGGAAGAAAACTAGGGGCTAGGGCTACAGATGGGCTGATGCAGGGGGATGGTATAATAGGACTGGAAGGGAGCAGATACTGAAAGGGTCTGCCAGCAGAAGGAGGGAGCAGGAAGGGAGCTGACACAAGGGAAGTAGGGGGCTGGCAAGGAGCTGATATGGCGGGGTAGGAGGGGGCTGGAATAGAGCTGACACCTGGGATGTACGGAAGGGGATTTAGAAGAGAGCTGACACTTGGGGGTGGGAGTGGTAGTTGACTGGGTAATGGGGAGGAGGCTAGAAAGGAGCTGACGTGTGAATGGCACTGGAAGGGGGATGGAGAGAGGGTAGGGTGACTGGAAGGGAACTGACTGGGGGGGGTGGCACTGAGAGTGGACGTGAGCTGATACCTGGGATGGTATTTGGACTAGAAGGAGCTGGACAGTAGGGAAGGAGGGGGACTGGAAGGGAATGGACACCAGTGGCAGTCGTGGGAATGCAAGGCGGTTGATATTGGAGGGTACTGGTAGGGGAGGACTGGAAAGGGGGTCGATACTGGGGAGGGTTACTGGAACTGGAAATGGGCTGTTGGAAGGAAGTGAAGAAAACAAAAGAAGAGATAAGAAATGGCAGATGGACCATAAACCAAAGAAAGAGAGCTAAGAGAAGACAGGAAAGCAGAAGCCTCAGATCAGGACCAGCATGATTAGAGAATAAAATGGTCAGACAACAAAGGTAGAAAAAATAATTTTATTTAATTTTAGTGATTGGACTTTGTTCTATTTTTATATTTTACACAGTATTGTGGAAATGCATCTCTTATTTATCTAATGTTGCACTGCATGTGGACTCTGGCTTCTTGGGGTTTCAGTTTAAATTATGTCTACATATTTTTATTTTTACTTATTCTTCAGGCCGGAAGGTCGGGGGTTCAAATCCCACTAGAGGACAGCAACCTTGGGCCAGAAGGACTGGGGTTTCTAGTCCCACAGGTGCTCCTTGTGGTCTTGGGCAAGCCACTTAACCCTCCATAGCCCATGTTCCCTGTAAAATAGTTATCTCCAAGTTATAATGCCCTGTTCAATGTAATTTCAGTTTGTTCAATGTAAACCGCACTGATGCAGAATAGCGCGGTATATAAGAGAATGTAAATAAATAAAATAAAATAAATAAATTCTGTACTTGGTGAGGGTCGATGTTGTGAGTGTGTGACTGAGGTCAGGTGTTCTGTTAACATAGAGTTTGTACATAAAGATCTATACTGTACTGCAGTAATTTCACTTGTTCAGCTTTTCAAATAGGTGTATGGATGTTCCAGGGCCCACTGTAGTATTTACAGTGACACTTTTTTTGGATGGGCTTCTTATGTGAGTTTTGGAAGTTTATGCTGATATGGTACGGTGGGGTAGGTTTGCTCTTTGTTATAGGGTTTTTTATTAGTTCACGATATGCCTGGTATTGGAGAATAGTGGTTGTTGTTGTTGTTAGTGAGATGATCAGAATCAGATTTTTTTTTTAAATATTGAGTTCTGTGGGTGAATGTCCTGGTTCTGCTCTGCGCCTACTGTGGATGCAAAATATATGTTGAAAAAGAAAAAGCAAGAACCATAACACAGTTTATAATAACAAAATAAAAATGAGTTATAATTAAGTTTTATAAACTGTGCTGTTGGTTCTTGCTGTCTTTTAGTTCCCTGGTGTGCAAACAGGACCGTACCTAGCCTTGTGTAAGCAGTGCAGCCGCACAGGGCGCAAAGGCTTGGGGGGCGCATTTCAGCTGTCTGCTGTTGCCCTGCCGCCGCTGGGAGGACAATAGCAGCAGCTGAAATGCGCCCCCAAGCCTTTTCGCAGCACTTTAAGCAGGTCTGGTCCCTCCCTCCTCCGACGCGATGTCAGAGCAGGGAGGGCAGATCTGCTTAAAGTGCCGGTGCCTTTCAGTTCGGGCGCATGCCCCCCCTCTTCCCCATACCTCCATCCAGCGCTGCCTTCTCTTTCCTTGCTGCCAGTGCCGTCATGCAAAAAACAGAGGGTGGCAGGGAAAGAGCAGGCAGCGCTGGACGGAGGTATGGGGGGTAGAAAGGGGGCATGCGCCCGAGCTGCAAGTCTCAAAGGGCGCAATTGCAGCTCGATACGGCCCTGTGTGCAAACATCTTGCATTTCCTCCATATAATCTCATTGGCTTTTTGGTTTGGTTCAGTCTCTGATTGGATTTCTGAAAATCCCTGCCCCCTCTAAGGTGTGTGTGTGTGTGTGGGGGGGGGGGGGGGGCGCCATCTCCTTCACCTCAGGCAGAAGATTGCCTTGAGCCACCCCTGGCTATGGCAGTGGGTTGGCCCTTGGATCAGTGGGCCGTGCGTTTAGCACCTCTGCTTACGGGGGAAGTCCAGGCGGCCTATCAGTCCCTAGACAATATTCAAGCTGCAGACTATTATGAGGTGAAAGTTGACTGGATGGGGCTATCCCCAGAGAATTATCGAAAGAATTTTCGGGTCACCGAATTCCACCCAGAAGAAAGGCCTAGGGCCGTGGCCCACAGATTAACTGATTTGACCATGAGGTGGCTGGAATCCAATAAGAACTCTGGACTTACCATAATAAGGAAGATAGTGTTAGAAAAATGTCTTTGTATTTTTTCAAGGAAGGTACGGGCATGGGTATCCAGGCAGGAGTCAATGTCAGTAACGGAGGCCGTAGGCCTCGCTGAGAACTTTTTTGACGCCGAATCCCAAGGACCCCTAGTCCCTAGGGAAGGGAGAAAAGAGATACACCAATGGATTCCTGTGGGAAAACAACCTCCTAGGCCAAAGGGAAGATGAGATAACCCCAAGGACCCCACATAGAAGTCACGAAGAGGGCCACGATGCCTTGCGTGCAGGAAGCCAGGCCATTTCCAATGGGAGTGCCCAAATGGGGAATGTGCCTTCTCCACTGTAGTCCAAAAAAGCCCAAGCCGGAGGATACTTCTGCAGAAATTCCAAAGTAAAAACACAGGAAGTGGAAGGCAGCAATAAAACAAAGAATTTTTATTAGAGGGCCCAACCTGGCCA
Organism: Ichthyophis bannanicus; assembly: GCA_033557465.1. Classification (NCBI taxonomy): domain Eukaryota; kingdom Metazoa; phylum Chordata; class Amphibia; order Gymnophiona; family Ichthyophiidae; genus Ichthyophis; species Ichthyophis bannanicus. The sequence continues at coordinate 438,719,386 of CM066035.1, forward strand.
AGTTTCGACTAGCTAGCTTTCATCAGGAGCCTATGTAGGACTTGAGGGAGACCTGGAAAGCTGGAGTGGACCCCTTAAAAAGGGGATCCGGATTGGTGGGCTGGACCTGGAAGCTCTCAAAGACACAGGGAGTAATCAGTCTCTGATGTCTCGAGACCTGACCTGGAGCCTAGGGATTGGTAAGAGGCAGGATAGATACCTAGGTCCTGTACGAGTGAAGTGTGTCCATGGGGACATGCAGAATGACCCATTTATGGAATAAAAGTCACTTGGGGTAACAAACAACAACTATTTGGAATGGACGTTGTCAAAGGGCTCCCAGTGCCATTAATCCTAAATTGGGATTTGGAGGGGTTATTAGACTCAACCGACTTCTGCTCCACAATAGTAGCACCAGTTCCCAAGATTATATCCTGGAGGAAAAATATGTCCACATTTCAGGGAGTTGTTCCCCTTTGCAACCCCGAACCTGGTAGGGGGAGGGGGGAAGACTAGAAAAAGCAGGGCCCAGCGGAGGGTGGAAAAGTGGAAAGGGCTGATTCCCCCAGGGGGAGTTGAGGCTCTTGGGGAGGAGGTCCTCTCTAATTTTGATAATTTCTCTGAAGAGTAAGCAAAAGACCCTTCCATGCAGGAAGCCTGGGGTAAGGTAGAAGGAGCAGGCTCTAGAAGGGGATGGAGGACTACCTCCTCTTTAGGAAGAGGAATATCCTCTTTGACAATCTTTGCCAAGAAGATTGTCACTCCACCGCTGCACCAATCGGATGTCCCTGAAGGGACACACCTGAGGGCCTCACTAGATTGCCTTTTGGTGTGGCCCTTAGGCATGGGCCAGTCAGGAACCAGCACAAGACAACATAAGCAGGAAGCTCACACCAGGGGCGGCCCAAGGGGGGTGCGGGGCCATGTGCGGAGACTCGGTGCGGGGCCTCATTTGCATAAGGGGCCTCATTTGCATAAATATTTGCATAATGTTACCATACACGAACTTTTAGTAAACATGCCTCTTAATGAGTGTATGAATAAAGAAAGACTAAAAGACTTCTACATTACTATAATCCAATACCAACCGCCAGGCACATTAGGAACTACTACAAACACTGCCCATTTAGAACCCATAGCAAACCCGCCGTATCCTAACAGCACTACCAGGACTCATAAAGCACCATACCCTAACTATCAAAAGGAAACGCTGCAAATATTAAACCAATACATTTCAGAGAACAACAATACATGACCTACTGGGGAAAGAGAACAAGTGGCAATGTCAAATAGGAATTACATAAACAGAATACCTCAGCTCAGTTACACATGCAGAACATAGACCATCACCAAACAAGGAATCACAATTTAGAAACAGGAAGACAATAATTAAACTGGGAATCCCAAAAGCCAAACTTGGAATGTACAACACTGTAGAAATAAAACTATACATTAATTTGCTCTTGTACTAAACAAAGCGCAGACGTTAATGATGCACATTTCCCAGAGCTGACATATTCCAATTAATAAATTCAAAATAAAGAGATATTTTTCTACCTTTTGTGCATTTTTTTTCAGCTGCAATTGCTCCAGCCACTTTCTTCTGGTTTCTTCGTGTCTTCCGCTAATTCTTCATCGTCTGCTGTCCATTTGTCTTTTCTTCTCTCTTCTAGTTTTTTTCCATTCTCTCTCTACATCTGCTTTAACATACTAATCTTTCTCCTTTTTGCTCTTTCCTCATTCCTATTTCATCCACTCAAATTTTACCCCTCCATCCTCAATCCCCACCTACTCTCCCAATATCCGGACAATTGTAGATTTGTCTTCCCTCCCACACAAAATATTTTTCCCCTCTCCATTTCACTCTCCCAGCTCCATCCCATTCTAATCCTCCCCCAACATCAGCTCCATTCTAGTTCCAGTCCCACCCAGCATCCGCTCCCTTCTAGTCCCCGCATCAGCCCATTTCCAGTCCTAGCCCCCCATAAGCCCATTTCCAGTCCTAGCTCCCCCATCTATTTGCAGTCCCATCCAAGTCCCTCCATCAGCTCATTTCCAATCCCAGCCCCCCATGAGCCCATTTCTAGTCCTTTCCTAGCCCCACCATCAGCCCATGTCAAATCCTAGCTCCCCTCCACTCAGCCCATTTCCAATCCACGCCCCCCAGGAGCCGACGTCCAGTGCTAGCCCCGTCATGAGGCCAGTTCAATCCAAGCCCCCGCCACAGCCCATTTCCAATCTGAGCACCCCCCCACAGCCAATTTCCAGTCCTATTCTAGCCCATCAGCCCATTTCCTGTCCTAGCCCCCCCCCTCACCCATTTCCAGTCCTAGCTCCCTCCCCCTCACAACCCATTTCCATTCCAAGCCCCCGTCCCCATCAGCTATTTGCAGTTCAAGCCCTCCTTCCACTCAGCCCATTTCCAGTCCTAGCCTCCTCATAGCCCATTACTAGTCCTAACCCCCCATCAGCCCATTACGTCCTAACCCCCATCACCCTATTTCCAGTCCTATCCCCCCCTCAGCCTATTTACAGTCTTAGCCCCCCTCCCATAGCCAATTACCAGTCCTACCCCCCCATCAGCCCATTTCCAGTCTTAGCCCCCCATAGCCCATTACCAGTCCTAACCCCCCCATCACCCTATTTCCAGTCCTAGCCCCCCATCAGCCCATTTCCAGTCTTAGCCCCCCATAGCCCATTACCAGTAATAACCCCACCATAACCCTATTTACAGTCCTAGCCCCCCATCAGCCCATTTCCAGTATTAGCCCCCCATAGCCCATTACCAGTCCTAACCCCCCCATCACCCTATTTCCAGTCCTAGCCCCCCCATCAGCCTATTTCCAGTCTTAGCCCCCCCCATAGCCAATTACCAGTCCTACCCCCCCCCCATCAGCCCACTACCAGTCCTAGCCTCCCCCCCCCCATGGCCCATTACCAGTCCTAACACCCCCCCCATGGCCCATTACCAGTCCTAACACCCCCCCCCCATGGCCCATTACCAGTCCTAACCCCCCCCCGGCCCATTACCAGTCCTAACCCCCCCCCGGCCCATTACCAGTCCTAACACCCCCCCCATCAGCCCACTTCCAGTCTTAGCCCCCCCATAGCCCATTACCAGTCCAAACCCCCCCATCAGCCCACTTAGCCCCCCCATAGCCCATTACCAGTCCTAACCCCCCCCATCAGCCCACTTAGCCCCCCCCATAGCCCATTACCAGTCCTAACCCCCCCCCATCAGCCCACTTAGCCCCCCCCTTGCCCTTTACAATTCCTAACCCCCCCATCAGCCCATTTAGCCCCCCCTTAGTCCATTTCCAGTCCTAACCCCCCCCATCAGCCCACTTCGCCCCCCCCATAGCCCATTACCAGTCCTAACCCCCCCCCCCCATCAGCCCACTTCCAGTCTTAGCCTCCCCCCCTCCATGGCCCATTACCAGTCCTAACCACCCCCCCCCCCGGCCCATTACCAGTCCTAACCACCCCACCCCCTGGCCCATTACCAGTCCTCACCACCCCCCCCCCATCAGCCCACTTCCAGTTTAGCCTCCCCCTCCCATCAGCCTACTTCCAGTTTAGCCTCCCCCCCTCCCCTAGCCCATAACCCGCCCTAACCCCCCCCCCCCCTAACCTTCCAAAATAAAATTAAAAAAAAAACCCAAACCGGCTGCTTCTGCCGCGGCAGCTTCAAGAGCTCTGCCGCGGCAGCTTCAAGTGCTCTGCCGCGGGGGCCCCCCCTGCCGTGCAGAGCCTCCGTGCATCTTAAGCTCTTGACGTCCTTACGGCGGGCTTCTTTCAGAGCCGCGTGATTTTCTTTTCTCGCGGCTCTGTTAATCCCGCCGAGGGTGATGGGAAATCCCATCAGCCCCGCGGGATTAAGAGAGCCGCGAGAAAAGAAACTCTCGCGGCTCTGAAAAAAGCCCGCGTTTTGGACGTGAAGAGCTGAAGATGCACGGAGGCTCTGCCGGGCAGGGGGGGGCCCCGCGGCAGAGCTCTTGAAGCTGCCGCGGCAGAGCTCTTGAAGCTGCCGCGGCAGAAGCAGCCGGTTTGGTTTTTTTTTTTTTTAACTTGGGATGCTTAAGAATGTTTTTTGCGCGGGGCCCCCTGAAACGCGGGGCCCTGTGCAAAAAACATTCTTGCTCAATGGACGGGCCGGCCCTGGCTCACACACTTGCAGAACGCCTTCACAGCAAGCAACATGCCCCTGCACTGCTACCAAGGACACAACAAAGAAGATAAAGACCCTCCAACAACCTCCAACACATGGCAGGCATTACTGATGCCGAAAAGCCACTCTTCACAAAAGTCACCATCATTAGCCCTGCCCAGCAGCGATTCACACAACAGCAACCCACAGCTTATCTCAACATCATGACTCAGAAACCTCATCCAGTTGGCCAAGGCACACAAAGCAATCCAAGTTCAACCAGCACCACCCTCCATAATCAATCACACTGGATCCACCCTGCTTATGCAACTCAGTATCCCACAGCAACCTCCTCCACCCCAACCATCCTTTATCTAACTCTCAACAAAATATATCATGACCACCACAACCCTCCTGTGCACACTTCTCTGCCTGGCTTAGCTCCTCTTTGACCCCAATACATGCTCACATTCCCATCATACACTCATACCCACTCATTGCATCACACTACTGTGCAAGCAGGCCCAGAATTAACACATACCAACACCTCATATACATCAGACCTCATCCACATGCAGCAGCAACTCACCCACAATAACCTCCAACTACCATTCCACACCTCAAATGCTCTCATTAACACCAACTCAGCATGCAGCAAAATTCAACTAATCTCTGACTACCTCACGGACAACCAATTTGACATTCTATGCATCACTGAATCATGGTTTATAGACTCTGACAATGTCCTCATGAACCAGCTCATGTCACCCTACTATGACCTCTTCACCTGCATCAGAACCAAACATAGAGGTGGTGGGGTTATCATCATGACCAAAAAGCACCTTAAATTCCAACCCCTAAGCAACACCACAAGCAGAGGCAGGGATACTCTAACCATCACCAATGGCGCAATAATCCTCCTTCTGGACTACAGATCCCCTAACGCCAGCCCAGCTGACCTGGATAAAATATTGGAGATAGCTTGTAAATACAATTCTAACTGCAACCACCTACTGATATTGGGCAACTTTAACCTCAAATCTGCCACACCTAAGACCTCAAAAGCCTTCCTGGATGCAATGGATGCTCTTGGACATACACAAATCATTAACCCACACACAATAAGGGAAATACCCTAGACATGGTATTCTTACCCCAATTCATACTCAGAGATCACAGCCTACCGTCACCCACCCTAACTTCTGTCCCATGGTCCGATCACAGCACAATAACCTTCCAGTTACTGTACACCCCCCCCCCCCCCTCCCGAGGACACATCATGTTCCCAAGTTGATACACACAGATTTCAACACCTGGAAACCCAAGATTTCCTAACAAAAATTATCCCGAACCTCCAGATCACCACTGAAAACCTAGACTCACTTGTTCACAACCGAAACACCACCATAAGTAGTATAGAAATGAAACTACCTGCAACACCTACAACAGCAAAACAATGCAGACACACCACAGCCACATGCTACTCCATGCAACTCAAGAACATGAAACGCAATCTAAGAACATTAGAAAGGAAATGGAGGTGCCACAAGTCAACCAGCAACTGTGACGCCTACCTAACCAAACTCCACGAATACCAAACAGCCACAAGCAAAGCAAGGAAACAACACTACACCAACATGATTCAGAGGTCTCTAAACCGTCTTAGATAGCTCTTTGATTTAGTTAAAACCCTAGCAAAGAATCCCACACAAAACCAAGAGCTTACAAATCAAATCCCACAATCTATGGCAGACCACTTCTAGGCATTGATGCATCCCAAAGGAATCCAGGCACACACTGCAGCAGTCCAACCAGCTCACTACCACACAAACCCCAATATCACATGGGGTTCCTTTTCAACCATCTCCCCCAAAACTGGAATAAGATCATCACTGCTATCAACACCACCACATCCGGTCAGCTGAATTAAAGCTGCATGAACTGAGCTACTACCCATAATACTCAGAATCACGCAACTTTCCTTGCAACACGGATACATGCCCACTAAACTAAAACTAGCCTCCATTTGCCTGACATCGAAGGCCTCATCTGACCCTAAACACCTCATACCGGAGTAGAATTCCTCCTAACCACGCTAATTGACAACCTCAGCAAAGGAATCGACAAACCAAATAAAGGATACATTCTCATATTCCTGGACATCAAGGCAGCCTTTGACTCCATCCCACACAATCTGATTATTCATCGTATACAAGCGATCGGACTAAAAGACACCGTGGTGCAATGATTCACATCCTACCTATCAGACTGTCAATTCCAGGTCAAAATGGACAATAAGACATCTGAGCCATATTCACAACAACAAGGAGTCCCCCAAGGCTCTGCCTTATCATCACTTTTATTCAACCTCTTCCTGCGACCAATTTGCTCCATCATACAAATGCACAACCTGCTTTACCATCTATATGTGGATGACATCATGGTCTACTCCCAAATTGACACCACCAACACATCCATCATCCATGTAAAAAAATGCTTCACCTCCATAACAGCTTGGCTCACTGAAAACAACATGAATATAAACTACAGAAAAACTAAAGTCCTATACATCTTCAGGGACACCAACTTCACGCCACCTACCCACATTTTCATTGCTGGCACCCAACTACAAGTCAAACTCCAAATCCGCTACCTGGGAATTATCCTTGATCGGCGCCTCACACTATTTCCTCACATAAGCAGTACTATAAGCACCATCTATCATAAACTCAAGACGGTTCACTATCTTAGACCACTCCTAGATTCAACTGACTTTTGAACAGTCCTTCAGGCACTTATCTTCCTGTATTTCAATTATTGTAACCTGATCCTACAAAGCCTACCCAAATCTATAATCCACCCACTCCAGCTGGCCATGAACACAGCAGCATGCATCCTATGTGGCACCTCTAAAACAGAACACATATCATAGACACATAGAAACATAGAAATATGACGACAGAAAAAGACCACATGGCCTATCTAGTCTGTCCTTCCATAACAACTACAACAGTCCCCAATACTCAAACAATTGCACTGGCTGCCCATCACTCAATGCATCAAGCACAAGGCCATCCACACAATCTTCAAACTATATCACAGATTATCTTCCAACCAGAAAAAACACTTCTAAGAGAGCATTCTCACTCTTCACATCAGCATTATGGAACTCAACACCAGACCATTTCCACACCACAAATGATCACTCTGACTTCAGGAAAAACCTGAAAACTTACTTTTTCCTTAAACACATCCCTATTGAGATAACATAAACAACTTTCCGCCAAATGTACCATCACACCACAGATCCTCTCTCCCATATCTCCGATTAATAACATCTGGCACTTCAATGTGCTCAAGTGACTGATGTCTCACCTATATCTTATCTAGTTCATTTGTTTAATGTTCATTGTTCATAGTTCTATGTATTTGCTAAGTTATATTTGTTAACTGTGAGCCCTATTGGCCAAGTTGTTATATGTAAACCACTTAGATTTGTAGATCAGTGGTATATAAGTGCAGTTAAATAAATAAATAAATAAATAGATTGTATCATATTACATTCCGTGAAGAGAGAGAAAGCCCAGCTTATGGTGCCCCAGATATTCTGGGAGGCCCTATTGATCTTAGCCCACAGCCATCCATTAACAGGGCACCTAGGGGAGTAGGGGGTGACTGCACATCTTATACAATATTTTTTCTGGCCTAACATATATCAAGAGGTGACTAAGATCTGCCAGGCATGCCCTGGGTGCCAATGGAAAAATAAGAACCAGCCCAAGAAAGCTCCCCTGATTCCAATCCCAGGGGTCAAACAACCCCTGGATTGAATGGCCATGGACATTGTGGGACCGTTAGATAGGAGCATGGCGAGTTACCAGTACCTCTTAGAACTCACTGACCATGCCACCCACTATCCATGGGCAGGTCCCCTTCAAAAAATTACAGCAGGTCAGATAATAAGGGAACTGTTGAAAATTTTGTGTGAGGTAGGCTTTCCCAGAGAACTTTTGACAGATTGGGGCTCTAGCTTTTTCACCAGACAGTTAGAGGCAGTCTTGGCATTGTTTGAGTTCAGGCACATTAAGACCACTGCCTATCATCCACAAACCAACGGCCTTGTCAAGCAATTTAACCAGACCCTGATACAAATGGTTAGAAAAAGTATAGGCAATAACAGTCAGACATGGGTAAGAACCAGGTCTTCAGGCTAATCTTGAACTTTTTAAAAGAAGATTCTTTATGGAGTTCAGTTGGCATGGTGTTCCATAACTGAGGAGTTAAAAAATTGAAAGCTATGGAACGGTAAGTTTCACGTCATAAAATACGCTTAGTGGGGATTATTAAGAGGTTCATGTTTGCCAAACAAAATGCAAGAGAAGGGAAGTAAGGGACAAGAAGAGAGAAAGTATGTGGGGAGGCCAGAGTAGTTAGCATGGTGCTCCAGAGTTAGGATTTTAAAGTTTATACGAAAGGAAACAGGGAGCCAATGTTGTTTGAGAAGTAATGAGGTAAAATGATCATACCATTTAGCCTTATAAATGAACTTTACTGCAGTGTTTTGTCTGATTTGGAGATGTTTTAGCTGGGATTGAGAGGTGCATACCAATGACAATTGTGCGGTGTCCTATTTTTAGGGCTGTGGTGTCGAGGTAGGGTGTCATTGACTAAATCCTTCTCAGTGCAAAAAAAACTACTTTGAATCACCAATCCAATCCAACTTCTCCAACCCTTGAATTGAAGAACCATTATGCAGCCCTGGAAGTGGAGGAGGTAAAAGCATCCCTGGAAAGGGAAGAACCAGAAGTCGAGCACCACAAAGTTGCAGAATCAGTGACCACAAGGAAATGAAAGTTAGTGGTGGTTTGTGACTCTCTTCTGAGAGGTCCTGAGGTGTCCATCTGCTGACCAGAAGTGATCTCCAGAGAGATATGCTGTCTGCCAGGTGTCAAATTCCAAGATGTTATGGAGAGTTTTCTGGGACTCATCAAGCCCACTGACTATTACCCAATGTTGCTAATCCATGTCAGCATAAATGATACTGCCAGGTATCCCTCTGAGCATATCAAAAGTGACTTCATGGCTCAGGGACACAGGGTGAAGCAGATAGGGGTGCAGGTGGTGTTCTCTTCAATCCTCTCTGTTGAGGGTAAAGACCAAGGCAGAGAAGCTTGCATCCTGAAGATGAATGCATGGCTGCGTGGATGGTCTCATCAAGAGTGTTTTGGTTTCCTGGACCTTGGGATGCTGTTCCAAGGGTTGCAGAGCAGAAATGGCATCCATCTGTCCAAGAAAGGTTGACATGTCTTCAGTAGCAGACTGGCTAATCTACTGAAGATGGCTTTAAACTAGATTTGTTGGGGATGGGTGAAGAAAACCCCCAGGTAAGTGAAAGCCCCCAGGTAAGTGAAACATTAAATACCTTTATGGAAAGGGGTAAAAGGAACAACATATGGAAAGCGGTGTGTATAAATGCCTGTAGCATGGGATATAAGATACCAGATGTTGAAGCTTTAATGGGAGGGGCTGACTTGGATTTAGTGACAGTTACAGAAACATGGTTCACAGAAAACCATGACTGGGATGTAATTATACCAGGCTATTCTTTGTTCAGAAAGGACAGGGTAGGAAGAAGTGGAGGAGGAATGGCTATATGTAAAAAAATAATATTAAAGCTTTGGAACTACAGAGCTTAAAAGAGAGAGAGAAGACACTGTGGGTTAAACTAGAAAGAGGGAAAGAGAAATCTGTTTGCATTGATGTGATATACAGACCACCCTCATAGGAGGAAGAGGTGGACTGAGAGTTAATAGAAGACATATGCAGCATTGCTAGGAAAGGTGAAGTGCTACTGATAGGGGATTTCAATATGCCAGATGTCGATTAGCACATTCCTGCTGCAATATCATCTAGAAGTAAGGAGATCCTGGACTCTCTACAGGGAGAACTATTCAGACAACTGGTAACAGAACCCACACGTGAAGGGGCCATACTGGACTTGGTGCTTACCAATGGTGAAAGTGTTTCTGATGTTATAGTGGGAGATCATTTTCCATCCAGTGATCATCAGATGGTGTGGTTCAGTATTAGGACTAGGGTTGATAAAATACATTCCAAAGCAAGTGTCTTAGACTTTAGGAAAACTAACTTTGCCTAGATGGGCCAATACCTCAGGGAGTTGTTAGTGGGAAGGGAAGAGCTGGGGGATGCCTCGTTGGAATCTCGAGAGGTGCCCAAGGACTGGAGAGAGGCACATGTGGTCCCTTTACACAAAAGCAGAAGTAAGGATGTGGTTGAAAACTACAGGCCGGTTAATTTAACTTTGGTTTTGAGTAAATTATTGGAAGCACTTCTGAAAGAGAAAATAGTGAAGTTTCTGGAGTCCAGCAGATTACAGGAACAGAGGCAGCATGGATTCACCGGAAGCAGGTCTTGTCAGGCAAATCTGATTGATTTCTTAGACTGGGTGACCAGGGCGTTAGACTGAGGGAGAGCCCTAGATATGGTGTATTTAGACTTCAGTAAAGCCTTTGACACCGTTCCTCATAGGCGACTTATAAACAAACTGAGCACCCTAGGGATGGACCCTAAAGTTACTGCTTGGGTTACAAATTGGTTGAGTGGGAGGCATCAAAGGGTGCAGGTAAATGGAGCTCACTTTGAGGAGAAGGAGGTTACCAGTGATGTGCCCCAGGGATCTGTCCTTGGTCCGATTCTTTTTAACATCTTTGTTAGTGATATAGCGGAAGGGCTTTTGGGTAAGGTTTGCCTCTTTGCGAATGATACCAAAATCTGCAATAGAGTAGACACCCAGGAAGGTATAGATAACATGAGGAGGGATCTAGCTAAGCTTGAAGAATGGTCCAGAATTTGGCAGCTGATATTTAATGTTAAAAAATGCAAGGTCATGCATTTGGGCTGCAGCAATCCAAGGGAGAAATATGGCATAGGGGATGAAGTACTTTTGTCCACTAAAGAAGAGTGGGACCTAGGTGTGATTGTATCTGATGATCTTAAAGTAACTAAACAGGAAGAAACGGTGACAGCAAAAGCTAGAAGGATGCTTGGGTGCATACGGAGAGGAATGGCCAGCAGAAGAAAGGAAGTGATAGTGCCTCTGTATAAGTTTTTGGTGCGACCTCATTTGGAGCATTGTGTGCAATTCTGGAGACCGCACCTTCAAAAGGATATAAACAGGGTGGAGTCCGTACAGAGGGTGGCTACTAAAATGGTTAGAGGTCTAAATTGTAATGCATATGAGGACAGATTTAAAAATCTTTTATTTATTTTTATTAAGAAATGTTAAATAAAATAAATAAATAAATAAAATAAATAAATAAATAAAAATCTTAGTATGTACACCTTAGAGGAAAGGCGGGATAGAGGTGATATGACAGAGATGTTTAAATACCTCTGTGGCATAAATGCACAGGAGGAGAGCCTCTTTCGATTGAAAGCAAGCTCTGCTATGAAGGGCTAAGTGATGATGGTGAAAGGGGATAGATTCATGAGTGATATGCGGAAATATTTCTTTATGGAAAGAGTGCTGGATCTATGGAATAGTCTTCCAGTGAAGGTGGTAGAGATGAGGACAGCATCTGAATTCAAAGAAGCATGTGACAAACACAGAGGATCTCTAAAGGAAAAAAGGGGAATGTTGTAGTGGTTGATATGAAAGGACAGACTAGATAGGCTATGTGGTCTTTTTCTGCCGTCATGTTTCTATGTTTCTAAAGATGTAGAGGCAAATTCCAAAAGTGCATTTCTGGGCTATCTGGACGTCCAGAAATCTGGATGGCCCAGAGGTGCACCCAAGTCTGCTTCCATGGAGGCTAGACATGCCCGTGGGTGCAGAATCACGTCATAGGGGTTGGACAACTAGGACATGCTCCAACTCAGGCACCACAGACGTTCAATCCATTACCCGGCTAGCTCAGCCTGGATCTTGCATGGAGCCATGGTCCCTGGCAGACCACCACAAACTGTTTGCCATTGGCAAGGGTCAGACTTCAGGGAACCCCCTGCACCCCCTCACCTGCCCTTCTGGGCCCGGGTCCCCAAGTGGTTCCATCTAGAGGGACTTATTCCACCTCCGAGGTGGAATAAGTCCCCCATTTAACTGGCCGACCCTGGACGTACAGGGCTGACCTTGGAATCGGACCTGTAGATCCGGGGTCAGGTAGCCGCCCACTGCCCACCCTCTCTCCTCCCCAGTAACACCCCCTCCAGCCCACAAACAGAGCTTTCCGCACAACTCAGATCTACGTGCTGGGAGCTCTGTTCCTGGCATTGCGATCCAGGTGTTTAGCAGATCTGGATGTCCGGATTGGACAATCAGACCCACTAAATGTGGTTCAGAATCTACCCCAAAGGGTCTAAGTGTGAGATGGGTGTCTAACAGAACTCCCAAGGAATGAATGCAGTCACCATCCAAATAGGTTTTGTGGATAAAGTTACGATTGCAAAAAGGCAGCCCATAAAAGCCTATTTGCATAGTTGGCTGAATATTTCTGCTATCCAGATAGGGCTGGTGCTGGCAGCAGTATCTGGATATTCAGCATTGACCAGTATTTGGATACTAGCACTGGATATCCAAATACTGCGGTCAGCACTGTGGTCAATGCACAGCCTTTTACATATCAGACTGTTTGAATGTTGGGCTACTTGTTATCAAAAAAGCTAGATTGCTCTAACAATCTGCATATCCAGTAAAAAACAAAAGTTAGCAGTAGTAGAACATTGGATTATCAAGATTATCCCATAAAAAGTAAACATTTACTATCTGGTGTAATAATTTTATACAACTCCAGTTATGAGACAAATACACAAGAAGAGGGTGTTCTTGAACTATTACAAATCATTTTTGAAATCTGAACTGAGAAAGTGCAAGTATGCCTAGAGCATAATAAAAATGCTAAAATGATTGAAAGAAAAGACCCGGCTGCGAACTCACCGCAGCCGGGCACAGACGCGTGCGGGCGAGCCGAGGGTGGGGAGGGGGGTTGGGGGGGCGGCGGGGGGGTGGGCAAGAAGCCCAGGTATAAAAAGCGCGCGCGGCGCGGCTGCGGCTTCTTTTGCCGCTCTCTCCCCCCCAACTTGCAAGAGGAGGACCGACATCAGCGCAATAAGCCGGAGTAACGACGATCACGGACCAGCTGAATAGGCGAACAGCAAGTGACACAAAAGAATAATAAATCTAATAAATAAACGCTGGAAGCCTGGGGGGCATGAGGAGGGAGCGGGGGAGAGATTAGCATGGGTTCAGGGGGTCCGGGTCAGCACATGGTGCGGGCATTGATGAGGGCTAGTACAAGCCGCAAGCGGCCGAAGGGATACACAAAACCCACTTACCGGGAGTCAGCACATGGTGCGGGAGTCGATGAGGGCTAGCACAAGCCGCAAGCGGCCGAAGAGATGCACAAAAACCCGCTTACCGGGAGTCGCAACCAGCGGAGGCAGCATACGAAGCATCCAAAGGATCAGTCAAGGCGAAATCGCCGGTGATCCGGATGTCGGGGGGAGCTAGGCGAGCCACGTGGGGGAACAAAATATACTGCAGGCATGCGTGGCCAGGCCAAGCTAAACTCCCGTATTAAAAAAAAACCAACAAAAACAAACAACTATCCAAAGAAAGGCACAACCAGGAGGGGTTAGTAGATATATAAATAACATTAAAAAAATAATAATAAGTAAATAAGAAAGACACCTTAAAGTGGCTTTAGTTCCAAGTATGGAGGAACAACGATGGAGGGAGGCTGCCATCTACTGGATAAGGGCAATAGTGCAGGCAAGTAAAATGTTTCTGTTTCAGCGCTGTTAAATCAAGAGGACGGGGAATGGATACTTGCTTCTGAGACTTCTCGATGGTATCTGTTGAAACATAGGGATATATACGAATATGGTGATGTATTATAGAGGGATTATCTGGATATATGTAGTGTGATTGATCTGATGAAAAAACGTAGATGTATATACAGATATATAGTTAATTGTGATGGAGAGGGATGTAGATATAAACAATCAGTAGCTATTGCTATCAACCATCATTGCCTCACACATATGCTTAGAGAGGGAGACCGGGGTTAAGGGCGTAAAAGGACATAGGGTAATGACATGTTCCATTGCCTCTGCATAGTAATTTGTTCTAGTTTAAAAGATGCCAAGGAAGGAGACACAAAAGGCCCCCAGGGCACGGGGAGGCAAGACTACACAGAAGGCATCTCCAGCACCAAGAGCACAAGCAGAGGCTATCGCAGGCAGAAGAAGAACGCAGAAGACCAATCAGGACGCAACTCAACCCAGACGCAGCAATCGGAAGAAGGGGCCACAGGACACCGCAGCCCCTCCGCAGAGGCAGGGGCTGGACGACCTGCTGCAGAAAGTTCGAGAGCAGGTGGCCCAACACGGCCTGACCTCAGTTGGACAATGACTGGGACTGACAGGCTTCACAGGGGAGGAACTGCCGACAACGAGCAGCTGCGATGCAACATCTAACACAGATCAGGGTAAGTCCAGGTGTGAGAAGGGGGTGCCAGAGTGGTCCACATCATCATCTGATGAGGCCTCGTCAGATAGTGACGGGGACACCACATGGACACAAGTGATGCAATATGCTTTAAAAAGATTTAAGAGGAAGAAGAGTTCAAAGCAACCAAATCACCTAAGGCAGGCTTGGGCGGGGCAGAGTCAGAGGGGGGAGGACCTAGGGAGCGCGCCAACTGAGGCGTTCCAAAGAACGCAGATGGATTGGCGTGACTCCAGTCGTGATCCACGATGCGGAGTAAGCTCCCTGGCAGTGTCAGTACCCAGAAAGATAAAAAAGCGGATTTGGAGACGGGAATTTATTGACATCTTCTCGCTCCTGCTTAGGGATCAGGAAGATGAATCTAGCAATGGAAAGGATAGGGATAAAAGAAGTGAGAGAGATAAGAAACCAAAAATTCCCAAGTCAATCAACAATTGGGTAACAGCATTCCATAGCTTTATGAGCGTGGTAATGGAGAAGGAACCCGAAGCGGGGCCATATTTGACTAAGTACCTGGACACCATCACCAGGGCGCATAAGCAATACGGGGGATGGGCCTGGCTGAACTATGATCTGAGGTTCAGGAGAAACATGGCCGACGATCCCACCATAGCATGGCATCACAGGATTCTGGACATGTGGACGGAAGAGATGGCGCCCAATAGACCCTTGTGGCAAGACGGGCTGCCACAGCACTTGCAGAGTACGCAATGGCAGCAGCCTGCGCCGAACACACAATGGCGGCCAGCCCATCAATGGGCAGGAAAAAAGACATGCAGACAGTACAATGCGGGGAGTTGTGCATGGCAGCCTTGCAAATTCAAACATTCCTGCTCAGTTTGCGGAAATGCACACCCCGCCTTCACCTGTAGGGCATCAAGGGAACCCAAGCCATTCAGAGGGCTGCAACAACGCTCAGCTGAGGGAGTTGGCCCCAACACCCATCAGGCTTGAGAATATGCGGCCATGGCTGAGAGCCTACCCTAAGCGAGAGATGGCTATCAGGATTGAAGACGGTTTCGCGAAGGGTTTCCGCATCCCATCCATGATAACAATAAAGAAAACACAAACCCGCTGTCTAAATAACCCACCATCAGTCCAAAAATACAATGACATCGCGCACAGCAAGATAGCAAAGGAATTAGGCATGGGGCGAATAGCGGGCCCTTTCCAGTCACCCCCATTGCGGGACATCATCATCTCCCCATTGGGGGTCATTCCAAAAAAGGAGCCGGGCAAATTCCTGTTAATACATAATCTATCATACCCAGAAGGCAAGTCAGTTAATGATTATATCGATCCGGCTTTATGCTCAGTGAAATATGCGACCATAGATCAAGCAATCATGCTTATACGAAGTAAAGGGCCGCAAGCACAGCTGGCGAAGGCGGACATTGAGTCTGCATTCCGGCTATTGCCGGTTCACCCCGAGTCCTTCCCCTTATTGGGTTTCTCGTTTAATGGGCAATTCTTCTATGATAAATGCTTGCCCATGGGATGTGCTATATCATGCGCTTATTTCGAGCAATTTAGTACATTCCTACACTGGGTAGTGGAGGACCTGGCGGGCCCCAACACGGTGGTGCACTATCTGGACGACTTCCTCTTCATTGGAAAAGACTATAACGACTGCCAAAGGATACTAGATATCTTTGTGCATTTAGCGCAGTCGTTCGGAATTCCATTAGCAAAAGAAAAGACAGAGGGTCCGACGGGGATCATCACTTTCTTGGGCATCCAGCTAGACGTGTCAGCGCACAGGTCACGCTTGCCGGCCGATAAGGTGCTGAAGTTGAGGGGCGATCTGCAACTACTGCACAGCAAGCGCAAAGCGACATTGCAACAATTTCAGGCAATGTTGGGCCTGCTGTGCTTCGCATGCAGGGTGATACCCATGGGTAGGGTTTTCTGCCGCCGTATGGCATGGGCAACGAGAGGTGTCACAAAGAGGTACCATCGCATAAGGGTCACCAGGGAAATCCGGGAAGACCTGCAGATCTGGCTACAATTCCTTCGCACCTTCAATGGCCTTGCCTTCTGGCAAGCGCGACCAGTATCTAATGCCGAACTCGATTTCTTCACCGACGCTTCGGGGGGAATAGGTTTCGGCATTTACTATAAAGGGGTGTGGTGCTCGGAAACATGGCACAGGGAATGGCAAGCGGATGGGACCACCAAGGATATCACGTTCCTGGAGCTCTTCCCGCTGATGGTAGCGCTGCGCATCTGGGCACCCGGGCTGGCCAACAGGGCCATCACCTTCCATATCGACAACCTAGCAGTGGTATGGGCGGTGAACAGTATGAGAGCTAAGACGCCAAGGGTAGTAGCAATATTAAGACAAATAGTGTTGCTATGCCTGGTAAATAATATAACCCTGAGAGCGGAACATATTGAGGGCAAAAGTAATAACATTGCCGATGCTCTTTCTCGTTGTAAGATCAAGCTCTTTCACCAACTGGCGCCCAGGGCAGACGCGGTCAAGACAGCGGTGCCCGGGAATATCTGGGAGTATGGCCCACCGAAGTATGGGAGCTCCTGTTAGGCTCATTAGCGGAGAACACCAGACGTAAATATATCACAGCATGGGAACAATACCTAGCATTTTGCGGAGAAGCCCGGATAAGGCCAGAAGACAGTCTTGAAGTGGAAACGATCCTAAACTGGATTTTGCATTGCAAAAACAACGGCTACACGAAGGCAGCAGTGCAAGCACGTTTGGCCGCAATATCATTTTTCGCAAAGGCGATGGGTAAACGAGGTCCGGCAGCAGAGTTTGTCATAAAAAAAGTAATGACAGGTTGGTCGTTGGGGCAGCCACGGAAATCTGACCAACGCCGCCCGATCACCCATGCGATGCTACAGCAATTCATGGTAGCGACTAGTCAAGTGTGCTATGATGAGTACGAGACGAGGCTCTTTCGATGTGCCTTTTCCTGGGCCTTTTATGGGGCATTTCGGGTAGGGGAGCTAGTGGCTGCCTCATCCGCAATGCAAAGGACAGCTGGGGGGGGCATGGAAAAGCGCGATGTGAGCATACGCGGAGGGGCGGTAGTACTCCATCTGCGCAGATCCAAAACGGACAGGCAAGGAAAAGGGGCACAGGTGGTTTTGCAAGCATTGCACAACGACCACTCATGCCCGCTAAGAAATGCCTTAGCCTACCAACAAGTACGGGCACAATCAGAAAATCAATGGTTCGTGCATGCCAACGGCACCCCCCTATCACGCTTCCAATTCAGCAGAGTACTGAAACGGGTAATAGAACTAACAGGACGGGATGCAAGCTTTTACGGCTCGCACTCCTTTCGCATTGGCGCTGCTTCAACGGCAGCCAGCATCGGGATGTCCAGGGAGCAAATCATGCAGATAGGACGGTGGCGCTCGGATAGATACAAACTGTATATACGTCCGGCGCAATGAGGTTAGATAGGATAGATATATAAAAAAAAAAAATTCTTACATAAACAATATAAATATGGAAGAGCAAACATTAGCAAGCAATGTGTTAACATTTGTATAAAATCATTGTAACAGTATGCAGTTATTATAATATCTTTTGATTATGATCCAATGCAGGAACGAGGGGCCGCCTATGGCCGCATGAAGTATGGATATGTGGCCATTCATTCGTTCACTGGGCGCAGAAGCGGACAAGGGGCAGGCCACAGGGGTTAAATTTAGGATTACCCAGCGCCGAGGTTTCGGTGGTATGGCTGGGACGACGGGGTATGATGTGGGACCAGCTAGTACCGTCCCTGATGCAAAGGCAGAGATCTTGCGGGAACCCAGGGATGCTGGTGATCCACCTGGGGGGCAATGACCTGGCGTCCACACGCAGTGTGGAGCTCACCAAAAAGATGCAAAGGGATATGCTGACACTGGCAAACACCTTCCCAGGGACGGCGCTGGCATGGTCACACATCATACCGCGGCATGTGTGGAGGGGCGAGAACTCACACAAGGCATTGGAGAGGACAAGACAGAAAGTGAACAAGTGGATGGCCCGCTTCATGGCGGCGATAGGGGGATACAGCATCAAGCATGACCTGATAGAAGAGAGATGCCCAGGATTGTATCGAGCGGATGGAGTTCATTTGTCAGATATAGGAATGGACATCTTTCTGTGTGACGTTCAGGACATGGTGGAACTGTTATGGCGGAAGCAGGTGTTGGCCACAGCGGCATTTTGAAGAGTGGGGCCCCGTCAACAAGCGAGGGTTCGCTGTTGTCAGGGTTGGCATAAAAACGCACCCGGTGAGAGAGAACACAGCCTAGGCTTTAAGTAAAGGGGGACAGGGGGCAGGAGAGAAACACGGACCTGCCCCCCGGAGAGAGTGAGAAGGTGACAAGAACACCGTGCAGAGGGCCCCTTGCCTTGCTTTGACGGCGGGCAGAAAAGGGGGGTAAAAGTAAGAAAGGTTGCCAAGTCTGCTTGAACGGCAGGCGTAACAGCTTTTCGGATGATGGAGATAGAGAAGAACGGGACAGGTGGCTGTGAAATAGGGTACAGGGCGGGAACACAAATCACACAAACAATACACACCTGGTCAACCAGAAACATCCACCACACCCAACACCCTGTAGTCAGCAAAATCCTGTAGTCGGCAACGTAGCGCGCGAAGGAGCGCGCGTACCCCCGCATTGCTCCCAAGAAAAGCCATTCCGATAATAACCAACTCCCTGTGACACAGCATAGTGTAAAGGTACTGCAAGGTGCACACCCTACCAAATAAGGAAGATGCCAAGATGTCACAGAGATGACAACCGCGTTCACACGCGCGTACACGCAACGCACGTACCATGTAATGTGCCAAACAAGACGTGACCAGCAGCCAACGCGCGTGGTTATGCACAGAACAAATATACACGGGTACCCCAAGAGAAAAGATATGTCGTACTTACCATCACAACATGCATTGTAGGAGGAGGCCACGTGTAATGTGTACATCGAGGGATGAATTTCTGGAGAACAGGCGAAAACCATGCACAGTGCGTCACGTAGGTCACATATTCGCATTACGTCCGTGCGTGCGCAGGGGGAGAGCGCGATCTTACGCGCGTATGCAACACGCTCAGAGCCACACCCACACGGGACCTATATAAAGCTGGGGAGGATAAAATGGCACGCACTTCAGCACACAATCTGGATGAATATGACAAGCCAGATGTCTGACAGTGCCGGAGCAGAGCAGGTGCCATTGATGGACACCCCCAATGAAGATGGTGATAGGCCAGGCACCACAGGTGTACATGGAACACCATGTGCACAGGGCACTGCCACAATGGGGCAGAAGAGGCGCAGGCCCACCCTCCCTGAGGAACTCCACAAACGAGCGGTACGGTTCAGCCAGGAGGAGAATGACCTACTCCTCACCGCCATTCTGGAGCGATATGACCTTCTGTTTGGTCAGCTGAGCTCAACAACTGGTGCAACATGTGCTAGGGCATGGGCGGAGGTACAAGCAGAGGTGGCAGCCGCAAATGGGCCACACAGGGATGTGGAACATTTACGTAAACGATACTGCGACATTAAAAGGAACATCAGGAATGAGCTGGGAAGAGAGCGGAGAGGGGCCCAAGGCACAGGAGGAGGCCCAGCACAGGTCGCCAACCTGAGTCCACTAGAGCAGCGCTTGGCGGAGCGCTTGGGCTCAATGTACATACATGGCCTTCCCCCAGAGTTGGACACAGCACATCAAGGTGCAGGTAAGTGTTTGAGTGATCTGTACCAGTGGGAGCCTGCAAGCGCACATGTGTGTGGGTGACCAAGGGTGGACTGGGGTGTAGGTGGCATGATTGTGCAATATGAGGACCCAGGGGGCAGCACAGGCATACAACCAGCCTCTGGGCCATGACCCATTGGGGGAGAGATGTCCATGGTGGTCAGGGAGTGGAATGGCACAGTGGATGTGTGCTGTGTCAAGGGGAAAGGTCCCACAGTACCAGCAGGGGCTGTCAATATGTAGCAGTGGGGAGGGTGTAGGACTGGTGGGGGCAGCACGGCCACACAGGTGTTGACATGGACGACAGGACAGCACTATGCACCTGGGTTGAACAAGGACTGTGTATGCAGGGCTGATAGCGTTGACGGGGCTGCATGGGGGGCGTGGTAGCATGCACTGGGGGGGTGGTCACTTGACATCGCAGGGCAACGGCCCCTCTCAGCAATTGGGAATAGGTGAGGGGGGGTGGGGGGAGAGGCCCCCACCAGGACCCATGTGGCTCACCCACACACATGTGCTCTCAGGGGAGTGGGATGGGTGCAGACAAGCAGCCCTGCCGCATATGACCTATATGATCTTGGGTCCCACAGGTGACATAGCTGCCATAGATGCAGCTGAGGAGGCGCATGTGGACAGCCAGCCCTGGGCGTGCACCCCCATGGACACAGTGCCGGAGGTGTCCAACGTGGAGGAAGGAGCTCCCCCAACCCCCCCCCCCCCCGGTGAGGACAGTGGGACCATCCCTCAGCCAGCCTGTGGAGGGGACACGCACACCGATGGCACCACCGGGAACGTGTTTGCAGAGGCAGGGCAGCAAAACAGTGCTGCGGCGCTGTCCATGGTGGAAGATGTGATCCTGCAGATGCAGGCGCACACTGCTGAGGCACACAGGGATGCGGAGGGTGAGTCTCAAACTGTGTTCTGTTGACAATGCGTCTGCAAAGGTAGGCGATTAGTTTCACGACACCAATGCACTACCTGCTGTCTCCACAGGTATACGGCATTTACTGCGTGCGTGTCTGCGGGAGCAGCGACGGCAGAGGCATGCGCTACGCAGACACCATCGTATGATGTCCAGGGTCATGATGGGGGTCCCGAGGCTTGTTGTAGCTGCAGAGAGCATTGCTGAGAGCCTGCAAAGCATCGCAGCACACATGGGGGTGACGCCACCACCACCACCACCTCCTCCACCAACACCAGTGGAAGCAGCGGCAGCAATGGCGGCAGCATAGCCACCATCATCACAGGGTGGGAGGGGCCACGCAAGGCGTGGCAGGGGCAGGGGCCAGGGGAAATAAAACGCATAACATGCGGATGAAGCACATGTCATGTCTCCTGTGTTGTTTGGGGGGACAGTGGTACGCACAGCCCACACGTGCATGACCCTGGGGCATGCCCAATGGGAACTATTATGCCTGACGGTGTAGACACCGACACTGCTGTGCCCAGCATGGGATGCCCCACTTGCTCTTGGGTGCACACCAGCAGGCACACACTACCCAGCATTTGCAGCCAACATCTGTTCCCCGCATCCTATCCCTGTGTGCAGGGGGGGGGGGTAGGGGGACATCCGGTCATGGGCTATGGGGGGGGGAAGAGCATGACATTAGGTGGGCTGTGGGTGATGGGGGGGATTAGGACTGGCAATGGGCTATGGGGTGGCTGACTGGGAATGGGTTGATGGGGTTAGGACTGGAAGTGGGCTGATGGGGGGTTAGGACAGTAAGTGGGTTGATGGGGGGGCTAGGACTGGTATTGGGTTTGGGGGTTGCTAGGACTGGAACTGGGCTGATGGGTGGCTAGGAATGGATATGTGCTGCTGCAGGGACTAGAAGGGAATGGATGCTGGGTGAGGTTGGAACTAGGAGGGAGCTGATGTTGGGGGTGGATCAGAATGGGATGGGGCTGGAAGTGTAAAATGAAGAGGTGGAAAATATTTTGTGTGGGAGGGAGAAAACATCTCCAATTGGCCGGTTATTGGGTGAGTACCTGGGGATTGGGGATGGAGGGGTAAGAGTTGAGTGGATGAACTAGGAATGCGGAAAGAGAATAATGAGAAGGATTAGTATGTTAAAGCAGATGTAGCAAGAGAATGGTAATCAACTACAAGAGAGAAGAAAGGACACATGGACAGCAGACGATGGAGAGTTAGCAAAGGACACGAAGAAACCAGGAGAAAATGGCTGGAACACTTGCAGCTGAAGAAATTGCACAAAAGGTAGACACATATCCCTTTGTATTGCATTTCCTATCTGGAATAGGTCAGCTCTGGTAAATGTGCGTCATTAACGTCTGTGCTTTGTTTAATACAGGAGCAAATTAATGTATAGTTTTATTTCTACAGTGTTGTACATTCCAAGTTAGGCTGTTGTGATTCCAAGTTTAATGGTTGTCTTCCTGTTTCGACTTAGTGATTACCTGTTTGGTGATGGTCTATGTTCTGCATGTGTAACTGAGCGGAGGTGTTCTGTTTAAATGATTCCAATGTGGCATTGCCACTTGTTCTCTCTCCCCAGTGGTTCAGGTATTGTGGTTCTGTGAAATGTGTTGGTGTAATATTTGCAGTGTTACCTTTTGATTGGTAGAGTATGGTGCTTAGTGAGTCCTGGTATTGCTGTTAGGATACAGCGGGTTTGCAATGGGTTTTACATGGGCAGTGTCAATTAGCCCACCTGCTGTGTCCATGCCATCCACCACCCTGGTCTGCACCCATCACAGATGCTGCACATAGCCTTGCAGATGCCACCACTGCTGACCCCTGGGCACAGTTACATGTCTGTGCATTGCTACATGTGTGGCACCAGCCCATGTAATGGCCGTAGTATCGCTAGACGCATGACACGTGTAGAGTACCCTGCACGCAACCTTTGTATCTCACACTGACACATATGTGTTGTCCTCATGTGTCTCTCACACAACACTGACCCATAGCACAGAGGGATATCTGCACAGCACAGTTAACAGGTAATAATGTCAAACTTTATTTACAGAACAATTTGGGAGTGGGGTTTTTCATTGGCCAACATGCAAACATCGCTGTCAAACAGCCCTGCTGCCTTCCATGTGTGGGGTAGGCCATGGCATGGGCTGTCACAGGGCGGGTGTGTACTGCGTATCCACGTGCTACACACCCCGGGGACCCCTGTCACATGGTGGCTGTTCCAGCGTGCCCCCAGCTACGCGCTCCTCCAGCAAGCGTAGCCGGTCAGCCACCATGGTCAGGGTCGCCAGGACCTGCCCCATGATAAGGGCGTTCTGCCTCTGGGCGTGTGCATGCGCATGCACAGCCGCGGCCATGCGCAGCCCGCACATGCAGCCACACAGACACAGGTCTCCCTGTGTCTGTGTGGCTGCATCCACAGTGCGCATGTCCTCGGCTATGTGTGCCATGCCCACGTCCAGAGGGTGTGCGTCGCCATCACCATGGTGCAGGTCGCTGGCGCCCCCGTAGCCCTGTGACAGCTCATGTAGCTGGGCACCCAGCACACATGCCCCCCAATCCCCCCTCCCAACCCATCCCCCACCAGTGCCACGTTGGGCAGGTCACCCCCTTCAGGCCCCTGTCCCACCACAGCAGGGCCCCTACCCGCCCGAGCCACCTGCACCCGCCCCTCCTCCCCCTGCCCCCCCAGCACCTCTGCCCTCCCCCACCGTATCCACACGGGGCAGCTGCATGTCCTCAGCCGGCCCCCCACCCTGCCCCACATCCTCCTCCTCCCCCTCTGCATCCGAGGATTCTTCTGCCCCATGAGGTGATGTGTGGCACTCCACCACCATTTCCACAGGGTCAGGCAGCACATCCATCTCTTCTGCTCCTTGCGGATCACTGGGCCCCGCATCCTGCACCACCTGTTCCTCCGCAGCGCGTGCATCCACTGTGGGAGAGGGGGACACGTGTCATTCCCATGTTCACACATGTGCCACAGCAGTAACATACATCCTGTGGTCATGTCAGCCACTGGCCCACAGGGCCATGTCACATCACTCACCGTCCTGTTGGGCCAGCCGCTCCCTCTGCACTCGGCGCACAAAACGGGGATACCGTGCCCTCAGCTCCTGTGCCTTCTTGCGGAGATCCTCGACCTATTGGGGTGGAAACTCATATTGACATTAGGGGTCAGACACCCTTTGGTGGCCTCTGCCGCTACACATATACAATTATCAGTGTGCAATATGGTTTGACCCAATGGGTCACGAACCTGGGCATTTCCCAGACCACCAGGATGAGGGCTAGGGCTCTGAGGTGAGGCCTACTGCATCCTGGGGATCTGGTTTGCCTCTTGTGTTGACTGTCTGGGGCATTCCCCACACCACCAGGATGAGGGGTAGGGCTCTGAGGTGAGGCCTACTGCATCCTGGGGATCTGGTTTGCCTCTTGTGTTGACTGTCTAAGGCATTCCCCACACCACCAGGATGAGGGGTAGGGCTCTGAGGTGAGGCCTACTGCATCCTGGGGATCTGGTTTGCCTCTTGTGTTGACTGTCTGGGGCATTCCCCACACCACCAGGATGAGGGGTAGGGCTCTGAGGTGAGGCCTACTGCATCCTGTGGATCTGGTTTGCCTCTTGTGTTGACTGTCTGGGGCATTCCCCACACCACCAGGATGAGGGGTAGGGCTCTGAGGTGAGGCCTACTGCATCCTGGGGATCTGGTTTGCCTCTTGTGTTGACTGTCTGGGGCATTCCCCACACCACCAGGATGAGGGGTAGGGCTCTGAGGTGAGGCCTACTGCATCCTGGGGATCTGGTTTGCCTCTTGTGTTGACTGTCTGGGGCATTCCCCACACCACCAGGATGAGGGGTAGGGCTCTGAGGTGAGGCCTACTGCATCCTGGGGATCTGGTTTGCCTCTTGTGTTGACTGTCTGGGGCATTCCCCACACCAACAGGATGAGGGGTAGGGCTCTGAGGTGAGGCCTACTACATCCTGGGGATCTAGTTTGCCTCCTGTGTTGACTGTCTGGGGCATTCCCCACAACACCAGGATGAGGGGTAGGGCTCTGAGGTGAGGCCTACTGCATCCTGGGGATCTGGTTTGCCTCCTGTGTTGACTGTCTGGGGCATTCCCCACACCACCAGGATGAGGGGTAGGGCTCTGAGGTGAGGCCTACTGCATCCTGGGGATGTGTGTTGTTACTGTAGTCACAACCAGGCCCAGCTACCATAGCACAGGGACAGGGAATGGGCTCCTCATATGGGATCCTCAGCATCCTGGGACTATGGCCTGATCCTTGTGAGCACTAACAAGGCCTGTATACATAGCACAGGGACAGGGGATGGGCTCCTTATACGGGATCCTCAGCATCCTGGGGCTATGGCCTGATCCTTGTGAGCACTAACAAGGCCTGTATCCATAGCACAGGGACAGGGGATGGGCTCCTCATATGGGATCCTCAGCATCCTGGGGCTATGGCCTGATCCTTGTGAGCACTAACAAGGCCTGTATCCATAGCACAGGGACAGGGGATGGGCTCCTCATATGGGATCCTCAGCATCCTGGGGCTATGGCCTGATCCTTGTGAGCACTAACAAGGCCTGTATCCATAGCACAGGGACAGGGGATGGACTCCTCATACGGGATCCTCTGCATCCTGGGGCTATGGACTGATCCTTGTGAGCACTAACAAGGCCTGTATCCATAGCAGAGGGACAGGGGATGGGCTCCTCATACGGGATCCTCAGCATCCTGGGGCTATGGCCTGATCCTTGTGAGCACTAACAAGGCCTGTATCCATAGCACAGGGACAGGGGATGGGCTCCTCATACGGGATCCTCAGCATCCTGGGGCTATGGCCTGATCCTTGTGAGCACTAACAAGGCCTGTATCCATAGCACCAGCACAGGGGATGGACACCCTTTAGGGGCCTGCAGCATCCTGGGATGTCCTTGTGCTTTGTGCTAGCTGACAGGGGCATATGACAGACCCCTGTGTGTATCTTTGCCTTCGTTTTGGCCCAGTGGTTTTCTGTTGATTGGCCACATCACTGAGGATGCAACTGCGCCCCGTAGCATACCAATGGGGCCATTTGTTCATCTCTGCCATGGTTGCACCTACCCCCTGTGGGCTTGTGGGTTCTGCTATTGGGTGTGTTGATGACCTAGCTACAAGCAGCCCACGGTAACACCAGACATTCTCCAGCAGTGCAGATTCTAATGGTGCTTTGGTTACAGGCTGTTCTTCACCACGTCCTCATTTGGGGTGCCTGTCCCCAGACACTTACCTCACGTGGGTAATCAGAGCTCCTGTTGTATCTATTGGTGAGGCGGTCCCAGGCCCTCCTCACCCTTGTTAGGTTCTGCCTCCTGGAAGAGCCAGGGAAGAGGCGTTGCTGGCAGAGACAGAAGAGCTCTGTCAGCAGGTACAAGTCTGTTTGTGTAAATGCAGGCTTTCGTGACATGGCTGCCATCTGCTCTGAGTGTATTTCAGCTGCGTAGCCACGTGCGTTTATAAGGGTGTAGCCACGTGCGTTCATGGAGGCATAGCCACGTGCGTTCATGGAGGCGTAGCCACGTGCGTTCATTGGGGCGTGGCCACGTGCGTTGAGACATCGTTTTGGGGCCATGACATGGCGCGTACCTATGTGCGTTGATGTCGGCCGATGGGCGTTGGCTCGTGCGTTGGATCGTGCGTTGGAATGTGCATTGGCATGTTTGATTGCAGATCCTCATGGTGTACTGCAACTCACATTAACACTACCATCTATACATGTGTTGGTCTATGGCTTATCCTAGCCTGTGGGCATGGGCTGGGTTTTACATCCCCCACATTTTTGGCCTACTGCTATTTATTGCAGGGTCAGCAGCATGTGTTCTGATACCTTCTGCCTCTGACATCTCACATTATGGATATTTCACATTGCTTTGTCGAGGGCTGACCTTGATGAAGAGATGTCTCTGACATTTGTAATGTCCCTTTTGTTTACATGGATTGAGGGGGGGGGATGGGGACCAGGGCACAGTGAGTGTCTCTGATTGGCATACTGTGGAGGTGGCATCCGGGACAATGTAGAGCTTCTGTTTATCTGTCTATTTTGATATGTATATCATTAGTTGTAGCCTTCTCATGCGTGCTCTTACACCCTTTCTCTCTGTCCTCTCTTGCTCTTTGCTGACAAACGAAGGCTTGCAGTCTGTACTTTACCTCTGATATTATTGGGTTACAGACACCACTACTCCAAATGCAGCTGCACCTGGCAGTCCTGCCATGTATCACCACAGTGGCCTCATACCCATAGGTTCTGGCTGCACAGTCAGTGCATTTGCCAGTGGAGTAAGCCTCTGTAGCTCCTTCTACATGCCTAGCTGGCTACAGAGCGACTTCAGTTCACCGCACAGTCCATCTGCTGTGGTTCACAGAGTTTTATTGGAGCAGTCACAACCATGATGCACTACACATGCAAATCAGCTGTCCACTGATTGACACGAGATGTGAAATGCAACCCTACAGCACCTCGGCCTGGTGGGGGGAACTGACCATGTGCACCCCCACAGCACCTCGGCCTGGTAGGGGGCACTGACCGTGTGTTTTACTGGCACACAGTGGCTACACAACGTCACATTGTGCGGTTGCTGTTCTCACCCTGAGGGTGCAGTGAGGCGCCCAGCACCAGGTCCACCGAACCATCCATGGCAAACATAGGCCATGCTGGAGATCCACAGCAGTGATAATGTGTGAGATAGGTGGTTTCTGCCCAAACACCTTGGATATATTTGCCTGTCTCAGTCAGGTGTAGTCCCTACAGACCCCTAGGGGGATTATGGTGGTAGACCAGGTCTCCCATCAGCAGATCCACATTCCACCTCCCCGCAATGGGGGCAGTAGGGGGGACCATCAACCTCAGTTCTGCTGTGGATATCACACCCTACAGCGCAGTCACTGCAGTGCTCTACATCTCCATAGGCACAGGGGCAGACAAATGGTAGGCCTGTCTATGCTAGGCTGCACCCAGACACTATCTGATATTTTCCTACAGCAGCCCTTCAGCCACTGCACCCTGCTATGCGCTCCACTGAGACACATACCAGTTGCAGACAGTCTGCTAATTGGTCCATTACTCATGTTCCTGTTGGACATGCGTGCACCCAGACCTGGGATGGCAGCAGACACAAGATGCAGATCAGTCAGTGACTGGCCCCCAAAAGGAGACACATACATATCACATAACAGAAGTACTATATGGCACTATGGGGATGCCTAGCCATGCCGTGGTCACTGCACAGTCAGGGTGAGATTGATCTCCCTGCAGGACATACAGCGGTCGCCCTGTCTGTGTAGGTGGTGGCCAGGCACTGCTATGTCACAGTCAGTGCCCTATGCGCTTTGCAGATGCAGCCTGGCCAGGCCACCCTGTCTGGGCTATACCCATGGTACCTTGCTCCTCATTATGCATTATTTGTGGCAGCATTGAACCTGACCGTTGTGTGGCCCTCCAGGACTGCATTTTGGAGACTCTGCTCTAGGTTATGCGCCTGTTTATGGTGTCTGTGCTCGGTGTGGTTAAATATTGGCGTATTAACCATGCGTATGTTATCAGCAATAAAGGTTTATCCTTACTATCACGGTTTAGTTGTGAGAAAAATATGGGTACTGGATTGGCAGTAGCCCCAGCTGGGCTTTGAACCTGTGAACTTCTGTTCTTGCACACACTGTCTGTGTGCACTGCACCACTGTGTTGCCACAGATAGGCTGCATTCCCTAGGGAGTCCATGACTGTACATCCGACAGGGCCAGTGTGTTGCGGTGGGCGTGCCAGCCTGCACATGGCTGGGCAACTGTCTGCTGTGGCTAAAAGCCTCTGGCCCCTCCACCACCTGTACCCTTCCACCAACATGCTGACATGTCATTATCTTGGCAAATACCTATGAGCTGCTAAGGTGTCGCACTCCGGGACTGCATTTGTGGGACTTGGCTGTGGGAACTGCCCATTGTTGGGGGGGGGGGGGGGGGGGGTGGGTAAAATATAGGTGTTTGTCCCATGTTCTCTGGGATGAAGGGGTGTCTTTACTATCTCTGTTGTGTGGTGGGTAAAATATGGGAACAGGTTTGGTGGGTGCCCCAGCTGGGATTTGAACCTGTGACCCTCTGGTCTTACAGGTACTGGCTGCATCTGCTTCACCACACTGTAGCCACAGAGACAGTGAAGTCCCTGGAGATAGGAAACCTGGCAGAGTGAGTCAGACACCCTGCTCTGCACATTTTTACTGTCGGCTCATTCACCTTGTATGGCGATACACGTGCACATAGACCCCACAATTGACCTCGGGAAAAGGGACCCTCACCAAAATGGCCAATGGTGATAGTAATGGGCAACCATAGCAGACACTCCCAGGAGAGCTCAGGGCAGGACTGACTGAGGAATGATTTGTGGACGAGTCTACGCTCCATAGACCCTTACAAACATCATATTTGGTTTTTTGTAGCTTTCCAGGAATTGTTTTTTATGGTTGCCCACTAATATCTCTGTTTCACAGCTGGTTTATACTTTCTTTTGGCTTTTGTTATGTTCTTTTTACATTTCTATTTGCTATTTTGTTCTGTGCACATGTATCACACTGCTCACGTTTTTTTAGGTTTCCCCTGTTTTACTGTACATTGCTGATGGAAATGGTTTCTCTTCCCTTTAATATGCCTTTAACGGCAGGTTTTCATTCGCGTTGGGATTCTGCTCAGATAATCAGCGCGTTGGTGTTGGGGGAGCCTCTCCCCGCCCACTCTCCGCCCATTGACCCCCTTCTCTCCACCCACTCTCCACCTTCCGCACTGTTTTAACGCGCCGCGGGGGTTTACGATCGTTAACTGCGGTTTACGCGCGTAATGTACGGTTAACGGTCGTTCACACGTTGGAACGCGCGTTGGGACGTGCGAACGGTCGTTATTCGTACATTACGCGCGTTATTCACGATTACCGCGGTTTAGTAAACATACCCCTTAATACTCTATTACCTCAGAAGAAAGGTCTGGCAATCTACTTCCAGTCACACTGCCAAGAAAGCCTGAGGCTGCTGGGTCTACAAGAGTCAGCATTGACTTGAAGGCACACACACAGTGGCCAAAATAAAGCCTTCCTGTCTGGCATCGACTAAACCTTCTGAGAGCTCCCTTATTAAGGTGAGGCTAGCCGTCTTAGCCCACACAAACAAACAAAACACCCTGACCTGTTGTAGAAGCCCAGCTCTGGAAGAACGTGGCTTTGCCCTCAATCACGTGGCAGAGAAAATCCCCAAGCTGTCACCATACGCAGTGGGAAGGGGTTTTCTGTTCAAACACCAAACAGACAGCAGTTTAAGGAAAACAAAACTTGTTTTTATTCAGACCCAGTTTGTTACACCTTAACAAAGATGGACTCCCAGTCATTCCTCTAGCCCAATTAAAGTTCCTTCCTTATTTATTTATTTATTTACATTTCTTATATACCGCGCTATTAAGATCGGTGCGGTTTACAGCGAACAGAACAATAGTACAATGTATCAAAAAACACATTGTGCTTACAATGAACAGGGAAATAACTTGGGTGAGAACTATTTACAGCACATTTTAAAAGGTTACAGAATATTCATCATTGAGTAGGATTGATGGCACCGGAGGAGTTTATGCCAAGTGATGCGCTGATTCCTTGCCCAGTTACAGTTCCTATCTTTTGTATGGTTTGTCTTGATAGGATTCCTGGCTGCATGGGCCTCTCTCCCTCCTGGAACCTTCTGGTTTTTAACATCTCCTTGTGAGCCATGCCCTTTCAACTGTGAACTCTGGGCTGCAAACTCTCTAGGTAACAACGCCACATGTTGATG
Organism: Ichthyophis bannanicus; assembly: GCA_033557465.1. NCBI lineage: Eukaryota > Metazoa > Chordata > Amphibia > Gymnophiona > Ichthyophiidae > Ichthyophis > Ichthyophis bannanicus. The sequence goes on from CM066035.1 coordinate 438,750,549, forward strand.
GTCATCATGTTTTATTTTTAACTATTCATTTAATATTTATTGATTGTATGCATCTAGTTTTTCATTGTTTAGACCAAGCACATACAATCTTACCATCTTCTTAATGCATCTCCATTGTCATTGCTTCACAGATATGAGTTTTTATGTTTGGTATATTAATTAATGTTTCATACAATTTTTTTTTTTGACGCAAAGATGTTTTCACTTTCTCCAATAGTGCAGCGTTTTTAGTACAGATCTGCTTCCGGTTTTTATATTTTACACAGCCTTTGTTCCCTTCTCTCTAGTGGTCCTTCACTACTGATTAGTATATTATTGTTTTGTTCGGAACATTACAATTGTTCTTTTACATGTTTTTTTATGTAAGGTTTTCTCATGCCACTTTTAGCCACGGTCGTATGGTCCATACTTTTTGACTTGTCATTTTATTTATTTATTCATTACGTATTTTTATGTTTCACCTGGATACTGAGCTCCATTTATTATTTTCAATGTCTTGCAGCTCAGTTCGCTCCTGCTCTCTTGTGTTTTTGTTTTTATTTTTATTCATATGGTTGATGTATTTGTTGATATAGAGATTATAGATAACTTAGGGCTATGTTTACTAAATCGCGTTAGTGCAGTTCGCGGTAGGAGCCGCGGTAGTGAAAAAAACCCCAAATAAGGACATGGGCGGTACATCGTTACCACTACCGCGCGGTAGCAAAATTAACGAGCGCTACCGGGCGCCGTGCCACGTTACTGCGCGTCAATCATAAGAAGACGTACAGACACAAAGCACTGAAACAGAGCTGTAGCACAATGGTTACGGTACTGACCGCTGTTACAGGCAGCATGGGTTCGAGCCCCCAGTGTGCCTAACACAGAAGGCTATCTCAGGCATCACCCTGTACATTACAGAAGGAAAGAGGAGGCATGCTTTTCGTTACGCTGAGTATTGGTGTCAGAAAAACACCCTCGGAATGTGCCTAGCCACGTACGTTGGTACGTGCGTAGCGACGCGCCTACATTCGTGCGTGGGTACGTGTTTGCTTACATGCGTGGGTACGTGTGTTTTTACCAGTGTGGGCATCTTATATTACAGACTTTGTAGGGCGTCCTGCACCTATGCAGTATGCTAACAGATGTACGTGTGATGGCCTATGGCTTATCAGAGCCTGTGAGCAGGTGCTGGTGTTTCACAGGGTTGGATTGGGCCAGTCACACCCATGATGCACTGCACATGCAAAGCAGCTGTCCACAGATACACACCATGGGGAATGCACCCCCACAGCACCTCGGCCTGGTAGGGGGTACCGACTGTGTGTTGTACTGGCACAGAGCAGCTACACACCGTCACATTGTGCGGGTACTGTGCTCACCCTGAGGGTGCAGTGAGGCGCCCAGCACTAGGTCCACAGCACCGGCCATGGCGCAGGTCCAAAGCAGTGTTACTGTGTGAGATAGGTAGTTTCTGCAGGAACACCTTGGACATCTCTGTCTGTTTCAGTCAGGTACAGCCCCCATGCACCACCACCACACCCCTCCCCCAGGGCTGAGGGAGGCAAACAGGGTCTCCTATCAAAAGATCCACAGTCTACCGTGATGCAACGGTGGCAGTAGAGGGGAACATGAACCCCAGTCCTGCTGGGGAACAGACACCCCACAGGGCAGTCAATGCAGCTCTGTACACAGCCATAACACAATAGCAGACAGACATTAGGCCTGGATATGGTATGCTGCACCCCACCACTATCTGATATTCCCCTGGTGCAAGCCATCAGCCACTGCACCCTGCAAGCCACTCCATCACAACACCTACCAGCTGCAAACAGTCTGCCAGTGCCCAGTGGAGATGCCTGCACCCAGAACTGGGATGTCAGCATACACAGCAGGCAAATACATCAGTGACTGGGCCCCAGAAGGAAACCCATATGTATCACATGAGAGAAATACTAGCTAGCACTATGGGAGTGCCTAGCCATGCTGTGGTCACTGCACAGTCAGGGTGAGAGTGATCTCTCAGCAGGATATACTGAGGTCACCCTGTCTGTGTAGTTGGTGGCCGGGCACTACAATGTGCCTGTCACTGCCCTATGCCCTGTGCAGATGCACCCTGGCCAGGCCACCCTGTCCGGCCTATACCCATGGTACCTTGCTCCTCATTATGCACATTGGCAGCCCAATACTGGCAACAGTGCTGGCAGTGTGGGCTGTTGAAGGTGTTTGCAGCCACCACACACTGGATAGACAGACAGCCACCCCCACACCTATGCCAGCATTGTGCTACTATAGAGGTGGTCAGCAGCCATACCACCACACCAGTCCTGGGCATAGTACAGGCATGGATATGGTACACAAGAGTGTTGGGGGGTCACTCCCCAGGGTTGTGAACACTGTCAGAGACCAGACCTGCAGCACACACCGCAGACATCAGAATGATTGTTATGGTGGAGCTCAATGAGCAAAATGTGCTTAACGTAGGAATTGATATCTGCCAGTTATCAGAGGAAACGTTTGATAGCTGTGTACCATATACCCAGGTGTAGGGTGGCATTGCTAAGGTATGCAACTGCTAGTATTGGGAGATACAGGCAGGGCCCAATGTCTTGCCTCTCCAGCTGGCATTGGCCAATGGGGCCTGTGGGTGGGTGTGTGGCCCTGTTGGCTGCTGCTTTACGGCAGAGCTCCCCAACTCCAGTCCTGGTGTTCCACACACTGTTCGGGTTTTCATGCTGTCTCTCATAGATATGCATGAGCTACATCTGCATACCATGGGGGTGGTGCATAGCTATGCAGCACAGGCATCTTTATTAGAGGCAGCATGACACCGGAATGTTGTGGGGCCCTCCAGGACTGCATTTGCGGGACTCTGCTATAGGTAATGTGCCTGTTTCTGGTGTCTGTGTTTGGTGTGGTAAAATATAGGCCATGCGTATGTTCTCTGCACTACAGGAGTGTCTTTACTATCACTGTTTAGTGGTGGGTAAAACTATGGGGACTGGGTTGGCAGGAGCCCCAACTGGGATTTGAACCTGTGACCCTCTGGTCTTACAGGCACTGGCTGTGTCTGTTGCACCACACTGTGGCCACAGAGACTGTGCAGTCCCTGGAGTTAGTTAAACCGGCCTGACGAGTCCGAAACCCTGCTCTGCAACAGGTTTACTGTGGCCTCATTTACCTTGTATGCAGACAAAGGTGCACATAAACCGCAGAAATTACCTCACAAAAGGGGCACACACCCATAACCAAGCTGGGCAACAATGATATCATTGGGAAACATTACACCACACACCCAGGACAGCTCCTTTACAATGTAATGCTCTTTGCAAGGGTCTGCGGAGCGTAGACCCTTCCACACATCATTTCCTTTTAGTTTGGTGCTTTCCATGGAGTGTTGTTCCTTGTTGCCCATTGCTATCACTGTTGCCCAGCTGAATTCTGCTTTTTAAAATGTTTCTTGTGGTCATTTTTAACGTTTTATGTGATATTTTGTTCTGTGCACATGTATCACACTGCTCACGTTTTGTGGGTTTCCCCGGTTTTCTGTACATTGCTGACGTAAATGGTTTCTCTTCCCTTTAAATGCCTTTAACGACAGGTTTTCATTTGCGTTGGAGGTGAGCTCTGACACTCCGCGCGTTAGTATGAGGGGAGCCTCTCTCCGCCCACTCTCCGCCCATTGACCCCTTCTCTCCGCCCACTCTCCACCTTCTGCGCTGTTTTAACGCGCCGCGGAGCTTTACGATCGTTAACTACGCTTACCGCGCGTAGTATGACGTTAACGGTCGTTAGCGCGTCGGTACGCGCGTTATACGGCACTTACGGTCGTTAACGTCATACTACGCGCGTTATTCACGTTTAGTAAACATAGCCCTTAGTTATGGCAGCTCTCAGGTTATACACCATGTTTTTATTGTTCCACCTAGTCTTATATTTACCCTATTTGGGTGGTCACTTGCAATTTGTGCAACGAAGCCACGGCATAAACGTGATTCACAATAAGGTACTGTTTACAAGTTTTTTCATTATTGTGTCTATTACTGTTTATTAGTTATAGTTTTTTTATGTCATACCCCTGCATTCTGTTCTTTTCATTATAATGTTTTTTTCATTGTTTATTCATATATATGCATATGATGTTTTTACTAGGTTAACATGTATGATGATTGTTATATAACTTTTAGGGGTATGTTTACTAAACGGCGCACTTGTGCGGGGCGCACTTGAGCGCCCTAAAATGATGCATTTAAGTGCTCTTAAGCGCCCCGTATGCATGCGCATCACATTAACGGGCCCCGCATGCGTGCGCCGAAAACGCGCACGTTTGCGGGGCGCTCATGTGCGATAGAGGCGTGGAAAGGCGAAATGAGGGCGGAGGAAGGCCCCCGAGGGGCGGAGAGACGGGGTCAATGGGTGGAATGTGGGAGGGGAGAGACTCCCCGCACAGGAGCGTGCCCAAATTTACAAGGAAAAAATACCGCGAGTGAAACACTCGCGGTAGAGCGCATTTAAAGGGAAGAGAAACCATTTCCGTCAGCAATGTGCAGCAAAATCGGGGAAACCTAAAAAACGTGAGCAATGTGATACATGTGCACAGAACAAAATAGCAGATATGATATGAAAATGACCACAACACATTCTAAGAAAATTATAAACCAGCAGGGCAACAGTGATATTAATGGGCAACCATACAAAACACTCCCAGGAAAGCTAAACAAAAAAGAAATGATTTTTGGAAGGGTCTACGCTCCGTAGACTCATTCAAAAGCACTGCATTTGAATGGAGCATTCCTGGGAGTGTTTTCCAGGTTGCCCATTGATATCACTGTTGCGCAGCTTGGTTATGGTTTTCTTCCCCTTTTTTGGAGGGCATTTGTGAGGTTTATTTTCACCTTTGTCCCCATACAAGGTCAACGAGCCCACAGTAAAATTGTGATAAGCAGGGTGTCTGACTCGTGCGGCCAGGTATCACATCTCCAGAGACTGCACTGTTTCTGTGGCCACAGTGTGGTGCAGCAGACACAGCCAGTACCTGTAGAACCAGAGGGCCACAGGTTCAAAGCCCAGCTGGGACTCCTGCCAACCCAGTCCCCATTATGTTACCCACCACTAAACAGTGAGAATACAGACACTCTTTTATTGCAGAGAACATAAGCATGGTCCCAACACCTATATTTTACCCTACACCGCACACAAACCATAACAATGGGCATTGCCTACAGCCGAGTCCCCCAAAGTCAGTCCTGGAGTGCTACAACTCACTCAGGTCATATGTTTTTCCCAGATAGGAACATGTCTGCATGTTTGCGGAAGGGTACAGGTGGCGGAGGGGGCAGTGGCTGCAAACCACAGCAGACAGTGGCCTAGGCCTGTGCAGGCTGGCACCGTCCACCGCAACAGACAGGCTCTGTCGGATGTACAGTCATGTACTCCCCAGGGAACAACACATATCTGTGGCAACACGGTGGTGCAGTGCACACAGACAGTGTGTGCAGGAACAGATGGTCACAGATTCAAAGCCCAGCTGGGGCTACTGCCAATCCAGTCCACATATTTTTCCTACAACTAAACCATGATAGTAAGGACAAAACTGTATAGCTAGGAACATATGCATGATTAATACGCCTATATTTTACCACAGCACTCACAGACACCATAAACAGGCGCATTACCTGGAGCAGAGTCTCCCAAATGCAGTCCTGGAGGGCCCCACACCATTCAGGTTCCATGCTGCCTCTAACAAAGATGCCTGTGCTGCATAGCTATGCACCACCCCCATGGTATGCAGATGTAGCTCATGCATATTTATGAGGGATAGCATGAAAACCAGAACAGTGTGTGGAACACCAGGACTGGATTTGGGGAACTCTGCCGTAAAGCAGCAGCCAAAAGGGCCAGACACCACCCCACAGGCCCCATTGGCCAATGCATCCTGGAGAGGCAGGACATTGGGCCCTGCCTGTATCTCCCAATACTAACAGTTGCATACCTCAGCACTGCCACCCTACACCTGGGTATACGGTACACAGCTATCAAGCATTTCCCATTATAACTGGCAGATCTCCAGTCCTACGTAAAGCACAGTTTGCTCATTCAGCTCCACCATAACACTCAAACAGATGTCTGCGGTGTGTGCTGCAGGTCTGGTCTCTGACAGTGTTTACCACCCTGGGATGTGACCCCCAACAGTAATGCGTACCATATCCATGCATGTACTGTGTCCAGGACTGGTGTGGTGGGTATGGCTGCTGAACCCCTCTATAGTAGCACAATGCTGGAATAGGTGTGGGGGTGGCTGTCTGTCTATCCAGTGTGTGGTGGCTGCAAACACCTTCTACAGCCCACACTGCCAGCAATGTTGCCAGTATTGGGCTGGCAATGTGCATAATGAGGAGCAAGGTACCATGGGTATAGGCCGGACAGGGTGGCCTGGCCAGGGTGCATCTGCACAGGGCATAGGGCACTGACTGGGACATTGTAGTGCTCGGCCACCACTGACACAGACAGGGTGACCTCAGTATGTCCTGCTGAGAGATCACCTTCACCCTGACTGTGCAGTGACCACAGCATGGCTAGGCACCACCATAGTGCTATATATTATTTCTCTCATGTGATGGATATGGGTTTCCATTTGGGGCCCAGTCACTGATTTATCTGTTTGCTGTGTATGCTGACAGCCCAGTTCTGGGTGCATGCATCTCCACTGGGAACATGCACTATGGACTAACTAGCAGACTGTTTGTAGCTGGTATGTGTCTTGCTGGGTGCAGTGGCTGTTGGCTTGCTGCAGGGGACTATCAGATGGTGGTGGGGTGCAGCTTACCATATCTTGGTCTTATGTCTGTCTGCTCTTGTGGTATGGCTGTGTATAGAGCTGCACTGACTGCCCTGTGGGGTGTGTGTTCCTCAGCAGGACTGGGGTTGAGGTTGCCCTCTACTGTCACCTTTGCAGGGAGGTGGAGTGTGTATCTATTGATGGGAGACCATGTTTGCTGCCCTGGGGGGCTGCACCTGACTGAGGCAGACACTACCTATCTTGCACATTAACACTGCTCTGGACCTCCCACATGGCCTCCATCAGCCATGAAAGGTGTTGTGGACCTGGTCCTGGGCGCCTCATTGCACACTCAGGGTGAGCACAATACCCCACGATGTGACGGTGTGTAGCTACTCTGTGCCAGTAAAACACCCGGTCAGTACCCCCCTACCAGGCCGAGGTGCTGTGTGTGTGCACCCGGTCACTTCCCCCAACCAGGCCGAGGTGCTGTGGGGGTGCATTCCCCATCTTGTGTCCATCTGTGGACAGCTGATTTGCATGTGCAGTGCATCATGGGTATGGGTGGGCTAACCCTATCCTGGTGACCACAGCAGACTGTCTATGTGGTGACGTGCAGGCTTTCTGCAGCCAGCCAGGGGCTTGCTAGCAGCTATAGAGCTGTAGCCTAATGGTTACATCCCTGCCTATGAAGCCAGAGGTCATGGGTTCAAACCCATGTTGGGGTTATTTGTTAGGGTTGTCCAAAGCATTATTTGTCTTTAATGTACATATTTTGTTGCCAGCAAACAAACCCTCAGCGTACTGTACCCATAGGGTGCCGCTTTATATGGCGCCCTATCGGGCACCCTATGGTTTCCGTCCATATAAGGTGCACTATACATTATCCTGTGACACAACTTATAGGGTTCCCTATGGGGGACATCTTAGGGTGCCGTGGCGGATAGTGCACTTTATAATGTGCTCTATGGAGTGCGGTATAGGGTGCCTTATACGGCACCTTCAATTACGGCACGTGAGGGCGTGTTTGCTGGCAGAAATTAATAAAATAAACATACGGTGCTGCAGGACAAAATATGTACATTGCAAACCTGCTGCCACAGCCAGCTTTCCGTATTAGGCACCATGGGGAGCAAACCCATGACCCCTGTATCAGCAGTCAGTGCCTTAACCATTGTGCTCCACTGCTGCTCTCCCTTGCATGTCAACGCACCTACCTATGCTTTTCATTCCTTAAACTGCACAGTGCTGCCATCGAAAACAGTACTCTGACCTTGCGGTACCTCATACGACACCCTCTACAGCGCCCTGTGAGCAACATTCTAGGGTGCCGTGGCAGACAGTGCACTTTACAATGTGCCTTATGGGGCGCATTATGTTCACACGCTTTAAGGGTGCGTTTGCTAGTAGTGTAAATTAAAATAAACATAAATTGACTCCTAAAGCAACCTTCCCCATAATACTTCAGCTAGCCCTGTTCATTGGGTACTGTGAGGAGTTGAACCCTTGCTCCCTGCACCATTGGTAAGTGCCTTAACCATTGTGCTGTGGCTCTGTGTTTCTGTTTGCACATCAGCGCCCCACTTATACCTTCCAATATGCGATTGCCACCGAAACCGGCGTGCCGCCTTATGCCGCCCAGTAGTAATATGCCGCCAGAAACATCAGCGCACCACTTTATGCCGCCCAGTATTAATATGCCGCATGAAAACATCAGCGCGCTGCCTTATGCCGTCCAGTATTGATGTGCCGCCAAAAAATACCAGCATGCTGCTTTATTCAGCCCAGTATTTCTCTGCCTCATAACCTAACACCTCAGCAAGCCATTGAGCATTGTGGGGGTTTGAACCCCTGATCCCCACACCATTGGTCAGTGCTTTAACCATTGTGCTGTGGCTCTATTCTTCTGTTTGCAGATCAGCGCGACACATATGCCTCCCGTTCAGCTCTCAGTTGCGGTAAGGTGCGGGGCGCACACGGGCGCCGCGCACCTTAGCGCATCTGTCAATCACGGCTTTTCTTCTTCAGGATGGAACGCCCACTCCTTATACGGCACACGCACTCTACCGCGGCACGCACTTTACCGGGCTTTTAGTAAACATACCCCTTAGTGTTTTATGATCGTAGTCACACAATTTTATTAATGTGGATGATCAATAATTGTCATTTATTTATTTATTTTAATTATTTATTTGGTATTATCTTTTATTTTACATTGTTATTTAATTGCACTGTTGTTTTATAATGATGTTTTAAGATATGATTTTATTGATATTTATGTATTTATGATATATTACCCCTGATGAAGTCAACGAAACACGGCCTGTGTTGGGTAGTTCCTGTTACACGCATAATAAAGATTGGTCTTTCCTAAACACCACGTTTGGACTTGTTTCTTCTTATCTACGTGGTAGTTCTGCTTCCTACAGTGCTATGACGCTCTTAAAGGGGCCAGTTGATAATCTCTCTGGAGAGGGATGGGCAACACTATAGACCTCATCACAGGGTAGTTGTTCATGTGTGTGTGTGTGTGTGTGTGTGTGTGTGTGTGTGTGTGTGTGTGTATGTGTTGCAGTTCCATAGTACCTGTGCATGTGTGTGTGTGTATGTGTGTGTCATTTAAAGGGATGCAGTGCCTGTATGTGTGTGTGTGAGCATGTATGTGTAGTGAGGGCATAGGGTGCCTGTGTGTGTATGTGTATGCACGGTGTGGGGTGCCTGTATGTGTGCATGTATGTATGTATGATGCAGAGGTGTTTTGCCTGTATGTGTATGTGTTTGTGTGTGTGGTTTGGGGATGGGTTTCCTATTTGTGTGTGTGTAGTGCAGGGGTTAGGTACCTGTGTATGCATGTTTGATGCAGAGATGGGGTGCCTGTATCTGTATGTGTATGCTTGTGTGTGTATGTGTGGTGTTGGCATGGGGAGTGTATGTGTGGTGCAGGCAAGGGGGGTTGTGTGTGTGTCTGTGTGTGTTGTGTGGGGATAGGGTGCCTGTGCATGCATGTGTGGGATGTGGTACTTGTAGATGTGTGTGTGTTGCGAGTCTGGGGTGACTTGCATGTGTGTGTGTGTGTCTGTTATAGGGATTGGGTGCCTGTATGTGTGTGTGAGCATGTATGTGTAATGTGGGGGTGGGATGCCTATGTGTGTGTATGTACGTGTAGTACAGGGATGGGGTACCTGTATGTGTGCAGTGTATGTGTGGGTATGTGTAGTTCAGGGCTAGGGTGCCTATTTGTGTATATGTGGTGTGGGGATGGGGTGCCTGTGTGTGTATGTGTGGTATATGTGGTGGGGTATGGAGTTAGGTTGCCCATGTATGTGTGTGCATGTGTATGAGGTGTGTGTGTGTGTAGTGTGGGTGAATGGTGCCTCTGTGTGTGTGTGTGTGTGTGTCTGGTTCAGGGGTGGTGGTACTTTTTGTCTCCATGCATTCTTCTTTTCATCTTCCAACCCCTTGCACTCTTCCCTCCTCCCCTCCAGCTTCTCTCCTGCTGCCCCCTATTCACATTCCCCTTTCCAGTCTCTCTTTTTTCATCCCCCTTACACTCTAATCCACTGCCCTCTATCCCCCGCTTTATTCTTCCTTTCACAAGCCTATTGCCCCTTTAAATGTTTCCTGCCTTCTTCCAATCTCACTCGTGGCCTACAGATAAGGCTGCACAGCACTGGGTCTCTTTTCCCTCTGCTGGTGAGAGATGGGTTCCCCCTGAGCAGATAAGAGCAATCTTTTGTGGGATTCATGACCTTATTCTTCTCTTCTGTCTCTTCTGTCCATGTGAGATTGAGTCCCTACAGGCAGACTGCAGTAGTCTTCACCGCGAATGGCGCTTCTTCTCTCTGCTGACTGCCCATCTTAGTCTGAACCCATAGAGTTCTTTGTGCGAGTCTAAAGAACCCTATGTGTATGGACAGATAAAATCAACAAACACGTGGATGGAGCCTCAACAATAGACACACTCGCCTATGCGAAACACGCTTAACGAAACTGAGAAAGTACAAAAGGAAGAAAGACAAACAGCTGCATTTCTTTTTAAGTCTTACCCAAGGACTATGACTACAAAAGTTATGCCACTTTAGCTTTTTTTTTTTTTTAAAGATGAGTAGGTGCCTACTTGTCTTTGTAAAATAAGGTTAAAATAGGTGACTTAAAATGTGCTTTAACTAGATTTCCCTTATAAAATTATCTTCCACATATCCAGAATAACACTATAAAATGACCTATTTTTTTTTTAAAGTTTATAAAAATATGAAACATAACTATGTTCCTCTGGCAATTTCTCTCATTGTAAGAAGTTGCTAAGAGAAATTCTTTTGCTGAAGGTCATTAAAAATAATGAGACATAATCATTAACTCAATAGAACTTTCTTTGACTTTTGCCATTGTGTTATGTTACTGTAGTACAGAAAAAAACCACTAACACTCTCTCTGTCATTTAAAAAAAAAGCATAAAATGTTCAGATATGGACTTTGACTGCTCATTATGAAATGCTATAGATCAAAGTTCTAAAGTTTATTGTAACACACTTTCATTATTAAAGAAATTAGTCATGCAATAAATAATGAGGTCATATCTCCCAGACAATTCTATCAAACTGTAATCTAAGCAAACAGTAATAAAAGGCTGGTATGTACATGTGTGGGGAGTGGGTGGATAAGAGATAGAAGATATGAAGAAGGGACTTGAGTGATACTCATTAAAAGGGCAAAACGAATGATCATAGAATAGAGGTACAACTGTACGAGACTAGGTTACAGCCCTATCAACAGAAAGACAGCTGCACTGGTCTGTCATAGTGACAGCAAACAACACTGAGGCAACCTGTACAGTAGGGACGTGCAAGAAAACAAAATTCAATTCATTTTCTGAACTTTTTCTCTACTTTTTGGACACATTTATTTTAATACAAATATTTTAATTTGTGTTAATATTTTAATGCACGTTAATTAACTTAACACAAATTAATTCAGATATTAATATGTATTAAATTGATTAAGTGTGCAGAAGATTTTTTAAGACAAGGTTATGAATCATGTATGTACTAATAATGTGTATCCTTACCATGCAGAACAGTTCTTACAAGCCTGACAGCAATTGTACGACTGTTTCAGACTTTCTAGAAAGCTGGGTTATGTTACATGAAGCAGCAAGTATAGTTCTAAGAGTGGTATTGTTGCATCAGGATTACAAGAATGCTGAGAAAACCTGCATGGGACAATCATGTGAAAATCAAACCAATAAAAATGAAAAGGCTGTATACTTTGGAACAACAAACTCACAAATCCTGGTTGCAGTGTGAATTGTCACAGAACTATAAAATAGTAATGACCACATTCAAACTAATAAAGGGCTTGGCACCATCATACCTAACTAATCTCATAAAGAACTCCCCTAATGACAGAATTAGAAGGGAATGCAATCAAAATACAATCCTTGTACCATCCACTTACCGCAAATTCCTCAAGACAACGACCAACAGAGCATTTAGCTTCACTGTACCAATGATATGGAACTTTCTCCCAGATAAGCTAAGATCCACATCGGACTTATCCATTTTCAGGAAATTGGTCAAGACACACCTGTTCACAGAACATTTCGGAGCAGATGATCCAATCCAAGACCCCAGATAACACTGACCACAACACAAACACGCTGCTGACTCCTCCCTCATCTCTTCTCCCCTCTTCCTGCCCCTCTGACTACAGCCATTGTCAAGTACGTAGACTAAAACAAAAGGCCGAACGCTTATAGTTGACCCACTGACAGGTGGATATACTCACCCCTGTAAATAATTCTCTTGTACATATTGGACTCGATATTCAAAAGGCATTTACACAGTTAACAGCCAGTTAACCATGCAAATGCCTGCTAACCAGATATTCGACAGCACATATATGGGTAGTGCCATCAAATATCCCTGACTATGTCCCCTACAAGCCCCAAAGCTAGCCGGTTAGCATCAGGAAGTGCCGAGAGCGTTCCAGGGTGGAGCAGAGGCGGGGCCAGCACTATCCGTGCAGCACCGATATTGGAAGCTGCATGGTTAGTGCTCGGCACCTATAAGATAGGTGAGGAAAACCCTTGCCTATTTTATAGGTGCCGAGGCTAAATCGTGCATCACCCAGTATTTGTGCTGCACTGTTAGCCTCGGCGGATTCCGGGCAGCACGGCCAGACCCAGATATTCACCGATGATAAAAAGAAAGTGTGAAGCATTTGAAGAGATGTCTGCTTGCAAAACGTTTGTAGATGTCAGAGTGAGTCAGGATCTATCAGTTATGGCAGAAACCTGGGAAAGACATCAATTATCTCCCCCTGTGCATTGCAGAGCACCTGCATAATGAGTGAGTGGAATGTCTTCCTGTTGTATTAGGTGGCTCACAAACGTAGTCCCAATTTATCTAATATTCTGGTTTCATCAGCCCTGACGTATCATAAACCACCCCCAAAGGTGAAGGGACATTTCAAGTGCGGCAGATGTTCTGTGTGTTCCCACACGATTATATGTAAAGAGATTTTCGTTCATCCGATATCTCAACATAAAGTTTATATACACAATTTTTCTAATTGCAGGATGGAAAAAGTTATTTATATCATCCTTTGCCCCTGCAATCTTCTTTATGTTGGAAAAACGAAACGGCAGATACGGACCAGAATCATTGAACATAGGAGCTGCATACAAAGAGGCGTTTTAGATAAGCCTTTAGTGTCACATTGGCAAGAACACAAACACACCGTCGGCGACTTGAAATATTTAGTTTTAAAAACAGTAGTACCAAATTGGAGAGGGGGAGATGTGGATAAACTATTGTTAAAACTGGAGCAGCGCTATATATATGAACTCAACACCTTGGAGCCTAATGGATTGAATCAGGAGACAGACTTGTCAGTATTTCTTTAATAATAATAATAATAATAATAATAAAATATTTATATATCCCTTTACGTTATATGGTTTTATGCAATTGAGCCCAGTACAATTTCTCATGATCCTTAATTTTTAATTTTTACTTTTATTTTTAATTTTTAATATTTCTATTAATTATTTATATTTTTATATTTTTATTTTATTACTTTATTATTTTTTTTATTTTTTATTTTATTCTATGAAGAGTGTTGTTTATCATAATTTATAAATTTTAGTGGAGTTGTTTTTAATAAATTTATTTATTGTCTTAACAACCCTTCTTTTATTCTTTATCCAGTACTTATTATTGATTTTTAATTATTATTTATTATTTTTATTTTTATTTTCTTTTTAATATTTTAATTTGGATATGCCAACACATAATTATATTTATTTTATTTTATTTAATTTAATATTGTTTATTTGTGGGAGTTCTCAAAAACCATTGAGGTTTTTATTTGTTAATATGGGTTTTAAATGGTTCCTTTGTACATGAGGTTGATCACTCCCAATTATAATAATTATATTATATACAATTTTATATTACTAAAATTTTTAATTTTTAATTTTAATTTTCTTTCTATACTATTAGAATATTTAAATTCATTTAAATATTTTAAACATTTTACTTTAAATATTTTACTTTGGATATGTCTTACCAATGGCCTAAATATTTTATTTTGGATATGTCTTCCGAATAATTAATTTTAATTTTAAATTTTATTTTATTTTTATTATTATTATTATTATTATTATTATTATTTATTTTTTTATTTTTTTTCATTTTTATTTTTATTCATTTTAATTGTTTTAAATTCATGGTGGCTCCTATGAATTATCGAAGTTTATATACAGATATATATATATATTTTTTTTCAATATGGGCTTTAAATGTTTTCTTGCATAATCTCTAAGCAATATAAACGATGTTTTAGTCACTAATATCCCCGAAGGCCCCCCTTTTTTTAGAAAATTTTCTTCTTTTCCACGAAGCTTTGATGCTTGAAATAAAGAGTTTAAATTATTCTCATCTCCATTGGCTAGCGCTTACTGCGGCAAATATTTAGGCACCTTTCGTTTCTCCTTACTTTTCCCTTGCAAATATCACTAATAACAATACATTTGGCATATTTACAATACTAACATGTAATTACAGCATTTTTTCATAAAGCAATCACATAGAATGTTATAATTTTTACTCTCCTCTTGACAGCGGATGGTCAAGATAAGCTCCGCCCAATTTGGTGGGAACAGTAGCGTTTTTAAAGTACAACACACAAGGAAGCCGTTTGCTCGTTTTAGAGGGATACATTGTGTGACAGCTCCTGCTGCCTATCGTGAGTACATCGGTTTTAAATTTTCCTTCGCTGTCTCAGGTAGTCATACAAGTATAGTAATGAGTATATCTTCATTTGTGCACATCTTTACTATTATGTTCTAAGTTCAGACTTAGGAAGTTCAATGGAACAGAGTTGTTTTCCCTGTATCGGCCCCCGTGCCGAGGCACACTGCGGTATAGAACTCACTAATTCCTTTTTTTGTGAGCTATCTGGTATTTATTTATTTTTTTTATTTTTATTATCTTTTATTTTTATTTATTCTTTATATAATTCTCTCTGGGTAGCCACATAGCATTTTTTTGGGCAGCGTACAGTAGAGATATAGCTCCAGCCGGTTTGGCGGGAAAATTGGCGTTCTTATAGCACATCTTTTTGAATGAAGTCTACTCGTTTTTAACTGATTTTTTCTTCTTAAATTTCCCTTATTTTCAATCATTTCCATTGAGTATATTAGTCACCTATGTTTGGTTTGTCAATAGAATATAGAGTGACCATCTCCACAATGTTGTTTTTCAGTATTCTTTGAGTGTATTTAATCCGTCCAGCACACAACTTGGGCTATACAGTCTTAACAGGTATTTTGTTTTAAGAATCATTTCTAGATTCTCAGATGTTCTCTGTTCATTTTTTAACAATTTACATCTATTTATTTATTTATTTTATTTTTTATGATATAGTGGTCAAATCAGCAGAAAACCACGTTGATTCCAGCACCTTTGTGCATTTCTTAGTGAGTAGTCCCCTTTGCCCTGCGTCTTTTCTTTTCTTATCTCTGTTACCTTTTAATGTTATTAATTTAAATGTTATTCTGTAATAATCCCTTTTTAGTTGTAATTTTAAAATAATTGGTGTAACCTCTGGTACCTAATTTAGATATTGATATTTTACATTATATATACTTTTATTCTATAAGTCTGTTTATTAATAATTCACAATTAATGCATTTATTTATTTATTTATTATTTTTTATCCATCTATATGTTATAAGTTCAATGTGGTGGGAAATGCTTATTGTTGTTTTTAATTTTTTAATTTTTTAATTTTTAAATGTATTTTCATGTGTTTCTACCATGCCTGGGTCGTTTTTATACAATATTATGTATTATGATTATTGATCTAATATATGTGTTTTTATTTATGTTTTTTAAGTCCCCCTGAGGAAGGCGTAAGCCGAAACGCGTTGGGGTATTTAATAAAATCCGTTGGACCAAGCAATTGTGTCATCATACTCTCTCGCTTCCTGTGATCTCTGGTTTGTACTGCGAGAGCTGCTGTGCTCTCTTTTGCTCTAATCCGATTATATAGTGCATGGTATTTTTTGCCCTTGCCGTTTACTGTATGTGGGTAAGACCATTCGCCCTTTGTATATACGCCTGGGGGAACATCGAAGCAGGTTGCGGTGCAAACGACGGGAGGCCCCGCTTGTTAGTCACTGTTTGGAATCAGGACATGAGTTTAACGATTTGCAGTGTTTTGGGATTGAACAGGTTGTTAAAGGTTTTAAAGATCTATCTCGTGAGCAATTTTTGTTATATCGGGAGCAGCGGTGGATCTTTATGCTTCAAACGGTGGCCCCGGGCGGGTTGAATTTTAATATTGATTGGAAGGCTTGTTTTTGATGGACAACTTGGGAAGTGAGTTTAGGAGGTTGGTTTTCGGCTGTGACGTGGATATGACGTCAGACGCCGACTTTGGGATATCTTGATCGAGGGACGTTTGTTGCTTTGAGTGTCATTGAGCTGAATGGTGAACCCGTGGTCAAGACGTGGGTCGGGTGAGGAATTCAGGCTTCGTTTGCTCTGATATAGGAGTGTGTATGTCATTGTAGTAGGAAAGTTTAGCACTTTTTTATTGTATTTTATCTGTTTTATAGTATACCCCCCTGAGGCAGCGTCTGCGAAACGCTAAGAAGGACGTCTGAATGTGGCATCGGGGTTGATACCATAATGACCATCTTGGAAGAATAAGCTGAAGATTGCTATTTTGTGCTGATGGGTCCTTTTTTGTATAGGAGCCTTCTCCTGCTTTTCGATATGGTCAAATGTTGATATGTTAAATGTTGGAGGCTCTATGATAAGTTGTTTTACTGTATGTGATTACTATAACCATTGATTATGATAGTGGATATCTATTAAAGCAACTTTTAGTTTGGTCCCCCATCAGTTTTTTGAATTTAAGGTGCTGGTGACGGACGGTGGGGTTGGATGCAGACCGTTGATGTAAATTTCTTCATATTGGATTACTGAAGCCAGGTTTCTTGGGTTTGAAGCATTCCATGAATATCTGAGGATAGTTCTGAGGTCTGTGCTCCCCGTTGTCACGGCGCTAATAGTTTTTGTAGTGCAGAGGTTCCAGTGCTACAGTTGGTTAATGTGTGGAGTTGTTTTTTGTCTTTATGAACAAACAAAAGATCAGACAATACTTGTAGCTTTCTACACTGAAGAATTCTCAATGCATATAGAAAGAGAAAAGGCCTTTTCGGATTGACACCCTCAGTGACTTATCTAGTAAAGGTTTTCTCCCACTGCATCTGTAGGGAAAAAACTTAATTAATTGGGCCCTAAAAGACATGCTTACTAAAGTTAAGTGGACCATGCTAAAAGTTAGCATGGAGACCTATGGAAAAAAAATCTCCTGCTCACTTGTCAGTGTGCGACTGGGCAGGGACTGGGCGGGTTAGGGGCAGAACATGGTCATTGATGGTGAAGCATAGTTAGTGTGGTTGTCTTTGGCCTATGCTAACTGTGGCTGTTGCTGTTAGTGCTGATGCAATTAACACGTTAAGTACACCCACGTGCTGCTTAGAAAGCTGTTGCATAGTTGCAACATGATAACAGCAGGAAGGCAGGCACACATACTCTCAAAATTTAGCATGGGCCTCTGCACTAATTTTGTAGCTTGAATGCACATTAACAGCATAACTTTTAGTAAACATGGCCCGCTATTAGTAACTAGGTCCCATTAAATAACATGGGACCTGCACTTAAATTGCATTCATTATGGTGAATTAATGTGTTAGTGCTGCTGAATATCCCTCTCACCATGACTTACAGTAAGTTACACGTGCATTACCTGGATAACCAGGGGTGGAGCAAGAGTGGAGATTTACGTTATCCCCCTAGCAGAGTGGGCGAGTAGCCTAATGATTACAGCAGCAGGCTAAGAGCCAGGTAAGCCAGTTTTGAATCCTGCTGCATAGAAACATGATGGCAGAAAAAGACCACATGGCCTATCTAATCTGCCCTTCCAGATCAACTACAACAGTTCCTTTTTTTCCTTTAGAGATCCTCTGTGTTTGTCCCATGCTTTTTTGAATTCAAATACTGTCCTCATCTCTACCACCTCCACTGGGAGACTGTTCCAAGTATCTACCACTCTTTCCGTAAAGAAATATTTCCGTATATTACTCCTGAGTCTATCCTCTCTCACCCTCATCCTATGTCCATTCATAGCAGAGTTTGCTTTCAATTAAAAGAGACTCTTCTCTGTGCATTCATGCCACATAATCGACAGTTCTAAAATGGTTCACCTCTTACCTAACAGACCGAACCCAAACGGTTCAAATCGGTAACCTCACTTCTGAAACATACAATCAAGAAATAGGCCTCCCACAAGGGTCAGCACTATCAGCGTTACTATTTAATATCTACTTAAAACCTATTTGTAATATCTTTAAAAAATTTAATGTCCTCTATCACCTATACGCGGATGACATTATGATGTATGTCCCTTTCAAAATACCTAACGTTCCCATACAACTAATTAATGAATGCCTCAATGAAATAACCACCTGGCTAAGTGAAAAAAACCTCTACATTAACCACGCAAAAAACAGAAGCTTTAATAGTAACAAAAAGCACAACTTTCACTCCCCCAGCACATATAACATTGCAGAATAACAACATCATACTGAAAGATGAAATACGATATCTGGGAGTTATTCTGGACAGACACCTTAACATGGATACACACGTAAGAAATATAACAAAAAAAGTCCACTTTAAACTGAAAATATTAAAGCAACTCCGCCCCCTAATGCTCTTACAGGATTTTCAACGAGTAATACAAGCTATCATAACCCCCCATTTCGACTTCGCAAATCAAATCCTACTTGGTGTAACTAAGCAAACCGTAAAAAAAACTACAATTAGCACAAAACGCGGCAGCAAGGACCATTATGAAGGCCCCACCTTTCCAACACATTACCCCGATTTTAGAATATTTACACTGGCTCCCAATTCAAAGCAGAATAGAATACAAAACTCTCTTAACCACCTACAAAGGCATAAATAAAACCGCACCATGGACAATAAACAACCTCATCAAGACAGAACCCACCCATAATCCCCAAAGGAGAGACCAGCTAAATAAACTAACAATACCAAAAGAATTCATTAAGGCTAAAAAATCCACTAACAAAAAAGCATTCTCCCACGCAGCCCCCACATTGTGGAACGCAATTCCAATAGAACTACGACAATTACCTGAAATCATGGAGTTTAGAAAAAGACTCAAAACTCATCTATTCACACTGCACTATGGTTCCGAAGCAAACTCACCCAGCACCTCCCAGCTTGATAAAGGATAACTCTACCATAGCTGATACATATTAAGATAAGGGAAAAGGTACTGTGGCAATAAAATAAGATATTGAAAACTGAACAACAAATAACCCTGTATATAGTTCAATCCTGTACAAATGTAAATAGTTCTCTAATTGTTAATTGTTAATTGCTAACTGTTAATTTGTAAATGTAGCCTTCAAGTTACTACTATTATATGTAAAACAGCCTGCTCTGTTAATTGTTGTTATATGTAAACCGCATCTGATCAATGGAAGAAGCGGTATAGAAAAACCTGTTAATTAAATTAAATTAATTAAATTAAATAGGTACTTAAACATCTCTATCATATCTCTTCTATCCCACCTTTCCTCTAAAGTATACATATTAGGCTCTTTGTCTATCCTGTAGTGCCCACATCTGCAGTGATGCCACATACAGCAGAGTCTATCTCCCACCCACATGGGCTGGCCCTGTCCAGTACTGGGTGTGGGCATGGGTAGGGTCAGGGGGGCCCAGGGGCTGGGGACCTATGGATCATCCCCATCCCATCCATTTACACATCCACAGCCCTCAGCCTACACATATTTCCATATACCTGTGTGAGTGCACACACCATTCCTACATGCCCTGGCAGTCCTAACATCCAGCCCTGCCCCTAGCATGCAGTCTGCACCTTGCTACACATTGACCTATAACTGTGTGCACGTACCGAGCAGCAATCCCTCTCCGAGATCACCTCTGGCAGCTGTGTGGCCCAGACCTGTGCCAGGATGAAGGCATTATGACATGAGCTGGGGTACATGGCATATACATCAGTGATGAGCATTTCCACATTCACCACCATCTGCATGTTGAGGGAGGTGTGATTTCTGTAGGCCCACTGTTCCTGTCTGGGTGCCCTCAGAGCAACATATGTGCAGTTCAGCGTACCAAGCACAGAGGGGAACCCAGTGATATCGTAAAACCATTGCATTGTTTACTGGCGCTCCTCTGGTGTCATTGGGAAGGCTATGAGATGCCCTAGGCATCTTAGAAGGTCCCTGGTGGCATCAGCAATGAGGGAGGAGTAGCCTAGTGGTTGGGGCAAGGTACTTCAGGCCGGAAGGTCGGGGGTTCAAATCCCACTAGAGGACAGCAACCTTGGGCCGGAAGGACTGGGGTTTCTAGTCCCACAGGTGCTCCTTGTGGTTTTGGGCAAGCCACTTAACCCTCCATTGCCCATGTTCCCTGTAAGTATTAGTGTGTGTGTCTCATATCCCCACGTGTTAAATGTATCCCCCACTTGTGTTGTGACCGCTTTGATTGAAGGATAAGGCGGTATACAAAACTGTCTAAATAAATAAATAAATAAATAAAAATAAATATCCTCATATGCTCTAAAATGAAGACAACTAACCATTTTCATAGCCACCCTCTGTACCGACTCCAACCTGTTTATCTTTTTGAAAGTGCAGTCTCCAGAATTGCACACAATACTCCAAATAAGGTTGTACCAGGGACTTATACAGAGGCCCTATCACTTCCTTTTTCTGCTGGCCATTCTTCTCCCTATGCACCCAAGCATTCTTCTGGCTTTCATCATTGCCTTTTCTACCTGTTTAGCTACTTTAAGATTGTCAACACAATCATGTCCAGGTCCCTCTCTTCTTTTGTGAACAGAAGTACTTTGCCCCCTATACTGTATTGTTCCTTTGGATTTTTGCAGCCCAAAAGCATGATCCTGCATTTTTTAGCATTAAATTACAGCTGTTAAATTCTGGACCATTCTTCAAGCTTGGCTAGATCCTTCCTCATGTTATCAACTCCTTCCTGGGTGTCTATTCTATTGCAGATTTTGGCATCATCTAGAAACAGGTGAACCTTACCCAACAGCCTTTCTGCAATATCACTAACAAAGATGTTTAAAAAAATTTGACCAAGGAAAGATCCCTGTAGCACAGCACAGGTAACCTCCTTCTCCTCAGAGTGAGCTCCATTTACCTGTACTCTTTGCTGCCTCCCACTCAACCAATATCTAACCCAATCAGTAACTTGAGTGTCCATACCTAGGGTGCTCAGTTTGTTTATAAGTTACCTGAGTAGAAAGGTGTCAAAAGCTTTACTGAAATCTAAGTACACCACATTTAGGGCTCTTCCTTGGTCCAATTCTTTGGTCACCCAGTCAAAAAAATCAATCAGATTTGTCTGACAAGACCTGCCTCTGGCAAACCCATGCCGCTTTGGATCCTGCAGTCCACTGGATTCCTGAAACCTCACTATAGTCTCTCTTAGCAGCATTTCCAACAATTTATTCACCACGGAAGCCAGATCAACTGACCTGTAGTTTTCAACCTCATCCTTACTTTCTCTTCTGTGTAAAGGGACCACATGTGCTCTTCTCAAGTCCTCTGGGAACACTCCTGACTCCAAAGAAGCATTGATCCTTGTGATTTTGGGCATGTCAATTAACCCTCCACTGCCTCAGGTACCATGTTAGATTGTAAATCTCTGTGGACAGGAAAAATACCTGAATATTATTTCTTTATTATTTTATTTGGCAACCTTTGTATACTGCTTTCTCTGCAAGTTGAAGGGGTGTATGGAATTAACTCACACACATAGGGCCCGATATACAAAGCACTAGATGTCAGATGTGCACTGGGAAGGAGGCTATACACTTGTAATTCCACTATAACCGTGTAATCCAGATCGCCACATGATTGCCCATAAACCAATACGCTGTTCTGCAGGTAGCGCTAACTACCTAGCGCCGAGGGCATACTGGGGCTTGCCATGGGCGGGGCGCTGACCAAACCGTGTAACAGAGATATCCAACATGTATATCTGATGCCATTAGATGCCACAAACCACATAGTACTAAGCAAGGTTTCAAGGTGCCCAGGAGTGGAGGAAAGGCTGTGGCAAATTCGGGTAGTGGCACATTATCTGTGTGAGCACAGGTTCAAGGTAATGTGGTGAGTGATGTGGCTACTACAAAGGCAACACCGGACCAGATGCACAGGTACCATGTCTGCTGAGTTCACAGGCCCAGGGTAACCTACCTCCAACTAATGGAGGAGGAGGTCTACCAGTGCTACACACTAAATGGGGAAACCATCACAGAGCTCTATGCCCTCCTTAGCCAGGATGTGGAACCAGCCACTGTGAGAAGCCAGGCACTGCCAGTAGCGGTTCGGGTCACCACCATCCTTGCATTTCTCACCATAGGGAGCTTCCAACATGTTGTGGAGTGATGATAGGCATCACCCAGTCTACCACCAGCCATTTCATTGCTGATGCCACCAGGGACCTTCTAAGATGCCTAGGGCATCTCATAGCCTTCCCAATGACACCAGAGGAGAGCCAGTAAACAATGCAATGGTTTTACGATATCACTGGGTTCCCCTCTGTGCTTGCTACGCTGAACTGCACATATGTTGCTCTGAGGGCACCCAGACAGGAACAGTGGGCCTACAGAAATCACACCTCCCTCAACATGCAGATGGTGGTGAATGTGGAAATGCTCATCACTGATGTATATGCCATGTACCCCAGCTCATGTCATAATGCCTTCATCCTGGCACAGGTCTGGGCCACACAGCTGCCAGAGGTGATCTCGGAGAGGGATTGCTGCTCGGTACGTGCACACAGTTATAGGTCAATGTGTAGCAAGGTGCAGACTGCATGCTAGGGGCAGGGCTGGATGTTAGGACTGCCAGGGCATGTAGGAATGGTGTGTGCACTCACACAGGTATATGGAAATATGTGTAGGCTGAGGGCTGTGGATGTGTAAATGGATGGGATGGGGATGATCCATAGGTCCCCAGCCCCTGGGCCCCCCTGACCCTACCCATGCCCACACCCAGTACTGGACAGGGCCAGCCCATGTGGGTGGGAGATAGACTCTGCTGTATGTGGCATCACTGCAGATGTGGGCACCCACTGGTCATATATCTGTGGGAGGCATGTCCAGGCAATGCACCAGGGATGGGAGACAGAAGTATTTGCTTTGCTGATATATGTATTCCCCCCTGCCCCCACAGGTGACTGTGGGTACCTCCTGAAGACATGGTTGCTTACATCTCTCCAACATGCACAGACATCACAGGAGGAGAGCTACAACAATGCACAACAAGGACCAGATCTGTGGTTGAATGAGCCATAGGCATCCTTAAGAACAGATTCCAATGTTTGGACCAGAATGGGGGAGAGTTGCTCTACAGCCCAGAGAGGGTATACACAATATTAACTGTGTGCTGCACAATTGTGCATGTCTGTGGGACATCCCTGACCCAGAGCCTGAGATGTTAGATGATGATGAGGCAGCAGCGTCAGACGATGTGGGCATGGTGGGGATGGGCCCCCAACAACAGATGGCCCTAGCCCTTGACCAACGCAACAGACTCATCAGGGAAACATTTTAGTGATTGAGTGAACAATGCCTCAACCTTGTTGGAAATGAAGTTTTCTGTCCCTCGTGCAGACATGAAGTTGCTGTATGCTGTCTATCTGCCAGGTCAGAAGGGGCTCCTGCACAGGCATGGCAGACACTCTTCCTCCTACCCGGGTAAGTCAGCCCTGCCGCATCCACGTGGTCTGCTATGTCCTTATCCACATCTCTTGTTGCATGTGCACTGTGTTTGAGCTCATGTTTGGCGTCGCCCATGATCCCTTGTTGTGCATTGCATGGGTAGCTGCAGTTGGATGTATTACGTGCCACCACTGCATGCACATTGCACGGTAAGTCTGCCGTTGGGCCATCAGTGGCGGTCTCTGCTCTCGTCATTAACTGGTTATTCTCTTCCAGGTGCATAGCTCGATATCCACCAGCACTACCTGCGTGCTTAGCATTGGTTAACCGTGTAGCGCAGCACAGGTACTTGCTCGCATTTTGCACACTTGTGCCCCTACCCACCACCTTACTTCTGATGCATGCCCTTTTGCTGCATGGGTACATTGCTCCACGTAATGGCTTCCTGTGTGCTTCATGCAATATCAGGCCCATAATTGATAATAAGTTAGTTAGCTGCATATATATAATATGTAGACTTATAAAGGAGTAAGTGAATTACTTGCTTCTAACTTCAGAGAAAAGACATGAGCTAAATCCAGTTCCCTGTCCCTTTCAGCTCCACTGTCCAATGTGCTATCTGGATAATGTTGGAACCTTCCTGCTCTATCTGGGTATTTAACCAGATACTCTGAGATCAGGGTTCAGTTCCCACTGGAATGCCTTGTGACCTTGGACAAGCCACTTTACCTTCCATTGCCTTGGAAGAAAAGGCCTGGCAATCTACTTCCTATCAAACCTTGCCAAGAAAGCCAAGGGGCTGCTGGGTCACCAGGAGTCAGTATTGATTTGATGAAGACCGAACATAATTTAGGACAACTATCCAGAGGGTCGCCATGAGTTGACACCGACTCGACAGCACTTAACTACCAAAACAAAAACAAAAATATCACTGCTGAATATCCATTAAAGAAAACACTGACTGCAGGGCCTAAATTTTACCCAATTATTTTAGCTGAAAAAGTGAAGAAAAAGAGGGAAGCCTTCATGAAATACAAGAGATCACAGAGAGAGGAAGACAGGCATCTATATTTGGAAAAACTTAGAGAAGCTAGCAAAGTAGTCAGGAAAGAAAAGATTCAAAAAGAGGAGGAACTAGCCAATGCAATAAAATGGGGGGATAAAACACTTTTCAGATATGTTAGTGAGAAGAGGAAGGGCAAAAGTGGTATTGTCAGACTCAAGGGTGAAGGGTAGGAATATGTAGAGGCTGATGAGGATAAAGCGGAACTGCTTAACAAATATTTCTGTTCTGTGTTCACAAATGAATAACCAGGAGCAGGACCTCAGAAAACACCCACAAACAGGAACAGAAGTGAGGGACATCTTGAACAATTTTCAGAAAACTGTGTTCGTGAGAAACTAGCTCAACTTAAGAACATAAGATATGCCATACTGGGTCAGACCAAGGTCCATCAAGCCCAGTATCCTGTTTCCAACAGTGGCCAATCTAGGTCATACGTACCTAGCAGTTTCCCCAAAAGACACAGGTTCTGAAATGCTTGTACTAGGTCAAGCATTGATATCCTGGGTCCCTTCTTAATAATGGTTTATGGACCTTTCCTCCAGGAACTTGTCCAAACCTTTTTTAAACCCAGCTACACTAACAGCCTTTACTACATCCTCCGGTAACAAATTCCAGAGTTTGATTACACTTTGAGTGGAAAAACATTTTCTTTTATTAGTCTTAAATAGTTTACCCTGTAGCTTCATTGCATGTCCCCTAGTCTTCCTATATACTGATAATGTAAACAGTTGATCTACGTTTACCCATTCCACTCCGTTCATTAATTTATAGACTTCTATCATATATCCCCTCAGCCGTCTCTTTTCCAGTTCAAAGAGCCCTAACCTTTTTAGCCTTTCTTCATAGGAGTATCCTTCCATCCCCTTTACCATTTTGGTGGCTCTTCTCTGAACCTTTTCTAATAACGCTATATCCTTTTTAAGATACGGTGACCAGAATTGCACACAATATTCAAGGTGCGGTCTCACCATGGAACGCTATAGAGGCATTATAATATCTTTTGTTTTATTTTCCATTCCTTTCCTTATGATACCTAGCATTCTATTTGCTCTCTTGGCCGCCGCTGCACACTGGACTGAGGGTTTTAACATGTTATCCACAATGACGCCTAAATCTTTTTCCTGGGTGGTGGTTCCTAATGTGGAACCTTGCATCGTGTAACCATAGTTTGGGTTGTTCTTCCCTAGGTGCATAACCTTGCACTTGTCCACATTAAATTTCATCTGCCATTTTGATGCCCAGTCTTCCAATTCATCTACTTTCCAGGTCATTTATGAATATGTCAAAAAGCAGCGGACCCAGCACAGATCCATGGGGTACACCACTATTCACCTTTCTCCATTGGGAAAACTGGCCATTTAGCCCAACCCTCTGCTTTCTATCTTTTAACCAGTTCTTGATCCACAGTAATACACTGCCTCCTATCCCATGACTCTTTAGTTTTGCCAAAAGTCTCTGATGAGGGACCTTGTCAAAGGCTTTCTGAAAGTCCAGATACACTATATCAACCAACTCACCTTTGTCCACCTGTTTATTCATACTTTCAAAAAAACATAACAGATTAGTAAGACAAGATCTTCCTTGTCTAAAGCCATGTTGGCGGTCTCCCATTAGGCCATCACTATCTACATTCTGAGTACTTTTATTCTTTGTGATGGTTTCTACCATTTTTCCCAGTACTGATGTGAGGGAACATAGACAAAGCGATGGGACCGGATGGGATACGGCCTAGAATACTGAGGGAACTTGGAGACGTTCTAGCAGCTACACTGACTAACCTTTTCAATGTCTCATTGGAATTGGGAGTGGTGCCAAAGGACTGGAGAGAGGCTCATGTGGTGCCTTTACACCAAAGCGGAAGTAAGGATGTGGTTGAAAACTACAGGCTGGTTAGTTTAACTTCGGTGGTGAGTAAATTATTGGAAACGCTGCTGAAAGAAAAAAATAGTGAGGTTTCTTGAGTCCAGTGGATTACAGGATCCGAGGCAGCATGGATTCACCAGAGGCAGGTCTTGTCAGACAAATCTCATTGATTTCTTTGACTGGGTGACCAGGGAGTTGGACTGAGGGGGAGCCCTGGATGTGGTGTATTTAGATTTCAGCAAAACCTTTGACACTGTTCCTCACAGGCGACTTATAAACAAACTGAGCACCCTAGGGACAGACCCTAAAGTTACTGCTTGGATTAGAAATTGGTTGGGTGGGATATGTCAAAGAATACAGGTAAATGGAGCTCACTCTGAGGAGAAGGATGTTACCAGTGGTGTGCCCCATGGATCTGTCCTTGGTCCGATTCTTTTAACATCTTTGTTAGTGATATAGCGGAAAGGCTGTCAGGTAAGGTTTGCCTTTTTGTGGAGGATACCAAAATCTGCAATAGAGTAGACACCCAGGAAGGTGTAGATAACATGAGGAGAGATCTAGCTAAGCTTGAAGAATGGTATAGAATTTGACAGCTGGGATTTAATGTTAAAAAATGTATGGTCATGCTTTTGGGCTGCAGCAATCCAAGGGAGCAATATAGTATAGGGGGTGAAGTACTTTTGTCCACTAAAGAAGAGCGGGACCTAGGCGTGGTTGTGTCTGATGATCTTAAAATAGTTGAACAGGTAGAAAAGGCAACGGCAAAAGCTAGAAGAATGCTTGGGTGCATAGGGAGAGGAATGGCTAGCAGAAGAAAGGAGGTGATAGTGCCTCTGTATAAGTCTTTGGTGCGACCTCATTTGGAGTATAGTGTGCAATTATGGAGACTGCACCTTCAAAAGGATGTGAGCAGGATGTAGCTGGTGCAGAGGGTGGCTACTGAAAGGCCGGAGCTGCCCAAGACACAGATAAGACTAAGCTTTCTCCTTTCTATCTCTGCTGGGTTTTTTATTGAAAATATAGAATATTAACAGTGGGTTATACCTTAGGAACTGGGAAACTTGCTAATTGCTGGTCCTACATTACGTTTGGGGATGGTCAAACTGCTTGATTTCCTTGTAACATAGTAACATAGTAAATGACGGCAGATAAAGACCAGCATGGTCCATCCAGTCTGCCCAGCAATACGGCAAGAGTAGGTGCATCTGTTGCTCTGTGCAGGCCACCCCTCCCCATGTCTCTGTTTAGGGGTAGACCCACCACTCCATGTAGGACACCCCTGTTTATTGAGAAGTTAGATGGTTTAGTTTATTTTGTTTTTATCCTGTTTCTGTAAAGGGATCCTCTGTGCTTGTCCCATGCTGTTTTGAATTCCATCACCGTGTTTGCCCCCACTACTT
The DNA here is from genome assembly GCA_033557465.1 of Ichthyophis bannanicus. NCBI lineage: Eukaryota > Metazoa > Chordata > Amphibia > Gymnophiona > Ichthyophiidae > Ichthyophis > Ichthyophis bannanicus. Next base: position 438,778,960 of record CM066035.1, read on the forward strand.
CCATCGGGAGAGCATTCCAAGCATCCCCCACCCTTTCAGTGAAAAAATATTTCCTGACATTTCCTTTCAATTTTCCACCTTGCAGCTTCATGTTATGCCCTCTAGTTTTGCAGCTTCCCTGTCTTTGGAAGAGGTTTGTTTGTTCATCATTCCTCTTTAAGTATTTAAAGGTCTGAAATATATCTCCCCTATCCCTCCTCTCCTCCAAAGTGTACATATTTAGGTATTCTCATAAATCTCTTCTCATAAGGTTTCTTACGCAGGCTCCAAATCATTTGGTTGCCTTCCTCTGAACAGTTTGCAGTCTTTTTATATCTTTTGCAAGATATGGTCTCCAAAACTGAACACAGTATTCCAGCTGAGGCCTCACCAGTGACCTGTACAGTGGCATAAGTACCTCCTCCTTTCTGCTGGTAATCCCTCTTTGTATGCAGCCCAACATCCTCCTGGCTTTTGGCACCGCCTTGTTGCACTGTTTTGCCACCTTGAGATCATCAGAGATAATCACACCAAGGTCTTTCTCCTGAATCATGCACACCAACCTCTCGCCCCCTATCGCGTACATTTCCCTTGGGTTTCTGCTACCTAAGTGCATGACACTGCACTTTTTCACATTAAATCGTAATTGCCAAGCATTAGACCATTCTTCCAGCTTTTGTAGATCTTTCCTCATGTTATCCACTCCCTTGGGGGAGTCCACTTTGTTGCAAATTTTTGTGTCATCTGCAAAAAGACAGACTTTTCCATTCAGTCCTTCAGCAATGTCACTCACAAATACATTGAACAGTGCCAGGCCCAGGACTGAAACCTGGGGCACCCCGCTAATCACCTTCCTTTCATCCGAGTGAGCTCCATTTGCCATCACCTTCTGTCGTCTGTCATTCAACCAATTTCTAATCCAGTTTACCATCTTGGGACCCATCCCCAAGCTACTGAGTTTATTGACAAGCCTCCTATGGGGAACAGTATCAAAGCCTTTGCTGAAATCTAGGTAGATGACATTCATTGCATGCCCCTGATCTAGTTCCTTGGTCACCCAGTCAAAGAACTCAATCAGATTTGTTTGGCAAGACCGTCCTTCAGTAAAACAATGTTGCCTCGGATCTTGCAACCTGTTGGTTTTGAGAAAGTTCACTATTCGCTCTTTCAAGAGCGTCTCCATTATTTTTCCCGCCACTGAGGTAAGGCTCACGGGTCTGTAGTTTGACACTTCTTCCCTGTCATCACTTTTGTGTATAGGTACGACATCAGCCAGTCTCCACTCCTGAGGAACCTCTCCTGTTTCCAAGGATCTGTTGAATACATCCTTTAATGGCCCTGCAAGAACCTCTCTGAACTCTTTCAGTATCCTGGGATGTATCCCATCCGGTCCCATGGCTTTGTCCACTTTCAGTTTAGCAAGTTGATCCAACACCTCATCTTCTATGAATGGTGTGGTATCTACTTCATTCCCATTTTTATATTTGGGAGTCACAGCTGGTCCATTTCCAGGATTTTATTTAGTAAAAACAGAGCAGAAGTATTTGTTTAACAATTTTGCTTTTTCTATATCACTTTCCACTAGTCCTTTCCCAGCACTTCTGAGTCCTGCAATTCCAACTCTGATCTTCTTCCTTTCCCGAATATACCTGAAGAAAGTTTTGTCGCCACCCTTAACATCTTTATCCATCTTTTCCTCTGCCTTTGATTTTGCTATCCTTATTTCTCTTTTTGACTCTTTGAATTTGATTCTGTATTCATTTCTGTGTTCTTCTGTTTGCAAGCTTTTGAATTTTGTGAAAGCTGTGTTTTTTGCCTTTATTTGAGCAGCCACTTCTTTGGAAAACCAAATAGGGTTCCTTCTCTTCTTGTTTTTGTTTACCTTTTTTACATACTTGTCTGTTGCCCCTTTTATTGCCACCATTAGTTTAGCCCATTGCAATTCCACTTCCCTTATCTCCTTCCACCCTATCATCTCCTCCTTTAGGTACTCGGCCATTTTATTGAAGTCAGTGTTTTTGAAGTTTAGGACTTTGAGCTTGCTATGTTTGGCCTGTACCTTGGCTTTTATGTCAAACCACACCATGTGATTATCGCTGTTGCTCATAGGGGCACTCACGCAGACATTCGACACGCTATCACCGTTGGTGAGCACTAAATCCAGCGTTGAGCTTTCCCTGGTTGGCTCCATGACCATTTGTCTAAGTGATGCATCTTGGAGAGCATCTACAATTGTTTTGCTTCTTTCCAGATGTGCAGAAGGAGTAATCCAATCCACATCAGGTAGATTAAAGTCACCCAAAATGATTGCTTCCCCCTTTGTGGCTATCTTGGCAATATCTATAATCAAATCATTATCTATCTCTTGAATTTGAGTAGGAGGTCTGTAGACTACAGCAGTATGAATGACAGTGCCATCTCCTCTTTCCAACGCAATCCGGAGCGCTTCTTATTTTCCCCATGTCCCCTGCATTTCAGTAGCTTTAATATCACTTTTGACATACAAGGCTACTCCTCCTTTTCCATTTTCTCTGTCTCTTCTGAATAGATTATAGCCAGCTATGGCTATATCCCAGTCATGCGATTCATTAAACCATGTTTCTGTAATGGCCACAATGTCCAAATTCATTTCCAACATTAGGGCTTCCAGGTCCGGAACTTTGTTGGCTAAGCTTCTAGCATTTGTGCTCATTGCTTTCCAGCTTGTGAAGCCCTAACAGTTTTCTGTGCGTGCCCTCAGTCCAGGTATAAGCCTACTGGGGCAGGGACACTTGGAAGAGAAATCATCTACTTGGAATTGACATACTTATATTGCAAAGGACCAACAGAGGCCTTTGCACAAGGGGCAGACAGAACTATAAAGGTATTTTTGGGTAATTCTGGTTCATTGTCTGCTTGAAAGGCAGCTCCCAGGGAGGGGATACTTTAGATCATCAGACTCCTGGCTTCTCATACCGGTCACAGCCAGCCAGTCTGAAAGGCCAGAGCTGCCCAAGACACAGATAAGACTAAGCTTTCTCCTTTCTATCTCTGCTGGGTTTTTTATTGCAAATATAGAATATTAACTGTGGGTTAAACCTTAGGTACTGGGAAACTTGCTAATTGCTGGTGCTACATTACGTTTGGGAATAGTCAAACTGCTTGATTTCCTTGTGAAGCCCCAACAGTTTTCTGAGTGTGCCCTCAGTTCAGGTATAAGCCTACTGGGTCAGGTATAAGTCTACTGGGGACAAACACAGTGACGGAATTCAAAGTGGCCTGGGACAGACACAGCGGATCACTTTACAGCAACAAGATTAAATCAAAATAAACTGAACCATCTAATTTCTCAACAAATAGGGGTGTCCTACATCAAAATAAACTGAACCATCTAATTTAATTAGGGGTGTCCTACATGGAGCAATGGGGGGAGGAGCGGTGGGTTCACCCCTAAACAAAGAAACAAAGATATGGGGAGGGGTGCACCTGCTCCTGGTGGGTGCACCACAAAGCAAAGACATGGGTAGGGGTGCATCTACTCCCTAAAAGACATGGGAAGGGGTGAACCTACTCCTGCCATTTTGCTGGGCAGACTAAATGGACCACACTGGTCTTTATCTGCCATCATTTACTATGTTACTAAAAATGGTTAGTGATCTTCATTATAAAGCATATGAGGACAGACTTATGGATCTTAATATCTACACCTTAGAGGAAAGGCGGGATATAGGTGATATGACTGAGATGTTTAAATACCTCCGTGGCATAAATGTTCAGGGGGAGAGCCTCTTTCAATTGAAAGCAAGTTCTGCTACGAGGGGACATGGGATGAGGGTGAAAGGGGATAGATTCAGGAGTGATATGCGGAAATATTTATTTACAGAAAGAGTGGTGGATCCATGGAATAGTCTCCCAGTGGAGGTGATAGAGATGAGGACAGTAACTGAATTCAAAAAAGCATGGGAAAAACACAAAGGATCTCTAAAGGAAAAAAGGGGACTGTTGTAGTTGTTGATATGAAAGGACAGACTAAATAGGCCATGTGGTGTTTCTATAGTACTTTTAGAGAGGATACTTTCTTTAACCTTTTCAAGAGTTTTAACATTGACAGTCTTTACACTATAGGATCATGCCATTATTTTCTATCATTGATATTATATGTGGTCTATCTACTCTTTATAGGATCATCTGATAAGGACTTTTTCTTAAACATTAGAAACTTCTTTGGTCATAAAGCTGCACTGGTTGAAACTTGTCCATAAGTAATTTGTCCTAAGTCAAACAGACTATTACATCTTCATGTATCATTCAGTCTTCTGTCTACTTATCGCCATCTGTCCTTCTTTATCACTAGTAGATAGCAATAAAGATTTTTTATGTTATTTACAATATGCATCCTTACTGTATATTTTATGATTATCATTTTGCATGCTGGCAAACTGAAATCATTTACTGCCCTCTTCTTCTACCTGCCTGATAATTCTCCTACAGTAAATTTGCAACATTTATAACAAAGGTTCTATAATTATGTTTCGAAATTTCAGCATGTTTAGCAATTGCATTTTTGCTATGTTTGTATTAAATATATTTCTTTCCTTTGATTTCTTCCAACGTGTATTGCCATTTGTAAAAATATTACTTCTAGATATGGATAAAACATGTCTTAAATGGCTTTTTATTATTTTCTGAATTTCATTTACATTAATTAAAAAGCACATTTATATTCCTCTGCAAATCTCACAAGCTTAGGGTGACTTACAAATGCACAGCAACAGGAGAAGTACACAGTTCTACTGTAAAGTAAAATTAAACAAAAGAAAAGTAGAATCATATCAATAAAAGGAAATCATCAATATTAACAAAAATATCAGTACTTATTTATTCCAAGGTAATAGATATTGACAAAAAATCCTGTCACACAATTAGGATAACCATACGTCCCAAAAACAGAAATGTATTTACTTTATTTTTTATTTCACAAAGGGTGTTATTTTAGAAGACCTATTCATGTGCTGAAAGTCTGAAAATGGACATATAGAAGTCCAAAGCATGGAGACAGCCCTGGAGCCATTTCAGAAAGCAGTTCTAAGGACATCCCTGGTGCGAGGACATCCAAGAGTGAACGGGGTTGTGATGTAAGCATGTCTGGGGCATTCCCAAGCACTTGGATGTCCTCACTCGATTTCTGAAACACGCTGCACGACTGAAGCCACGTCCAAGTTCCAGGGGTTGAATAGGCATCAGAAAAGTTCTCATTCTGCCATCTGAACTTCTGGGCTGCATAGAGATAATGAAAAGTGTAGGGAAACTAACGCACTCGCTTTTGGTTTGGCATGATCATGAACATCCCCATATGCAAAATAGCTTGCATTCAGCATAGTTTAGAGGTCCCTGACAGCATTTTTTCTAGCTGGGATGTCTATGTGGTCACTAGTGCAGCTGTTCATTTTGGGGTCATCCATGTTTCTAAAACTGGGCCAACAAGTAAACTTCCCTGATGTTTTTTTGGATGTTTTACCCTGGGTGCCTCAGATTTTGCCTGGATGTCCTTTCTAAAATGCCACGTCACATTTCTATTCTCCAACCAAAAGGTTCTATGCAAATGCCACTAAAATATTCACATTATTTATTTATTTATTGGTGCTTATTTACCGCTGTTCATGAATCAAAGCGGTTTACAGAGAACTCAAGGATCGAACATTACATTAAACAAAAAATATATGTAACATCTTAACAGAGAGTGAAAGAGGGAAAGGGACAAATGAACTTAAATCAGCAACAGCTGATTTAAGTAATAATTATGTACAGAAAACTAAGCATATATATAAATTAGTTACAATGAACTTGAAAGCATCTTGAAAAGTGAAAAGGACTGTAGTTTTACATGTAGAATTGTCACTAGGTGACTGGTTCACCAAAGTGCTCCTTGAACATTAATTTTAACATACAGCATAAATTCCATAAAACAAATTAATAAAATTAATTTTACAAATTATAATGTACAGATTAAAAATAAGCTATCATAGACTATCCTGATTATTCACTATAGTAATCAAATGTGAAATGCTTCTTTTAACAGTAAATTTTTAATTTTCTTTTGAAAATCCATCAGATCCTTCTCAAGTCTGAGCTCTGCAGGTAAAAAATTCAATCAACGAGGGCCTGTAACTGAAGGTGCCCGATTTCTGAAGGTACCCAATCTCTTTTCAAAGATTGCCCTTCCAAAAGATCTTGGGCTCTGATCGCAGTGACCTACATAGAATACATTTGGTCAATGGAATTGCCAAGGATGAAAACTTGGCTAACCCAACATTTTCAACATCAACATCTTAAATTTAACATGCAACACTACAGGCAAACAATGTAATCCCATTAAAGCAGGTGTAATGTGCACTCTGAACTTTGCACCTGTCACCAACAATACCCACAAAGCTATGTGGGAGCCCTCCACCTACACCACCACTGGTAGAAAGAGGTTCTGCTCCTCTGACTAAAAACATGATGTTGCAGCAGCACCCTCTATCAGCAGTAGCATGAGCAGAGGTCTCTTGATTGAAATATTACCTGTCAATAGATGAGCAGCTGCAAAAAAGATACATGACCAGGAGGCCAGGTCTTCAGCAATTTATACAAAGTCAAATAATTTGGTTCTTGGTTTCAAACATTTCATTCATTATACAGGCCTACGGAAGCTGCTGTCAGATTTCAAAATGAGTTTTTTTTACTCTCCATATAATGAATTGGTGCAATAGGAGGTGGGTGATGGGGTATATCTGTTACCCATCCCCTCCAAAGGGATTATCAACAGTCTACGTTAAGAGAGCCTGCAGTCAAAAGCTCAGGGCTGGGAGGGCTTGGCTCACAGAGAGAGGTTAAGAACTTAGCAGGCTGCAGAGGGAGAAAGGTCCATGGAGCCAGAAGTACTTCCAAGGCAGGCTGTGCAGAGGAGTTCTGAGGTAGGAACTTTAACTGGGGCTGGAGGAAGAGCCGGGAGAACCAACTTGTTGGAAGTTTAACAAGCTGGGACAGAAGTAAAACTGTTTTTTTGTTTTCCCTGAACTGCTGTCTGGCCTGTGTTTTAAAGAAAACCACTTCCCACCACATGCCACACCACCACAATGTCCACATCTTTTTAATTATTATTTATGTATATATTTATCAATTTTTACAAATATTGTCCAAGATATACTTGTACAGAAAAGGAAAATCCATCAAGGAAAAATACTATACATAAGCAAAATTATAATACTAAGAATATTACAGATGGAAACCCCTAAAGTCCATAATCATAAAGGGGGAGCGGAATGATCAAATGTGGGGTAGGGGATAATCCCATAGTAAAATAATAAAGTAGAAACCAAACAACCAGGAGTTAAGAGGCTATAAAAGTGATAAGCTGAGAATATACCAGAAGAAGTCAAGTATTCCCATTCTCGTCAGTCAAAGAAGTTACAATGGAGACTCTGGCATTGATAAAAGCTAGCAAATCACTTGGCTGAAAAAAATATAAATATTTGCATTTTACAGATTGCCACATTCTTATTGCTTTTCAAGAGTCACATAGCTGAGTCTCATTGCTTTCTACAATAGATGGTCACCAGCTTAGAAACAAGAAATTGTAAAAGTCTGATCTAATGAAACATTTGCTGACTGCCAATTGTTCAGGATCGAGATTTCTGATCTGGGAAACATTTTCAAAAAAAATCTTGCAAAAAAACCCGCAAGCCACAGAGGACACTGAAAATAATGAATGTGCAAATGTATACAAAGAGAATATTGAGAATGGTGTGTATGGCAGTGGGCAGTGGGAAAGATGTATGTGTGTTGTTGAGGACAGTGTGAATGTTGATCACAATATTCAAAGGCCTTTACACAGGTAACTTCCTTAGTGCCCTTCGAAAATCCCGGCTAAGTCCCTAATGCACACAAATGCTATCCGTATAACATCGGGGTGCATTAAAGGCATTCTGGGGCAGAGCGGGGGTGGAGGAAGGGGTTACACAGGTAGCAGCGGTTTTCGATGCTACCCACATAGCCCTCTGCGCCTTAAAGATAGGTGAGGGTTTTCCTCGCTTATCTTTAAGACGCAGAGGCTATGCAGGCAGCATCGAAAATTGCTGCTACGTTTGTAGCCTCTGTGACTGCCGGGACATCCAGACTAACCCAGATTTTCATTTCCGCCAGGGCGGAAGTGAAAATCTGGGTTAAGGGGGTCAGCGGGCAGGCTATGCGCTGCCGCTGCACATAGCCTGCCTATCTCAGCCCATTGTGTATATATATTCGCACAAGAAAAAGAAAACGGGAACATTTTATGCAGGCCCGAAGGAAGTGAGAATGCTATAGATGTGCGTATGCCCACATTCAGAAGGCAGTAAGATATGTTTGGGGTCCTGAGAAGGTTATAAACTATGAAAGCTTACATTGGGCCCTCTATATATATATTTTTTTTTTTTTTGTAATTATTTTCCATGCCTTATCATCTGCTTAAAAGCTTTGACTTTTTTTTTGGTCTTTTACAACTCACTATCACTGGACAAAGTAAACCGGTTATGCTGGTATTTATCTTCCATGATTTACTATAGGGCCATGTTACTATTATATTGTCTTTTTTCTTCAAATATATACCCATCCCTCTATCTCAGAAACTCATGAGATATTCTAAACACATAACTAATTCACTAATAGATGTATTTATGAGATGGCATCAAGAGGAAGTGGTAGGCTAGGCTACTGACATAATACGACAATCTTGTGAAAAATGTTGTGGAACATTCATTACTGTTTGGCAAATTACAAAATGTTTTCCAGATTATATATTCATCCAGCTCTGGCATTCAGGGCTGGAATGATTTCCACAGATGAGTGTAAGTCTTGTAAAGGAACATACTTGCAAAGCATATGGGAATGTCTATAAAATCAGTTCTTTGGAGCCATGTCATAGCAGCTACTAATGGTATGATTTATGACTCATTTTCTAAATCAATGCTTTCCTAAACCTTTCATTAATCTGCAAACATGATTTCCTTAGATAAATATTCCCTGTTCATTTATAAAAGCATTCTTATAGCCAAAATGTGTAGCAGGATCAGATAGGTTTATGGGTCTCTTTTGGATGATGAATTGCATAGATGCTAGCCATCTAAAATTCTAGTTATTGAAACGGATTTCAGCTAAGTATTAAGAACTTCAGAATGGGCTATTTTCCAGTGTATTTGAAAACTTTTTTGTTGTCTTTACCTGCCAGCATTAGGAATATATTCCACAGTCTGCACCTGATGCAGTCGTAATTTACATTCCTTAGTTCAAAATTAGTTTTCCGGGGAATTGGTGACAATCTTGTGTTCAGTTCTCCTGTAGAGGGATATGCAAGGCCAGAATGAGACTTAGAAAGGATGGAGTGGGGGAAAAGGTCTATTAAAGCAATTCACAATATCCGCTGATCTACAAAACGGTTTTGCCATTTTTCTTAAAGCTTTGCATAGTTTTGTCTTATACCACTTGAGAACTCATTGAGATCAACATGCCGCCACCATTTAAAATTAAGGCATATCTTTACTAAACCAGGCTAATGGTTAATCTGGGCTATCTGCAATTAAATCCCATGTTATTCAATGGAACTTAGCTGCAGAAAGTGCAGGTTAACCGTTAGCCCAGTTTAGTAAACATACCCCCTAAGTGTCTACATTATGCAAACACAAATAGGAATAGAAGTGAAATAGAACTCCAATTATTTTCAGAAGATTGTGTTTGTGGGGAGCTAGCTAAACTAAAAGAGAACAAAGTGTTGGGTTTGTGCAGGATTTATCCAAGGGCATCAAAGGAAATTGAACTGGTGGCTCCAGTGGTTGACCATTTCAATGCTTCTTTAGATTTGAGAGTGATCCTAGAGGACTGGAAATGGGAAAATATGGCTACTGTCCTCTGAATTGGTTCTGAGGAAGGCGACCAAGATGATATGGAACCTGCATCCAGGGCCTGTGCTACCAATAGACAAACTAGGCAGTCATCTACAGTGCCAACCCTTCAAGGCTGCCCATTTCTCCTGCTGTCACCCCTTTTAGGAACTACAATGGCAGCAATGGCCACAGACAGTCCCTTGACATCATGGGGCTGTTTACGTCCACCCCCTTGGACCACCCAATGCTGACTTCTTGTTTGCAAACAGGAAGTCAACTTCAGGCATCTGAAGGGGCGGAAGCAAACAGCCCCATGGTGCTAAAGATTAAAGGTAAGCACCACAGGATGTTTGAGGCCATTGCACATCCTGGAGAGGGGCGGCAATGGGTGCTGCGGGGTGGGGGGTGGCGGGGGGGGGGGGGTGACACACGAGATGAGGTTAGCCTTGGGCACCTTATCTCCTGCACCAGAAGGCATATGAGAAGTGATTTGAAGACCTAAATATGTATATCCTAGAGGAGAGGAGAGATAGAGGAGTTGTTTAAATACTTAAAGGGTATTAATGAACAAATACATATCTTTCAAAGAAAGGGAAGCTGTAGAACTAGAGGACATGAAATGAAGCTGCAAGGAGGACAACTTAAAAGCAACATCAGGAAATACTTTTTCACGGAAAGGGTGGTGGATGCCTGGAATTCCCTCCTGAAGGAGATGGTGGGAGCAAAAACAGTAACAGAATTTAAAAAGGCATGGGATGGGAACACAGAATCACTACATAGCAAGAGGATGGAATCAAAGCAAACGTGAATAACTTCTAAATTACTAGGCAGACTAGATGGATCATGCTAGTTTTGTCTATCTCCCTTCACTGTAATTACTATAACAGTGGAAGTAAGGAAGAGGTTGGGAACTACAGAGTGAAGAGTAAATAAATGGAAATGCTGTAACCGAGGCATTCACACTCCCATTCATTCGCCCACTATCAAGCCATGAAATAGCACTACGTGGAGGTGCATTGGCAAACAATTGGCCGCAGCTTTAACACCAAGGTCATGAAACGCCACATCCTGCTGCATAGGCTCTCCAGGTGTTTACTGCTAGTGCCACCCTTAACAAGCTTCCAAGTGCAGAAGAAGGACATCCAAAAAGTCTTCAGGACTCGGGAAGGGGCCACGTCCGCAGCTGGTGCCAAGGCACAAAACCGAGCCCATTGAAAATGAGATAGAGCATCCACAATTGAATTATCGACCCTGGCACATGCTTTGCCCCCATGAATACACTGAGCTGTAAGCAACAACCAACCAACTGGCAAAGTAATCCCACCACCAAAGGGGATCTTGCCGACTGCCGGTTGATTGCTATCACCACCCCCATATTATCAGAATGGAAGAGCAAAAACCGATTACAGAAGTGCTCACCCCACGGCGTCAATGCTACCCAAACAGGGAACAGCTCCAAAAAGGTAATGTTCCAAAACCAGCCCGCTCCTTCCATGCATCGGGCCAAGACTCCATGAATCATGCCCTGCCAAAATAGATCCCAAAACTAATTCCCCCAGAGGCGTCTTTATAGAATTCCAGATCATGATTGGACACCGATGGTGATTGCCACATACACAACCCATTGAAATTCTGCAAGAACTCCAATCAAATGCCCAAGTCGGCCTGCATACCACTATTCAAATGCAGGAAGTGATGCTTCTTTTGTACCCCATGTGTCTGGAAGGCTAATCTCCACGTGAACACTCTGCCCATAGGTACTAATCGACCTGCAAAATTGAAATGACCTAACAGTTCTTGCACCTGCCCCAATGTCAACTTCGACCTGGACAGAGCCTGCCGAATCAACCACACCCAAATTGGAGACCTTCTCTGCCAGCAACCAAGATTTCATGCTGAGGGAATCTAATTCAATGCCAAGGAATGTGAGTGAAGTAGCGGGCCATTCCGTTTTCTCCTCCACTAACGGTACTCCCAAAACCTTTGCCACTTGCTAAAAGACCCCCAACAGTTGACCATACTCCAGGGACCCAGCCGATGCCACCACTAGGAAATAATCCAAATAGTGCACCATGGAGTCCTACTGTGCCACCCACTGGAATACCCAATGGAGAAAGGAGGAAAAGGCACAGACCAGTGAACACCCTATGAACATGCACTTGTCGACAAAATACCGCCCCTGGAAATGAAAACCTAGTAGATTAAAGGACCTGTGGTGAATGGGGAGCAACCGGAAAGTGGACCCCACATCTGTCTTTGCCAACAAAGCCCCCCGCCACACTCTTTGCAACAGGCTGATGGCGGAATCAAAGGAAGCATATTGTACCAAACAAAGAGCCGGATCAATAAAATCATTCACCCTGCGTCCCGCCGGATACGACAAATTGTGAATGAGTCTATACTTGCCTGGCTCCTTCTTCGGCACAACCCCCAACGGAGACACCACTGTGTTGCTCAAGATTCTACCCAGATCTAGCTCCTGCTGTAATTTTCTGTAATTTTACAGCTAAATAAATAAGGTTCTGAAACCCTCCCAACGGAGGAAAGTTCCCCCCACTGCTCGGAAACCCAGCCCCCACAGCTCACCCTCCACCCCACCCACTCTCCGCCTCTTGTGACTAAGACATCCCAGAAGAGGGTCTGAGGAAGCTTGCACCCCTGGGCTTTCCAAACAGGGACAGAGATGGAGTCATCTCGGCCAACCAAATGTCCACATCCTGAAATCCCCATGCCTCGCCTTTTTCTTTGGCAGAGCTCTTCTGGAACTGCTCATCATAATTGAGCCAGGCCCAACCCCTGTAAGTACTATGAGCCCGTAGGATCACATCTGAATAACAAAAGATCCCCATGTAAAAGGCTGGTTTGCTCCACCCAATGTGGACGAAAACACATGGAATGCCAACAAAACGAGCGCGTCCCTTTTTCACCTCGTTCTTAGAACCATCCCGTTTCTTCTTATCCCCAATGTCCTGATTGCGAACCAGAAGTGAAAATATATCCACATACTGCCCATGCAACACCTTTGCCCGCAACTTGCTAGATGTGACAATCCAACAGAACAATCCTGCTCAACTTGTGCCTTCTCTCATCCAACTGCGGGTCGGTACCCACCTGGGCAACCTGTCCCTCAGCACTAAGTCCCGGACGGTCAACACCACATTGACCTATCCTTTCATCTTCCGAGTCCAAGCCCTCAGATGATGACAAATCAGAAGAGTCCCAGGAATCCAACATATCCCACACGTGTCCCACCGACTCATCCACTGAATGATACAGGTGCTTCTCACAATGCATGTGATGCACTACCCTCCTCAAGCTCTTCAAAAACTTCTTATCCCATAACATCTGACTAACCAACCGATCCCACTTTCACAACTGCCCTGTCCTTCGCCCACTCACAACCTCTCCCCCATCCTCATTGTCTGATAGTAGATACAGACCTGCCTCCTCCACTGCTGTAGCCATCCTCTGCTGCCTCTCCACACTGGAACATTGCTGATCATCAATGATTAGCTGGTCTTCCTCCCAGGTGGCCAAGTCCATTCAGACCCCACCACTAGGATCCAGCACCTCCACTGTCCACCCCACAGACCCACTTGCTCCCCCCCCCCGCCGACCCCGCTCTGCCCGCTGCTCACCACCCCTCTTCCTACTGCTTCCCCTGGCACCAGACTCTTTTTCCCCCTTCCCCCAGGCAGAGCTATCCCCATTACCTGCACAACCTCAGCACTAAAACGCGGTGGCCGTTTAACCTGCCACTTAGATGGACCCTGCGCCAGCTGCACCCTTTTGGCTTTCTGGGACCCATGTGCTTTGCTCCTATGCCCCACTGCACCAACTGCTCTAAATACCCTCTCAACACTTGCTCTGCACTCCCCACACCTGCCCATCCTCCTCCACCTTGCACCACCCTCACCCCTTACACTGACAACCCCCCAACCTACAACCTCTCACAGTCCACACTAGCCCAGAATCCCCAAAAAATCCCTAACACTCCTCTGAAAATCAGGCCCTCACACAAACCACAAAGAGAACACAGGCAGCACTAGGACCTTACCAGTTACCCCCCGGACCTCCGCAATGAATTGACGATGCTGCAGGCTTTTTAGATACCAGGAACCAGGCTTTTAGCTGCCAGAAACCCAAGCTTTCAGCTGCCAGGAACTGCCGATCCCACAGCAACCCAATCACCTAAAATAAAGCCCACCCCTCACTTAAGTTGCCTCACAAGCAACAGCAGCGGCACCGACAAGAGCAGCCGCACACCCAGGAGTCCGCTAACAAAAAGGTAACCCGGAACTCAAAGGCACCCACATGGAGAAGCCCGACACTTATAGAAGCCGCTACCACCTCCCAAAGACCGGCACCAATCGGAGCAGCCACCCCACAGACATCCTCAGTCTTAGAGAAGATGGAGCCAAGCCTGCTCCTCTTGTCTCTTCCCCACATAAGCCCGTCAACTCCAGGTACTGCTCTCTCAGCCTGCGCTGACTCTCACTCCTCCTCCCCACTCCTTCCCACCAACTCCTACTCCCCCTCCCACACCCTCAGGCGAATAGATGGCGGGGCTCAGCCTGGTTATCAGCCCCACTCAACATTCACCTGGAGGGCGAGAGCTGGGGCCCCTTATAAAGCAGAGGATAGTGCAGTTTCTGGAATCCAAGAGATTATAGAATCAAAGACAGCATGGCTTTACTAGAGATAGTTCTTGTCAGACAAATTCAACTGATTTCTTTAACTGGGTGACTGGAGAAATTGGGTCAGGGGACAGTGGTAGATGTAGTCAATTTAGACTTCAGCAAGTCCTTTGACACCATTCCACATCAGTAACTTATAAATAAACTGAGTGTTTTGGGATGGGTAAGAAATTGGATGGGTGAGAAGGAAGAGAGGATAGTAGTAAATGGAGTTCACTCTAAAGATAGGGGCATTACCAGTGGCATGCCTGAGGATCAGTCATTGGTTCTATTTTTAACATCTTTTTAACATTTTTTGTGATATTGCAGAAGGTCTGCCAAGAAAGGTTTGTCCCTTTGTGGATGATACCAAAATCTGTAACAGGGTATACAGCTGGAAGGCGTGGATAAAATTAGGAGAGATCAAGTGAAGCTTGAAAAATGGTTGAGAATTTAGCAGCTGAGATTTAATGCTAGAAAATGCAAGGTCATGCATTTAATCTGCAAAAACCCAAGGGAGAGATATAGTATAGGGAATGAAACACTTCAATGCACAATAGAAGAGTGGGACCTGGAGGTGATCATATTAAAAATCTTAATGTGGCCAAACAGGTAAAAAAGGTGACAATAAAAGTCAGAAGGATGCTTGAATGCTTAAGGAGAAGATTGATTAGCAGGAAAAAGGAAATTGATATGGCCTCTGTATAAAAGTGTGTAGTGCCACCTCATATGGAGTATTGTGTTCAGTCTGGATACCACACTTTCAAAAGGATATAGCCAGGATGTAGTCAGTCCAGAGGGTGACTACTAAATGGCTGGTGGTCTACATCATAAGACATGGGTATAGACTTAAAGAACTCAATATGTATTCTTTGGAGCAGGGGTTCTCAATCCAGTCCTTGGAACATTGATATCAATCACATAGGAAAGTGTGGGTGGGAGGCTCTGGAGGCCAAATTTAGGCTTTTAAGAAGGAAATTGAAATTCAGAACTTCCAGGATGTCATTGCTTCCTATTCCTCGCACAGGACCCAAAAGGCAGGCAGATCTCAGGAGTCTCAATGTGTGGATGAGATGATGATGCAAGGAAGAGGGTTTTGGATTTGTTAGGACTGGGCAACATTCTGGGAAAGGGAGGGGCTTTTCTGAAAGGATGGGCTTCACCTTAACTGGATGGAACCAGGCTGCTTGCATTAAACTTTAAAAAGGAGATAGAGCAACTTTTAAATTAGATAATAGGGGAAAGTTGACAGTTGCCCAAGACTGAATGGTCCAGAAGGATGTATCCTTGAAGGATACTAGCAAAAGAGTGAAGTTAGGGCATCCCACTAGAGAGGTTTCAATAAAGATAAAAGTAACCCAGATGTCCTTAAGCACAGAACAGACAGAGCTGAACGATTCCAAATTACCCCTATCAACTGATAACCAGATTAAAATGAATAAAATACAACCTCTAAAATGCCTGTATACAAATGCTAGGAGTCTAAAAATCTAGATGGGAGAGCTATAATATGTAGCACTAAATGAAAGTTTAGATATAATTGCCATCTATAATTACCGTTAGGAGCTGCCACCGTCTGGATCAGACTGCCTGTTTGTCCTGCACAGCTGATTTAAGTATCATCAAGCAGCTCTTTGCCTGATCACATCTAAGGCATTCCCTTGCTTAATCTACCAATCGGGGCTAGGGGGAGGAGCCTTGATACCGTTTTGAGCTGCCACCATCAGGCGTGCCCGCGCCTGAGGGCCTCACCAGAGGGCCCTTTGGCGTGGCCCTTAGGCGGGGACGTAATAAGAAACACGCGAAACTATCAACAACAAAAGTAAGAAAACTAATTGTAAGCTACTAAGTCATATCAATAGTTTATCAACCTACCCTAATAATTCAATTTAAAAACCTATCTAATCTATTCTTCCTCCCAATTAAAACAAATGTTAGAAAGTTTAATGCATTGAATGTAATCATATGAAATTTTAAGCGTATATCTTCTTAATAATTAAAATGACTCGTATATGTAACTGCTTAAAAGTTCATTTTAGTTTTTTAAACATGCATACAACTTATCAATTTATACTTCTATATTTTAATATGTTATTCCTTACACAGCAAGCTTTACCAAACGCTGTAGTAATTAACCCTATTTCTCCAAACTATGCTAGGTATAATAATAATAGTTTCAAACAACTTCATAATCATAATCAAAAACGTAAGAAATTAAATAAAATTCATTCTTCATCATCTAAACATAGCACTAGAAATCCAATCCTTTATTCACCCATTAAGTGTTTTTTAATGAATGCAAGGTCAATACGGAATAAACCAAACATTATCTATGATTATATTAAAGATCAAAAGCTTGATATCATTTGAATCACTGAAACCTGGTTAAAAGACACAGATCAAATTGTTTTAAACCAAATTACCCCTTTAGATTATGATATATTTAATTGTCCTAGAGAACATAAAAAAGGAGGAGGAATCTTAATATTAACAAAAACAACCTTTAAGTTTAAAGCTATTACAACTAACAATTCAATTGAAACAACTTCCAATTATTATATCAAATCACCACCTCAATGTTTGCCTCACATATAGACCACCTAATGCTGCTAAGGATCACCTCTCAAAAATTTTAGAATTAATTTGCACTTATAGCTCTCAAATTAAACCATTAATTACATTAGGTGATTACAATCTATCATCATCACCTTCTAATGAGTACAGATCCTTCTTGAAAGCAGTGAAATCTTTAGGTTATCAACAGATAATTAACCAGCCTACACACCAACATGGAACCACTCCTGATCTAATATTTGCCCTGAGCAACTCTTTTCACAAAACCAAATTACAGTCCCAAAAACTACCCCAGTACCTTGGTCTGATCATTATATTATCTCATTTACCTTGCAACTACAAACATCCCCTAACAACTTAAAAGATGATTACAAGACTAGAACATTTAGAGCTTTTCATAAAGAGGATTTTCTTAAGGACATTGTTCCACAATTGCAACAAAATTGCACTGAACTGGATAAAGCCATAGCAAATTGGAATATCATTTCAAATGCTGAGCTAGCCCCCCAAAATAATAAAGTACAAATGCATAGGAAGAAGAGCGCACCATGGTATTCTAATTAAATCAGAGAGGCAAAGCACCTTCTAAGAAAACTTGAGGGTAAATGGAGACTAACTAAATCTCAAGATGTAAAATTCCTATTTAATGTAAAACAAATGGAATATAATAAGTTAATAAATGATTGTAAACAACAATACCATACACATCTAATAATGAAGCAACTAACAAACCAAGGGAACTATTCAACATTGTTCAACAACATACAAAAGTGACCACTTTATATGGTGATCAATAGACCCCCAAAAATTTGCAAATTACCTGATAAGCAAGAATGCTATTTCGTCAAACAACATATCTACATCACAATTCCACCAACTTTGGTTTAAACCTTGCACTGAATCCACAAACGTCTTTAAGGATTTTTCTTTACCAACTTTAAAACAGATTGAAAATATAATCAGCACACTTAATACAACAACATCACCAGCTGACCCATGTCCAGTAGAATGGATTAAAAGTACTAAAAATCATATTAGCTTTCACATTTTAAATTTTGTAAATGATTCTTTAAAACAAGGTTACTTACCATCTATACTAAAGAGTGCTATAATTCGACCAGTCTATAAAGGGAAATCACTGGACATCACTGACCATAAGTCATTTCGAGTTTGCCATTTATCTCAAAAATTATTGACTCATATGTCCCTTTGGATATACATAGATTTAAACCTAATCACAATGTGGAAACTACTTATTTCTCTCTTTGATAATCTTATAACAGGCCTTGAAAAAAATACGTTATTTCTGTTAATTTTCATCGATGTCTCAGCAACTTTTGATACTGTGTCTCACACAATAATGTTACAACGTCTACAAGATATTGGCTTATGCAACAATACATTAAAATGGTTTACATCTTATCTAACTAATCGTACGCAGTTATTCAAATATGGTGACAAAACATCCTCTCAATTTTAAATTGGATAAGGCATACATGCAGGAGGCCACGGGCCTGGTCGCGCGGCCGACAGTAACTCGTGTCCGGGCCCAGCCTCGGCCTCCTGCACGTGTTAGGGGTATGGGGGCGGAGCCTGGGTGACGGATCGCCGCACGGCGGTGTGGCGATCCTATTGGCTCCAGCGCTGGGGAGGTGTGGGCTAAGGGAGCCGAGGAGCCGCGTGGCCAGTCTTTTCGGCGCGGCTCCTCGGGCAGACGGCCGCGTTTCTCGGTGCAGGCGTTGGGGACTAGAACTGGGCGCATCGGCAGGAAGACGCCGAGTTTGGAGCACCGGTGAGCGTGGGCGGTGGGGGAGGGGGTGCAGCGGAGCGGGTGGGAGTGAAGAGCGGAGGAGGGTGAGAAGAGCGGAGGGGGGGGGGGCGGTAGGCGAGTGGCCTGCATCCAGCTACAGCCTGCCTGCCTGCAGCGTGGCTGAGCTGCCCGAATCGCGGGGGGGGTCACTAAGGGATTGGCTGGGAGCAGCCCAGTCTGATACAGGAAAGGGTAATAGTCCCTTTTGGCTCCTGCAATAGGCAGGACATGGCACGCTCTCCTAGGGGGCTGCGGGGGCAGCGGGCAGGTAGGGGAAGTGGAGCTCGGGCTGGGGGGCGGGGAGGCCGGTCTCAGGTGACGGGGGGGGGGGCAAGGGAGCCAGGGCTGGTGGGCAGTCACGGGGGAAGGCTGGGGGAGCCTCCAGGCCATGGGAGAGGGGACGGGGGGTGGGCAGGGGCCGGGGGGGCCTGCAGGGGGGGCTACTAGTTTGGGGATAGCCGCGGGTCTGACACCAGTGGGGATTGAGGCTCAGGGGTCGGCAGATGTGGGGGCGGTGGGGGGTGGCTTAAACTCGGGGGGGGAGCAATGGCACAAAGGGGCTGTGGGGCGATGGCTGGCAGGGGGGCAGTGGAGGGGCTGCCGGGGGTGGGTTCCAGTGCAGGGGGGCCTCCTTGGCCCAGGGCGGGGCGGGGCCATATGCGTCATGGTTTCCGGGAAGCCAGGGCGGGCAGTATGCACAGGGGAAGGGGTGCCGGGTTGGCCGCCAGGATTGGGTCAGCCCCTGGGTATGGGGCCCTGGGGGCAGGGTTGGGGTGAGTGGAGTGGCGCGGGATTCTCTGGCCGGGGAGTGCAGCCGTCCTGGGGGGGGCTAGCTGGGCGGCAGGAGGACTGGGTACTTCCTCATGGTCGCAGGGAGGGGGGATAGGTTGGGGAGCAGGGCTGTACGAGATGGGTCCTCTTCCGGTTTGTTCCTCTCTTCCATTACAGGTGCCGACGAGCGGAGTGGCGACAGAAGGAAGTGCGGGGGGGCAGCCCGATGACGGCCCTCACCATGGTGCGGGCCAGTCAGGCCATGGAGGCACAGGAGCAGAGTGAACGAGTGGCAGTGGCAGCGGCAGCCGAGGGTGTGGGAGAACCAGGTAATGTGGGAGGCGGCGGGCTGGTGGGGGGTGAGATGGCTGGGGGCGGCTGAAAAGCCAAAGCAAAAAGGAAGCATCGGCGGCGCTGCAGGCGGAGTTCATCCTCGTCGTCTTCGGAGAATTCGTCGGATGGCTCGCAAGCAGGGAAGCGGGTTGGGGGAGGGTCGGCGTCAACTGTGGTGTGTTGCGCGGAACTTTGGGAGGGAGTGCCGCGCAAACTCCGGCGCCGTATATTGAAGCGTAAATATATTGATGTTTTTCGGTTGTTGGAAGGTAGGAAGCGCATGGGGGAGAGTAGAAAAAAGCGCAAAGAGGACGAGAAGGCGGGGAGAGTGCGGAAGGTTTCGCACAATACGCTCAATTGGACGCGTGCTTTCCTACGGCTAGCGAGCGTTTGGGGGCATGCGGAACCGAGTTAGTATGGTGAGTTGTTGGCATACGTGGATGCCATCCTGGCAGCTTTACAGGCGCATGAAGGCTGGGCAGGCTTAATTATGACGAGGAGTTTAGGGATATGATGGAGGAGAATAAGCAGTTGTCCTGGGGGATGAAGGATGTCAACTTATGGCTGACACAAATGTCGGCCAAGAGAGGGGGTGGGGGCGGGGCGGTGGCGAGGACAACGAGCCAAGCGCCGGCGGCTAGTGGCCGGTCCTTTTGGACGCCGGGGGCAGTGCCTGGGGCGTCCTTGGGGGGGCCGGGGGGGGGACTTATGCTGGCGGTACAATAAGGCTTCCTGCCCCTTTCCGGACTGTAAGTTCCGGCATGCCTGCTCGCTGTGCGGCGTGGGTCACTCGGCGGCGAAGTGCAGTAGAAAGGGGGGGTGGGGGCGGCGGGGGGCAGTAAGTGATGCGGGGTTCGGGGAGTTGGCGCCTACTCCCGTAAACGTCAAGGCTATGAAGCCGTGGCTGGAGCGTTATATACGGGATAGGCACGGGAGGGCGGGTAGGCTGTTGTGGTGGGGATTTACAGAGGGGTTTCGAATACCGTTTCAAGGGGAGGTGGCAGCAGTAGCGGCCAGCAATCCCAGCTCGGTGCGCCTTTTGGAGGGGGTTGCCCGGCAGAAGATCGAGAATGAATGTGCTCTGGGAAGGGTGGCGGGGCCCTTCGGGCTCCCCCCCTTTTCGCCGTTTCTAATATCACCGTTGGGAGTGATTCCGAAGAAAGAGCGCGGGAGTTATCGGCTTATCCATAACTTGTCCTTTCCGCCTGGTGATTCCGTGAATGACCATATACCACGGGAGTTATGCTCGGTGCGGTATGCCCGCTTCGATGAGGCACTGCAGTTGGTGCGGCTTTTATTTATTTATTTACATTCTCTTATATACCACACTATTCTGCATCAGTGTGGTTTACATTGAACAAACTGAAATTACATTGAACAGGGCATTATAACTTGGAGATAACTATTTTACAGGGGGCCGGGGGCGTTGCTGGCGAAAGTTGACATCGAATCGGCCTTTAGGTTGCTGCCAGTGCACCCGTCGGCTTATCCTTTACTGGGCTTTAAGTTCGACGGCCAGTATTATTACGATAAGTGTCTCCCGATGGGTTGTGCAATTTCCTGTTCTCATTTTGAGGCCTTCAGTTCCTTCTTGCATTGGGTCCTGGTGCAGCGCTCCGGGTGTAAGTCGTTGGTCCATTACTTGGATGATTTCTTGTTTGTAGGGCCGGCGCGGACGGAAGGCTGTGCGTCCCTGTTGGGGCTGTTTCAGGAGATGGCGAGGAAATTTGGGATTCCGCTAGCGGCGGGTAAGACACTAGGGCCCGTGACGTGCCTGTCGTTTCTGGGGATTGAAATTGATTCCGTGGATTTCGTAGTGCGCTTACCGCAGGATAAGGTCGAGCGGCTGAGGGAGCTGGTGGCGGCGGCGGTGGGGTCCGCTACGAAAGTGACGCTGAAAGAGTTACAGGCATTAGTGGGTCATCTGAATTTTGCCTGTCGGGTTATTCCCATGGGGAGGCCGTTTGCGCGGAGGCTGTCCCTGGCTATGGCAGGGGTGCGCCGCCCTCATCACCACATTCGAGTGACGGCGGGTATGCGGGAGGATCTGCGGGTATGGCAAGCGTTCCTCTCTGAGTTCAATGGCAGTTCTTTGGTCCAAGCGTCTGAGCTGACAAATGTGGACCTGCAGTTATTTTCGGATGCGGCGGGGAGTTCCGGGCTTGGTTTGTATTGTCAGGGAGCGTGGTGTGCGGCGGCATGGCCGGCGTCCTGGATTGAGGTTGGGTTGATGCGTAACGTGACTTTTTTGGAGTTGTTCCCTATAGTGGTGGCGTTATGGGTGTGGCCGGACAGGTTACGGGACAAAAAAGTCATGTTTTGGTGCGACAATGCAGCGGTGGTGCAGGTGATTAATAGGCAGTCGCCCAAATGCCCTAGAGTGGCGGCATTGATGAGGTTGTTCGTGCTCTCCTGTCTGCGGCTGAATGTCATGGCCAGGGCGCAGCACGTGCCTGGTACGCAGAATGCTATTGCTGATGCTTTGTCCCGTTTCCAGTGGGAGCAGTTTCGAACCTTGGCCCCGGAGGAGGACGCCTCGTCGGTGGTGGTACCGGAGCACCTGTGGCAGATTGGGACCCAGCAGTGTTAGCGATGTTGCGCTCCTCTATAGCGCCAGGTACGTGGGCATCGTACATGCGGGGGGATGCCAAGGTGCAGGACTATCTCAGGCAGAGAGGTTGGAGGGGGGGCAGCATAGATGACCGAACGGTGGGGGCATTCATAGTCTGGGCTGAAGGGCAGGGGTGGTCTAGGTCAGTGGTACGGGCGGCTTTGGCGGGTTTCTCCTTTTTTAGTAAAGCAGTGGGTTGGGGTAGCCCGTGCGCATCCTTTCTGGTGCGGCGGCTTATGGCGGGGTGGGAGAAGGACCGGCCGCCTAGCCGAGAATGGCGTCGCCCGGTGTCCCACGACCTGCTCGTGCTTATATGGGGTGTGTTGCCAGCCATAGCAGCGTCGGAGTTTGAGGTGGTACTGTTTCGGGCGTTATTTTTCATTGCCTTTTTCGGGGCGTTTCGTGTGAGTGAGTTGGTACCGAAGTCCCGTGGGCGGGGGGTGCGGGGTGGGTTAGAGGTCCAACATGTGGAGCTGACTGAGTCATCTGCGCGTATTTTTCTGGCACGCTCTAAGACGGACCAGCGCGGGCTTGGCAGCTGGGTGTCCTTGAGAGCGATTCCGGGCCTATGTTCCTGCCCGGTGCGGAATTTGCGGGCATACTTGAGACAGCGGCCGGGTGTGGCGGGTGTCTTGTTTTGCCACGCAGACGGAACACCTGTCACGCAATTTCAATTTACGGCGGTGTTGCGTTTGGCGCTGCGGCGGCTCGAGTGTGAGGAGCGGCAGTATGCATCCCATTCCTTCAGGAATGGGGCGGCGACCAGCGCGGCGGCGGCTGGTCTGGAGGGTGCGGTGATTCAAAGGATAGGAAGGTGGCGGTCCAGGGTGTATGAGAGTTATGTCCGCCCAGACCAGGTATGAACGGGAGGGGGGGTTGGGGGGTGTGGGGGGGGGTTGCTAATGCTGTGTTTCCTGTTGCAGGGGGGCCTCCTTGGTCCGAAGAGGTGAGAGGGGGCCTGACCGGAGATTGGTGGATTATCGGGCACTCCTTTGTCTACTGGGCAGAGAGGAGAGCCGTGCTGCGCCCGCTGGGTCCACATCTGGGACTGGCTGCCCGCAACGTCCGGCTGCGATGGATGGGGGAGCGTGGCATGAGCTGGTGGCAACTACTTCCTTGTGTGCGGCAGCAAGCGGAGCGACGGCAGCGCCCGGTGGGGGTATTGCTGCATTTAGGAGGAAATGACTTGACCAATTGGACGTGCCGGCAGCTCATTCGAGCGGTGCAGCGGGACATTCGCATGCTGCAGGAGGATTGGCCTGGAGTGATGATCATATGGTCGGACATTATTCCACGGCCGGCTTGCCAGTCTCAGCGGCGGTGGTCGCGAGGCTTGGCGAAGGTCAACTGGCAGATCGGCAGTTGGGTACAGTTGATGGGGGGCTGGCAGGTGCAGCACCCGTGGCCGGATCCGAAATGTGCAGGGTTATACCATATTGATGGTGTGCACTTGTCCCCTGTAGGTCAGGACCTTTTGATAAATGATTGGCAGGAGGTCCTGGAGAGGTGCACTGGTCGCAGCTTTATCGGGGTGGGGCGGTGCGAGGTTAGATGAGCTACCTCGCACCGGTGGCGGGGTAGAGATCCCGCGCTCGCCAAGGCGGCGGGGCTTTAACCGATTTGGGACCAGTGGGGGAGCGATGTGCTTCCCGGGGGGGGGGGGCGAGACATCCCGGTGGGGGGTCTCGGCACGGTACAAGGGGTTGGGGGCCAGCCTTTGCTACTAGTATGGCGAGGCAGGCGGCGGGGGCGGGTGAGGAGAATGCTCCGCCTTGCTACTAAGATGGCGGGAGGGGGCATTCTCCGGTGTCGGGTGGGGGGTTATGGTTGGGGAGATGTTGAATATGTTTGCCCATGTTGGGCGGTTACTCGAAGTGTAATAAAGCTGCGACCAAATTTTGTACCATGATTAGTCTCTTTGTTGTTATTGAGAAGGGAGGAGGGGGTGGGGAGATGGGGAAGGCTGAAGAAGCAGAGGCGAGGTGGGCCTCCGAGTCAACGGAGTTAATGCAGGAGGCCGCGGGCCTGGTCCCGCGGCCGACAGTAACTCGTGCCCGGGCCCGGCCTCGGCCTCCTGCACGTGTTAGGGGTATGGGGGCGGAGCCTGGGTGACGGATAGCCGCACGGCGGTGTGGCGATCCTATTGGCTCCAGCGCTGGGGAGGTGTGGGCTAAGGGAGCCGAGGAGCCGCATGGCCAGTCTTTTCGGCGCGACTCCTCGGGCAGACGGCCGCGTTCCCGCCCGCCCTCCCAAAGGTTAAGGTTGGGGGGTTGTTGCAGCTGGGGGAGGCGGGGTAGAGAGCCCGCGCTCGCCAAGGCGGCGGGGCTTTAACCGATTTGGGACCAGTGGGGGAGCGATGTGCTTCCCGGGGGGGGGGCGGGGCGAGACATCCCGGTGGGGGGTCTCGGCCCGGTACAAGGAGTTGGGGGCCAGCCTTTGCTACTAGTATGGCGAGGCAGGCGGCGGGGGAGGGTGAGGAGAATGCTCCGCCTTGCTACTAAGATGGCGGGAGGGGGCATTCTCCGGTGTCGGGTGGGGGGTTATGGTTGGGGAGATGTTGAATATGTTTGCCCATGTTGGGCGGTTACTAGAAGTGTAATAAAGCTGCGACCAAATTTTGTACCATGATTAGTCTCTTTGTTGTTATTGAGAGGGGAGGAGGGGGTGGGGAGGTGGGGAAGGCTGAAGAAGCAGAGGCGAGGTGGGCCTCTGGGTCAACGGAGTTACTCAAGGTTCAGCTTTATCATCTATTCCCTTTAATATTCATATTCAACCCATATGTCAAATTATTAATCTTTATGAAATTAATTATCATTTATACGCTGATGACATTATGGTTTATACTATAATTGACCAAAATACCTTTGATACAACAAAAATTAATAACTGTTTGGCTGATATGAATGATTGGCTTAATAACAACTTAAAAATAAATTCTGACAAAACAGAAGTAATGTTCATATCTAAATGCCAGTCTTTAAAACTACCAATTGAAATTAATTTATTAAATAGAGAAATAAAAATTAAAGATGAAGTAAGATATTTTGGTGTAACATTAGATAAATATTTAAATTTAAAATCTCATATAAACAAAATTGCGTCAAAAGCATACCATCGTTTAAAGATTATAAGACTAAAACCAATACTAAATACAAATCACTTTTGCATGGTATGTCAGGAAGTCATAACACCTCTACTTGATTTTGGAAACATCTTGTATCAAGGTCTTCCTAAACACTCTATCCATCCTCTCCAATTAGTTCAGAACACCACTGCGCGTATTATAACTGGCTCTACAGAATTTGAACACATAACTCCTGTCCTCAAAAAGTTACATTTCCTTCCGGTTATTGCAAGGGCAAAATATAAAAATGACTATTTTCAAAATTTTTCACCAATCCTTAGCGGACACTCTACAATCTATTATTTCAAAAGACAAGAGCATAAGACCAAGACGATCTCAAAATATCAATAAACTTAATACTCCTTTGAACTTCAACAAATCAAAACAAATGACTTCTAAAAGAGCGTTTTCCTTTATGGCACCAGAGTTTAGAAAGGCCGCGGGCACGGTCCCGGCGGACGCCGGTAACCGGCGGTTCCATCCGGGCGCGGGTCCCGGTTCTTGGAGGGCAGTGGGGGGGGGAGGTGGTGAGGAGGCCGGCATCTTTCAAACTGATTGGTTGCTGGCTTCGCGTGCGGACCAGCAGCCAATCGGGTGAGGGGACGGGCCATGTGCTCCAGCGGCGTGGGCGCGCACTGGGCACATGGTCTACGAGAGCGGAGCCGGCAGCATCTTCTTCAGCGTCGGTGGCATTTTTTCCCGATTGTGGCGGGAGTGGAGGACGGCTTGGAAGGCTCACGGTTTTGGTGGTGTGCAGCGTCTTCTCCAGAGTCGGTGGTGTCTTTCCGATTGTGGCGCGGGAGCGGAGGACGACTTGCCAGGATCACGGTCTGTGGGGTGCGTCGGTGGCTGCTCAGGCCAGGGGGAAGGGGGGGCTTTAGCAAACCGCTGATTGCATCCCAAACACAACAGCAGTAAAGACAGAAAGAACAGCTTTAAAACCCCGCTTGACTGAATTAAACCTGCTGAACTGTTCGGAGGTTGGGGGGCAGTGCGGGCAGTCCTGATCATGGCGGGAGGGCGCAAGGAAATGAGGGGGGGATGTGAGGCGATAGGCGGCTGCCGGCTCGCGTTCGGGGGGCCGTAGGGGTAGTAGGGGGGCTAGGGGGCACCCGGTAGGCCCGAGGAGTCGAGTGGGGGGTGTGTCTGGTGCAGCTGTTGAAGGCATGGCCGGGCCTGCTGGAAGGGGTTGCCGGGGGTCGAGTTTGCCTGCTCAGGGTTCTTGGAGGGGGAGAGGCCGTAGGGTGTGGGGTCCTGCATTGTCGCGGGGGGGGCCAGTGCGTTGGGGCTGCTGTAGTGTTGGGGGCTAGTCCTGGGGAGGTGGGGGGGAGAGCTGGACGGAGGGCAGGGTGTTTGGGGGCAGGGACACGGGGGGGTGTTGGTTTTCCAAGGGGGGCAGGGTCCATGGGGTCCCCGGGTTTGGAGCATTGGCTTGGGGGCGGGCAGGGCTCCTCAAGGGGTGATTGGTCTGGGGCTTGGCAGACGGCGTGGCCTGCGGCTGTTCCTCCTGCTTTTTTCCCTTTTTTGTCTTCGCAGGTTCCTTTGGGCGGAGCGGTGGGTGTGATGTCGGGTGCTCGTGGTGAATCTGGAGCTGGGACGGCGGAGTGCAGCGGTGGAGAACCATGGGACCAGTCCTCTGTGTGCCAGCCGCGGGCGGCTCAGCCTTCGACTGTGGAATCGGCTCCGGGTGAGTTGACGTTGGAGCAAATCAGTGGGGCTGTGAGCGGAGCGCGTGCCGGGGTGAGTTGACATTGGAGCAAGCCGGTGGGGCGGGGGGCGGAGCGCGCGCTGCTGGTGAGTTGACGTCGGAGAAAACCTGTGGGGCCGGGGGTGGGGCGCGTGCCGTGCGGTCTGGTAAGGCTTCCAGGAAGAGGAAGCATGTGTGCCGGCGATGACACGGATCCGGGTCGTCCTCTTCCACTTCCTCCAGTTCGTCCACGGGGTCCTCGGCAGGGGGTAGGACGGTCATGGAGGACGGATCAGCTGGGGGAGGCGCGGCGGCGGTGATGGTTTTGTCTGAATTGTGGGAGGGTGTTCCAAGGAAGTTGAGGAGGAGAATAAGGAAGCGGCGGTATATTGATATTTTTAGGCTTTTGGAGGGTCGTAAGCGCTCTGGTGAAAGTAAGAAGAAGAGGAAGGAGGATGAAAAGGCCGGTAGGGTTCGGAAGGTGGCGAGGTCGGTGGTCAATTGGGTGAGGGCTTTCTTGCGCCTGGCGAGTGTTTGGGGGCGTCACTATCCGGAGCAGTATGGGATGCTTTTGTCCTATGCTAACTCGATTCTCGAGGCTTCTCAGGTCCATGATGGCTGGTCATGGCTTAATTATGATGAGAAGTTTCGTGATAAGATGGAGGAGAACAAGTTGCTGTCCTGGGGCACACAGGATATCAATTTGTGGCTCACCCAAATGTCAGTTAGGTCAAGTGCGGTTGGGGTTGGGGGTAGCGGCGTGAAAGTGGGGGGGCGGCTCTTCCGATGGCGAGCCGGCCCTTTCGTGGGGGCGGGGCGGGGGCCTCAGGCAAGCCGGGAATTGGAGCAGTGGCGGATGTGTGCTGGAGTTTCAACAAGTCCTCCTGCCCATTCCCGGATTGCAAGTTCCGGCATGCATGTTCAGTGTGTGGGGGTGGGCATGCGGCAACCAAATGTCTACGAAAAGGGTCCGTGCCATCGGCCAAGTGATAGGGCATTTTTTGGGTTAGCCCCATCGCCAATTTGGCTTGAGGTCTTGCGAGACTCGTTACTACATTACCCTAGGGTGCGGGACAGAGGGGTGTTGCTTGGGGGGGGGGGGTTTGAACGGTTTTGTTATCCCGGTTAGGGGCAGGGTGGTTTCTTTGGCTGCGTGGAATTCCGCTTCCGTGCGGCGCTTTGCAGCGGTCGTGAGGGAAAAGCTAGATGGCGAATTGAAGTTGGGCCGGATAGCGGGCCCGTTTGTGGATCCCCCGTTTAAGGAATTTGTGGTTTCTCCTTTGGGGGTGGTCCCAAAGAAAGAGCCGGGTAAGTTCCGTTTAATTCATAATTTGTCTTACCCTGAAGGGGCATCGGTCAATGCTCACATCCCGAGAGAGTGCTGCACAGTACGTTATGCTTCTTTCGATAAGGCGGTGCGGTTAGTTAGGAAGGCTGGGTGTGGCGCACTGATGGTGAAGGTGGACATTGAGTCCGCGTTTCGCTTGCTACCAGTGCACCCCTCCTCTTTTCCTTTGCTGGGCTTCCAAGTCTCTGGCGAGTATTATTTCGACAAATGCATGCCCATGGGTTGCGCGGTGTCGTGTGCTTACTTCGAGACTTTTAGCACCTTTCTGCACTGGGCCGTGGAGCGGAAGGTGGGTTGTGCTGCTTTGGTCCATTATTTGGATGATTTTTTCTTTGTGGGGGCAGCGCACACTTCTCAGTGTAGAGAGTTGTTGGAGGGTTTCGTTACGGTGGCAGGCGATTTGGGAGTCCCGTTGGCGGAACAGAAAACGGAGGGTCCATCGACTACCATCACTTTTCTGGGAATCGAGTTGGACTCCGTTGCTATGGTGGCGCATTTACCATTGGTGAAGGTGATTCAGTTGAGGGTTTTGGTGGCCAATGCGGTGGTCTCGGCGAAGTATACTCTGCGGGAAATGCAGGCTCTGCTTGGGTCCTTGAATTTTGCTTGTAGAGTGATTCCGATGGGGCGTGTATTTCTCCGAAGGTTGGCGATGGCCACGAGCGGTGTTTCTAAACCTCATCATCGTATTCGGATTTCCCAGGGCATGCGTGAGGACTTGTCCGTCTGGGATGCCTTTTTGCAGGAATTTAATTGGTCGTCGGTCCTCGTCGGTGAGGCTTGTTCGAGTGAGGACTTGCAGTTGTATACGGATGCAGCCGGGGGTGTGGGATTAGGTATTTACTTTGGTGGATCTTGGTGCGCGAGCCAATGGCCAGCAGCCTGTGGGGAGGCGGGGCTTCTGAAGAACATTACCTTCCTGGAGTTGTTCCCTATCTTTGTGACGTTGGAATTGTGGCCAGGTAGGTTGTGTAACAAGAAAGTGGTGTGGTGGTGCGATAATGAAGCAGTGGTGAGTGTTGTCAATAATTATTCGCCTCGGTGCGTGGACGTTGCTGCTTTGATGCAGAAGGTGGTGTTAGCCTGTTTGCGTTTGAATTTGACCTTGAAAGCTCGACACATTCCGGGGCATAGGAACGGCATCGCTGATGCTCTGCCTCATTTGCAGTTGCAGAGTTTCAGACTGCTGGCCCCAGAAGCGGATACGGTGGGCTCGGAGGTCCTGTGGAGCTTATGGAGCTGTGGTCAGCGGAGATGATGGACCTTCTGCGGAGTTCTCTCGCGGACAGCACGTGGAATGCTTATTGCTGGGGCTGTCGGCGAGTGGTGGCATTTTTACGGGAGTTGGGGTGGCGGGGGGGGGGGGGGTTGTGCCGGATGCACTGTTGGGTGGCTATGTTAGTGCGAAGCGCAGGGGTCTGTCTCGGACAGCTGTTCGGCAGCACCTTGCAGGCTTCTCTTTTTTTGCTAGAGTACTTGGATGGTCCCCTGCGGGGGAGGGTTTTCTCGTGAGGCAGTTGATGCAGGGATGGCGACGTGTCCATCCCCCTGTGCCTGATGTGCGTCGCCCTGTCACCCATGACTTGCTGGCCGGGATTTGTGATGCGCTGACTGCAGTGGCTGCGTCGGCATATGAGGCCACCCTGTTCAGGGCGATATTCTGCCAGGCATTTTTTGGTGCATTTCGGGTAGGTGAGTTGGTGGCCGATTCGAAAAAGGGTGGGGTGGGTAGGTGTTTGCAGGTTCATCATGTGCGACTGGAGGGGGATTGCTTGAAGTTTTTGTTGCAGAAGTCAAAGACCGACCCGCAAGGCAGGGGTATGTGGGTGGTGTTGCGGGCGATAGAGGGGCTCACCTGCCCAGTAACGGCGACTCAGTTGTATTTGAAGGGTCGTCCCTGGGCAGAGGGCGGGTTTTTTGTCGATGCTGATGCTCGTGTGGTCACCCGTTACCAGGTGACAGCGGTCTTATGATTGGGGCTACAGCGGCTGGGGGAGGATGCCCGGCAATTTGCGGCACATTCTTTCCGCATTGGGGCAGCGACCAGTGCGGCGGGTCTTGGATTGTCGCCTGCTCAAATACAGGCGATTGGCAGGTGGCGGTCCAGGGCTTTTCTAACTTATGTCCAGTTGTGATACGTGGGCATGAGAAGGGCGCAGATCATTAACACTGTGTTTTCTTTGCAGAACGGGGCAGAGGTGTGTGGGGCTGTTGGATGCTTGGGCATTCGTTTGTCTTCTGGGCTGGCAGACGTGCGGAGGAGAGGCCTATCGGGCGGAACCTGAGATTGGAGCCTTCGGTGGTGGTGCTTTCATGGCTGGGCGAAAGAGGACTGCGGTGGCCGCAGTTAATGCCCTTGCTTCGTCACCATGCGCGTCTTCGGACACAGCCCGGGTTTCTTCTGTTGCATTTGGGGGGTAATGATCTGGCCTCTTGGACCTGTAAGCAGTTGATTAACGCTGCCAAGAGAGATTTGTCGCGCATTTTGTTAATGTTTGCTGGGGTGGTGTTGCTTTGGTCTGATGTCATCCCACGGCCGGTGTGTAGGGAGCAGCGGCGCTGGTCCCGTGGGTTGACTAAGATCAACCGGCAAATTGGGAGATGGGTGGTTGAGCACGGGGGGTGCCATGTGCAGCATGATTGGGTGGATATGGCCTGTGCAGGGTTGTACAGGTCGGACGGGGTTCATTTGTCCCTGGTGGGGCTTGACCTTCTTCTTAATGACTGGCAAGAGGCATTGGAGAAGGTGGTTGGCAAGTCACAGTTTTTGCCTGGTTAAGGGGGGCGGCAAGCCACAACTTTGTGTCTATGCCGGTGGCAGGATCACGGAGGTTTCCGGGGTCCGGAGACATAAGCTACTTGGGGCGGTGGCAGGGTGCCCACGACCCGGAGAACCCTGAGCTTACTTTTGCTAGTGATATGGTGAAGTTGAGCAGGGGTGGTTCGAGCTGGACCGGTGGTTGACCGGACCAGGGGCGGAAGCGAGGTCACCTTGCTAATAGTACGGCTGGTGACGTATCGCTCCGCCGGGGGTGGGGGGGGGGAATTCTTGGCTAAGTTGTTGTTGGTTGTTTAAAATGTTAATTGTTATTTGGCAATAAAGCTGCGACCTGGTGTTTTTCCATGCAATGTGTGTCTGTGCATTTTGTGGGTAATGTGCAAGGTGGGGGGCTTGGAGTTTGTGGGAAGGAGGGGGAGTGCTTGGTATGGATCACCGGTTATAGAAAGGCCGCGGGCACGGTCCCGGCAGATGCCGGTAACCGGCGGTTCCATCCGGGGGCGGGTCCCGGTTCTTGGAGGGCAGTGGGGGGGGGGGAGGTGGTGAGGAGGCTGGCATCTTTCAAACTGATTGGTTGCTGGCTTCGCGTGCGGACCAGCAGCCAATCGGGTGAGGGGACGGGCCATGTGCTCCAGTGGCGTGGGCGCGCGCTGGGCACATGGTCTACGAGAGCGGAGCCGGCAGCGTCCCGCCCTCCCACCCTTACGGTTGAGGGTTGGCTTTGGGGAAGTTTGGTGGTGTTGCAGTTGGGGGGGAGAAAGGGGGGGCGGGATCCCGGAGGTTTCCGGGGTCCGGAGACATAAGCTACTTGGGGCGGGGGCAGGGTGCCCATGACCCGGAGAACCCTGAGCTTACTTTTGCTAGTGATATGGCGAAGTTGAGCAGGGGTGGTTCGAGCTGGACCGGTGGTTGACCGGACCAGGGGCGGAAGCGAGGTCACCTTGCTAATAGTACGACTGGTGACGTATCGCTCCGCTGGGGGTGGGGGGGGGTGGAATTCTTGGCTAAGTTGTTGTTGGTTGTTTAAAATGTTAATTGTTATTGGGCAATAAAGCTGCGACCTGGTGTTTTTCCATGCAATGTGTGTCTGTGCATTTTGTGGGTAATGTGCAAGGTGGGGGGCTTGGAGTTTGTGGGAAGGAGGGGGAGCGCTTGGTATGGATCCCCGGTTAATGGAGTTCTATTCCTGAAGACTTAAGAACTCAGGAAGACCTCAAGGACTTTCGCAAATCTTTAAAGACTTACTTATTTATAGAATCATTTGGTGAAATGACTTAAATTAACCATTATATATATTTAATTTCACTATGATATAGTATTATAACATAATGTTTTGTTTTGTATTTATATTGTAATGTATTGTTTTTGCTTTCCCATACCCTCAATATGTAAGCCTTTGTTGTCTTGTCAACCACTTTGATAGAAGGATAAGGTGGTATACAAAACTGGTTAACTAAATAAATAAATAAATAAATCTCAGAGACTTGGTGGAAGGAGGACAACTAATGGGACACTGATACCTGGGTACAAACTGTATCTCAAATTGTGTAGATCAAATTGGTGGAGGAGTTGCAATCTGTATTAGAGAGGACATTGAGTCACACAGGATTACAATTTTGCAGGAAACAAAATACACTGTAGAATATCTATGGATAGAAATTCCATGTAAAAAGGAGAAGGCAATGGCAGTGGGGGTGTGTCACCATCCGCCTGGCCAGAATAAACAGATGGATGATGAAATGCTAAAAGGAATCAGGGAAGCTAACAAAAGTTACAGCACAGTAATAATGGGTGATTTCAATCACCTCAGTATCGATTGAGCCAATGTCACAGCAGGATATGCTAAGAAGATAGTTTCTAGATGAAATAAATGTCTGCTTCTTAGAACAGCTGGTTCATGAACTGACAAGAGAAAATATTTTGGAGATAGGGTGTTGGAGCCACTTGGTAATAGTAATCATAGCATGATCACATTTAATTTAATAAATGGAGGAAGGATGGCAAGGAAATACACAGTACTACATTTCAACTTTCAAAAACACAGAAACATGACAGCAGAAAAAGACCATGTGGCCTATCTAGTCTGCCCTTCCATACCAAATACTATAGTCCCCCCCTCCTTTAGAGATCTATGATGGTCCCATGCTTTCTTGAATCCAGATGCTGTCTTTGTTTCTATTACCTCCACTGGGCGACTGTTCCATGCATCTACCACTCTTTCCGTAAAGAAATATTTCCGCATATTACTCCAGAGTCTATTCCTTTTTCAACTTGAAAATTTCCTTTAACATAAAAGATGCCTTATCTAGTCAGACGAAGTATGAAAGTCGAAGTCTTGACATCTGAGCTTCTAAAGCTTAGTTTGATCTCCTCTAATACTGACTGGTTTGTTTTTCGGGCAGTCCATAGTATATACAGTATTCATTGCCAGCACCATTTTTCTTCCTGTATCTTTTGGACTGTCCAACTTTCATATCCATATGATGTTATTGAAAATACCATGGCTTGAATAAGTCAAATCTTTGTATGGTTGAGACATCTCTGCTCTTGAGAATCTTGTCTAGGTCCTTCAAAGCCATTCTGCCAAGAGCAATGCGTGGTCAGATTTCTGACATCATGTTTTGGAAGGTAGAAGGTCAACACAAAAGAGGAAGACCAGCAATGATATGGACCGATACAATAAGAGCAGATATAGGTGCCACTCTGTCAACAATGAACCGCCTGACTGAAGACCGAACATAGTTTAGGACAACTATCTAGAGGGTTGCCATGAGTCGACAATGACTCAATAGCCTTTAACATCTGACTCTAGTCAGTAGGGATTAGAATAACTGATAAGTGAGCAACATAGTAAATGACGGCAGATAAAAACCAGCATGGCACATCTAGTCTACCCAGTTGTAGAGCTGCAACTGCCACTCTGTGCAGGTTACTCCCCCTTAATGCCTTTGCTTAAAGTTCTACCTGCTGCTCCAGACAGGTTATCCCTCTCTATGAAGTTATTTACATTTGCTTTG
Organism: Ichthyophis bannanicus; assembly: GCA_033557465.1. NCBI lineage: Eukaryota > Metazoa > Chordata > Amphibia > Gymnophiona > Ichthyophiidae > Ichthyophis > Ichthyophis bannanicus. The sequence continues at coordinate 438,813,544 of CM066035.1, forward strand.
ATTCCATCTTGCTATGCAGTGAATCTCTATGTCTGTCCCATGCTTTTTTGAATTCCATCACTGTTTTTGCTCCCATCACTTCCTTCGGGAAGGCTTTTTAAGCATCCACCACCCTTTCCGTGAAAACATATTTTCTGATGTCTCTTTTAAGTTTACTTCCTTGCAACTTCATTTCATGTTCTGTAGTTCTACAACTTCCCAGTCCTTGAAAAAGGTTTGTTTGGTCATTAATACCCTTTAAGCATTTAAAAGTCAGCATCGTATCCCCCATCTCTCCTCTTGGGTATACATACTTAGATCTTCAAATCTTTTCTCATATGCCTTTTGGCACAGGCATTATTTTGGTTGCCTTCCTCTGAATCATTTCAAGTCTCCAAAACTGAACACAATGCTCCAAGTGAGGCCTCACCAACAACCTGTACAATGGCACTAATGCCCCCTTCTTCCTGTTAGTTATTCCTCTCTGTATGCAGTCTAAACATACCACTGGCTTTGGCCACCACTTTGTCACACTGCTTAACCACCTTAAGATCCTCAGACACTATCACTCCAAGATCCCTTTCTTGGTCTGTACACACCAGACTCTCGACCCCTATCGCATACCACTCCTTTGGATTTTGTATCATGCTGCACTTCTCTTCATCATATCTAACAAGAAGACTGTGATAAAATAAGGAAAATAGTTCAGAAAAAAAGGAGGAGGTTAAAGATTAAAGTATCGACATTGTCTAAAAATACTATCTTGGAAGTGCAGACCAGATGTATTCCATGCTTTAAGAAAAGTAGAAGGAAGGCCAGAAACAGCCAGCATGGTTTAAAGGTGAGGTCAGAGAGGATGTTGTAGCCAAAAAAAAGCCATCTTTCAGGAGATGGATGAAGGAGCCAAATAATGAAAATGGGAAACAACATAAGCACTGGCAAGTTAGATGCAAAGCATTGATAAGGTAAGCAAAGAAAGAATAGGAAAAAGCTTGCGATGGAAGAAAAAGCGCATAATAATAACATTTTCAAATACATTCATAGCAAAAAATTTGTGAGAGAGTCAGTTTGACCATTAGATGATAGAAGGGTAAAGGGGGCGATAAGTGAGGACAAGGCCAGAGCGGAGTGAGTGAATGAATTCATAGCTTTGTTTTTACTGAAGAAGATTTAGGGAGGTTGTCCATGCCTGAAATGGTATTTAAAGGTGAGGTATTAGACTAATTGAAAGAAATATTGATAAACCGGTAAGATGTTTTACAATGATTTGATAAACTGAAGAGCAGCAAATAATTTGCACTGGATGGTTTACATCTAAGGGTGTTGAAAGAAATGGAATATGAGACTACAGACCTATTATTAGTAACCTTTGAGCTATCATTAAAAATCATCTATAGTGTGGTGGGCTATGGCCTATATAATAGCCAGTACATGTATGAGAGGCCTGCAAGCTAGGTCTGAGTCCCCACCCCCACTTAGAAATAGTAGTGCTGAGAAAGATCAGAGTCAGTGAAGGTCTGAGGATCTGCCTTAAACCGCTTCTAAACTGCTTTTGATAAATTTGTGTTAATCCTTATTCAATTCTTTTATGCTGATGATAGATATGTTCCAGTGTTTTGCATTCTCACATTCTCTGAGCCTAGAGATGACCTTGTAGTAGGGATGTGTTTATGTCTAGAAACTGAGCCTTTGTTAGAATAGCCTGAGAAGGGGGAACAGGGTGACCCAGAGAGGGTCCCCGATTGGAGAGATGCAGGGGGAGTTGGAACCAGTAGAAAGTCTGCATGTATCAAGCTGAAGAAAAGGTATAAATGAGTATGTCTCTGTAAGAATGTTGCTCAGTCTTTTTGGAGCTTGTCTCTCTGAGCCATGTGCACAATAAACTGGCTTGGATCTTTGAACTGACTCCTGGTTTTATTTATTGAATGCTTATCAGCTGCTACATATTCTTGGTGCGTTGGCTGGGATGTGCGAGCAGGGGATGGTATGCAGGTGAATATACCACAACTTCTCGCCTCAAAGGTTTGGTCCGGTTGGAACCATGTCTGTCCGACCGCAGGGGAATTCTCAGGCGCCGCTGGTCTTATTGTATCGGAGAGGGTTCTGCCTTGCCTCGGCGGGCCACTGGGTCCAGCTGGCCAACACCTCCGAACCCGAGGGGAGTCCAGGATCCAACCCATGTACTGGTTTGATATCGGGAACTGGATCCGGTGAGTAGCAAATTTCTGCTTATCAGTCAGTCTGTCAGCCCGTCGGGAGTCTGGAATAAGAGCTTGAGAGTCTGATCACCTCTCGGGGTGGTCCTAGTAGGTCTCAGAAGTCTTAAAGGTATAAGCAGAGACTGAACCCACAAACCCCTCAGCCAGTCAGTCAGTCAGGTTTTATTGGGATTTATTCTGTTTATTGGGATTTATTTACGTTGGGATTTAATACTGTCTTGAATGTCTGCGTGTGTGAATGAGAGGTCTGGAATACAGACCAAGCGAGGTGCTGGCTCCTGACTAGTGCATTGCCAGGTCGCGAAAAGAAGAAAGTGTTTGGTGTTTGTCTCCCTTATTGTCTGTTGTTTGTATTTGGTTTTGTTATCTGTTGAAACAGTTTACCATTTGAGAAAGGACAAGGAGAAATAAAGCAACAAACTAACTCAGGAGCACTGTTCCCTCTAAGCCAGGGGTCTCAAACACGCGGCCCGCGGGACGCATGTGGCCCGCGAGAGACCCTTGTGCGGCCCGCGAAGCATTGGGGGGAAAAAAAAAAAACCGGCTTCTGCTGCTGCTGCCGCCGCTGCCGTGGCCGGCAATAGCAGCAATATCGCAAGTCCCGCGGGCTCCCCCCCCACCCGGCAGATCCCTTCCTGCTTGCCTGCCGATGCTGCCAGTTCTCCGCTTCGGCTTTCAGAGCCGCGAAGGGAGAACTTCTCCCTCGCGACTCTGTTAAGCTCGCCGGGGCAGATGGGAAATTTCCCATCTGCCCCAGCGGGCTTAACAGAGTCACGAGGGAGAAGCTCTCCCTTCGAGGCTCTGAAAGCCGAAGCGGAGAACTGGCAGGCAAGCAGGAAGGGATCTGCCGGGTGGGGGGGAGCCCGCGGGACTTGCGATATTGCTGCTATTGCCGGCCACGGCAGCGGCGGCAGCAGCAGCAGAAGCCGGGTTTTTTTTAAAGTTTAATTTTCCCGGGGGGGGGGGAGGGAGCAGGACTTGATGGGGGGGGGAGCAGGACTTGATGTAGGGGGGGAGCAGGACTTGATGTGGGCTGGGGGGGGGGGTAGTACTGAAAATGGGGTGATGGGGGTTAGGACTGGTAATGGACAGATGGGGGTTAGGACTGGAGGTGGTCTGACTGGGGGCCTAAGACTGAAAATGGGGTTATGGGGGGGCTAAGAATGAAGATGGGGAGATGGAAGGGTTAGGCCTGGAAGTGGGCTGTTGGGGGGCTTAGGACCGATAATGGGCTAGGGGGGGGGGCTAGAACTGGTAATGGACTGGGGGGGGGGTGCTATGACTGGAAATGGGCCGAGTAGAAGGGGGAGCTTGAACTGCAAATAGCTGATGGGGACAGGGTCTTGGAATGGTAATGGGCTGAGTGGAAGGGGGCTTGGAATGGAAATGGGCTGATGGGGAGGGGGGCTTGGAAAGGAAATGGGCTGTGAGGGGAGGGAGCTAGGACTGGAAATGGGCTGATGATGCGGGACTAGAAGGGAGCGGATGCTGGGTTGGGCAGGAGCTAGAAGGGAGTTGATGTTGGGGGACGATTAGAATGGGATGGGGCTGGGAGAGTGAAATGGAGAGGGGAAATATATTTTGTGTGGGAGGGAAGAAAAATCTACAATTGGCCGGGTATTGGGAGAGTAAGTGGGGATTGAGGATGGAGGGGTAAAATTTGAGTGGATGAAATAGGAATGAGGAAAGAGCAAAAGGAGAATGATTAGTATGTTAAAGCAGATGTAGAGAGAATGGAAAAAAACTAGGAAAGAAGAAAGGAGAAATGGACAGCAGACGATGGAGAGTTAGCAGAAGACACAAAGAAACCAGAAGAAAGTGACTGGAACAATTGCAACTGAAAAAAAAATGCACAAAAGGTAGAAAAATATCTCTTTATTTTGAATTTATTAACTGAAATATGTCAGCTCTTGGAAATGTGCATCTTTAACGTCTGCACTTTATTTAATACAAGAGGAAATCAATGTATAGTTTTATTTCTACAGTGTTGTACATTCTAAGTTTGGCTTTTGGGGTTCCCAGTTTAATTGTCTTCCTGTTTCTAAATTGTGATTCCTTGTTTGGTGATGGTGTATGTTCTGCATGTGTAACTGAGCTGAGGTATTCTGTTTATGTAATTCCTATTTGACATTGCCACTTGTTCTCTTTCCCGAGTAGGTCATGTATTGTTATTCTCTGAAATGTGTTGATTTAATATTTGCAGTGTTGCCTTTTGACAGTTAGGGTATGGTGCTTTGTGAGTCCTGGTAGTGCTGTTAGGACACGGCAGGTTTGCTATGGGTTCTAAATGGGCAGTGTTTCTAGTAGTTCCTAATGTGCCTGGCGGTTGGCACTGGTTTATAGTAATGTAGAAATCTTTTAGTCTTTCTTTATCCATACACTCATTAAGAGGCATGTTTACTAAAAGTTAGTGTATGGTAACATTATGCAAATATTTATGCAAATGATGCCCTTATGCAAATGATGCCCTTATGCAAATGAGGCCTGCGTCTTGTGCGGCCCCCGGGTTACTCTACAAGTCCTCATTTGGCCCTCAAAGCAATTTGAGTTTGAGACCCCTGCTCTAAGCTGTGCGCGTGTGCGCGCGCACACACCTCGCCGAGTGAGCGCACATACTTTACAACAGAGTGCACAAAAATTACGGTTCTGAAAACAACACAGACGTTCTTAAAATTGAAAAGTTGTTGTGTATTTATGGTTTTCACAAGTTCTACAATATTTCTAGTGCAATCAATGTGGTGTACATACTGTATTCTGACGTGTAGTCAAATTTTAAAGTATATAACTCCGAGTGTCATTGTGTGGCGCACAAAAATTTAACCTTCCTTCAAAAGCTGCACAGCTGATATTTTATGTGCACACAGCCTACAGAAAATTAGAGGGAACATTGCTCAGGAGTCACTTTTTAGTAAAGAAGCTGTCTCACTCATTCCAGCACAGCGAAGACAAGCTGTCTCTGTGATTTTATTTTTCTTCAGCATAGCGTGAGACGGGCAAGCAGAGAGAGAAGGGGCGTATCTGTACAAAGGAATGTGTAGTATCTTTTAACCCTGTGAAGGCTTATTTTCAACGTTCTGTAGCTGGGTTACTTTGTGCTTATTTCAGGAAAATTGTACCTGTTTTATTCAATATGTTCTAATAGTGATGTTCCTTCTGCTATGGTAATGTATTATATATCATTTAATAGGAATGTTTAGTCAGGATTTTGGATCCTGACAGTTTTGGGCTCAGCCTGGAAAGGGTTGAGTTCTACCCTGCACTCAACTGTTCTTGCATGGACAGCAAACACTGTTCAAACAGAAATGATAGCGGAATTAAGGAAACTGCTTTTGTTTTTCCTTTGACCTACGAAGTAGAGATTAAGAGCCTTGACAGGACAATGAATCGCGTAAGACGGGAACTTTTTATTTATTTAGTGTTTACAGCTGCCCTGTAATTTATGGCTGCTTTGAAAGTCAGGAAAGAGACCTACTGTTTATTAGGAGGGAGGAGTGGTCTAGTGGTTAAGACAAGGTACTTCAGGCCAGAGGGCCAGGGGTTCAAGTCTCACTTGGGGACAGCAATCTCAGGCCAGAGGGATTGGGATTTCTAGTCCTATAGGCACTCCTTGTGGTGTTGGGCAAGCCACTTAACCCTCCATTGCCCATGTTCCCTGTAAGTATTAGCATATGTGTCTCATATCCCCTTGTGTTAAATGTATCCCCCAATTGACCGCTTTGACCCAGTGAAAAGCAGGATATAAATAAATACAGCTAAATATTTTGTTAAGATAATGCCCGTCTTTCCCGAACTGTAAGATGTGTTGGTGCCCAGAGAAACAATGTACTGTGTTTTGAAAGGTCTTTTAAAATCTCATTTTCAGAAGTACAGTCTTAGTTTAAAGCCTAGGTTTAGACAGTTGCTATTTAGAATGAGCACACACATCCATTATGTTTAGTCCACCAGAAAATGCAGCCTGACTGCCCGCCCCCTCTGTCTGTTGACAAGTACGTCATCATGTGGGGGAAGGGGTCAGAGTCCATGCAGTGGCCAGTGTTAGCTACTTCATGGCCCGTGAGGGCACCTTTGATGTTTCCCATGTTCATCAGATTGTACAGAAAATGTTCCCTGATCAGTTCCCCTACATAGACTCCTGGTTAAATGTTTGTGAGAAAAAAAAAAAAAAGAACCTGCCCGTTTATTATAGGAGGACGTGCACTCCCTCTTGACTAAAAGCCCCGGCTCAGTTTAAAGTACTCAGAGTGGGCCACAGTCCACCGATGATACTACAAGCAGGGATTCATTTGCCGGTTCAGGGTCACTCACAGCCAGCGCCCGAGAACATGAAGTGGAACCCAGACAGTCCCGATTGCCATATACCTTCAGAAGTACAGCTACCAGTAAAAGGGATGGTCATGTTATACCATTACGCCAGGTCCAGGGCCTACCCACCCTTAATACTGAAAGCCAGCTGACCAGCTTTGTTTCTGCCACTGATTTACTGGACTGAAAGCTGCATTATGCCTCCTACACTGAGAAACCTTAGGATTTGATTGAACTAATGAACAGTATTATGCAGACTCATCAGCTTTGATGGCCGCAAGTGGGATCCAAATAGTGCAAGCAGCCCCCACTATATACCCCATGCGATCCAGAAGCCCAGGAGAATTTGTGTATGGTAAACACAGCTTTTGTCAGTCAGTCCCAAAGAGATATAAAACAATAATTACAGAAAATGGATGAATTTGCGGGCATGAATACAGCCCAGTTAATGGAGGTTGCTCAGAAAGTATGTGAATCGTGAAAATGAATGTGACAGAGAAAGTGAATGAAAGCAGATCTGCTTTAGTTGAACGACGTAGAGGAGGTTTTCCTAATCAAAGGAGCAGAGGAAGTAGAAGGGGTCGTGAAAATGATCGGCCTCCACTGGGTGCGAATCAGTGCGCCCATTGCAGAGAAGAAGGACATTAGAGAAGTGAATACCCGCATCTTGACTCCACCCCCAGGAATGGAGAAGGGAGCACTTGGAGAACAGGAGTCATGGAAGAATAAACCGAGCACAGTGTTCCAGCAAGAGAGGGAAGCAGCTATAGAGTGAGTGGCAGCCGAAGAGGGCTACAGCATGGATGAAGACCAGGCCAGACCGGGCTCCAAGTTTTCCCTGGGTCCCCAGGAGCCTATGGTCAGTCTAAAAATAGGGGACCAATATATGGACTTTATGGGGGATACAGGAGCAGAATACTAAAGCCAGTAGCTTTTTTGTTTTCTCGATGCATCACCATTGTCAGAGCTACTGGGGCTAAGGCCACAAAGCCTTTCTTGCAGAACCGTATGTGTGAACTAGGGGAACAGAAAATAACACACCACTTCTTGTATATGCCTGAATGCCCTATTCCACTTTTAGGCCGAGATCTGCTTGCAAAGCTCCAGGCACAGATATCCTTTGCTGAAGGGGGAGAAATGCAAATGACTGTGAATCCAAAGCCTGCTGGATTGCTGGTTCTGACTGTTCCCCGAGAAGAAGAGTAGCGGTTCTATAGTGCATCTCCAATCAAGCTAGCTAGTTCCTGTATACCTCCTAACCTTTTAGCCCCACCTGAAGTATGGGCAGAAGATAATCCACCTGGCCTAGCGAAGAACATAGCCCCTGTCATCGTCACCCCCAAGCCAGGAGCGGAACCAGTGCATGTGAAGCAGTATCCTCTTCCCTGACCAGCCATTGAAGGTATCCACTGCCATTTAATGAAACTGCTGAAGTATGGACTTCTCAAGGAGTGCCAGTCACCTTGGAACACCCCCTCCTCCCAGTTAAGAAACCTGGGACAGGGGATTACCGCCCAGTACAAGATCTGAGGCGAGTGAAAGCTGCAGCTGAAACTATACACCCAGTGGTACCAAATCCTTATATTCTCTTGGGACTGATCCCCGCTGAGGCTCCTCATTTCACTGTCCTGGACCAGAAAGATGCCTTTTTCTGCATACGCTTAGCCCCCACAACAGGAAGGCAGGGCCAACTCACCTGGACTCGATTACCCCAGGAATTTAAGGATTCACCTACTCTCTTCAGTGCCACCCTGAATCAGGATCTTTCAAGCTACTGTGTGAACCCCCAGGAGAAAGGGTTCTTCTCCAGTATGTGGACAATTTGCTCATAACCACCAACTCAGAAAGTGAATATCTACAAGCCACCAGTGAACTCTTGCTCAGTGAATGAGGCTGGAATCAAAATCTCAAGAGCCAAGGCGCAATTATGTCAAACATGTTAAATATCTGGGATTCTAGTTGTCCAGCGGAATTTGACGCCTGGGACCAGAACGCCAAGAAGCTGTATGCAGTATTCCTGCTCCAACCACCAGGAGGCAAGTGAGAGCCTTCTTGGGTGCCGCGGGGTACTGTCGTATATGGATTCCCAATTTTGCGCTGCTAGCCAAACCTTTGTATCAAGCTATCAAAGGAATGGAAAAGTCTCCATTGGAATGGGGACTTGAACAGGATGCAGAATTTCGATCTTTGAAAACCGCTCTGATGTTATCACCAGCTCTGGGTCTACCAGATGTCCAGAAAACCTTTCAGTCTCTATGTTCATGAGTCACAAGGAAATGTTCTAGGAGTATTGACTCAATCTCTTGGATCTTGGCAACGGCCAGTAGCCTACTTATCAAAACAATAGGATGTAGTTGCAAAAAGCTGGCCCCCTTGTTTGAGAGCTGTTGCAGCTACAGCCCTCCTAGTGAGCAAAGCAGACAAGCTCACTTTGAGACAGAATCTTCAAGTTACTGTACCACACTCTGTTCTGACCCTTATGGAACTCAAAGGAAGTTTTTGGCTCACACATTCACGGATGTTGAAGTATCAGAGCAAGTTGTGTGATAACCCACAGATACAACTGAAGGTCAGTCAAGCTTTGAATCCTGCTACGCTGTTACCAGTTGGTCTTGAACCCCCCCCCTGATCATGACTGTCTAGAAACTATGGACACTATATTCTCAAGCCGCCTGGATTTGACTAAAAGGAGATATGCAACAGATTAGATGAAATTACTAGACAAGAACTATTGGTTTTAAATTCTGTTTTGAAGAGTCTTCAGACATGGATAGAAGCTCAGCTGCCCATCCATCTAACAGAACCCCTGCATCCTCTCAAGCTTGGAGTCTCGATGTGGATCAAAGAGTGGAGAAAGACACCGTTGGCACCACATTTGAAGAGACCTTTTGTTGTTATCTTATTAACCCCAACAGCAGTTAGAGTTGCAAAACTCGAACCCTGGATTCATCACAGTCGAGTAAAGTCAGCAGCCATTGATAGCACCGTAGAACGGAAGGCAGCTGCAAAAGTTTTAGCTATGTGGCAATATTACCCTATACCCCAAAATGATGCTTTTACTCAAGTATAATATGTGATTTAATTCTCACCCTTACTCACTGGCAGGTGAGAATAATCAAAGGGGGGAATGTGGTAGGCTATGGCCTATATAATAGCTGGTACATGTATGAGAGGCCTGCAAGCTAGGTCTGAGTCCCCACCCCCACTTAGAAATAGTAGTGCTGAGAAAGATCAGAGTCAGTGAAGGTCTGAGGATCTGCCTTAAACCACTCTAAACTGCTTTTGATAAGTTTGTGTTAATCCTTATTCAATTCTTTTATGCTGATGATAGATATGTTCCAGTGTTTTGCATTCTCACATTCTCTGAGCCTAGAGATGACCTTGTAGTAGGGATGTGTTTATGTCTAGAAACTGAGCCTTTGTTAGAATAGCCTGAGAAGGGGGAACAAGGTAACCCAGAGAGGGTCCCCAATTGGAGAGATGCAGGGGGCGTTGGAACCAATAGAAAGTCTGCATGTATCAAACTGAAGAAAAGGTATAAATTAGTTTGTCTCTGTAAGAATGTTGCTCAGTCTTTTTGAAGCTTGTCTCTCTGAGCCATGTGCACAATAAACTGGCTTGGATCTTTGAACTGACTCCTGGTTTTATTTATTGCATGCTTATCAGCTGCTACAATAGTACTTGAAGATTAGAGACTGGCAAATGCAACGCCAACTTTTTAAAAAGGGTTCCAGGGGTGATCTGAGAAACCTCAGACTGGTGAGTCTGACGTCAGTACCAAGCAAAGTGGTATAAACCACTATAATTTTAAAAATTACTAAACGTGTAGATAGTCATGGTTTAATTGGAGAAAGTCAACATGGATTTATCCAAGGAAAGACTTGCCTTACTAATCAGTTGTATATTTTTGAAGGTATGAATAAACAGGTAGATAAAGGTGAGCTGATAGATATAGTGTATCTGGATTTTCAGATAGCCTTTGACAAGGTCCCTCATGAGAGACTCTTGGTGAAATTTAAAAAAATCATGGGACAGGAGGCAGTGTACTATTGTGGATCAGGAACTGGTTAAAAGATAGAAAGCAGAGGGTAGAGCTAAATGGCCAATTTTCTCAGTGGAGAAAGGGGAATAGTGCTGGGCCCGCTGCTTTTTAACATTTTCATAAATGACCTGGAAATGGGAATGAGTGAGGTGATCTAATTTGCAGATGACACAAAATTATTCAAAGTTGTGAAAAATTGCAAGAGGACCTTGATAAATTGGAAGATGGGACGTCCAAATGGCAGATGAAATGTAAAGTTGACAAGTGCTAAGTTATGCACCTAGGAAAGAATAATCCAAATTATGGTTACATGATTCAAGGTTCCACATTAGGAATCACTACTGAGGAAAAAGATTTAGGCATCATCGTGGATAATACATTGAAACCCTCCACCCAGTGTGCAGCAGCGGCCAAGAAAGCAAATAGAATGCTAAGAATCATAAGGAAAGGAATGGAAAATAAAACAAAGGATATTATAATGCCTTTGTATCGTTCCATGTTTCGAGTGCACCTTTAGTATTGTGTGCTATTCTGGTTGCCATATCATAAAAAGGATATAGCAGAATTAGAAAAAGGTACAGAGAAGAGCCACCAAAATGGTAAAGGGGCTGGAAGGATACCCCTGCGAAGAAAGGCTTAAAAGGTTCGGAGTCTTCAACTTGGAAAATAGATGATTGAGGGGAGATGTGATAGAGGTCTATAAATTCATGAATGGGGTGGAATGAGTAAACATAGATCGGTTGTCTACTCCATCTAAAATTAGAAAGACTAGGGAACACACAATGAAGCTACAATGTAGCCCATTTAAGAGTAATAAGAGAAAATATTTTTTCACTCATAGAGTAATCAAACTCTAGAATTCGTTACCAGAGGATTTAGTAAAAGTTGTTAGTGTATCTGGGTTTAAAAAAGGTCTGGAGAAGTTCCTGGAGCAAAGGTCCATAAAACATTATTAAAGAGGACCCAAGAAATCTACTGCTTACCCCCGGACAAACATTATGGAACCTGTTTACATTTTTGGGAACCTGCCAGGTACTTGTGATTCGTATTGGCCGCTGTTGGAAATGGGATACTGGGCTTGATGGACTTTTGTCTGACCCAGTATGACATTTCTTATGTTCTTATGGCAAAGAGTGACACTCTTGCCCCCTCCAAAAGGAAGTTGCATTGGAGGGGGGGCAGGAGTTGCAGGTTGTGAGCATTCTAGCACAGGCACTTTAAAGCATGATGCAGCAGAGGTATTGCCATGCCCCCCTCCCCCAAGTGAGAAGATGGATGCCGGGTGACACTGAAGTCTTTGGGGGGGGTGGCATTGATGGTCTTCCTAGGGCAGCAGAAACCCTTGAACCAGCCTTGTATATATGCACAGGAGGTGGCCTTCTTCCAGTTGAAAAGAGGCTCTGGAAAGAGGGGTTAGAACATGAAGGTGAAAGGGGATAGACTCAGGAGTAATCTGAGGAAATATTTCTTTATGAAAATTCCATGGAGGTGGTGGAGATGTGAACTGTCTCTGAAGTCAAGAATGCATGGGACAAGTCTAAAGGATCTCTAAAGGGAGACAAAGGGATTTTAGAACTGAATATCCAGATTTTGCTATCATTGCTCACGGCTATCCGAATAGCGGTGATTTTTAGCACTGCAATCTGGATATTCAGATAACCTAGGACAGATAAATTGCTGTTTTACGTGACTGGGGACTGGGTTATCCACATAGCAGCTGGAAATTGATGTTATCCAGCTAGTTGTGAGCACTGAACACAAAAACTGGATCCTCAGGGGCAGCTGCTATCCAGTTACTGCCACTGAATATCCGGCATATTTTGTCTGTGGCGAATAGCGATTAAAGAAAGCGCTGACTGCCATGAGCTAAATATTGGCCCATAAATTTCTATGCATCTCATCCATCAAGACTGCCAATATTGCCTCGATGCTGAAACCAGCATGAAAACCAGATTGCACACCATACAGGACTCATAGATGCTTCATTAACATCTTCTACCCTTGCTCACAGATTTGTAGAACAATATCAGAATCTTTCTTGAAATCCAAGTGTGCTACAAGTAGTACCTGCCCTCGATCTAATTCACAAGTGACCAATTGAAGAAATTCAACTGGCACCTGCTTTGGTTTCCTGGTTTGTCTGTGTATACGTTATATGATTTAAAAAAAAAAAGGTTTTCCACACTACATGCTTACTTATTTCATCTCTCTATGTGGAATGTGTGCGTGCATATGTTATGGCAGACAGATGGTGCTTTAAGGTGGTTTGTTGTCTTCCTTAATGTGCCTGGTTGGCCTTCTCGACGCTGCTTTAGATATGCATGGGCTTTAACTGATATACATGAGACAGTCTTAAAAGAGAAAATATGCTTTATTATCACAGCAACAAAACAGACTTTAGTTAAAGATCAACAGCTCAGTCTCATATTGGGCCTTGTTCAAACCCTTGAGTCTGGGATAATCGTTTAAGCTCTCGTGCTACCATGAAGTGCAGTCTGGGAGACAGAGTTGAATAAAGTGCAAATTCAAACTATTACTACTACTACATATCATTTCTATAGCACTACAAGGTGTATGCAGCGATGTACAGAGACATGTAAGAGATAGTCCCTTTTCCTAAGAGCTTACAGTCTAGTCAAGACTGAAAACATAACTGGGGATTAGGATATATCTAGGGGAATGGTAAGGAAACACATAGGAGGTGAACTGGAGACTAGGGGGATCACGATCCAAAAGCAGTCTCAAAGAAGTGAGTTTTTAACCTTCTACTCCAGCCCTCTAGTTTCAATTAACTACAGCACTGCTCACATACATTCTGCTGGGCACTTTCTACGGCTACACTCCCTGATAATAGACCAGGGCTTCATATTAGCAGTCAGCTGTACCTTGGTGATAACTCCTGCCCCTGGCTTCTTCACACAACAGGTAGCATTTACTGTATAGCTTAAGGCTAAAATTAACATAGGAGTGCTTTTAACACAGTTCCCCCCCAGTTTCAGTTTCTGTCCCCAATGCTGAAAACACAATGGAGCTGATTCAGAGAAAGACATGGCAGTCGGAGTTAAACTCACAACACATCTACATCCCCAACAAAGATGGGATTCCGTGCCCAAACGCAATGAGGTGCAGTGGCATACAGAATGCGGTGCTGGCCATCTATGCCATTAAATGTGTGCTGCACGTCGAACATAGCGCAGTGTCTACATGCAACTCACGCATCCAAGTCCGGAACAATGCCATGTGCGTGCAAGTCTGAAAACGTGCCCACCTGCACTGTCTCCCATGTGCGACAGGAAACAGGATGCAGTGAGTACCCACCCTATCCGTCACAAGGCCCATACAACACCTCAGAAAATGGCAACTCACCAGGTCAACTTTTCAGAGGCAGAGACCTGCCTGCTCTGCAGGCTGGTGATAAAGAATGAGCATGCCCTGTTCTCTATGGCACACAGACGGCCAGCCCTCACAGCAGAACACAGGGGCTGGGAGAGAATCAGGACCATCCTAGCACAGTAAGTAGATCAAAGCAGGAAAGGGGGGAGGCAAGGAAATGTATGTGGTGGGACAGCAACATTGCAAAGAGCCAGGAAGTAGCTGCAAAGTAAAAGGGCAAAAAGGGCTAGGGTTAGCTGGACCCACCACACCACCAAATGACTGTAAACACACAAAACTGGGCACACACATGAAACAAGCAAACAGAAATACAATGGCCAAGAGAAAGGCATAGTGGTAATATATGCAGAAAGAAAAAAAGGGAAAGCACATATAGAAAGGAAACATGAACACAGTCAAACACTGTCATCCAAAAGACAGTACAGTAGAAACATAGAAACATGATGGCAGTAAAAGAACAAATGGCCATACTAGGCTGCCCTCCAATAACAACCACCAAACAGTCCCCTGAGAGAACCCTGTGTGTGCCCCATCCCATGTGTGATACTGTCCACAGTACCACCACCTCCAATGAGAAAGTATCCATGCAGCCACACTGTGTCAGCAAAGAAACAGACCTGCATACAACACCTGAGTCTATCCCCTACCTCCCCCTCCAATGACACTGTGTGATAGAGCATGCTGACAATCAAAGGAGGCTCCCAACCTGTGCATACATGCCATGGAGGTATACAAATGTTGCAATCATACAGTAGCACTGCCAACCTGCTGATCCAACCAATGTATGCCTAAAAGATCCATAGGTCAGTCTGCGGATAGCCAAAATCTAGACCATCAACCATATTCATAGCCACCCTTTGTACTATCCCTAACCTGTGATCAGCCGTCTAAAAGGGCGGGCACCAGAATTGCATAGAAAACCACAAATGAGGATGCATTGAAGACCCATGGTGGCCTGCAAAAGAATTCATCCCTTTGGTGTCAGTACCATTTTTTTGCCTGATGTACAACCCGGAATGAAGATGGGGGTCAGTCAGATGTTAGGTAAGGGACCTGATAGTATAGCAAAAAATGGTGATGTGAAAGGACAACACAATACCCCATATATACAAAGAAACAAGTAACATCAGAAAAGGTGCGAGTGCATATGTTTCCAACACTCTGTCTGTGAAACCCCCAAATAAGATCAGGTCCAACCAAAGAACTACAGATGGCACATAATGAGGGCAGCAGGCTCTACCTGCAAGCAAGCAGTGTCACATGATCTTTCACATGATGTTTGCACAAATATACCAGTAACAAAAGGCCTGGACACTGCAACATGACTAAGCAAGCAACAGGATGACCAAGGAACACTCCAAACAAGTCAGAGACAAAGTTGTGAAGTCGTAGAGACCAGGGCTGTGCCATAAATCAATATCCCAAAGACCAAAGATGCCATGAAGAACCATGAACTCCACTAAAACAATATATAAAGGACATGGCACCACAACAAACCCAACAAGAGAAGGCCGCCCACCAAAACTCGCAGACTAGGCAAGGAGTACATAAAGAAGAGATTCCACAATGACACCAAGAAGAACACTGAAGAAACTGCAACAATCCACAACGGAGAAGGCAGTATCTGTTGACAAAACAGGAGGAACACAGAGGGGATGGCAAATTTTGCAATGCACTGTACACAGAGGCATTATCACTACCTGTCCTCTGTTGTCCATTTCTTCATTCCGGGTTGTACAGGCGTCCTAGTACCATCTGCTGTTGTTGCCTGGCCCGTGTGACCCTGGTAAGAGCAGCAGACACAATCATGGCCACCACTGAAATGTATACAGAGGTACCACACCACACACATGATAGTGCCTCCCTGGATTGCTGCAGCCCAAATGGGTGCACTGCAACCATAGAACAGGACATGTTAGCTGCCAGGTCTGAAACCAGCATGTAAAGCCCACGATGTGCAGCACAGGGCAGGCAGAAAATGCAGCAGAGTCCCGGAGGAATGTTGCAGGCAGCACTGTTCCTGTGGCCCCCTCAGACCATGGCCCGGCCAGTCAGCAATGCAGGCACACAGGACATAGGAAGCCCAGGGAACCAGGCCAAGTCCCAGACTGGAGTAAGGTAGCACTGGAGATGAGGCAGCATGATGTGATAGGATCCAGTGTATGCATGTGGTGGTATGGCAGGCAGGCAGTTGAAGTGACAGACTGTGACGTAGGAGACTCTTATGAAGCAATGGAAACTGATAGTGATCCGGTGGAGAGAACCGGTACTGCAAAGGAATGCAGGATTTTCTCTTATGAGAGAAAAAAACACAGAGCTAATCAGGAACCACACCTCACCTCAAGGCAGGAGAGAAGCCAAGTCCCTGATTGGGCATGCCCAAGCAGGAGGCGGGCAGTGCAGTACTCAGGTAGCTTGTTAAGAATGCAGAAACAGAAACAGTTAGATCAGCACGAGCAGCAAGAGCAAGACAAAGAGGAGGAGTCAGGACACAAGCAACTGGACGAGGACAGGTCAGATGACCAGGAACAGGAACCGTTGGAGAGAGAACCACTAAGCAGCTGTGATCCACGAAGGAGCAGACAGGACCTGGGAGACTCAGGGGTACTGAAAGGCTTCTGTAACCAGAAGAATTCAAAGGCACTGAGAGACCCAAGGCTACAGCTCAGGAGTTTAAAGGGCCAAGCAGAACCTTGGAACAGGAGGCAGAGGGATAGAGAATTACCCTGGAAGAAGCCCCAGAACAAGGTATCTGGTGGGTTTGGAACGGCTAGCAAGCTTAACAGTGGGAAGCCAGAAAGAGTGAACTTTAATTATGAAAGAGAGAACAAAGGCAGAAAGTTTGGTAGTAATTGGTTAAGCCAAGAGAAGCCTGACTGTTTTCCTTTTAACACTCTGAGAGACTCTCCAAGCACAGCTGAAGCGTTTTACCCTGCCCTTTCATTTGGAGATAGGTGGGGGAAGGGAAATGCTTACACGCTGAACTCTTGTCTGAGTAAAAGCACTGATAATTGCCAAGAGATAAGAACATTAAACAAGCATTTATCTGAAGGAGGATATTCTCAGCCTAGCTCAGAAAATACACAGGCTGAATTACTTCTCACTGAATTCAGGGAGTTCCTTAAAGGTAGAGCAGTTTCTCCTCATGACGTAGCAAAGCCTATGAGCAGCTGTGAGGAAGAAATGCCTTTAATTTCTCTGCCGTCTACAGAGCAGGAAGTCCCGATGGACTGCTCTACATGTGTGATTCAAAAGGACATTTAAGTGATATGCTTGCCAATGTTTTATGAAAGAATATAACAAAGTTACCTCACTGATTGTTATGCTAAAGAAGCTTATGTGAAGAGAATAAGTGAAAGCATATTGTGTGCAATTCAGGAGCATTGCTGTTACCAGAGTTTTCTGTTACGTTACTGAAAGGAGGTCACATGACAACTGAATGTGATCAGTAATGAACATTTAGCCAAGCAGTGAAAAGCCTTGTTTAGTTAAGTTTCTCAGCCTTGTTTTGTGCTACATTATTTCATTTACGTCTGCTGCATTTGATCTCTGGAGCGGGAGAAATAAACCTCACAAAAGAAATTTTCTTTGCCTTGCCTTACTACTTGAGCACCTACACAACTACAACCTTAACCCTCAAGGGCATTCAAGGCCAGCCCCTCCCTTAACCCTCAAGGTCCAGGAAGTGGGTGGGTGGCAAGACCTAGGGGGAGAAAGAAGCATTCATATGTAAGATACCTCCCTCCTGCCTCCACAGACATTTCCACATCCTGCGCATTTCTCACATGCACCCGCGGATGTTGATGAGACTGTGCCAGCAGTTGCAGTGGGAGCAAGGTGAGTGTGGAGGTATGGCATGGGAATGAGGGCTATGACATGCAACATGGCACAGGGCTGGAGTGGCTGGGCATTGCAGGGACAACAGCAGATATAACATGGGGACATGGCAGCTGGACACCCCCACCCACTGTAGATAACAGCCACCTCTCTGCATCCCTTACATAGCCATTCCGGTTGAGGACTCACCCCACCCCATGGCAGAGGAGAATGAAGAAGACTATGAGTGGGAGGAGGCAGGGGATGAGGAGGCGGAGGAGGGGGACGAGCAGCAGCCAGTAACAGCAAGCAACAGCCAGCCCCCACAGCCTGGCCACCATAGACACTGACAGTGCAGCAACAGCTAGCCCTATAGTGCTATCCAGCAACTCCCCATCAGGGGACAGTGGGGAAGAGGTCTATACCCTCACCTTCATGGAGGTGCCCCACTTCCCTGAGGGGGAGGGACAGGATGTTACCATGGGGTCTGGGCAGAGCACTCCACAGTGGGAGGTCCTGGCTACAGAGGGAGGCACAGCAGGTGCCGAGGGCGGGGAGGCAGGGTATACCTGGAGGAGTGACCCTAAGGAGCAGGGGGAGGTGGATGAGGAGTCCCTGGAGGAGGGGGAAATCAGGGACATGCCACCCAGGGACACCCAGTGGGTGGAGGAGGGTGAGCATGGAGAGGGGAATGGGAGGGAGAAACAGTGTTGGAAGCAGGCAGGGGGTGGAGGGCAGGGATGGGAGGAGGCAGGGGCAGAAGGAGGGGATGGAAGCAGGCAGGGAATGGAGGATGGGAATTGGAAGGGGCAGAGGGTGGAGGGTGAAGGGAGGGGATGGGAGGAGGCAGGGGGCAGATGGAGGAGATGGGAGGAGCATTGGACAGGGGCTGGGGATCTTCATGGTGACAGTGAGATAGAGCCAGGTGAGCTGCTGTTCGCTGTGGAAGTTGCTGAGGAGACATAGACTGGCACACTACAGCATAGCATGGGTACTATGGGTGCCATGGAGCAGACCCCTGCAACAGTGGGGCCCCTAGAATGCATAGTGGAACACCTTCAGGGCATCAGGGGTGACCTCCAGGGCCTCACCCAGGCAGTGCAGTGACTCACAGAGGTTATCCTGTCCCCACCCAGGCCAGTGGGATGAGGGGCCGGAGCTAGGTGGCCAACATTGGAGAGTTACCAGGTCAGCACATGGCCATTTGTGTCTTTGTATGCCACTGTGCCATAAATAAAACCTGATAACCATTGAACACTGTGTTTGTGTGTATATCCACATAGGGGGTCAATCTGAGGCCTTAAAAGCGGGAATGGATGTCCCAACGCCATCCAGCTCCCTCTGCCGACCCTGGCGAACCCTTCAGTACATACATGGTGTTTATACAGAGAGGATAGCCAGGGGTGGAAAAGGGGCGGGGCAGTGGCAGAGCTAGGGCAGGCTGTGGCCAGTCTGTGGCCCTGGACATAGATGGCTGATATGGATGTCAGCCCTGTACATCCAGGTCCAGAAGGCTGTACAGGGAACCTATTCCATCTATGAGGAGGAAGACATCCCCCGAGATGGCAGGGGACAGGAGGCATGGGCAGCTATAAAGGTAGATAGGGGTGCAGGTGCCTCCCTGCTGTCCGACCCTGACCTTGTGAGGCCAGAGTGGGGTTTGGGCTGTGGGGAATCCAGGAATGGGACAGTGACCGGGGACCATGGCCCCTGAATGGAGGTGTGGAGCCAAGGAAACTGGATGCCATGGTGCCGTGGCTGCATTCAGGAGCCACAACCGGGTTATCTGGGAAGAGGCCCATATGTGCAGCCTGGCTGGAATAATGTCCCAGCCTGCATGTACAGACCTAGTCGCAATGCAGAACCCAGGGGGTGTGATGCACCCTATGGGAACAGAATCACATCTGCCTTTGTGTGGACAAATCTGATAAGGCATATAAGGGCCTGGACATTCCAATCAGAATGGGACCCATAGGAGGCCACAGGGAGCAAGGAAACACACAGGGACCAAATGTGTGGCTGGGAAAGGCATGTCCAGTCACGGGACATAACCCCTATGCAGGCATCAGGAATGTGGGGTGACAGCAGGTGCCAGATGGCCGAATCACTGCAGCAGGCATGGCACCAAACCGTATATGGGAGGGAGGATGGGGTGCCTGGGCAGGTGCCACCTTTACACACACTGGGCCTGTCTGTCTGTCACTGACTGTAGTGGTGTGGTGAACATCCCCAGTTGCCCAGCTGGCTGGGACAGGGGTATAGGGGATTTGGCAGTGCTGCATCAGATATCCCCATGTGCTGGATGAGCTGGGGCTGCAGCTGGGTGTGCATGCAGATGGCCAAGGCTGGACAGAGTATGTAGACTGGTGTGCAGGGGCCGGGGGGGGGGGGTGATACCACCAGTTTGGGTATGTGGTAGAACATGTGCCAGGCTTTTCCAGGAGCCTGCATGGGGGGTAGGGGTGAGTCCTGTGTTGGCGCACATGGGTGGCTTTGTATGGGGATGCTGCATCAGATGTTGGCTGCCTCCAACACAGGGCAAAATTGTGCAGCATGCAACACTCCAGGAAGATCTTGCACAATTTGGCTGGGGCATACAGCAGCTCCCCACCAGACCGGTCAAGGCAGCGGAAGTGGCTCTTCAGCAGGTTAAATGTCCGCTCTCTGATGGAGCAGGTCAGCTGGTGTGACTGGTTGTACCTGACCTCCTCAGATATGCGCGGGTTGATGAGAGGGGTCATGAGCCACTCCCTCAGTAAGTATCCCTTGTCACCTGTGGAGAGGAACAGTGGCAGGGATGTCAACGTGTATGCTATGGTGCCATCTCACCAGGTCAAACATGCATGTGCACTTCACCCATGCCATGTGGTGCCCCATTCCCCATGCCTGGGGCTGGCCAGCCCTGACCCCTGTGCATCCTCAGCTGTGGCGAAGCCCCAGCCCCCAACACATCCATGCTGTGATTGTAGCCGGACCCCCCCTCCATGACCATGCAATGGTAGAGGTGTCAGTGGCCCCCTGCCACATATGGGCAACCCACAGCAATGGTGTGACCCCCCTGTGGGCATGGCCTGCCTGCATGCACATGGCTGACCATGCCCCTATGCCTCTGGGGGTATGCATGCATATGTGTGTGTGACGCCAACCTGTGTCTAATCACCAAGCAGCCAGCCACTGTGATGATACCATCATCAAAGTCAACATGTATCCCAGACTGTGCCAGGATGTAGGCATCGTGGCACGAGTCAGGGAAGCATTCCACGATATCTAGGATCTCCATCCGGGCATTGCAGATGACCTGCATGTTCAGGGAGTGGTACGTCTTCTGCTTCCTGTAAGCTGCTTCATGCAGGTATTGTGGGTGAAGGGCTATATGAGTGCAGTCAGTGGCCCCGAGGACAGACGGGAAACCTGCAACCTCGCTGAATGCCAGCATGGTCTACTGCTGCTGTTGCTGTGGGTGTATGGGAAGGAAATGTAATGGGCAATGCATCCCACAAAGGCATTCAGGAACTAGCTGATGCTACACGACACTGCCACCTGGCTCATCCCAGCTGTCATTGCCACAATAGACTATTGGTGTGTAGTATGTCGGTGCTTGTGGTCAGCGACCACCAGAAGGGCAGTGACAAACATGGCTCTGGATCTCTCCTGTGCCATCCTCAGACACCTGGCTGCTGCCCCTGGAACCTGTGGGAGAGTGAGACAGGATGATGGTCAGTCTGGCCCCTGGGGTGGTGCCACCTAATGCCCCTCCCTGATGTCTCCTTTGGCTGGCAGGAAGACAAGAGATTTATTTATTTATTTAATTTTCTTATATACCGCGCTATTTGTCATCAGTGCGGTTTACATTGAAACAATACAACAGTTGGTCAGATATAACAGACCTATTACAAGTAACAGGAAAATTAACATGGAAGTAAACAGGGAAATCATTTATATTTCTAGAAAATACATGTTGGAGATATATAAAAAGAGATGTACAGAACCACTGCCTGTGGACATATCCATTAGGATTGGATGCATACCCATATGTGCATTGCTAGGATGTCTTGCGCTCTACACATACCATTGCATCTAGGTGATCAGGTGCTGGTTACAACAGGCCTACAGGCTTGTGCCTGTGGGGTCTGAACATATACACCCCCTGTATAGTGCCCACAGTGCATTTGCATGGGCATAGAGCCTCAGATGTTGGGGTGGTCTAGTGCATAGGTGTGCCGTGTGATCAGGCCCTGCATCCAAATGCATGCCAGTCACCCCTTCCCCAGACAGCCCCATGCCCACACTGGCTTGCCCTGTGGTGTGTGCCTGCGCAGGGCACCTAGCTTCTGTACTCCGGCCCATGCAAGCCACTGTCACCCACAGGGCCACCCTGGCAATGCACACATACATCAGGGGTACAGGTCCCAGCATACATATCATCCCAATCATGTCAATGACCCTTAGTACCTACCATGTCATTAGCAGTATGGCTGTAAAATCTGATAACTTGCATTTTGTCAGCTCATAGGACACATTGCTCATTGAAAAAGAAAGATGTTTGGAGCCGCACATTGTATTTATGTGTTGTGCATCGAAAGTGGACGTGTACGTGCGTGCACACACAACACATTTCGATGTATACATTACTGTGCATCCATCTGCTATAAAACATGTAACGCCGGCAAAACCATGTCTCTACGAAATGCCATTTTTCCCTCCTATGTGCATTGCTGTCTATACATCTGCATCCTGGGCACTCCGAAACAGTGGCCACATAGGTAATGTCACCACCATACATCTCGCTGGGCTGCAGTGGGGCTCAGTGCAATATGTCCTGCTTCATTTCATATCATTTCTTTACTTTATTTTACTCCTTCTATTTCTGATATTCCATGTTTTAGCAGGTATAATGTAGAAGACCACGGATATTCCAGTACAAGATATTCCAGGAATGGAAAATAAAGCAAAGGATATTATAATGCCTCTGTATCGTTCCATGGTACGACCGCATCTTGAATATTGTGTGCAATTCTGGTCACCGTATCTTAAAAAGGATATAGCGTTATTAGAAAAGGTACAGAGAAGAGCCACCAAAATGGTAAAGGTGATGGAAGGCTACTCCTATGAAGAGAGGCTACAAAGGTTAGGGCTCTTCAAGCTGGAAAAGAGACGGCTGAGGGGAAATATGATAGAGGTCTATAAATTAATGAATGGAGTGGAACGGGTAAACGTAGATTGATTGTTTACGCTATCAGAATATAGAAAGACTAGGGGACATGTAATGAAGCTACAGGGTAAACTATTTAAGACAAATAAGAGAAATATTTTTTTCACTTAACATGTAATCAAACTCTGGAATTTGTTACCGGAGGATGTAGTAAGAGCTGTTAGTGTAGCTGGGTTTAAAAAAGGTTTGAACAAGTTCCTGGAGGAAAGGTCCACAAACCATTATTAAAAAGGGACCCAGGATATCAATGCTTGACCCCAATACAAGCATTGTGGAACCTGTATCTTTTGGGGAAACTGCTAGGTATGTATGACCTAGATTGGCCACGGTTGGAAACAGGATACTGGGCTTGATGGACCTTGGTCTTACCCAGTATGGCATATCTTATGTTCTTATGATAAGTTTTAACAAGAAACTTCCTAAATTACAACCAACATTTATTTATTTAGCATTTCTTATATACTGCCTTTCAGTGTTATCAAGTCGGTTTACATTGAACACAACAATTTTACATGTAGGAGGGGTGGTTGGCAGATGTTTTTGAGTGTTAAGACTGTGTGCCTACTGGTATGTCAAAGTATTCTGCGAACAGGTGAGTTTGTAGTTTTTTCCGGAAGTCAGAAGTGTCTGTAGTTGATCTTAATTGATGTGGGAGTGAGTTCCATATGGTCGGGCTGAAGTATTTGAATGTTCTTTGGAGAGTTGTTTGGGAGGTACTGGTCTTGACTGATGTGGTTGAAAGCATGTTTTGATGTTGCTTCCTCCTTCTTTGAGTATCTGCACCATCTGGATTAGCTGTTTTAAGCAGTCAGTGGATTGGTTGTGTAAGGTCTTGAATGCTGTCATTATTGATCTGTATTTTATTTGGGATCATATGGGCAGCCAATGAAGGGATTTTAAGACTGGAGTGATGTGCTCTTTTTGATCCAGTGATTAGTCAAGCTGCAGTATTTTGTGCTATTTGCAGGGTTTGAGTTGTGCTTTGGGGTAGTCCTTCAAGTATCAGGTTGCAATAATCTAGATGTGGAGTGATTATTGCCTGATATATGGTGTGGAAATGGTTATGGTCCAGTAGAGCC
Organism: Ichthyophis bannanicus; assembly: GCA_033557465.1. NCBI lineage: Eukaryota > Metazoa > Chordata > Amphibia > Gymnophiona > Ichthyophiidae > Ichthyophis > Ichthyophis bannanicus. The sequence goes on from CM066035.1 coordinate 438,837,586, forward strand.
GTAGGTTTTGTAGGGTCCTTATTTTATAGTAGGCTCTGGATGTGATCTTCTTGAAGTGTAGTTGAAAGTTAAGCCTTTAATCTAGTGTTTCACCTTCATATTTCACTTCCTTCTTCACTGGGATTGGGCAATTTCCTATTAGTAGATTATCTGGTGGAGTATAGGTGGTGTCTCATAATTGTGAGAACTTCTGATTTGTTATAAAATGCCAGATGATTGTGAGATTGCGATGTTCCAGCCAGTTTGTAACCAATGTCATGCATAAAGCTATGGTAAAGTAATAAGGTTTTCTGGTGTCAAATGGAGTATAAACCATCAGGTCATCCGCGTAAAGGTGGTAGTGTATATTCTGTTTGTGTATAATTTTACAGACCAGTTGTACATATATGTTGAATAGAAGGGCAGATTATGCAGAGCCCTGTGGTGTTCCTTGGTGTGATGCAAAAGGTTTGGAATTTCTGTTCTTGATCTTGATTCGAGACTGCCGAATGGATAAGAATGGAACCATGGCAATGGAGTACCACTGATTCCTATCTCCATCAGTCTGTCTAAGAGTATGGAATGGTTTATCAAGTCAAAGGCAGATGTTATGTCTTTGAAGAAGAGCATGTATCCTTTTTTCAGGTTTTCATTTCCTTTAAGTACTGTATTGGTTAGGGAGGTTAAAAGTGTTTCTACCCCATGATATTGTCAGAACCCATGCTGTTGTGGATTCAGTGGAGCAGATGAGTCAATGTGCTCTTGTAATTGCCTTTGTACTGCTTTTTCTATTATATTGCTAGGAAGGGGAATGCTGGATATAGGTCAGTATAAGGATGGTGAGTTGGGGTCAGGTACATTGCTTTTAAAGTAAGGTCTTATCGAGGAAGTTTTTAGCAGGGGTGGCATGAATTCTTGTGATAGAGATTTATTATTTTTCAGAGCATAGGTACTAGTTCTTGTATGGTCATCTTTATCCAGGAGATTGGGCAAGGATCAAGTGGAGAAGTGGTTGTGTTCAATGTTTTCAGGAGTTTGCTGCAATGCTCTTCAGTGATTAGATGGAAGGAGGACCAGTTGTTTGGGTTGGCTGGGTCTGTCTTAAGTGCATGGGCTGGGATTGTTGTATAGTATGTGCAGATGAATTTGTTCTGGAGATAAGATGCAAATGCCTCTGGTGTTCTGGCACCAATGACCTGGTTCTGTGGAGCCCTAGTGAGAGATTTTACTATCTCAAACAGCTCTTTGGGGCAGTTTAAGGATTTCATGATGATATTTATGTGGTATTGTTTTATGTGATTTAGGATAAGCTCATTATATTCCCTCTGTTTTATTATGTATTCCTGGAGATGTATTTGATTTTTAGTTCTTCACCAGCATCTTTCTAGCCTTCTTAACATGAGCTTAGCTTGCCTTATGTCCATAGAGTACCATGGTGCCTTGTTTGATCTTTTTGATGTCTTTTTTTGCGGTGCAAGAGCAATTAATGTGATGGAGTCATTCCAATTCATTATTCATGATGTAAGGGTCTATAGCATTGATGTCGAGCTTAGGTAGTATGAATTCAAGTTTAGTGTCTTTGTCAAATTCTCTGAAACGATGCTGGTTAACTGTGTATTGTTGTCTGGTTGATGGGAGTTGTACTGGGAGTTCGAATGAGATCATGTGGTGATCAGACCGGGGCACTGGGGTTACCTTGTAGGGCAGGGGTGTCAAGCACCAGTTCTGGAGGGCCACAAACCAGCCTGGTTTTCAGAATGTCACTAATGAATATTCATTATAAATATTTACATGCACTGCCCCATTATATGCAAATATATCTCATACATATTCATTAGGGATACCCTGAAAACCTGACTGGTTTGCAAACCTCCAGAACTGGAGTTTGACACCCCTGTTGTAGGGGATGTGAGTTATGCTGGAGTGGAGGTTGGAGGGTGCAAATACCAGATCAAGTGTGTTTTTCCCAGTGTGTATTTGAGCTTCTATGATTTGGGTGAGGTCCATTGAGTTTAAAGCATCAAGGAAGGCTGAGGCTTGTGCTGAAGAGGTTGAATTCAAGTTGAAGTCGCATAGCATAATTAGAGACTTTCCTTTACTGGGGTAAGTGCATGCTGGCTCTATTATAGTTGAAAAGTTGTCTGGATCAGAGTTTGGGGATTATAGTTCCATTTGTTTTTTCTCCAGTATTATGGTATTTAGTGTCGGGATTGATAGGGTACTTATGGGCTTAAGGTTTAGTTGCTTTTTGACAAAATGAGTGTTCCTCCACCCTTGCGTTGAAGTCTAGGACAGTTGTGGATGTCCATGGTTGAGGAGGAAAGCTGATTTATTAGGACGTCTGTGTTGGTCAGCCATGATTCAGTGATGCACATAATCACAACTTTCTGATCTTGTACGTAATCTGATATGATGTGGATTTTATTACAGATGGATCACACATTTATTAGTGAGCATTTGATTATTTGAAGGTGCTGTGCAGTTGTTTGGTGCATTTGTGTGAAATCTTGTGTGTATATTGGGATAAAGCAATGTGGTCTCCTCTGTGGGTGAGGGTGCAGGATAGTAGTGCTAGATGATATCTTTTTCTGTATTGAATTGTTATCAGGCCGTTTCATATTTGTGTGGATCTGTATGGTCTAATTAGGATTATTAGGAGGATGACAAGCGAACAGGTATTAATCTACTTCATGTTCATACATTTGTGTCAATAGTACTTTAACATCTAGTTGACTGTGCACTTAGGATTGTGACAAGATATTTATCTCCTGATATCGCTAGTTATAATTGAATCTCGTACCTTTGAGATTGCCATCTGGTGGCTTATAAGCATAATTACAGATTATATTGAATATTATGTTGAACTTTTTTTTAAGTAGAATGCAGTAACTATGTGGTATAGTGCAACAATCAATTATTTACCATCCAATCTTTTTTTAAACAGAATGCACTAATTATGTGGATATGTTGCAACAATGAATTATTTAACATCCAATTTACAATCACTGATGTTAGGCTGCCTGTTAATGGAGACTTAGAGTTGGAGAGTTGGGTTATTCCTTGAAGTATTCCAAGGTTGCTTGATGAGCTTTCAATGCTATCATTGGGATCGATGGTGATCCTGAGCTGCCCTGGTGTCTGGTCCATGCTTAAGGGCCACACCAAAGGGCCCTCTTGTGATTTAGCAGGCCGGTCTTTAAATCCTTTGATGGCTGTGAAGTGCTTTGGCCCGATTGGCCATGTCAGAGGGGAGCAGAGAGGAGCTCACCTGTCTGTTGTCCCTCGATACCACTGATTAGACTGAAGGAGGAGACAGAAAGACCATCTCTTGAACACGCTGGCCTTTAAATCCTTTGCTGGCACAGTAGCCAGTCACATTGTATTTTGGGCCACACAGTGGAACAAATGATCGGAATGGGAAAATTTAAATATCCTATGAGGTGGGACAGCTGAGTGGAAAGGGTTAAATATCCTTGCTCCCTTAGAAAGGACAGAAGTATTTAAATAAATAAATAATACACAGACAGACAGAGATAAATGATCCTAAATTACCCTTCTCAAGTGATATTCATGTTGTACATGCAAATAAAACGCGCACTTTATATTACTGTATCTGCATATGAACTGCAAAAGTCTAAATAATAATAAGAGATAGTTATGGATCTTATCTTAGAAGCATCCTCATGTCTAAATAGCAGCATTTAAATGTATAAATTGGCATACATGTGATAATGCCAGTTTACTATTGGAGCGTTTTAGTGTTTAAATTTCCCGGAAACATGATGCGCTTAAGGAGAAGGAGTAGTTTCGGAAGGTGTACACTATAGACATGGATTTCCCATTTCATTAGAGGAATCCATGTCTATAAAAATTATAGATACTGGTATTTAAAACTGCCCCAAGTATGTATAAGTGCTTGCAGGAAGATGCAGCTCCCAATGTTGAGGCTGGCTCCCCCCAAATCAATCCATCTCTGTTCACCTCCTGTGATTCCCATCACACCTAATCAGCCCAAAACATCCAATCACTTTCCTGATGCCCTGAACACGCCCAATTCCTTTTCTGATCCCAAAATTTCTAATTACATCATTTGTACCCTCCTTAGAAGAGCCCCCCAGCCCCCCTTACCGGAGTCCCTGGCCACTAGTAGGTCAGTACTACAGTAGTTCTACAAGATTACAACTAGAAGTCATCAGTTCTGAGAAGGGTGATAAAAATGATCCAGACGATAGAACACCTCCCTTATGAATAAAGGCTAAACAGGTTATTGTTCTTCAGCTTTGAAAAAAAGACACATGAGTGGGGATATGAAAAGAGTACAATCTATATAATCAGGAGTGGAGTGAAACAGTTAAAAAGGGAACAGCTGCCTAACCTTTCAAAACAGCAGAAAAACAAGAGGACAGCCCACCAAACTAATGACCAGTAGATTAAATTCAAATCAAAAAAGCTTTTTCATGTATTGCATAATTAAGCTGTGGAATTGGTTTCTCAAGGATATGGTCAAGGCACCTAACATAGTGAAACATAGAAACATGATGGCAGAAAAAGACCACATGGCCTATCTAGTCTGCCTTTCCATATCAACTACAGCAATAGTTCTAGATCCTCTGTGTTTGCCCATGCCTTTTAAATCCCTCCCCATCTCTACAACCTCCACTGGGAGATTATTCCATGCATCTACCACTCTTTCCATAAAGGAATATTTCCGTATATTACTCATGAGTCTATCCCCTTTCAGCCTCATCCTATGTCGATTGAAAGAGAAGGGCGTCTGCAACACTGCTCTCGAATGGTGCAAGTCTTATCTGGATGGAAGATGGCAATATGTAAAATCCAGATCAGAGGAATCAAAACGCTTCCATCAAACACAAGGTGTGCCTCAAGGTTCCTCTTTGTCATCTCTCCTGTTCAATATATACATGCAACCCATCTGCAATATCATTAGATCATTTAACATGAACTGTCTGATATATGCAGACGACATACTTTTATACATGCCATTCTCCACGGCTCAAATGGATCTTACACCACTGGTAGACTGCTTCAATGCGGTCTCAGAATGGCTCCAGTCTCAAAACCTCCGCATTCAGCACAAGAAATCGGAGGTGCTCTTCATCTCGAGAGACCCCAATTTTATTCCTCCGTCCCATGTAAGAGTCAAGGAAGCTGACTTGCAAACTAAAGAAACAATAAAATACCTTGGAGTCACCTTGGATCAACGTCTGGATATGAAATCTCACATAGGCAATATAGTCAAAGCTGTATATTTCAAGATCCGTACACTCAGGCATCTGCGCTCCTTACTGGACCCAGACGATTTCCGGACTATATATCAGGCACTAATCCTACCCCATTTCGACTTTGCCAATGCTATCTTACAAGGTCTCCCTCAATCCACACTTAGCCCATTACAGCTGGCTATGAATGCGGCAGCAAGGGTCCTCCACAAAGCCTCCAGAAGTGACCACGTGACTCCTATTCTGAAGCAGCTTCACTGGCTCCCTATCCACGGAAGGATTATCTTTAAAACCTTACTCCTCTCATTCAAGGCCATCAATGGCCTATCATCTTTTTCACTCATGGAACTCATTCACACAGTGCCCCCCAACAGGTCCAGAAGAGCAACAGCAGTAAATTCCCTAATAACCCCGAAGGCATTGACAAAATGCAACAGTACAACGGCGAATAGGGCCTTTAGTCTCTACGTCCCCAAATGCTGGAATGCTCTACCACCCGACATTCGGGCTATCATAGATCTATCACAGTTCAGGAAGGCACTCAAATATCACCTTTTCCTCCAATACTACCCAGTCAGCAATGAAACCTAGGTAACCTCACCAAAGAAGTAACCATGGCTAGTTCTGAGATAGCGCCAACACCCAGATTCTGCGCATACTTTCCTTAGATTATAGTTGCCTTCAATATTGTTCATTGTAATTATTTCATGTATATAGTTCACCCCTGTTATCCAAGTTTATACTCCAGTTATCCAAGTTTGTACTCCTGTTATATGTAAAACCAAACAGCTTGTTGCACTGGTCATCTTGTTATAATGTAAACCGCGCTGATGCCGAATAGTGCGGTATATAAGAAATTGCAATAAATAAATAAATAAAAATAAAATAAATAAATGTCTTCTTATAGCAGAGCTTGCTTTCAGTTGAAAGAGGCTCTCCTCCTGTGCATTTATGCCATGGAGATATTTAAATGTCTCTGTCATATCTTCTCTATCTCACCTTTCCTCTAATAAAGTATACATATTAAGATCCTTAAGTCTGTCCTCATTTACTTTATAATGATGACCACTAATCATTTTAGTAGCCACCCTCTGTACTGACTCCATTCTGTTTATGTATTTTTGAAGGTGCGGTCTACAGAATTGCATACAATACTACAAAAGGTCACACCAAAGACTTCTACAGAGGCACTATAACCTCCTTTTTTCTGCTGGCCATTCCTCTCCCTATACACCCAAGCATCCTTCAGCTTTTGCTGTTGCCTTTTCTACCTTTTTAGCTACTTTTATATCATCAGACACAATAACGCCCAGGTCCCGCTCTTCTTTTGTCGGCAAAAATACTTTGCACCCTACACTGTACTCCTTTGGAATTTTGTAGCTTAAATGCATGACCCTACATTTTTTAGCATTAAATCTCAGCTGCCAAATTCTAGACCATTCTTCAAGCTTAGCTAGTTCCCACCTTGTGTTATCTACTTCTTCCTGGGTGTCTACTCTATTGCAGATTTTGGTATCATCCACAAAGAGGCAGACCTTACCCGACAGCCCTTTTGCAATATCACTAGCAAAGATGTTAAAAAGAATCGGACCAAGGACAGATCCCTGTGGCGCACCACTGGTAAACTCCCTCTCCACAGAGTGAGCTCGATTTACCTCAATGTCTAACTCAATCAGTAATTTTAGGATCCATCCCTAGGTGTTCAGCTTGTTGATAAGTCGCCTCTGTGGAATGGGGTCAAAGGCTTTACTGAAATTCAAGTACACTGCATCTAGTGTTCTTCCTTATTCCAACTCCCTGGTCACCCAGTAAAAGAAATCAATCAGATTTGTTTGACAAGACCTGCCTCTGGTGAATCCATGCTGCTTGTGATCCCGTAATCCAGTGGACTCCAGAAACCTCACTATTTTCTCTTTGAGCAGTATTTCCAATAATTTACTCACCACAGAAGTTAGAATAACTGGCCTATAGTTTTCAACCACATCCTTACTTCCACTTTTGTGTAAAGTGGTCACATCTGCCTCTCTCCAGTCCTCTGGAACCACTCCTGACTCCAAAGAGGCATTGAAATGGTCAATCAGTTTAATCACTAGAACATCCTCACGTTTCTTCAGTATTCTCAGATGTATCCCATCCAGTTCCATCATTTTGTCTACTTTTAGTTTAGCTAGTTCCACACAAACACAGTCTTCTGAAAATCTTTAAAGATCCCTGTCACTTCTCTTCCTATTTGTGGGTGTTTTTGGAGGTTCTGCTCTTGGCCCTTCATCTGTGAACACAGAAAAGAAATATTTGTTAAGCAATTCCGCTTTATCCTCATCACCTTCTACATATTCCTCCCCCTTCACCCTTGAGTCTGACAATACCACTTTTGCCCTTCCTCCTCTCACTAGCATATCTGAAAAATGTCTTATCCCCCCCATTTTATTGCATTGGCAATTTCTTCTTCTTCTTTTAGTATATTTGCTTTCCTGACTACCTTGCTAGCTTCTCTAAGTTTTTCCAAATATAGATGCCTGTCTTCTTCTCTCTGTGATCTCTTTTATTTCATGAAGGCCTCTCTCTTTTTCTTAACCTTTTCAGCTACTTCATCTGAGAGCCATAGATGTTTCCTTTTCCTTTTACCTTTATTTACTGTTTTAAAAAAAGTTTGGTTGCCCTTAAAATATCCCCTTTGAGTTTTGCCTTCTGTTTTTCTACATCCCCCAGCTGTTCCCATCCCACAAACGACTCCTTGAGGTATTGGCCCATCTTGGCAAAGTTAGTTGTTTTAAAGTCTAAGACCCTTGCTTTTGAATGGATTTTATCAGCCCATAATACTGAACCACACCATCTGGTGATCACTGGATGCAACATGATCTCCCACTATAACATCAGAAATACTTTCAACATTAGTAAGCACCAAGTCCAATGTGGCCCCTTCACGTGTGGGTTCTGTTACCAGTTGCCTGCATAGTTCTTCCTGTAGAGAATCCAGGATCTCCTTACTTCTAGATGACACTGCTGCAGGGATGTGCCAATCAACATCTAACATTATTAAATCCCTTATCAGTAGCACTTCCCCTTTCCTTGCAATGCTGCATATGTCTTCTATTAAATCTCTGTCCATTTCTTCTCCCTTTGAGGGTGATCTGTATATCACACCAATGCAAATGAAATTCTCTATCCCTCTTTCTAGTTTAACCCACAGTGCCTCCTCTCTCCCTTTTAAGCTCTATAATTCTATAGCTTTAATATTATTTTTTACATAGTGTGCCATTCCTCCTTTCTTTCCTCCTGCATTCATTCATTGTGTCCATTCATTTGCATTCATTGTGTGCATTGTATGCAAATATTCCTCACATGTATTAATTGCATCCTGAAAATTAAGCTGACTGAAGGTCTTTGAAGATGTTTATGAACACAGGTATAGATAAAAAGTGATAATGTAAAAAAAAAATTAAAACACAACAAAAATAAAGACAATATCCTTCAAAAGGAGTAACCTAATAATACAGAAATAAATTTAAAAAAGGTGGGAATATTCAAAGGCATTTAGATGGTAAATGGAGGCGGCATCCAAGGGTAACCGTTTAGCGGTGGTATTCAGTAGCTAACCGAATATCCTAAACCAGCAAATGGTAGGAACTTTAAAGGCTGGCCTAACTTTAGCTGGGTTAGCTAACCGTCCAGCAGGTGAATATCACTATTGACTGGTTAGCTAAATCACTATCCGGTCAACCTGGATATTCAATGTTGGTGGCTGGATACGACCCTGGCATTGACTATCCCATCTCAGTTTAAAGTGGCAATGGCCAGCTCCTTTAGCAGTTCTGGCCACGACTGCTGAATATCCTTCCCCTCCCCAAAACAAAAAAGTTAATAAAAAGCATATCCATGCATTCACATCCAATTGGGGTTGTTTTAGACTGATTCCTGATGGACTGTAAAAGTTTGCCTCCAGATATCACTATTTGTTTCTTTCCTGGGTTGAATGATTTGTGAGAAACGTCATAGCAAATTCTTCATTGAAGTACTGAAAGACACTGGCTAAATTCTGTGTATAAGTATTCTCATTTCTCTTCTCTAATTATCACTGGATGGTCCATGTAGCAAAAAATACACAAATAAATACTAATTTATTTCATATTTGAGGTTGTAGCAGTATTGATCACTTCTCTGTGCCAGCATTGTTAACACTGTCTAAAGAATGTTTGTTCAGAGTGAAACATAGTTATGTTAAAACCATTTTTACAACCACTACAGCACTTATGTTTAATTCCTTTTTCACAGCTACAAGATAGAAAATTTTGTATATGGTCATAACGTTCTTATAAGGGTTGTCACTAAATTCATTTTACTGGTTCTATTTTTATTGAACTCACCAGAAAGCTTATTGAAAATGAAACCTGTTAATAAGGAAAATAAAATTTACTATTAGTATTAGTAGGTAAGAAAGAAGCCGTAGGTGTTGGACATAAAACAGTGCTGAAAGAGATTTGAATGGATTTTTGCCAATTAAGAAGTTCCATGGTCAATGAATTGATTGAGCTGCATGCCTCAAACTGACAAAACTCATTCAAATTCCCATGAATTTGAAATAAATATACACAGGGCAGAGAGTAACCTAGTGGTTAGAGCAGGGACAGAGGGGTAACCTAGTGGTTAGAGCAAAAGCCTAGTACCCAGGAGATCAGTGCCCAATTCTCATTGGTGCTCCTTAGGCAAATCACCTTAAATGAGATCCTGGATTCTCTACAGGGAGATCTATTCAGACAAATGGAACTAGAACCCACACATGATGGGGCCATACTGGACTTAATGCTTACCAATGGAGAAAGTGTTTCTGATGTTACAGTGGGAGATCATCTCACATCCAGTGATCACCAGATGGTGTGGTTCAGTATTAGGACTAGGGCTGATAAAATCCATTCAAAGCAAGGATCTTAGACTTTAGGAAAACTAACTTTGTCAAGATGGGACAATACCTCAAAGAGTCATTAGTGGGATGGGAACAGCTGGGGGATGTAAAAAAACAGAAGGCAAGACTCAAAGGGTACATTTTAAAGGCAATAAACCTTCTTGTTAGAAAGATAAATAAATGTAAAAGGATAAATAGGCTGCTATGGTTCTCAAAAGAAGTAGCTGAAAAGGTGAACAAAAAGAGGGGGCCTTCATGAAATACAAGAGATCACAGAGAGAGAGAGAGAGAGAGACAGACAGACATCTATATTTGGAAAAACTTAGAGAAGTTAACAAAGCAGTCAGGAAAGCAAAGGTACAAAAAGAAGTAGAAATAGCCAATGCAATAAAATGTGTAGATAAGAAATTTTTCAGATATGCTAGTGAGAGGAGGAAGGACAAAAGTGGTATTGTCTGACTCAAGGGTGAAGGAGAGGAATATGAAGAAACTGATGAGAATAAAGCGGAATTGCTAAACAAATATTTCTTTTTTTTTAAATTTGATTTTCAAAATGAGTTACAGTTCAATAAACATAACAAAGTAAATCATTAAATACAAAGCAAACCAATCAAGAAACAATAAAACTCGGATAAAGTCCACATCAAGTCCACAAGCAGAAATAACAAAGTAATCGTTACAAGAAAACAATGCTACTATTACATTAGCCAAAATTAATGAAGGATACATCACATCCCAGAATCAGTCCCCTACCCTTATAGTGGAACGATCCAAAACAAATCTCTCCAATTGTGAAACCTCTACAAAAACAAAAGAATCTCCCTCATAATTTACAAGACATTTACATGGAAACTGTAGAAAAACATCGCTCCCAGCGCCAAAACTTTAGGCTTTAGCTGCAAAAATTGACGTCGTCTAAGCAGCATTTCACAAGAAACGTCGGGAAAAATGTTTATAGATTGCCCACAAAACTTTGCCGTCTTAACTTTAAAGAAAGCATGTAAAATACACTGCTTAAGTTTAATAGAAGGTACTGTAACTAATAATGTGGAACGAGACATAATTGTATCTGAAGAGTCTTCTAAAAAAGCAGTCAAGTTAGAAATGGCAGGAACAATCTTATCTAAGTCCCCTTCAATCGGATTAGTATTCTTTGTACTAGTCGGGAGATAATAAGCATGAGAAATTACAATGTGGTCCTGAATATTCAAAATTTCCTTGAAATATTTGTCCAACAAAATCCTAGCAGATAATAATGAGGTATGCGGAAAATTTAAAAAACGAAGAATACAAGATCGATATGAATTTTCAAGGGCTTCCATCTTAGAGTATAACACCATAAAATGTTTAACCCCGGCGGTATTAGCCACGGTAAGCAAATTTACCTGAGAAGTCACCCTCTCCACAGCCCTATCAGTCTAGGTAATTTTCTCATCGAGTTGCCAATTTCTGTTTTGTGTTCACGTATGAAGGGACAGGAGCAGGACCTCAGAAAACACCCACAAATAGAAATAGAAATGAATGGTATTTCAAACTATTTTCATGAGACTGTGTTTGTGAGGAACTAGCTAAACTACAAGTAGACAAAGTGATGGGTCCAGATGGGATACATCCAAGAATACTGAGGGAACTTGGACACATTATAGCAGCTCCACTGTCTGACCTTTTCAATGCCTCTTTGGAGTCAGCAGTAGTGCCAGAGGACTGGAGAAAAGCACATGTGGTACTTTTACACAAAAGTGGACATGAGGATGAAATTGAGAACTACAGGCCAGTTAGTCTAATCTCTCTGCTTAGTAAATTATTGGAGAGAATAGTGATGTTTCTGGAGTCCAATGGATTGCAGGATCTGAAGCAGCATGGATTCATCAGAGGCAGGTCTTGTCAAACAAATCTGATTGATTTCTTTGACTGGTTGATCAGAGAGTTGGAGTGAGGGAGAGCCCTAGATGTGGTGTACTTGAATTGCAGTAAAGCCTTTGACACCGTTCCACAGAGGCGACATAAACAAACTGAGCACTCGAGGGATGGACCCTAAAGTTACTGATTGATTTAGAAATTGGTTGAGTGGGGGGCGACTAAGAGTACAGGTAAATGGAGCTCACTCTGAGGAGAAAGATGTTGCCAGTGGTGTGCTGCAGGGATCTGTCCTTGGTTCGATTCTTTTTAATATCTTTGTTACTGATATTGCGGAAGGGCTGTCAGGTAAGGTTTGTCTCTTTGCTGATGATACCAAAATCTGCTATAAAGTAGATTCCAGGATAGAGTAGATAGCATGAGTAATGAACTAGCTAAGCTTGAAAAATGGTCTAGAATTTGACAGTTGAAAATTAATGCTAAAAAATGCAGCGTCAGGCATTTGGGCTGTAAAAATCCAAAGGAGTGGTACAGTGTCCACAAAAGAAGAGTAGGACCTGGGTGTAATTGTGTCTGATGATCTTAAAGTAGCTAAAGAGGTAGAAAAGGTCACTGTGAAAGCTAGAAGGATGCTTGTGTGTATAGGGAAAGGAATGGTCAGCAGAGAAAAGGAAATTATAATGCCTCTGTAGAACTCTTTGGTGCAGCCTCATTTGGAGAATTGTGTGCAATTCTGGAGTATTTTGTGCAATTTGGAGTATTGTGTGCAATTTTTGAAAGGATATAAGCAGGTTGGAGTTGGTGCCTGCTAAAATGGTTAGTGGTCTTTGCTATGAAGCATATGAGTACAGACTTAACATGTATACTTTAGAGGGAAGGTGGGATATTATAGAGAGATTTATTTTATTTAACAGGTTTTTTTATACTGCTTTATTATTTCAGTCAAAGCAGTTTACATTGTAACTTAATTTGGTGATGTACATTAAGCAGGGACATTGATAACTTGGATTTTTCTGAGGCAATGGAGGAGTGTTAGTGGGAATTGAACGTTGTTTTTTTGGTGCCAAAGTCAGTGCTCTAACCATTAGGCTACTGCTCCACTCCCTCTGTACTGCCATGTTATAGATGCACAGGACAGTCTCTTTCAATTGAAGGTAAGCTCTGCTATGAGGGGACATGAGACTAGGGTGAAAGTGGATAGACTGAGGAGTAATTTTTTTCCGGAAAGAGTGATAGATGCATGGAATAGACTCCAAGTGGAGGTGGTAGAGACGAGGAGAGTTTGAACCCAATTCACTATGAGGCACGTCCGGGCTGTCTGGACAGCCCTAACCAAGATAGGGCCATTTGGGCCCAATCCTGCACCATTGGAACAAGACGTTCCCGCAGGAGCAGCATCGGGCCAAGAGACAGCCCAACATGCCCCTGCTGCAATGCTGCAACACTGCAACGTCATCCCCACAGGCCGATCCTCCCTGCAGTGCACCTACCCCTGCATCCCTGCCACCTGACCCCCAGCGGGTGCTGCTGGGGCCCAGATCGGGAGGCAGGGAGCCACCATTGGCCTCCATCTACACCAAGGGGGGAATTCCTGGCTCTGGGAGGGCTTCCGTCCAGGATCGGTGGGTGGGACGCCCCATGCTTATTCCATCTTTGTTCATATAGGGCTGTACTTATCTTATTCGATCCCCGGATATACAGGGCCGTTAATAGAATCAGCTCTGTATGTCCAAAGGTTGGTCCCACTCATGATCCGCCCACTCTCCACCCATCACACTTCCATCCTCCGCAGCATGCAAAGCAGCTCTGTGCGTGCTGCGGGGGTTAGAGGTGGAATACTGGCAAGGCGGATAGCGGGGTAGCATATCTCGGCGTGACATGCTACCTCGGAGCCTTATGGAATCAGGGCCTATCTGTGAAGTTCGGAAAAAAGGAGACTATTGTAGTTAATATGGAAGTGCAGACTAGAAGAGCCATGTGGTCTTTTACTGCTGTCATGTTTCAATGTTTCTATAGACATATTTAGGACAGGAAGTTATATAGAGTTAAATATTTTTTCTCATTATCCTTTGTTGTGGCAGTAACTGCATAATAAAAGGCCAATGCAAAGAGCTTTGTAGTGAAGTAGACTGCTTTTTACTGTATATGTGGATGCTCAAAAAAAGGAACAGCCTTTGACAATATACATGATTTAGCATTTTACTTAGAAAAATGAAAAAAAAAATGATAGTTGCATCAAACTACTGATATTTTTCCAGGAAGCATTAATTTTCTTTTCCATAAGAGGTTTAGCTCAGTATGAAGATTATTTTCGAAGCATACCCATGTGTAAATAGAAGCATTTATAATGTAGTCACCCACAGGGCCAGATTGAAGATTGTGGCATCATAGGCAAAGGGCAGTTTCCATGATTGTGCTGTTTGAGCACTTATTGAATTTTGCTATGTATTGTTCGGTAAACAACTAATACTATTTGAGGTAGGTTTGTCAAATGTAATAATTTCATTTGTATAAATATTTATGGATGTCTGCTTTCTTAGAACAATATGCTAACAATTCTGTGAACTATGAATACATGTATTTTTAGTGGGGTGGGGGCTGATTTGTATGGATTTTGTAGTGCAGGCCTTCAGAAATGAATGGCTTAATTTATAAAGCAGTGACACTTAGTATTCTCAAGAGCTGTTTCATGCTGGTTACCATCTTGCCTGAAAACAAATACTCGTTTAAGACACCTCAATTAGCTATATAATTAGCTTGGAATGTAACCAGTTTACACCCATAAAGTGTGCTAATTAGCACAGATGGATACTTAACTTTCTTCAGATGGTGTGGATTTCAAGTCTGACTTTGCAAGAGAATATTTATTATCGACTCATAGCAAGTTTAGTCTTTGTTCAGATAGGGCTGTACTTATAAAACAAAACGTTCTAAACTCAATGGAAGAAACCGCTTTAGTAAATGGACACACAAGGGTAGTTTTATAACAGGGCACCTGTGCTAACAAGGTCTATAGGTAAATATCTTGCAACTCGTTTATAAAGATGTTAAAGCTGTGTTACTGAAGATGCCATGGGTGCATGGTGGGCCACCCAATATAGACTTCAAGCATTACTTGGCTAAGTGGCGCAGCTCATGGCAATGAGGCGACTGAGGGAACTAGTCATAGAACTCTCCAGCACAGTTTCCCTGTAAACCAATTTGCATGAGCATGCAGATTCATATAAAACTTTATTGGCCTGACAGTGTTATGTTCTGCCAAAGAAATGTATAAAGCTTGTCTTGTAACTTCTATGATTATGGAAATATGTGTTATCCAAATCTTCCATGTTTCAGAATCCTTCACATTCCTGTGATGAAGACTTCAATGGGGAGAGTTGGGCTTGTCTTTGTTCTGAGGATTATTATCTGACTGAGGAGTTGAAGCAACTGAGGATCATTTAAACAAAGTCTGGCCACCAGCAAACCAATGATATGCAATAATTGTGTTCACTTTTGCTGCTTTGGAAGGGGATTGTGCTCTTATCCAGACTGGTAGTGTCAGCGACGACTCATGATGTCAGCATTCTCAGAAACATCCACCATCATAAAGTACTGCACCTCAGGTGGGGAATTCATTTGTAGTGCTGCACAGTAACCTTTTGGACTTCTGAATATTATTTTCATTATTTTGGAAGGAGATTTTGTACTTACCAGAAGGCAGTGTACTCACTGACATAAAATACTGTGACCTAGGTGGGAAATTCATCATTTGTCATGCTGTACAATAACGTTTTGGATTTCTGCATATAATTTTTGCTGCTTTGGAAGGTGTTTTTGCTCTTACCTGGACCAGCAGCATCAGCGACGACTGAAGAGGTGAGTGTGCCTGGAAGTACACACTAACATAAAGTACTGTGCCCCAGGCAGGCTACTGCCGCCTGGCAACCCTTCCTTCAAAGGGCCCCTCCGAAGGACCTATGGTGTGGCCCTTAGTGTGGACCAAGATTCCATAGTCATATCTGTGGCATTTTATTTGCTTTTTCTGCAAATAATGACAAAATCATCAAACTTCATTCCAGCTATAGTAGATGTAGGCCATTATGGTCGACTTAATGCTCATTTAAAGGACAGTTCCTCTCAGGGCCATGACTCTTCCATACTTGTTTCTGACTGAGGTGTGGTTAACTGGCACTGATCAAGTTTTATAGTATCAGCTCTGTCTCCAGAGGTATGCATATGAGTATCAACCCAGGAAAGGGTGTGCTGGTAGAGTGTTTTATATATATATATATATGTATTCATTTTGAGAAAGAGTATAAGGTACTCCTGATTCTGCATGCCAACTCTAATGGGGTGTAAGTTGTTGGTTTTAACTATGAATGGGTAGTGCCTTTATAGGGTTTACCAGCCAGCGGGCCATGTAGCTAGTATCCTACTATTGTTACTCGAACACTTGCTGAGTCTATGTTGATTTGTCCAAATTTATTATCTTTGGAGATTTTAATAAGCACAATGATGTTTCCCCTCTTACACTGAAATCAAGGATTTTCTGGTAGTGATGCAAGTATTTAGGCTTACACGGGTAGTTTCTTTGCCTACACAATGTGAAGAGCCACACCCTGTATTTGATATTCGTTCCTGCAGAGCTCAGAAAGATGAGTTCTTTACATACATAAACATCTGTTTCTGTGTCCTGGTCTGACCATGTACTTCTTACCAGCCAATCATTTTCTCAGATAAAATCAAGTGTTATACCAGTTAATGGGGCAGAATGGGTGCCTATTGCAATACATTCAGCTAACTAAGAAATTTAATGTGGACAAATGTGTTGCTCACTGGTATAGCATTGTTGATTTGATTATCTGAGAAAATGAATTGCTGGTGGTTGGTTCCTTATCAGAATAATTTAGAGGTGTATTTAAATTTGATGCATACTTACTTCATGTTAGTCATGAAGACAAAATCTGAGTATTATTCAGTATAGCTTTGATGAATTGGTAATCACTCCTAGGAGGTGTTTTGGCTTTTAGTAAGCCAACTTGTGGAATGCCTAATATTCAAGCACAGGATGCCTCGTTCTGTGGTTGTTAGGCTGGTTACCTCCAACAAAGACTGGTACTGTATTAACTGCAATGCACAGCCAATGCCCACACTCTTCTCTAACCCACCCAGTTTCTGGCCCAACTCACACTGGATGGTTAGCATGAGACTATTAACACAGCTGCATTTTTTAGAATGTGCCAATTATTATCACATGTATGCTAAACCCCACAATAACTATTATTGCACGTTAGTAAACATGCTCGAGTGTACTATTGAACAACTGGATGCACTATTGAGCAATGGTACATACTATCCACATTGTCCCAGGAACAAATAAAATATAAAACAATAAAATGAAAAACCCCATAAACAACATAAGAAACGAAACAACATGAAAACTGTTAGCAGGCACATCTGCACCATGAATATATACATCCAGAAAATCCTGAACACTTGAATAGATTGATGCACAATGGCCCTGGAGGCTGTGCTATTTTACACCTTTTCGGGCTCTGAACTTCATTATCTTGTTATGTATATTTGCATTTCTACATATTCATCTTATTCTATCCTCTTTCATCTCCTTCATTTGCCATCATCTGTTCTCCTTTCTACTTTATTGTTTTTTTCCAATTACAGGTCATGCTCCTTCCTCTTTACAGCTTGTACTTATTTCTCTTGGAATAACAAAATCATTACTTAATCCTCTTTACCTGTTAGAGAATAATAACACCACTTTTTCTTTCAGCATGTTTACATCCTTCTTTTATTGATTTTTCCTTTGTATTTCCTTTGCTAATACTACTACTACTACTATTTATAACTTACATATAACACTACTAATATCTTAGATCAATGGTTCTCAACCCTGGTTTGGGGACACATTTAGCTAGCTGGGTTTTTCAGAATATGAATAAGCATGAAATATATTTGCATGCATTGCTCCATGATATGCAAATCTATCATTCTGGATACCCTGAAAACCCGACTGGCTGCTTGTGTTCTGAAGACTGTCTTGAGCGTGTGCTAGATTCATTTCAGTGTTATTATCCCAGCTACTAATCAGATTTGTTCTTTTAGACCTTCACTTTTCTACTGTTTTATCCTTCCTATTCACTCTTTTCACCTTGCTCACTCTGCCATCTGCATTTAATTATGTGGTTCAGCTCAATCTTCTTTCCTTTCACCATGTCTTGGTTATCTTTGTGCCTTCCTGATTGTCTTTCTGTTGCCTTTCTTGTCTAAAGCTTCCCTGTCAAGAGACGACATGTTAGAACGGCTGACTCTGCTGCTTACTGTACAAAACCTATACAGTTTTAGTTATTTTATGAAGATGAAGCCCAGTTATTGAAGAAGGCAATTTGATATTTTTACAGAATATTATATTTTTGTATTGCAGATATTGATGAACATATGAGCTGGCATTCAGGCTGCATTGGTCAGTGTTTTTTAAATGCTGGCTAGGGCAGGCAAAAGTGAAAATGTATATTTGGTAGAAGTGCCCGAGTAGCAGCTTCCGCTGAATAAACAGCTTCAGTGATGACTTCTACTGGCTATCCAGATGGTGATATTCAGCCACTCTCTAGAGAGCCAGAACACATACAATTAGGCCTGGGTTTTTGTGGCCTTACCTTATGCAGTTACATATCCAGTTAAAGGACTGAAAATTGTAACCAACGACCCTCACCCTGCCCACTGACCACCTGGCACTATCGGGATCATGCTGTGGAGATTAGAGGGAATATTTAGTGCCACTATCAGGATGGTGCTGCTGAATATTGGACTCAGATGGATTTTGTCCTGTTCGTTGGTCCTGCTAACTGAATAAACCCTTCTGAATATCTCACCTACAGTTCTCTGGAGTACCACAACTAGCACCCTGTTGATAAACATTCTTTATATATATTTTTGGAGATATATGAGGGATTTTTAAAGCTTCTTACATATACTTCTTCACCATTTCTATTGGAGCCAACAGTACCATGTCTTTGGAATGTGCACTGAGACCTTGTAGCTCCCCGCAACAAAGCCTTCCGTACAGCCACCTTTGCAGCCTGTTGAGTTTTGTCTCCTCCATTGAGTTACTACTAAAAAATCTTCCTCAAACTTCCCAGTGACCGACAATAGCAAGGTATTTAAAGCTTTAATGGCATCCTAAAGAGTTTCTAATGTTACTAGTGCATGTTTGTTCATCTTATCAGAACTCAATGACATTATCAAACCTTCCCCAGCAGACCTCTCCTTAATCTTAGGTTCAGGTTGCTGTTGTACAATTGCTTGTTCCTCTCTACACGCTACAGGGGAAAACACTGCCACCAGAGCACTCTCTGCACTCCCACTCAGCAGTCCCTTACTAACCAAAGGGAGTGCCTCTCTAATACTGCTAGTACTTCTGGGTTGCGGTGGTGCAGATCTTTGCTTGGGGCTGAAAGAAACCCCATCCACACTCAGGTCTATCTGAGAAACTATTGGCAAACCCATTGAAGCAATACTAGGGACTCTAACTCACTGAACTCCAAATGACTACAGGCTTGCCTCCATTACTACTAGAGTACATGGAGTACAAGATGAAAAATTATATTGTTTCCTCTTTCTTTGCCTCTAATCAAAATAGGTAGAGTTGAGGGGGAGCCTGATATCTGGTCAAGATGGACGTGTAAGAGCGGTGCTCCGGAGGACAGAGACAGGAATCCTGTTGTTCTGCTATATTTGATCATATACAGTAATTCCTACCTACGTGGAGTCATTCGATCCCGGATATGTCGGGTTCTAAGCAGATGGGGTTGGATTTCCAACTTTCTCAAAATGCTAGTGCAAAAAGATCCAAGACAGAACCTCTCTCATCTCACAAGATGGCGGTTATCCGAGATGACCCTTATTAGTCTTAAATAGGTTGCCCTGTAGCTTCATTGCATGTCCTCTAGTCCTTTTATATTCTGATGAGTGCAAAGAGTGCAGACATGCATTCTTTTAGTAGACCTGCGCACTCAGATGTCTTCCCTGTCACATGGAAATTCAGAGGAGCCAAACAAATGTGTAGTTATAGAGGAGGTAATTTTATAAGTGACCTGAGTGTGTAGATCGGTGTTTGATGTGCTCAGGTAGATATAAATAAAATTGCTCAAGATTACACATGCATAAAGGTAGATACTCGGAAAACAGCACCTACTTCTAGGTGATATCTAGGTTGTTGCTCTTGGGCGAGGAGAATGGATGAAATGGGGCCAGGATCTGCACTTATGTATGCATTTTGTAAAATATTCTTATATGCATCGATTTGTGCTGATGCAGACACACACAAATCCCCTGCCTTGGAACAGGTGTAACTTTGTGCGGGGGCATTCAGATAGACTATTTTATAAAAGTACGTAGGCACATCGGTTGCCCTTATATAAATAGTGCCACGTGTGCATCTGCGTTCCATCCCTTCATATGCGTCTGATTATAAAATAGATAAAAGATATTTACAATTAAAGCATAGCTGCAAAGGTATACAATAGCACAGCATGTCAACAGATTAGTAGGTATCATCTCAGAAGAGTGACTAATCTAACTACTTTGGTTCACTTCTTTGGTGCTGTGATATTGCAATGCTTTTTTTTTTTCATTTAAACAATCTCTAATGGCCTTATTGAGGACAATTTTAAAAGCCATTTAGAAAGTGATTTACCAGAGTAAAACCAGCTTAGCAAAAACTTTACCCCACCCCCCTTTCCCCAGCAGCACAGGCTTCCACGATGCACATATTTTTGTATGTATTGTGAGGAGACAGTCTTGAGGTCATGTTTAGTTTGGCAAAAGAAAATACCATGGAGGTCATTTTGGAAGCCCTATTCATGTTTTGAATGTCTAAAAATGGGCATAGAGGCGTCCAAAGCCAGGTCTGTGGATGTCCGAGTCTGAACTATGGCATGGTGGAGGCATGGCTAGGGCTTTCCCAGGAATCCGGATGTCCAAGTCTGATCTCAGAAACATCCTGAATGTCTGTTGTCACCTCTAAGTTTAGACTTGCTGCAGGCACCTAAAATGTGCTTGTTTTGGCTGGCAGCAGTGTGATTTGAACCCTGTTCCTAGCCTACTATTCTAACCATGTCCGGGTTATTGATTATTATTCTGGGGATGTCTATGTAGACATACCCACAGGCACGTCCATGCTTGTAAAATCATGTCTGCACCTGGATGTGTCTTCTTTTTTTATCAGACATTGTGGCTTAGACAGCCCAAATTGCACTTGGATGTCCTTTCTAGAATTCACTTTCATGGGTAAATGATATTTGCAATAGCCTGCTTGGCTATCCACATAAATTGGCAGCTAAAAAAAAGCCAGACCAATACACTTCATTCTAATTTTTCAAAGATAAATATTTAGAGGAGTTTGTACTCTATGTTTAACGGTGGTTGCTAAAGATATAAAACCTCAATCTGTGATGTTTCAGCAGCATGCGGAAGAAGATTTTATAAGCCTTTTTCATGTGAATATGCCAGTATATGAGTGAAAAAGGCCTCTTATAAGATTGTTGCTGTGACATCAAGCTGATATCAACTGCTGGCAACCCTGTCCTCTGAAGTAGATTGCCCTTGTATTCCAAGATGGTCTTCCATCCAGTTATAACCAGGCCCTGTGCTGCTTAGTTTTTGAGTACAGACAACATCAAGCACACTCAGGGTGGCATGACTGTCTTATAAAATTACTCTACACATAAATGTATGCAAGATGGCAAGAATGCATGCACTTTTATGGTACCCAAATGTAGATGTTTTCAGGAGAGGAGTTTGGGGGATTGCGAGTAGAGTCATAATGTATGCACACATTTTATAAAATACGCATGAATGCACATGCCTCATACAAGAATAATTACAGCTACTCCCAAGCAGGTGTAAATGTCCACTACTTCATTTCCTGTAAACCGCTCTGTCTACAAATAGAAATCCCATTCTAGCAGGTTAGCACATGAATAGGTGGAGACATGTTGGATAGGGGGCAGAACACGGGCATTGACAGTGCATCATAGTTAACATGGGTATGATGGACGCATGCTAATCACGATTGTTGCTGCTACCATGGGAGTGCTTAACACCACCTCAATGGGTGACATTAGGTGTATCCGCATGCCAGATTACTACAGTGCCTTGCATTACCAACATGCCAACATCAAGGGGACGGACACACACACACACACACACACACACACACACACACACACACACACACACCCTGAACTTGATGCAGGCCTCCGATCTGGTTTCACAGCAGGACAATGTGCTACCAGCACACTTGTTAGTATAGTTGCCCCTGAGGTCTATAGTCTGTATAAAGTAGGCTTGGAATAGGGACATTTTCCGCATGAAGAATATTCTTACTATTTGGGTAGAGCTAGGGTGGAGCGAGGGAAGAACATGGATATTCCTAACTATATGGATAGTCAGTGATAGTCAGTCATTATCCATGCAACTAAGCAGTTTAATTTGGGACAACTGAAAGTCTGCCCTAGGTTAAATTGCATAGCTACACAGATAGAGGCTGAATTGCCAGCTTTCTGTATTGCAGTGGTGGTAGCTGTGGTACATATATATATATATATATATATATATATATATATATATATATATATATATATATGTATATATATATATATATATATATGTATATATATATATATATATGTATTCAGCTTTGCCGCTCCTACAGATAACAGCTCTGAATATATGAAACGTTTTACACGCCTTGGCCAGTATTTAAAAAAATGCCGACGATGGCGGTTTAAATATAAACCCACTCACTTTCACTTCCAAAACGGGCATAACACATGCAAATTAAAAGTACTCATGGTTTCATTATTTACTAGCCTAAGATTTATGTGAACTGTTTTAGAAACAGGTGTGATTTTAAATAGGATAAACAATAGAATGTGTGTGTCACACGCATACACACACCTGCTGTAGTTTAGAAACAGCTGAAATCAAAGATACTACCCTCAACTACTCTGTGCAGACCCAATTTGAAACATTAAATATTGTTTTCATTCGCTAAAATCCTATTAGCAGATTAATTATGAAAGATGCTTTCACTGATTCCGGCAGTTATATAACGTACATGATGCTTTGTTAGTTAATGGTGATGCTTATGAGTAAAATTGCGAGAACTATGATGCATATTAAATGAGAAGAAGAGTCACTGATGCATTAAATCTGATAAATGTAAAAAAGAAAGAATATGCCTTGCAGGCAACAGCTGCGTTGGCATCCCAGCAGCAGAACTAAGAAAGCAGACTAATAAATTAGCATATCCTCTACTGTACAAGTGTAGTGGAGCATAATAGTGGCAGTAAGCTTTAATGCTTAAATCTCAAAGGAGCAGTATATTCCAATCAAGCTCACTCTCTTTGAGTATTATTGGAATTTATGAGACTGAAGGAAAACTCATATGGTAGAGTCAAGACAATCCTGATCACTGAAACGGTGGCTGACGCCAAATCTATTCTTCTATTTGTTTCTGTATAGCTCTGCATACGCCTTGTAGCCCTACACAAATGATAAGAGTAATAGTAGTAGAAGGTCGCACAACAGATATTTGTAGTTCCTGATACCTTTAATTGGACACCTAGAAATAATATGGTACCTGTGTTTTGAAGATTGTGTTAGTTTCTTCTCCACATGAACACAATTTAGTTATTGAAAATGAAATAACCTATTTATTAAAATGTAATTTGCATAGTACGACATATTTTAAACTCATATTATCATTCTGATGACACGTTTAATGCATTAAGGGGCATGCTTACTAAGGTGTGTGCCAGTAATGTATAAATTGTGCTGACAAATGTGCACAGAGGACTGTGCTAATATTTGGGGACATGCGCATCTGTGCCCCTGCTGATAACACAGTGCTAGCATGAATGAACCCACTAACCAGCACGCAGGTGCACTTAACACCCCCATTGATGTGGCATTAAGTTCATCCACATTAATGGCAACAGGCGCAGTCAGTGCTAGCCCAAAAGCTCTATGCTAACTGCAGCTCACTGTCAATGTCCACGTTATGCCCCCTAATCTGATTAGTCCCTGCCCAGTTAGCATGGAATTTTAGCTCAGAAACCCACCACTACCAGTTGGCACACCTTAGTAAACATGCTGCATTCAGAGACCATGCACGATTTCCACTCTAGGCTGTGCACCAATTTTCAAGGCAAAAATCCATGTGCACTTTCATTTTGAAAGCTGCTGCAGGTATAAAGTTGCATGGCTTTTTGAACCTATTTAACTATAGATAGACTTCAAATATACGGTTGTGGTCAACATTAGTAGCACCCTTGCAGTTCAACTCCTCAATGTCCAATATCTCATTTAAAAAAAGTGGCCAGTGAAATGGCTTTGGACTATATATGCACACATATTTGACACATAAAAAAATCAAATAAAACAAGACCAATTAAAAAAGTAAATAGTTGCAAATATAAAAACTGGGACATTGCCAGGATTTGATTACTGGCACCCTTATAAACAATTCAGTTTGAACAGAAGAACCATATTCCCATTGCAATAAAATTAGATGCACCTGTGATCATTTGTCATTTGTCACATGACTTGAATCAACCAATGAATGATGGCTATAATGTTTAAAATGGTCACATACCCACATACACTCCCTGTTCCATATTCACAATGGTGAAGACAAAAGAGTTGCCTGAGACAGTCAGAAAAGCCATTATCACCAAACATCAACTTTCAAAGGGGTACAAGACCATCTCCAAAGATTTGGGGATTCCTTTGTCTACAGTTTGCAATGTAATTAAGAAGTTTTCTGTTCATGGAACTGTCAAGAACCTCTCAGGATGTAGTGGGAAGAGGAAAATGAATCTAAGAAGTCTTCGAAGGTTAGTGTGAACTGTTGGGAAAACACCACGTACAACATCCAAATAGCTTAAGGCTGACCTGGAGCAATCAGGAGTGGTGGTTTCAATCTGCACCATACACTGCACACAAAACAAAGAAGAACTTCATGAGCAAAGGCCAAGGAGGACCCCACTGCTCAAAGACAGACATAAAAATGCACACCTGATCTTTTCCCAAACCCATCTTGAGAAACCACAATCCTTCAGGGAAAATGTTCTGTGGACAGATGAAACCATACTTGAGCTCTTTGGCAATGCAGACCAGCAATACATTTCCAGGTGAAGAAACTAAGCTTATAAGGAAAAAAAACAAATTGAGTAGCGGCCTAGTTTTAGCTGAGGCACTTCGACCATTGCCTGCAGCTGAATTTTCTTGTCTAGCATATCTGCCTTCACTTTTGCCTTTAGCATCGGAGAGGGGCTTTGTGAATTCCAGAACATAACCCTGTCAAATGATTTCAAGCACCTACTGATTGGACGTAATGTGGACCCAAGAGGAATAAAAAGTCTCAAACCAACCTCCTACTGAAGCCAACTTTGCATGAGCCCCCTCATCTTCAGACTAATATATTCTTCCTGAACCCCTACCTCCCTTAAAGGGCTGTCCTCTGGGGGAATAGCAAAAGCTCTGAAAGGGTACGAAATGAGAGGACCGAAACCGCCGAAAGTCCCTAAAATGACCTCTAGTAGACTACTTGTCATTGCCAAAACCTCCCTCATGTTCTCAAGCCCCTCCCTAACTGAATCCAAAGGCATTGATATACTCAAGATCGAAAACAAAACATCAATACTTTGCTTAATCTACAGACCCCCCTCAGCCCATCATGAAACCCTGGCCACCGCACTAGAAAATATCTCAACCTCTGCAACCAAAAAACTGCGCATCATTCTGGGTGACCTAAATCTCCCATCGATTCCCCCTGTACAGGCAGACGCATTCTTTGAAGCCATGCATCAGCTCGGCTACACACAAATCATACAAGAACCCACACATAACAAAGGTAACACCCTTGATATGGTGTTCTTATCACACAACATCCAAAAATACACCAAACCTCGAGTAACCCCAGTCCCATGGTCCGACCATTTCCTAGTCGAAATTGAAATCCACCTACCTCCACAAAAGGTAAAGCCTCAAGCCGACCCAAAAACACATCAACAGAGGAAATTCCAAAAATTCAATAGCGAAGCTTTGGTAACTTCTATATCTACACATTTTGAGTACACCACCACAGACCTAGACAAGCTGGTAGACCAATGGAACTCAGGGATTGAAGCAGCTGCAAGTCCAACATGGAAGAACACAAACGCTGTAACAAAGACAGGAACCGAACCATGGTACTCTCCCACGCTATCTAAAATGAAGAGAGAACTACGCAAACTCGAAAGGAAATGGAGGAAAAAGCAAACCGAAGAATGCAAGCAACTATACCTAACACTCCTCGCAAGATACAAGAATGAGGTAAACCTCGCTAAAAAGACACACCACACTAATCTACTCAACAAATCGCTCAACAGACCCAGAGAACTTTTTGAACTCGTAAATCTCTGACCAAATCTTCACAAAACTCCATCTCTGCAGACGATATAAAGGCCCAGACGCTTGCCGACCACTATGCCAAAAAGCTAAATCCGAAACTTCCCACAAGCATGACCAAAGGCATGCCACTAGCTCTCACCACTCGAGAAACCACAACTGCCCCTCAAGCAGACCCAGAAACAGAATGGAACACCTTCCAGCAATTAGGTGAGCAACAAATCTTAAACATCTTAACCAACTTAAACACCACTACCTCCCCCCTCGACCCATGCCCAGCCGCTTGGATGAAAGCAACCAAGAAAGACAACGCAAAACCCATCGCGCACATTGTCAATCAGTCTCTGAAACAAGGAATCATGCCGTCTCATCTCAAGAAATCAATTATTAGACCCATATTAAAAAACAAGTCGCTCAACAAAAGTGACCCTGCATCATATTGCCCAATCTCAAGCATAGCTTTCCTAGCAAAGATGATTGAAAAAGCGGTCCAGCACCAACTCCAGGACCACATGGACAAGATAAAAGCCCTAGATGAACATCAATACGGATTCCGTCAGAATCACGGAGTGGAAACACTACTACTGGCACTCCTTGACAATCTACTTAGGGGCCTCGAGAACAAAAACTCCATGTTCATACTCATATTCATCGATATCTCAGCGGCATTCGATACAGTACATCACACCACCCTTTTGGACCGCCTGGCCTCGCTAGGTATAACAGGGACCCCCCTGAAATGGTTCACATCATACATATCCAATAGGATGCAACAAGTGCAATTCAACAACGACAGAGCTGATGCTTTCCCCCAAACCCAAGGGATCCCTCAAGGGTCTGCCCTCTCATCCCTACTGTTCAATTTGTATATAAAGCCGGTATGCAGTATTTTCCAGAAATACAACATAAATTACCACATATATGCCGACGATGTGATGTTATACACACAGCTCGACATAACACAGCCTAACTTCAGTCCACTAGAAGAATGCCTTGACATGCTCCAATCATGGCTTCAGCAAAACAACATGTCAATAAATCACAAAAAAACAGAGGTCATGTTCATGTCCAAGAAAGCCAATTTCATCCCGCCCACCACAGTCACACTAAACAAAAACATATACGATACAAAGCCTGTAATAAAGTATCTAGGAGTCCTACTTGACAGCAACCTCAAGATGGACAAACACCTCAGAACAGTTAACCGAGCCATCTTTTACAAACTCAAAATCCTTCAACCACTCCGCAATATCCTCGAGAAATCCGACTTTAGGTCTGTTGCTCAAGCACTAATCATTCCCCACCTGGATTACAGCAATGCCATTCTACAAGGGCTTCCAAAGAGCACACTAAGCATCCTGCAAATGGCTCAGAACGTGGCTGCAAGAGTCATCATGGAAAAGAAAGTCACCGACCACATAACCCCAGTTCTAATGGATCTGCACTGGCTCCCAGTGGCCGCCCGCATCATCTACAAACTACTCATCACAACATTTAAACTCATCAATGGCATCGCACCATCCTACCTCAATAACCTAATCACTATTCAACCTAGCAACAGGAGCAGGAGAACTATGAATCTCAACACCCTATGTATCCCGACCAGCATAAGATCTGTCAAGGCCGAAACAAGCAATAGGGCGTTCACATACTCAGCGCCAATCCAATGGAACCAACTACCGCATGAATTAAGGCTCACAAACAACCTGAACGAATTTAGACGAAAACTGAAAACCTATCTGTTTCAAACCCACTACAACTTGATCTAACTGCGATACCCTACCTCAACCAGATCTCCTCTGCCGCACTCGGCAGCATATAATCTAATAGTATATAGTCATGTATAACTTGTACACCTTGGCAACTAATTCCGTACAAATTGTATATAACCATGTATAGTCTGTACACCTTGGCAACTAATTCTGTACAAATTGTATATATGGGGCCCTCCCCCAATCTACTGAAATCAAATGTATACCTTGATCTGTGTGCTTTAATCAAATATGTATCGTATCCAAATGCTTGTCCCGTGTTACGTAATCATTGACTAATCAAAATGTAAAACTGAAATCTCAATGTACCGTACAATACATTATGATTCTGTAAAGTAAACCGCTGCTGATCGTAGGAAGCAGCGGTATACAAGTGTTTACTAAATAAATAAATAAATACATAGACTTAGACGTTTTACGCTTATCATCCAGAAGCCTAGGAATTTTTGATTCCTTGAGGTCCTTAATCAACTTATCCAGTGCTTCCCCAAAGAGAAGTTTCCCTTTAACAGGAAGCTTACTAAGCTTAGTCTTAGATGTAACATCCACTGACCAGTTGCGAAGCCAAAGCATATGCCAGGCTGAAACAACGGAAGCCATACACTTAGATGAGGCTCTAACTAAGTCATAAAATGCATCTGCCAAGTAAGCTGAACTGGATTAAAGCTTGGCTGCATCTGAGAGAAATTCCTGAAGATCCGGATCTGGCAGATTTTGAGCCCAATGTAAAGATGTTTGAGCAACATAAGCCCAATAAATGGACGCTTGCAATGTTAAGACATTAATCCTGAAAGACTGTTTCAGCAAAGATTCTAGCTTCCTATCCTGAGCATCCTTCAAGGCAGCTCCACCTTCAAAAGGAATCATTGTCTTTTTAGTAACAGTCGAAACCAGCGCATCTACAGTACCTTAGACAATTTAAGCAGATCTTTCTCCACTTGTGGAATTGGGAACAGACGTGACAAAGACCTGCCATAAACAATGTTCCTGCTAACCTGCATAGGCAGGAATACTGGTGGCGGACCCAGCGCAGGTTAGCGGGAACATTGATCACAACCCAGCCTCAGAAACCTCCCATTCTGCTTTAATCATCTCTTTAATTGCATTATGAACCGGAAAGAAAGTCTGAGACTTTCAGATACCCTGCAGCAAAGGATCCTCCAAAGGTCCCTCTTTCATTTGAGAACCATGAGGAATATTAAGAGCTGCTGAAGACTGAGCAATCGAGACCAATTCCTCTCAATGAAAAACTCTAATAATAGAAAGGTCTTCACTCAGAGGAATCTCTCCTTCCTCATTCTCAGTCCTGGAGTGCCCCCCCCCCATCTACAAAGACAAGAGGGTCCCTCCAGGGGATCATCAGAAGCCTCAGAATGGACAGAACCTTGTTATTCCCATGCCTCATTCTCAACTCTATACCACTTAGACACTGGCTATAAGTAGAAAGGGAAACCTGAGTTGAATTCTTGTGCCCTGCTGAATAGGAAGAAGTTTGTACCAGTCCCTGCTTCAAACAGAAAGTGTGATATAAAAGCAATATAAATTCTGGTGAAAAGGGGAGAAAGAACCAGAAGAATTGTATGCCACAATAACCAAACCCACAAGAAGTTATTCAGAGGTTCCTGCTGAAATTGGGATAGCCTGTGACTGAGAAGAAAGTTGAGAGAGATGAATCACCCTCCAAACCCCCCGAGGGCTCTATATCTGAATGTTTAGTTCCCCGTACTGAAATAGAAACACTTTTCTGCTCCTCAAAACAAGCGTGGCAAAAGCAGGCTGAGGAGAGCTGGCTACGTCAGGAACCTACACGGACTGCTTTAACTGTCGGCATTTCAGAAGTGCGACAAAGATACAGTCACCAAAAAAAAAAAGTCTGAAAGAAATATACCATGTTGCTGATGGAAAAAATTCCCACCAAAGCTACTTCAGCAATGGGGAACTATTGTGGGATTTATGGGGTTTGGCGGACTCAGACAAAGATCAGGACACCCGGAGTCTCTTAGGAAAACAAGCCTTTATTATGCCAGCCTAGACTTAGCCGAATAATTTCTAAAGATTGAGCCACGGTCACGGAGCCCGTGCACACTATATAGACATTTTATCAGTTCATCATAGCATATCTTTCTGATAGGTTGCCTGCTGCTGCAGTACGCTCATGATTGGAGAATATTTGCCGCAGTATTGACACAGCAGAACAGGGTAGAGCAAGGGATGTGTCAATAGGACAGGGGGGTGTAACCCTTTTAGACTCTGATACCGGTCTGAATCTACCTCATTCCCCCCTTTTTAAGGTTCTGCTTCCGCTCCCCAAAGGAAGCCAAAGCAACATACAATTAGCACACTAAGGGGTCTGACTACGGAAGGGGCTTATAGTTACACACTGCCATCACATGGGCTGTGGTTTTCCGTTCTACCATAGTCTCAATGGTGGAGATAACAAGTCGCATAAAAATAGGGAGACAGCATGGCAGGATGAGACAGACTAAAAGCATAAAAAGAACCCCACCCACTAGGGTCCATAAACCATTATTAAGAAGGGACCCAGGATATCAATGCTTGACCCAGTACAAGCATTGTGGAACCTGTGTCTTTTGGGGAAACTTCTAGGTACTGTCACACCGCCCCCTTGGTGGTAGTGGTGGAACCCAACAGAAAGGGGGTGGACATGGAAGAAGAAAGTTTGTGGAGGAGCTTAGTTCAAATGCAGGGCCCAGGTCCTCACAGGCCTGGTAGCCTTCTGGATAACTAAGAGCTCCCGAGAAATAACAGTCCGAGGGTAGGGAACTTATAAGGCTTTTATTTCCCACGTTGCAAATAGGTTCCTAAGCTCAGAATACAAAAGCACACACAAAAGAAATGTCCTTGCTCCAGGTTAAAGAAAAAACATGAACTGAAAAATCTGTTAACTTCACAGTACTGTCAAAAATGGAATACAGCATCAAACTTTACATACAGGCCACAGCTATTCCTCTGCTAGGCTCAATCCTCTTGGTCAGGCAATAGCTACATTCCATCTGAATATCTGAGGGATCCTCCGGGAATTCCACCTGCATGGGCTCGCAGTCCGGAATGTCTGAGGACTCTCTTTCAGGCCTTCTGTGTAACGCTTGTATGATGCGCCAATGATCAGCATTAAAAGGTAAGTCCTTGCATTGTATACTTTTATAACAGGAACAGTCTCTCCTGCACCCTGTTTCTTCTCTAGCAAGTTTCCTGTTTAATGCAGGTTTGTATCTTGTCTCCTGAATGCCTCTAGAAGGACAGCCTTCTCTAGTGCCCTGCTCCTTCTGTATCACATCCTTCCTAAAATCATAGTTATTAAAATGGCAGTTACCTTTTCTTCTAAGGTTCTCAGATTGAGGTGAGGGCTAAGGCCTGCTCCTGCTGGGTCTTGGTTTCTCAGCTGTCCAGGTAGGCCTTTGGTTCTCAGGTCTGCCTGCTGCTGGAGTTAGGCCTTGTTTGTGCCACAGCTCCTTTCTCCCAGGGCTTTGAAAGTTACCCTTCACAATTCTCCTTTCACCTCCTTGTTTGCTATTCCTTGTTGCACCTTTCAACAGTGGCTGGCCCTTGTTACTCTCAGGCCTTGGACTTTCTGGTATAGTCCTCCTCCTTTCAAGGTCAGCTTCCTTATGGTATCTTTCCCTCCTGGAAAGTGTATCTTTTCCTCTTTTAAAACATTTACAGCAAGTTTCTTCACCTGGCTCTGCTGAGTCTGCTAGGCCGTTTCCCTCGGTCAGGACTCCTATTCCTGGATCCTCCGAATATCCATGCAAAGCTGGAACTGGAACTCCTTGCACCACTCCTTGCCAGTCTCCTTGGCAGTCTCCTTGCCAATCTGCTTGCGAATCTCCTTGCGACTCTCTTTGGCACTCTCTTTGCCACTCTGCGTACCGGTCTGTTTGCCCTTCTCTTTGCCACTCTCTTGGCCACTCTGCGTACCGGTCTGTTTGCCCTTCTCTTTGCCACTCTCTTGGCCACTCTGCGTACCGGTCTGACTTCCTCCAGTCATCTGAGCTTTTAAAAGGAATTCTTCCCTTTCTACATTGGGTGTTGGCTGGTATTGCATCATTGGCTCTAGGGCGTGGTTCCTCAGTCCTCCAGAGATCTCTCTGGCTCCCCCTATATGGCTCCTCGTGATGCTGCAGCCGGTGTTTACCTCTTTTTTCTGGGTTTAAAACCTTTTCTTCTGCCTGCAGCTGGTCTGCAGTGCCACAGTACTTATGACCTAGATTGGCCACTGTTGGAAACAGGATACGGGGCTTGATGGACCTTGATCTGATACAGTATGGCATATATTATGTTCTTATGTTCACCTAACCAATTAAACCATGATTCAAACCACCCAGTACCTGTAGAAGGAGCGGTGATATGATTAGCCAAGTTACATAAGTCTTGAATAGAGCGTTAGATGGAAACGCCCTCATCGGTAAAATTAAAACAACACATACCCTCAAATTCATCACAGCCATGATTCAGACGTAGGAGCAAGAAATCAATTGATAGTCTATTTTGCAAAATTGCTGTTCGTAGGCCGGACATTTAATGATTCATAGTGGCTAAAATTGTTGAGGTAAGATTAATGGATTTAGCTAAGGAGTAAGCAATACAACCTATCTCCATAGCATTGTGCAAGGCTAACCCAGGAGCCCCTACAATAGATATCGCCAACCCCAGGGCCGTTTTATCACTATAAGGTTCAACATTAGAATTACAGGTAGGGGGCATAGGCTTTGACCGGGTATAGCGTGAGCGGGAACTCACATTTCTAGGAGTATGAAAGAAAGCATCAGTAGTAAGTCTAACAAAGGTTCAAGGACCTCGTAGAATTTATGGGAACATAAGTGTAAGCATTCTGACCACATAACAAAAACCATCCTAAAGGGAGATACATTACTGAATGGGCATAAGAAACCTTCGTAACAAACTTGCAAGATAATACAGTATTAGACAAATTAAAAACACCAATAGTTGCATTTACAAAAATAAAGCAATCTATAGCTCTAAGCGTGGAGACAACCTGTAAGGAAAAAGGGATCTTATTAAAATAAGCTGAAGTAGGACGTGTAACACCAATAAAGTAGAAGAAGGTAAAAAATGTTAGCTTAGGCTGTCTACAATTAAAATTATTCAGTATTGTAAACTTCTGCATTTCACACAGATTAGAAGGCACAGCAATAAGGCATGTTGATAACAGGGCTCCAGCCTGTGATGTGTTATGTACGCAAAAGTCTGAGACATTCAAAGCAGTCCAGGCAAGTAATATTGCCGTGTTTATAGTTCCAGAGGCCAGCTGGGGAGGGCTCCACATAACTGTCAAAACGAGAGCCAACACAACTAGGTGCATATTGATCTTAGAATTTGTGGGTTTTTAATACAAATCTGTCCTTGTAAAATCTTCCCAGCTGTATCCAACGTTGACTCCTCAAGCTTCAGCCATGTGTAGACTAGCCGGTTTCTCAGGTCCTTCTCAGGGTGAGGTGTAAAGGATCCTGTGAATGTTCATGCGCCGTCCATTTATCATACAGGTGAGGAGCAACTTTCTTAAGACGAGTGTGGTGGATCCATGGAGTAACTTCTGCAACCTTGACTGCAGTAGGCACGGCCAGAAGAACAATATAGGGACCTCTCCAGGTGGGGCACAATGGTTCACGCTTCCATTCCTTGATCCACACACGATCTCCCGGTTGGTGAGGGTGTAGCGGCTCTGACGAGATAGGCAGTCACTCTTGTATCCACCTGCTCAAAGACTGAAAAACAGATCCCAATGCCAGTAGGTGTTGTCTCGTGAGTTCATTGCCTATTTCTTCTAAGTCCCCCTTAAGACCCTGAACAATAAGTGGCGGCTGATCATAATGGACTTCATAAAGGGAAATGCCCAGGGTCCGAGTAGGATATGAAAAAGGGCAATGGGTAAAGCTTGATCCCACTTAAGGTGAGCTTGCTGGCAGAGTTTTGACAACTGAAGCTTCAAAGTTCGATTCATTCTCTCCACTTTAACTGAACTCTGTAGATGGTAGGCAGTATGGAGTTTCCAGGATATCTGGAGGACCTTGGAGAGGTTCTGAAGGTACTTAGCAACAAATGCAGGACCATTATTTGACCCTATAGTGAGGGGTAGGCAAAACCTAGGGATGATCTCTTTCAACAGGGCTCTTGTGACCTCTCAAACAGTTTTTGTCCTACAGGGGTAGGCCTCAGCCCATCCTGAAAATGTGAAAACTATTACCAACAGGTATTCTTACCCCCTTACTTGGAGCAACTCTGTGAAAAACAACTATAATATTTTCCATGGGTGCGGCTCCAATCGCCTGTATGGAGGCCGGGGGCAGAGGACCCTGACGGGGGTTGTTCCTGACACACTGGAGGCAGCGCCATGCCGCAGTTGCCATCAAGGCAGAAAAATGTGGGACATAGAAGTGGGACTGCAGGACAGTTTGCATAGAGGTCTTGCCTAAGTGAGTGGTCTCATGAAATCGTCGGACAAAAGTTGGTGCCAGGCTCTCAGGTGTAACATATCGGGGTGGCTCCCCAGGCAAAAGTATCCACCCAGTAGTGGTGAGGGTAGCCCCTTCCTGGGTGAAAAAATATATTTCGTTTTTTATTATACTGGGGGTCCCATTCAGATAAAGGGGTTGGAAACAGGGGGGCTTGGACACTAGCTGGGACTGTTTCATGCTGGGCCACTAGCTTAGCTTCTTTATCAGCCCTACGATTGTCTTGGATGACCAGAGTGTCTCCTTGTTGGTGGGCCTTTCAATGGATCATGGCTACCGTCTTCGGTGCCCACACAGACTCCAGTAGCTCTAGGATCTCTCTGCCATACTTTATAGACTTCACATTCAAATTTATGAGTCCTTTCTTTTGATAAAGGGCTCCATGGGCATGGAGGGAGTAAAGGCATACTTAGAATTGGTATAAATGTTTGCCTTCAGACCTGCAGATAACTGGAGGGCTCGAGTGAGGGCAATGAGTTCAGCTTTCTGAGCAGAAGTTCCCAGAGGCAAGGGCCCAGCCTCCACAACTACCTCAAGAGTGACGACAGTATATCCAGCCTTTTGCTGTCCATTTTCCACAAAACTGCTGCCATCAGTAAAATACTGGACATCGGGAGAGGCTAATGATACATCCTTCAAATCAGAGCAGCTAGAGTACACCTCATCCACAACTTGAATGCAGTCATGTTCAGGGGGCTCCGGTGCTACAGGGAGCAGAGCAGCAGGATTGAGTGTCTGCACCGTTTCCAGATGAATGCGTGGAATCTCACACAGCATGCTTTGGTACTTTGTCATTCGCTCATTGGTAAACCAATGCCTTTATATTCCATCAGAGTCAGTACAGCATGTGGCACTTTAACATACAGTTCTTGCCCGAGAGACAGCTTATCAGCTTCTATCACCAAAAGAGCTGTTGCTGCTACTGCATGAAGACAGGAAGGCCAACCCCTCGCTACTGGATCCAGCTGTTTAGACAAAGAGGTTACCGGTCACTGCCAGGAGCCTAACCTCTGGGTGAGGACACCAACCGTCATTCCCTTTTCATCACGAATGTACAGATTGAATGGTTTTTCTACATCTGGCAGTCCCAGACTGGAAGCTGATAACAAGGCCTTCTTCATATCCTGAAAGGCCTTTCTCTCATCCAGACCCCAGTTGAAAGGTTCACGATCTCCCCCTGTCATGGCCGCATACAGGGGCTTTGCTAGCACTGCAAAATTGAGAATCCAGATTCGACAAAATCCAGCAGCTCCAAGGAAACCCCTCAATTGCCTTCAATTCTGTGGCTCAGGAATGGAACAGACAACCTCCCTCTGCTCAGATCCCAACCTTCGGAGGCCTTGGGCAATATGGAATCCCGGATACTTGACTTCAAACTGGCACAGTTGGGCCTTGCTTCTAGACACCCGATATCCAGACATCCAAAGCAGCCACAGAGGTTCTGAGGTAGCAGCTAGACATTCTTCCTGGGAGACAGCAGCGATGAGTAGATCATCTACATATTGCAGTAATATACGCTGGGTAGGGCATGACTGGAACTGACATAAATCTTGATTGAGGGTGTCTCCAAACAGTGTGGGGGAGTTCTTGAACCCTTTAGGTAGCCAAGTCCATGCCAGATTTCCCTTATTGCTGGTTACAGGGTCTTCCCATTCAAAGACAAACAACGGTTGGCTTGGAGGTGCCAGCCTCAAACAAAAGAAGACATCTTTCAAGTCCAGGATGGTGAAGTAAATAGCTTGGGCTGGAATTAAACTCAATAGATTGTAAGGGGTTGGCATGACAGGATTGATGGTAACAACAGCTTCATTAACCCCCGCAGGTCTTGCATGGGTTGATAATCATTTGTGCCTGGCTTTTCGAACTGTTAACAGAGGAGTATTCCAAGGCAATTGACATGGTTTCAAAAGTCCAAATTTAAGCAGCCGTAGTAGATGTTTATGAATGCCCTCAACAGCCCTTCGGGGCAGGGAGTACTGTCTGATGCGGATAGGGCGGGCATCTGGGTTCAGCTCTACTAGAACTGGGGGAATGTTTCGGGTCAGGTCAGGGGGGTTACCTTCTGCCCACACTCCAGGAAGGTTTGGTAATTCAGGTGGTAGGGATTGTCTCGGGCTGGCTTGACAGTACAATCTCCACTCCTCTTCTCGCGGAATTGTGAGGGAGAACAGTCTCGACGCTGGTGGCTCCAGAACCATCTGGGCCTCTCCGGTGAGGGTGAAGGAGATCTGGGCACGTAGCTTAGACAGAAGATCCCGGCCCAAAAGTGGAACAGGGCATTCAGGCATATATTTATTTATTTAGACAGTTTTGTATACCGCCTTATCCTTCAATCAAAGCGGTCACAACACAATTGTTCCCTGTTCCCATGTTCCCTGTAAAATAGTTATCTCCAAGTTATAATGCCCTATTCAATGTAATTTCAGTTTGTTCAATGTAAACCGCACTGATCCAGAATAGCGCGGTATATAAGAGAATGTAAATAAATAAATAAATTGGGGGATACATTTAATATGCGGGGATATGAGACACATACACTAATACTTACAGGGAACATGGGCAATGGAGGGTTAAGTGGCTTGCCCAAGACCACAAGGAGCATCTGTGGGACTAGAAACCCCAGTCCTTCCGGCCCAAGGTTGCTGTTCTCTAGTGGGATTTGAACCCCCGACCTTCTGGCCTGAAGTACCTTGCCCCAACCACTAGGCTACTCCTCCCTGGCCGGCAACTGGTGGGCAATCTGCTGTCCTCCCACCTCACAGACACGTGTGCTAAGAAAAGGGTGAACTGCCTGGTTTCCAGTTTCTCCCACCACAATAACAGTTCTGCCAGATATATTTGTCAAAGGATAAGACACAACAGAATGTTCCGCTCCTGTGTCAACCATAAATGGTATTTGCTGGCCCCCGATTTTAACTGTGACCATTGGCTCATGGTGACCTAGAAGAATCTTTGAGCCCAGTCTGTCCTATTCATCATCACCACTCTGATACTGGTCAGTGGCAGCCAATTCAACGAACTCCGTGGCATCCTGGTATTCATCACCACCATCCTCATTCATTCTCCGGTAGTATCTCCCTCCTTCGATCTGGCTGTGAAACAATGGTTGGCCATGATGTCCTCTTCCCGGGTCGCTTCCCGGCCCACTTCGTCCGCCTTTATTGGGACATTCGTTCTTCCAGTGGCCCATTTCCTTACAATAGGCACCCCTACGAGTCCCTCTTCCCCGTCCTCAGCCACTTGGTTCCCTCACAGACGTCTCCTGCCCTCTCTTAACCAGTGCTGCTGCTAGCATATCAGCCTTCTTTTTCATCTTCCATTCACTTTCATGCCTCATTTCCTGGTCTCTGTTCACAAACACCTTCATTGTGACTTCCATCAGCTGTGTCATATTCATTCCAGTAAAGCCATCAAGCTTCTGAAATTTCCTTTAAATATCCCCCTGCGATTGTCCCACAAATGCAGCATTTATCATTCGTTGGTTCTCAGGTGCTTCAGGGTCGAATGGAGTATAGACACGAAAAGCTTCACAGAGTCTTTCATAAAACTGGCCAGGACTTTCTTCAGGGGTTTGAAGAACCTCCGATATTTTTCCCACATTCATTGCTTTCTGCCCCCCTTCTTAAGACCTTCAATGATGGCTTAATAATATTGATTTAGGACTATGCGACCAGCCTCATTATTTTCATCCCAATTAGGCTCCAGATCAGGAAAGTCTCTCAGGGCCGACTGTTGAGGGTCTTGGCCCGCTGGGGGAGGTGCACTTCCAACCACCGCATTGCTGATCTGGTCACTCGGTATCTTTCTTCCGTGCTTAGTAAAGTTAAAAGGAGCTGGCGACAGTCGACCCAAGTCAGACAGTGGGTTTGAATGATAGATGAGAACAGGTCTATAATAGCCTGTGGTTTATCTGTATATGAGGGATAATGGGTCTTCCAATTTAGTAAGTCTGTAGTCGAGAAGGGCACATACACAAACGTCCGAGGCCCCTCAACATGCTGTCCCTGAGCATCAAAAGCTGCTGGTCCTCGAGTCTCTCGAAGAGGTAGATGATTTATTTTATTTTATTTATTTATTTATTTATTTATATTCTCTTATATACCGCGCTATTCTGCATCAGTGCGGTTTACATTGAACAAACTGAAATTACATTGAACAGGGCATTATAACTTGGAGATAACTATTTTACAGGGAACAGCTAATATCCTGGGTGTGATTCTTATTCTGCTGCATGCTGTGGCTTTTTTTTTTTTTATTGAAAGGCAGCAATGAAACAGTAACGAAAACAAGAGTCTCATAGGCTATATACATAATACAATAGCAAAAGAGAACAATGCGAGAGTCGCAAACATCAGAGAGAGATCCAACAAAATGCCCTTTTTTTTGTTTGTTTGTTTTGCTTTTCCCCTCCCCCCAACCCACCCTCTATCAGCAAATGGCATTCCCAAAACACTCTACCCACCCCCTCCGCCCTCCAGCCCCCCAATCTCCCCCCTATCTTCCCCCCTCCCCCCCCCACGAGCATCCGCACTAGTTAAAAGTGAGCGGAGCGAACGAGCTAACCAGACCACATGGGGCAAGGGGGAAGCTTCTGAAACTCCAGCTGCACAGACAGGCGCAGGACTAGCCCCCCCAGGGAATATACAAAATGCTCAAGCAGTCAGGAGCCATATTGTAGGACAAAAGCTTCCCACACTTGCTCAAAACGTGATAGCCGCAATTTACCGGCGGCCACCCCACGCTCCATTGCATAAGTATCCCACATCCGCTCCAACCAGGTAGAGAAGGGCGGGGACAGGGCCTGCTTCCAAGCAGTAGCCATAGCTAGCCTGGCCGCATTCAAACCATGTCGAATCCGGGCCAGCTGAGGACTTCGTGCTCCAGGCACATTTACACCAAAAAAGAAAATGCCCGGATCCCAAGGAATGGTCAACCCAACTAATTGTTGCAGGCAGTACTGAATCCCCCTCCAGAAAGTACGGATGCGGGGACAAGACCACCAGACATGCATCAAAGTACCTTTTTGTCCACAGTTCTGCCAGCACAGATCCGACGCCCCAGGATATGCTTGAGCAATCTGCTCAGGTGTCATATACCATCTATACAATAGCTTATAATTAGTTTCACGGACATTAATCGCCACCGAACTTTTCCACAGCCTGCCCTCCATCTGTTCCCATTGCTGCTCAGAACAACGGATACTCAAGTCAGAGTTCCAGTGCTCTCTATGCTTGCCTAATCTCGGCTGATGCGCCTGCAAATGGGCATACAAAGCAGCTATAAGACCTTTCGTGGTAGTGCACTCCTCGCAGAAACGCTCGATATCTGACAAATCGCGGGCAACCTGTGAGCAAACATTGCAAGCCTGAAGCCAGTGGGCCACTTGTGTATAGTGAAAAGCATGACAGTCGAGGAGGTCAAAGTCCTCCTGCAACGTACTAAAGGAGCGCAACCGGCCCTCGTCAAACAATTGACCCACACGACTAAGTCCCTTGTGCCCCCACATCCGAAAAGCCGGCTCAGTCATCCCGGGGGGAAACATAGCATTATCCACTATAGGGGCCAAAGGAGTCAGGTCCGCCCCCTGAGTTCGAAAAGAGAGGTCCCAGCAGCGGAGAGTATGTAGGATATATGGATTACTTAAACGTAAGCCACCTCGCAACTTGGGACTAAGCCACAACCGATCTCCCAGGCCCGCCCCTCCGTCAATATGCATTTCCAATTGTACCCAACGTTTGGGGCTACCGGGGTTCATCCATTCCACCCCGGCACGACACTGTGCCGCCGCATAATACCAATGCAGGTTAGGCACCCCCATAACCCCACATCGTGTGCGCATATAAAGAATTCGACGGGCTATAGGCGGCCGACGAAACCGCCATATAAACTTCATGAGCATAGCTTGCCAGACGGTCAATAGTCCCTGAGACAGCGGTATAGGAAGAACCTGAAAGAGGTACAGAAACCTCGGAACAACCACTATCTTAAGCACCGCTATACGCCCAAACCAGGAGAACGTCAGGCTGGCCCAAGATTCCAGATCGCGCCGAATCTGCTGCAGCAGCGGGTCATAATTAGCCTTAAAGAGCGCCGCCCGCTCAACCATCAGGTTCACCCCTAAATAGCGAAGAGCTCCGGACACCCAACGGAAGGGATAGGTAGCCCTCAATTCCACGCAGACCACTTCCGGAACCCCAACGTTAAGAATTTCAGATTTAGTATAGTTAATTTTGAATCCAGACACCTGGGAAAAGGCCTCAAAGAGCTGCATAGCAATGGGAAGGGACGCAGCTGGATTCACCAGCGATAGGATGATATCATCCGCGAAGAGTGCAATCCTATAGTCATTAGGACCCACTCGAACGCCCACTATGTCCGGGTGCTCGCGAAAGCTTTGCGCCAAGGGTTCCATCACCATCGCAAACAACAACGGCGAAAGAGGGCATCCCTGACGAGTGCCCCTTTCCAAGGGGAAACTCCTCGACTGACCCCCGTTAACCCGGACACATGCCGTAGGGTCTTGATATAAGCTACGGACCCATCGGGTAAAGTTAGGGCCAAACCCCATTGTGTCGAGCACGCACCAGAGATAGTCCCAACTAACACGGTCAAAGGCCTTCTCAGCATCAATTCCGACCAAAAGCGTCGGCTGGGAGTCCTGCCGAGCAATATGAATAACCTGTAACATTCGCCTGATATTATCCGCCGCCTGACGGCCCAGTACGAAGCCGACCTGATCTGGATGCTCCAAAGTAGGAAGAACCCGGTTCAATCGGGCAGCCAATGCGGAAGCTAGTATTTTAACATCTGTGTTTAGCAGGGAAATAGGGCGGTATGAGGCGGCCTCCAGCAGGGTCTTACCTGGCTTAGGGAGCATTGTGATAAGAGCCTTGCGTTGAGAAGGGGGCAGCGACGCCCCCCGCAGAACCTCATTAAAGAGTACCACCAGGGTCGGGGATAAGTGGGCACAAAATTTTTTATAGTACTCCGCAGGAAAGCCATCACTACCCGGCACTCCCCCAGTCCTCAACCGGCGGATTGCAATTTCCACCTCCTCCACAGTTAGTTCAGCTTCGAGTTGGTCTCTATCCGAAGCATTCAACCGCGGCAAAGCAACAGACCGCAGATAGGCCTGCACGCGGGCCAAGTCACAAGGCTCAGCTCTATATAACTGCTCCAGAAAAGTGGCAAAAACCTCACGGATCTCCCGGGAGATCACCCTCCTCCGCCCCCCGGAATCTCGAAGTTCACGAAGCACCCTCGTGGTATGCTGCTGCAGAAGCCGTAGGGCCAGGAACCGTCCCGGCTTATTCCCCCTTTCATAAAACGTTTGCCTTAATTTCCGACGTTTATTATCCAACTCTCTCTGTAGACACGCATCTAAGTTGGCACGTGCCATCCGCCATTGACGCAATGCCCGCCTAGAGCCAGTCCGAGCGTGTTCCGATTGGAGACGGGAAGTCTTCCCCACTAGGTGGGAATACACCCGTCTCCAAGCCTTTCGGGTACGAGCTGCTTCAGCTATTAGATGGCCCTGAGCTGTGGCCTTAAAAGCGTCCCAAACCAAGGGGAGGGGAACTTCTCCAGAATCATTTAGTTCAAAAAAATCGGCTATGAAGCAGCCATGCTCCTGAACAGCGCATTGTCGCCGGAAAAAACTTGCATCTAGTCGCCAAAGCCTAAGGCGGTCACTGCAGAAATCTGCCGGAAAGCAATCCAACACTGAGCATGGTCCGACCATGTCAAAGCCCCGTGCCCAGCCTCCACCCTCTCATCCATCAGGCATTGATCCAATAGAAAGTAGTCTATGCGGGTATGCTCCCGGTGAACGGGCGAATAATAAGTATAGCTTTTTTCCCCTTCATGTGTATCTCTCCAAACATCCCGCAAGCCTAAATCCAGCATAAAATTCTGCAGCGCCCTACTAGGCCAACCAGCTACCCCACCAGCGCTACCCGTCGAGTCCCAGTGTGGCACTATGTGGGCGTTACAATCCACGCCTAAGATAATAGGGCCTTTCGCAAATTCAGCTAACAAAGTTTTCAGCCGCGCAAAGAAGGTTACCTGGCCCTAATTAGGAGCATAAATATTAGCAAGCGTTAATAACTGGCCTTCTAATCGCACATTCAAGAAAAGCCATCTCCTCAGAGTATCTTTCTTAACCTCCTTCACCTTGAGGGATAAACACTGATGGAACAGCAAGGCCACACCACATTTCTTCCAGCCATTCATGTCCGACGCTACCCACACATCAGAGTAAGGATTACGCTTCAACCATCTCTGAGTGCTATTACGGAGATGTGTCTCCTGTAAAAACACAATGTCCCCCTTCAGGGTTCTCAATTCCGAAAAGAGCAGTGAACGCTTCCTTGGGGAATTAAGACCCTTTACATTCAAAGAAATCAGTTTCAACATGGGTAGTCAGTTACCTTACCACCATCGCCCCACTCCCTCCCCCAGCCTGTGCAATCCAACCCCCCCCCCCCCGTCGTCCGCGGGGCAACATTCCTTAAGCAGGAAAAGCAGCCTCACCCCCCTCAATCACCTGACTATCTTTGATGGACCGCCCCACATCCACCCACGCCCTCCACCCCAAAAAACTACCCAAGAATCCCCTCCCCCCTCCCCCCACACCCTGCCCCCTACCCCCCCAGCTGTACTTGCCCCCCATCTAATCCCACCCCCCTTCCCGTCATAACCACCTGCCTGCCATGAAAAAAAAACAGGACACGGTTAAACTGACCCTAAACCCAGCTCCTACTGGGCCCCCTTGCAGAAAAATTATGATAAAACAATGCAAAAGCACATCCCCTTTGTACCACTCACCAATGAGCTAGTAGGCCAGGTATACCCTTCTCCAAACCACAGCCACTTTCCCCCCCACCCCCAATTAACAAAAAACAAACACCCAAATCCCCATACATTCAGAAACATTTAGTACAACAAGAGTAAAAGTGAAGGA
Organism: Ichthyophis bannanicus; assembly: GCA_033557465.1. NCBI lineage: Eukaryota > Metazoa > Chordata > Amphibia > Gymnophiona > Ichthyophiidae > Ichthyophis > Ichthyophis bannanicus. The sequence continues at coordinate 438,881,244 of CM066035.1, forward strand.
CAGCTGGCTAATACAAAACAGTCAGGAAAAGAAAAATGCAGAGACTAAGGACATTTAAGCAGAACGTCCCACCCGAGTCCATTTCGAGTGCTGTGGCTTAGAGGTCGGAGGTGCAGGTAGTGCATTATCTTCCACAAGACCCGACTGGCGCAATGCTCTCCAAGCTTCTGTATGGTCCTTAGCCGAGATCTTTTTGTTGCCCAAGAGGAAGTTCATCCGGAACGGGAAGGACCATGAGTAGCGAATCCCTTTGTTGTTCAGCACCGCTGTGATTGGCTTCATCTCCCTCCGGTGAGCCAGCGTGAAGGCCGAGAGATCTTGATATACAGTTACTGCTGCTCCCTGATACGGGATCATTTTTTTCTCCCGACCCCATCGTAGGAGAAGCTCCGCATCAACATACCGCAGGAATCTGGCAATAACGTCCCGAGGTTGGTTATTCGGGGGCTTTCCCAGGGCACGGTGCACATGCTCAATCTCCATTCCAGGCCCACGGGATGCAAGTTCCTCCACCGTAAGCAATTCTCCCATCAAAGTTTTAAGCACCGCTGCCAGGTCTTCACCGCCTCCCGCCGCCTCCGGGATGCCTCGGAATCGCACATTATTACTACGGGACCGGTTTTCAATATTATCAATTTTATAAGTCAGTTCCATTGCTTGCGAGTGATGCCTATCTACTGCGCACTGTAAATCCACCAAGGCACCATCATGATCATCAATTTTTGTCTTGACCTCTTCCACTCAGGTACCTAGGTCTTTTATGTCACCCCTGAGGTATGCAATTGTGCTCATCACTTCCTCGCGCATGGAGCGGAATTCACCTGCCAGATCCTCAAAGCCCCTCCGAAGCTCCCGTTGTAGAAGTGCATGTGAGGACAGCGCCGCGGGACCCAGGTCATTTTCACTCATTGTCTCATCACCGGAACCCTCAGAAGGTTGTTTACTGGTTGGGCTGGTCTGGGTACCACTCTTTCCCAGCAGACGCGGAGAGGCCCGCATTCCCTCCCGGGCCTCAAGCCCCCTGGTTTTAGCAGCCATAGGTAATCTTTGGATCCCTACAGACCAAAAATATGAAAGGAGTGGTATCAAGCGGGAGAGGAGCAGCTCTCAGTACAAAGAGCAGAAAGAAGGAGAAAAAAATGAAGAAAAAAAATCCCAGTCTTGAGCAGTAGATGGCGCTCCAGGCACACTCACAGAAGCAGGTTCCAACAGGCGCATAAGGAAACTGCTCCCGATGCAATAGATACAATTACAGCCACACAGATAAGAGGCTCAACGCACCAGTCACCAAGTCAAAGCGGAAGGGTAGAGGGTCCAACAGACACAACGCCAATCTCCAGGACCATCGAGAACCACGGCGCTGGGTGCTGATTCGTTGATTGCAGAACACGTGGCACTTTCCCGCGGAGGCTGACTGGAACGCAGGGAGGACCATGTGTTCCAGGAGCACGTGGCAATGGCCGCAGGAGTAACTAATTATGTCACCGGCAGTCACTCGGCCCCAGCACACCGCGGACAATACCGCTCCCACGTCTGCTGAGTGCGGAGATTGTGGCAATCAGGAGTCAGCTGCTGTGAACAAAAGGAAACTGATACCGCGGGGCCAATCCCTCTCGGAGCTTCTGTTACCGGCAGCAATGCCGTCAGTCGCGCAATCGACCTCCAGGCGCCTCACTCTCTCCAGTCGGATGATCCGGAGCAAGATCGCCGGCTGATCGCTCCCCAGGAAACGCCGATAAGGGGGCCTCGCTCCAAGCCACAGTGGTGGATGCCGGGAAGACAGCAGCTCCTTCCACAGGTGCAATTTCCCGCAATCTCCACAGCGCACCGCACACCTCCGATCGCCCCGTTGGGTATCAGAACGTCTCCGCCAGGTCTCAGGGAGCAGGATCGGGTAGGCAGTGGGGATTATGCTGATGACTTGCAATTTCTAGCTGAATAGGGGGAGAACCGGCTCAGAGCTGTGTTAAAGTGCGGCCATTCCTTCACGGTCTCACTAGCACCCCCCATGCTGTGGCTTTTTATGAGGTCATACATGTTTGAAACGCGAAAGGCAGATATATGTGTCTGAGGCTGGCCCTTCTCATCCCCGGGGAGCCTCTGGGGGTCATCCGAGGCATCCAGATGGTCTGCATCTGAGAATTGTGCCCTCCCCCCTCACTACTCTCCTGGCTATCAGGGGAGGTTTCAACCGTGGTTGAGGGGGAATAGCCTGTGGAGTAGCAGGCTGAATTGGGGCCATTGGTACCAGCTGGGGATCATAAGGGGGAGGGAGTTCCACCTCCTCTGACTCTTGGGCTAGAATAGGCGGTTTCAGTTTCACTTTAGGTTTCATTACCTGCAGACTATGGGATAAAAGTATGCGGAATTGTTCCTCATAACATTTTCGGGCCCACTGAGGTCTCCGGTGGCATATATCCAGCCAGGAATCAATGTAGGGAAATTGATCGGGATGCTTAGTCACCACTATTTGATGAACCTGATTAACCAGATTACAGTCAAACATTCCTTCGGGAGGCAATCAGTATTAAAACTTAGCCATTCATTCTGACAATATTTCTTTAAGAGGGCTTGGGTCATGCGGATCCCATAGTCAGCCGAGAACCCTTTATGGAAGTATTTTATCATACACTCTAAGGGGCTGACTCGTGACTCAGATCCACCCATTGCACAACAAGTAAATCCCCGTTAAGATTATCCCAGTCCCGACAATACAAGACAAGTGGACCAGCAAGGGAAAGGGGATTTAGGCAACAGGTAAGGGGTCCTGCTACCCGACACAAGAGGGGTAGCCAACAGTCAATCACTTCCTCCTTTTCACGACCTGGGTGCGGTCGCCCGGCCAGGAATTGCACTACTCAGGAGTCTGCTCTCACTCTGCAATCCTCTGCTTGCTCCAAACACAGTGCAGTCGCTTACCAGCACACATACCCTCTGCCAACCCCCGAAAACTGTCTGACTAAGAGGGACACGGCTTTATCCAGGTACAGCAGGCTACTAGAGCATCCCTCGTGAGGTGATCAGGCTCCCCTTCTTCCCGGAGGAAGGTCAGATTTCTCCTGAACTACAGATACAGAAACAGACCCTCCATTTCCCAAAATCCACTTACCCTGCTCAGGCATCTTCCGGAGACTAGTGGGTTGGTTCCTGAACTCCTCAAGGGTTCAAGGGTTCCGGCGGTTTGGGCCACACCCCCGATGGATGTCCCTGGAGGGCCTCCCAGAAACCAGGGGGCTCGGACCCTGGAGATGGCAAACACCGTCACGATCCTGGACGAGCCCCCAGATATATTGTGGGATTTTGGGGGTTTGGCAGACTCAGACAAAGATCAGGACACCCAGAGTCTCATACGAAAAAAAGACTTCATTATTCATTAGCATAGACTCAGACTAATAACTTCTAAAGACTGAGCCCCGTTCACGGGGCTCGTACACACTATATAGACATTTTATCAGTTCATCATAGCATCTCTTTCTGATAGGTTGCCTGCTGCCGCTGTATACTCATGATTGGAGAATATTTGCCGCAGTATTGACACAGCAGAACAGGGCAGAGCAAAGGGTGTGTCAGTAGGACAGAGGGGTGTAACCCTTTTAGACTCTGGATCTACCTCAGAACCACCGTGCTTCATGATAAAAACTGGCCAATACTTTTTTTTTTTAAGATTTCAAGAGATGTAGAGCCTGATTCCTAGAGGGGCACATCCAGGTCATCCGGATGTCACCGAAAAAGACGGGGCTGTTAGGACCCGATTCTGGACCATGGGAATGGCCCGGAGTGCCCCTGCCTGCCTGCAGGGATATCTTCCCCGCAGAATCCTCTGGTTGCTAGTTCTCAGCCCCCCATTTTACCGGCTGCCTGCCCACAGCTGGCCTGCCAGAGCCTGGATCAGTGGCAGGACCCCGCCCCACACCTGGCCCCAACCCCAGAGGGGGTCCCTGGGCCCAATTGCTGGATCAGAGCTGCTTATTCTACCTTTGAGGTGGAATAAGCAGCACATCCCCACAGGTCTGACAGGTTATACACCCCACAACAAGAGAACAGCCAAAAGCTGAATTAACAGCACTGGTCTCTGTAAATCAGTAATGCTGGAAAACTAAATTTAGCCTTTTTTTAAAATCTCCTCAGTGGAGTCCAGACTGCACAGAAGCTCCTCACCATCTGCTGGAGATAGAGAGATATTGTAATGTTAGGATGTGCACAGAACCTTTATAGTGTGACATCATTGAAACCTGTGGTTCGGTCTCCATCTGCTGGTGGAGGGGCATATACCCATGTGTCTGGACTGGAATGGAGAGATAAAGAATTTAGAACTTAGGCATGTAAATCTAGGTTCCGCCCAAGCTCCATCCCTATGCATGCCCACACTGAAAATACACGCAATTGAACTTAGGCATGTGCATAGTAATTTGTAGGTATACAAATGAATAAACAATCTGCCTACATGCTCAATTTATGGACTTTAAAGTAGGTACTTAAGCACCTCCCTTATTTAATCAGCCCCTATGCAATTTTCCTCCCTTGATCTAAATACACCCTGTAGGATGTCTCCTCTAAATGCAGCTAATTGTATATATATTGTGGAACTATGTAAGGCATTTTAGATACATTGAGGGAGGGCAATGTTAAGAAAGAATCAATTTATGTATGTAAATCACTGCTTCAATATGTGCTCACAAGGTTTTATACCCTTCAAAGAATGGTAATAACATGCATGAGAACATATATTGCCACCCACATTTAAAGTACATGAGGTAACGTTAACAGCTGTGTATACACATAAAACTGAGGTTTGTGTACCAATATTGTTTCTTTTAAAGTTGCCAGGACTATAATCAGTTAAAACTATACAGAGTAGACATGCGCAGGACCAAAAAAAAGCATTCATTTTAACTAAAAATGAGCTGTTTTTGTCACAATTGTGCATTATGGCTTTTTTGTGTGTGCAAATCTATTGTGAGCACATTCATTCAGAGGTATACACATGCATAAGCAATTTGCAAACATGATTAATTTCTAGACGTCCAAATGAATGCCCAAATGAGCCTGAAATGCACATACCTAAAGTGTAAACATCTTCTATACACGTGCAGGCACATTCTAATATGTGCATCCAGGCCCCTGTGTGCCCGATCGGAATCGGGATGCACAGAAGAAGTCCCGATTCCGATTCTGCGGGGGCTAGACATGCCCTGCGGGATGAGAATTGGGTCTTGGCCTGTATGTGCAGGCCAGGACCAGATTCTGATTGGCCTGTATGTACAAAACCCTGCCCGGCTAACTCAGTCAGGCTCCTGAATTGAGCTGCGGTGCCATGGCACTGTGGCTCCATTCAGGAGCCAAGATCTCCGGCCACTGACCACTTTCTCCCTTCCCTGCAGCCTGACCCCCAATCTAGCCTTCCATGGCCAGGGTCGGCTGAGGGGTACCCTCTCATCTTTCTGCTGTTGCCTGGGCCTGCTATCCCCCAATGTCAAGAGGGGCTTATTTCACCTCTGAGGTGGAATAAGTCCCACATCCAGTCTGCCATCCCTGGACATACAGGGCTGACCTCAGAATGGTGCTTACCAATGGGGAAAGTATTTCTGATGTTATAGTGGGAGATCATATCACATCCAGTGATCACCAAATGGTGTGGTTCAGTATTAGGACTAGGGCTGATAAAATCCATTCAAAAGTGAGGGTCTTAGACTTTAGGACAACTAATTTAGTCAAGATGGGCCAATACCTCAAGGAGTCATTAGCAGGATGGGAACAGCTGGAATATGTAGAAAAACAGTGGGGAAAACTGAAAGGGGATATTTTAAGGGCAACCAGCCTTTTTGTTAGTAGCTGAAAAGATGAAGAAAAAGAAGGAGGCCTTCATGAAATACAAAAGGTCACACAGAGAGGAAGACAGACAGCTATATTTGGAAAAACTTAGAAAGGCTGGCAAAGTAGTCAAGAAAGCAAAGATACATAAAGAAGAGGAAATATCTAATGCAATAAAATGGGTGGATAAGACATTTTTTCAGATTTTTTAGTGAGAGGAGGAAGGGCAAAAGTGTTATTGTCAGACTTGAGGGTGAAGGGGAAGAATATGTAGAAGCTGATGAGGATAAAGCAGAATTGCTTAACAAATATTTCTGTGCTGTGTTCAGAGATAAACCGCCGGGAGCAGGATCTCAGACAACACCCACAAACAGGAACAAGAATGGGGCATCTCAATTGATTTTCATAAGACTGTGTTCATGAGGAATTAGGTAAACTAAAAGTGGACAAAGTGATGGGATTAGATGGCATACATATAAGAATACTGAAGGAACTTGAGGATGTTCTAGCACAGGAATGGGCAAACTACGGCCCGCGGGCCGTATACGGCCCGGCGGACCTTTTAATCCGGCCCGCTAGCCCACCTCTTCCATGTGGCGCACACTATGGACAATCATCCCTTCCTATTTCTAGTGCAGCACTTAGTTAAAAGGCATGTTTACTTCCGCGCCTTTCAGGCGGTGCGCATAGGCGATGACGCGCGCACTTGAGGATTCCCGGGCTCGTCGTGAGGAGAGAGACCGCCGAGGTGCCACGCGGCATGCTGCTTGCGCCCGCTCCATGGAGGCTGGGAAGAGGAAGATTAAGAGCTTGCAGGATGGGGTGGAGCACACCGAGGGGAAGAGCAAGCGGCTGCAGAAGGAACCGGAGCAGCAGAGGAACTGCATAGAAACTGTAAGTACCCGTGGTGCAGCTCTGCTTATGAATCTCCCCCTGCACAGGCCCAGTGGTGGTAGTTCGGTAACGCTCTTAGGTGAGTCACATATGTTAAAACCCCGAAGGAGTGGTAGGGCCTGCATGGGATTTATCCTTGAACTGTGCGTTCAGGTGCTTTGCTTGCCTGGCTGCTCTGGAGAGTTGCTTAGAGTCCGCGAATGACATTTCTAGTTCTTGCCAAGGAAAGTAGGAGGCTGGCAGTGGAATGTTAGCCATAGGACCAAGTGATGTGCAAATTCTGCTCAGATGATTCAGTCCACTGCATGAAACCCTGATTTGACCACTTACATAAATTGTCATGGACAGGTGGTTAATTTTGGGATTCATAATTTAAAATGAAATATGTCTTTTAGTATCCAAAATATAGCAGAGCGCTAGCTAATTTATTCATTTATTCACCTCACTTTCTAGAGGACGCAGCGTAATCTCGCGATGGCCGGCTAGTGTAGTGCAAGGGAGACCACCAACACTGTTCCCACTAAAATTGAAGGTACTATTTTATGAAAGAAATACATTGCATAAAAGTTTTGTAAAATAACTCTTTTTATGCTTTTCTACCTTAAATTAATCTAAACATTTAATGTTACAAATTTAAATTTAATTTATATTAATTCACACATACACACCGTCCCATCTACTCTTAGTCCGGCCCCCGGGTCCAATATATGAACCCATTGCGGCCCTCGAGTCAAAAAGTTTGCCCACCCCTGTTCTAGCAGCTCCTCTGACTCTTTTCAATGGCTCTTTGGAGCCGAGGGGGAAGTGCCAGAGGACTGGAGAGAGACAGATGTGGTCCCTTTACACAAAAGCAGAAGCAATGATGTGGTTGAAAACTACAGGCCATTTAGTTTAACCTCAGTGGTGAGTAAATTATTGGAAACACTGCTGAAAGAGAAAATAGTGAGGTTTCTGGAGTCCAACAGATTACTGCACGCAAGGCAATATGGATTCACTAGGGGCAGATCTTGTCAGACAAATCTGATTGATTTCTTTGAATGGATGACCAGGGAGTTGGACCAAGGGAGAACCCTAGATGTGTTGTATTTAAATTTCAGTAAAGCATTTAACACCATTCTGCACAGGCAACTTATAAACAAACTGAGCACCCTAGAGATAGACCTTAAAGTTACTGCTTGGATTTGAAATTGGTCGAGTGGGAGTGAACAAAGTGTACGGGTAAATAGAGTTCACTCTGAGAAGAAGGAGGTTACCAGTGGAGTGCCACAGGGATCTGTCCTTTGTCCTATTCTTTTTAACATCTTTGTTAGTGATATTGTGGAAGGGCTGTCAGGTAAGGTTTGCCTCTTTGTGGATGATACCAAAATCTGCAACTGAGTAGATACCCAGGAAGGTGTAAATAACATGAGGAGGGATCTAGCTAAGCTTGAAGAAATGTCTAGAATTTGACAGCTGAGATTTAATGCTAAAAAATGTAAGGTCATGTATTTGGGCTGCAACAATCTAAGAAACAGTACAGTATAGGGTTTGACGTACCTCTGTCCACAAAAGAAGAACAGGACCTAGGCATGATTGTGTCTGATGCTCTAAAAGTAGCTAAACAGGTAGAAAAGGTGACGGTGAATGCAAGAGGGATGCTTGGTTGCATAGGGAGAAGAATGGCCAATAGAAGAAAGGAGGTGATAGTGCCTCTGTATAAGTCTTTAGTGCAACCTCATTTGGAGTATTGTGGGTTATTTTGGAGACCACACCTTCAAAAGGATATAAACAGGTTGGAGTAGGTGCAGAGGGTGGCCACTAAAATAGTTAGTGGTCTTCATCATAAAGTCTATGAGGACAGACTTAAGGACCTTAATATTTATACTTTAGAGGAAAGGCGGAACAGAGATGATATGACTGAGGCGTTTAAATACTTCTGTGGCATAAATGCACAGGAGGGGAGTCTCTTTCAATTGAAAGCAAGCTCTTCTATGAGGGAACAGAGGATGAGGGTGAAAGGGAATAGACTCAGGAGTAATATATGGAAATATTTCTTTACGGAAAGAGTGGTAGATGCATGGAATAGTATCCCAGTGGAGGTGGTGGAGATAAAGACAGTATCTAAATTCATAAAAGCATGGGACAAAAACAGAGGCTCTCTAAAGGAAAAAAGAGGACTCTTGTAGTGGTTGATATGGAAGGGCAAAGTAGATAGGCCATGTGGTCTTTTTCTGCTGCCATTTTCTATGTGTCTATGTTTATTATTTATTTATTATTAGAGTTGTTCCTAAAATACCATCAGAACTGTGCACATACTGATCTCAGCATCTAAATACCTAATCTCCACATCCTATCTAAAATATGCCTTGTAAGGTTTACCTGAACTAAGCAGACACATTCCCAAGGGCAGGGATGGGGAAGGTTAATGTATACATGCATATATTATTAAAGATGTATATATATATATATATGGAAACTAAACCAGTATATTTCAGTGCACTAAAGAACAGGTGTAGACTGTGAGTGCATGTTCCATGGAGTATTTTTCAAAGGCAATACGTATACATATTTAATCTTTTAAAACTGGTGTAACTTTAGCAGTACTTGCCACATTAAGTTAAGAGGATGGTCATAAAATTACCTTCAAAATCTAGCTATACAAATAAAGGTATAGTTAAAGCTTTGTCTTAATAGCAGCATTAATGTAAGTTTTTAATTGATTGAAACTGAAATGAACTTATTAATATACAAAATTATGCTGCTCCAAGTTAAAGCAAAAATCTACATTGATTTAAAAACATATGTAAGTATTAATGAGAGCTTGTTAAACAGCATTAATTCAGATTTAACATGTGTTAACTATAGCGCTGATGTTTAATGTGTGTTAACTATTGCATATAGTTTAGTAAATTTATTTATTTATTTATCCTGATTTGTATATCACTTTTTCCTTCAATCAAAGTGGTGGGTTACACAAAATGGATTTATATTGTACAAGGGGTGACATAACATTGAATAAGGGATGATATAACTTACAAAGGGATAAAGTTATCAATACATTCATGCATGATTAATGGAGTTCATAGGCTGCTTGGTCATAGTATTTCATGAATAAGAAGGTTTTAAGTGATTTGCAGAAATCTTTTAGGTCTTTTATGACCTGCAAATCATCCGGGAGGGAGTTCCAGAGGGCCGGTGCTGATAGTGATATGGCTCTGCTAGAGGTAAGTTGTTTTGTTTTATGAAATCCAGTTGGTGTTCATAGTTTATTGTTGCTGCTAGTTCGTCTAGGTCGGTTGTTTGTGTCTTTGGTTATCAAGCAATGGAGAACATCTGCTGTGCATTGGTGGAAGATCTTGAATATATTTCTAATGGTTTTGAATCTTAAATTTATGTATTTATTTATTTATTTGCTGTCCTTGATATGCCACCATTCATTGTGTTGTCATGGTGGTTTACACTAAGTCCAGGGATCAGTGGTCATGACCAGCACATAATTAATACTAGTGATACAAACAGAGCAAAGTGCACTTGAAGGGAAAGCATTCATCCAGGACAAGGCAAAAGAAGTGAGGCCAATTTTCAAGAAGCCCGATATTCAACTGGCTATCCAGTCACCATGGCGCTGACAGCATTATCTGGATATTCAGCGGCAGTGTCCAGATAGCGACTGGACCTGGTGAGCACTTTATAGTTAGCATGGGGTAAACATCTTATACTAACTGTGCCTCTTCCAATTATCATAGATTTGCCTAGTGTAATTTCAGTCAGCGGAGTTAAGTGCACCCACAGTAACTGTGCATGTTGCCTCGACGGCTAGGGTAGCGTTCTGTGTGGTAATTACTGGGAACATGCTGGACTCACCCCAAGTAGTTAGCATACAGTGGTTGTAGCTATTGCATGTTAGATTTAGTGCTAAACGTGCGCTAGTTGAAAACCCCCAGCACACTTTAGTAAAAGGGCCACTTTGTTATCAAAATGGAGCCTTTGGACCCAGTTTCTCTTCACTCAAAAGTTACTAATCACATGGCTGTATCCATGAATTTTTCATTTCATAATTTCAAAGCATGACTTAAGCTTAAATAACTTTCCACTACAGTTTTCACTAAATTCTGTCCTTGAATTAAAGAGTTTGACTTTGATGCTGGCAAATAACATCTTAATACAGGATGACAGAGATTTGTTAGTTATTAAAATAACCTTTTTGGCAATATCTGAAAAGTTCCAAAGTGAATATGTGCTGAGTATGGGAAGGTTCCAAAGACAAAAGGTTTTTAGCTGTTGCTGTAATTTCCATATTCTCAGCTTTCTGTTGGAGGATCAAATAGTGATTAATTTCTATTCTCATTTACTACTTGATATCTCACAAAAGTAAAGAGTGTTTTACAATAAAAATATAAAAAAAAACATGGAGTGACATTTTATAAGGGATATCTAGTTAGAATCTGGAACGTCTAGAGCAGAAGTCCAAAAATGTGTGTGGGGGGGGGGGAGGGGGAGTGGCAGCAATGAAAGGACATATGTATAAGTGCCTTCTCAAATCATTCCATATCCACTCCCAAAAATGATCATCCCTGTAACCAGTTATAGAGATGGACCCGGTGCAGGTTGCAAGGCTGACATGCATGGGTGTAGACTAGGTAATTGGCTGTGCCGGCAGGGGGTATTTCAGAAGGTGGGGGGTGACTATACTATGAGACTTGCATGTTTCAGATATTCAGACATGCAGCCAAGGGGCAAGAAATGTTTGGAGTTTGTATTTATGCTCAGGTTTTTTTGGGCAGGAAATGCTAACTGTGGCGATGTAAGCACATATTGGCCTTTCCCCTGGAAGAGTTATATCCAGAAAACACACTTTTTTCACCTTATTTGTGGTCTGGAGCAGGAATATTAATGGACATCTCACAACCAGGGCCAGATGTGCTCATGTCTTTACGAAATCACACTTCAACGTGCATCTCCCTTGCTCCACACACAAGAGTGGATGCAGCCAGCGTATTTATCTCAAACGTAGTAATTTAAAAAAGGGAAAGTACTGTACATTAATAATTCTCTTCTAAAATTGATACTTATACATGCAATCAGCAGCAGTGTGCATATGTATGTATATCTAGAGCAGGAGTAAATACACAGTGTGGGGGGGGGGGCACTCCATGGAGCAAATAGCCAAGTTGGACATATGGGCTTGAAGGCCAACCCCTACACAGCTCCAGGACCTAATTTTCTCACCAGCGCTCCCTGCATGTACACAGCATTTGTGCGGGGAGAGCTGGACAGGAGCGGGAGGGGACAATGCAGGCGTGGAGCGGGGGCGGAGTGGGGGAGTGGCCAGGTGCTGGGATGTACAGAGGCTATTCAGGACAGGCCTCTGTATGTGTCTCGGCAGCAACCTGGATGTGCGGCTTATTCCACCCTTGTGGTGGAAAAAGTGTCGGGCGCGGCACGGGATCTCATCTGCAGCCCCCCGCCCACTCTGCTAATGGCCTCTGGGGATTCTGCCTCCATGATCCTGCCCATATCAGTCAGCGGAGGTGCATGGTGAGTGGGCAGCAGGGGCCGTGTGGTCCATGGCATTCTGAGCCACCGAGTAGGTGGCCCGTTTCCATGGTGCTCGGACGCCACTGTTCATTCTCCCATGCAGTGGTGTTTGAGTGGGAGAACAGGCAGGCTTCTGTGTGTTGTTGTTCCCCACTGAATCTGGGGAGTGCCAGGACATACATCTCCAGGATTCCAGCATCGTAGGTATGTTCAGACCTCGCGGTGGCAGAATCGGGTCTATGTCAGACCCATCTCAGCTCTGGGCAGGCAATGCAGGCAGGCATTCAGGGGACAGAATGGGCCTCAGTTTGCCTGCTGGATTATACATGTATAATTTGCATTATGAAAAAAGTAAATGCAAATTCCAGACTCCACCCAGCCCCCCTCCCTATGTTTATATCTAACTCTCCTTGTAATAGCGAAGGGCCCGCAACCCCAATAATACCCGGAGTCAATGGACGAGGATTAAACTCCCTTTTATTGTATATACAGTCTCAGCACTGGCATACAAAATGTCTGAGCCCAGAGCTCAGAAAAATGACAGTTTATATACCTTTCTTCTCCAGTCTAATACAGGCAAAACTTCTCATTGGTCCTGGTCTTGGTAGACATAACACTAAACATAATACTTCTGCTAAAGTATACAGTATATTTCGCTACTCTTGCAAGGTCAGTTAGCTTGCAAAGATAGTGGAAGGCATATCAGAAGCATTCTCATCAAAAGCAAAACAAAGCAAGGCCAACAAAGCAAGGCTAAGATATATCTCTAGCCCTGGCTCAAAACACTAAACAATCTTCATAATGCTAGACAAAATATTCTTACACTGTTCAGCTTCTCTGCTATATTTTCATCCTAATTACAAGGTCAGTGTACATCTAGCAAAGATACAGTGGAGGACATTCCTACTAAAGCAGACATCTGGCTTACCTAAACAATAAACAGTAAGAAAGTTTTAATTCTCTTATCTCCAGGAAAGCAGAACATGTTATCAAACCAGAATAGAACAGTATTTCTTTCTAACAGCTAACAGCATTCCTTAATTTTCAAAAATCAGCAATAACATTTTAAAGCAGGAGAAAAAGGGCTTCAGACCTAGCTCTGCTACATGCTAGGCCATCGCCTATCACATTCCCTCCTTTTGATTATTCACACCCGCAAGTGAGGAAGGGTGAGAATCTAATCACACAAATAGCAAAAATACTTCAGACCATAGTAGAGGGATCACTGTGCGGTATAGGGTAATAATCCCATGAGGCTAATATATGTGCCGCTGCCTTGCGGTCAATAGTACTATCGATAATAGAGTTCATGATTATAGTCTATGATGATTACTGAGGTAGCTGATGGTTGATTGAGGTTGATAGGGTCTGGAATGTAGTTAATGCAGAACTGAAGAATGTCTCTGTGATGTTCAGAAACAAGTTGGCAACATTCTCTACGATGATGGATCTCTTCTTCGCAGTGGGATTCGCAACGGTGATGCAGGATTAGCGATCGAAGTCCAGGGGTGACTCTCAGGAACTGTTGCTGGTTTCACTTGACTGTGGTGGATCCAGGAGTCGATCTCTGCCACTTTCACTGCTGTTGGGGTTGATAGCAAAACGATATATGGGCCTTTCCAATGAGGCGCCAATGGTGTCTTCTTCCACTCTTTTACCCACACTGAGGCTCCAGGCTTGAAAGGGTGCAAGGGTTTGGTTAGATTGATAGGCAACTGGTCCTGCACCCAGGTATGAAGACCCTGCAAAACAGAACTTAAAGCCAGCAATTCTTGCCTAGTGATTTGCGCTCCAATTTGATTCATATCTCCCCTTATCCCCTGAATTATAGGCGGGGGCCTCCCATACAGGATCTCAAATGGGGACACCCCTAATGGCGTGATGGGTGCTGACCGTATTCGGAGAAGGGCAATGGGGAGAGCTTGGGGCCACTTCAGGTGGGCTTCCTGACAGAGTTTGGATATTTGTGACTTCAGGGTCCGGTTCATTCTCTCTACTTTCCCTGAACTCTGGGGCCTATATGCTGTGTGTAACTTCCATTGTATCTGCAGGGCATGGGCTAGCTGCTGGGTTACTTGTGACACAAAGGAGGGCCCAATGTCAGACCCCATGGTCAGTGGTATTCCAAATCTGGGGATGATCTCATGGAGCAAGGCCTTAGTGACTTCTCTGGCCTTCTCAGTTCTGGTGGGAAAAGCTTCCACCCATCTAAAAAAGGTACAGACTAGGACCAACAAGTAGCGGTATCCGTTTGCTCATGGCATCTCTGCAAAGTCTATTTGGATATTTCCCATGGGGGTAACTCCCACTGACTGAATTCTTGGGGGTAGGACAGGACCCTGGCGGGCATTGTTTTTGGCACAGGTCACACAGCTTTGGGCTACTGAGGTGGTTAAAGGTCCTAACAGTGAGATATAGAAATATGGCTTCAGAGCTTCGGCCATCTTAGTTTTTCCATAGTGTGTGGCCTGATGAAAAGCTTGGACAAAAGCAGGGCCTAATGCTTCAGGAATTACAGTCATACCAGGGGTTGAGCTCCCTTCAGGCGGTGGCAACACAATCCACCCAGTGTCGGATAATTTTCCCCCCTCCTTTTGACAGTAATGGTCCATCTCCACTTTGGTATATCTGGGGGTCCATGCACTAAGAGGTACTGGAAATATGGCTGCTTGAATTGCGGCATTTGGGGTGGTAATTTGTCCTGCAATGGCTGCTTCTCGGGCAGAGGCATCAGCAAATCTGTTTCCTCGGGACACTTCTCCATCTCCAGTCTGATGGCCTCGGCAATGCATTACAGCAACGCGTTTAGGGGCCCAAACTGCTTCCAACAAAGTCAATATTTCTGGGCCATACTTGACAGACTTGCCTCCTGAGGTGATCAATCCACGTTCTTTATACAGGGCCCCATGGGCATGTAGTGTTGTGAAAGCATATTTAGAGTCTGTATACACATTCAGGCTGATTCCGGCTCCGATTCTGAGTGCACATGTAAGAGCTATCAATTCAGCCTTCTGCGCTGAGGTGCCTGGGGCTAGAGCTGATGATTCTACTACCATGTCCAGAGTCACCACTGCATATCCAGCACATCGCTGACCTTCAATTATGAGGCTACTCCCATCCACGAAGAAAGTTCTATCTGGGTCACTCAAGGGAATATCAGTCAAATCTGGGCGACTTGAATATACAGTGTCCATTACTTCTAAACAGTCATGGTCAGGAGGGCCTGGCCCAATTGGCAATAGGGTAGCTGGATTCAGCATTTGGCTAACACTCAATTGCAAGTTAGGATTCTCACATAACATACTTTGATACTTCAGCATTCGGGCGTTGGTGAGCCAATGGTTTCCTTTGTGCTCCAGCAGGATTAAAACAGAATGTGGTACAGTAACTTGAAGATTTTGTCCTAAGGTGAGCTTATCTGCTTCGCTCACTAAGAGGGCTGTGGCTGCTACAGCTCTCAGGCAAGGTGGCCAGCCTTTGGCAACAGGATCCAATTGTTTCGACAGGTAGGCCACAGGTCGCTGCCAAGACCCAAGAGGCTGGGTCAAGACTCCCAATGCGTTTCCACTTGATTCGTGGACATACAGACGAAATGGTTTCTGCACATCTGGTAGGCCCAAGGCTGGGGATGACATCAATGCTGTTTTCAGTGATTTGAATGCTTTATCGTGTTCTGGGCCCCATTCCAAGGGGGATCGTTCCATTCCTTGTGTAACTTGGTACAAGGGTTTCGCTATGAGCGCAAAATTTGGTATCCATATGCGGCAGTAGCCTGCAGCTCCCAAGAAAGCTCGCACCTGTTTCCTAGTAGTGGGGGTTGGGATGCGGCATACTGCTTCTTTTCGCTCAAGTCCTAACTTACGGGTTCCTTTAGACAGGTGGAACCCTAAATATTTCACTTCTGTCTGGCATAGCTGCGCCTTGGCTCTTGAGACTTTGTATCCAGCTTCATTCAAAAGGTGCAGAAGGTCACTTGTAGCTTGTATACAATCAGATTTGTTGTTGGTGGCTATGAGCAAATCATCTACATATTGGAGCAAAATTCTTTTTCCCGGAGTAACAGAGTAGCTTGACAGATCTTGACTGAGGGCTGCACTGAAGATAGTGGGTGAGTTCTTGAATCCTTGTGGTAATCGAGTCCAAGTGAGTTGCCCTCGTCGTCCTGTGGTAGGGTTTTCCCATTCAAATGCAAACAAAAGCTGACTGGCCTCTGCCAGGCGTATACAGAAAAAGGCATCTTTTAAGTCCAAAACAGTAAAGTGAGTGGCTTCTGCTGGAATCAGTCCCAGGAGGGTGTAAGGATTTGGTACTACTGGGTGTATGGTTTCAACTGCACTGTTCACTCGATGTAGATCCTGCACTGGGCGGTAGTCACCTGTCCCAGGCTTCTTGATTGGGAGAAGGGGGGTGTTCCAAGGTGATTGGCATTCTCTTAGAAGTCCGTACTGCAATAATTTCTTCAGGTGGCGATGAATGCCTTCAATTGCTGGTCTTGGGAGGGGATACTGACGCACATGCACTGGTTCTGCTCCCGGTTTCAAGGTAACAAGCACAGGAGTTATATTCTTTGCTAGGCCAGGTGGATTATTCTCTGCCCATACTCCAGGTGGGGCTGCAATGCTGGTAAGTATACAGGAACTTGCTGTTTTGGATGGAGGGGCAGTTAACACCATCAGGCCAGCAGTCTTTGAGTTTATAGTCATTTCCATTTTTCCCCCTTCAACGAAAGATATCTGTGCTTGTAGCTTTGCAAGCATGTCTCGGCCCAAAAGGGGAACTGGGCATTCAGGCATGTACAGGAACTGGTGTGTTATCTGCTGCCCCCCTAGTTCACAGGCGCGGTTCTGCAGGAAAGGTTTTGTGGTTCTAGTTCCAGTAGCTCCCACAATTGTAACAGATCGAGAAGACACAGGGGCCACAGGCTTGGCTACTACTGAATGTTCAGCCCCCGTGTCTACCATAAAGTCCATATGCTGGTCTCCAATCTTTAATTTGACCATAGACTCCTGGAGACCCAAGAAGAACTTGGAGCCCGGTCTGGCCTAGTCCTCATCATCCATGAAATAGCCCTCGGCGACTATTCCTTCCATGGCAGTCTCATTCTGCTGAGTCTGTTGAAACTGCGCGCTGCATCCCCCCTCGCTGCTGGAATTGCCCCCCCCGCTCTCCTGGTGCTTCCACGTCCCCTCCAGGGGGTGGAGCCACGTTTCAGGCACGTATCCTTCCAATGTCCTTCCTCTTTACAATAAGCGCACTGATTTGCGCCTAAGGGGGGCCGAATGCTCCCTCGGCCCCTCCCTCATCCTCTGGCTCTTCTGTTAGGATATCCTCCTCCGCGTCCTTCCACTAATGCTGCAGCGAGCAAATCCACTTTTCTCCTCATCCTTCTGTCACTTTCCCTTTTACATTCTTCATCACGATTCACATATACTTTTTGCGCGACTTCCATTAGCTGTGCTGAATTCATGCCTGCAAATCCTTCTAATTTCTGCAGTTTTCGCTTTATGTCTCCCTGGGACTGACTCACAAAAGCAGTATTTACCATGCATAAATTCTCTTCAGCTGCTGGGTCATATGGAGTGTAAAGTCTATAGGCTTCAGGTAATTGTTCATAGAAAGCAGCCGGACTCTCATCTGGGCGCTGAAGAACTTCTGCTACTTTCCCAATATTCATAGCTTTCTGACCTCCCTTCCGCAGGCCCTGTAGTAAAGCCTGGCGAAACCGGGTGAGGGCTTTTTCTCCCGCATCGCTATTTGGGTCCCACTTGGGATCTTTGTTAGGAAAATCTGCAGCTGCTGCCTGCTGGGGATCTAGATTCTGGTCTCTCCCGACTACAGGGTTCTCCTCCAACCATTTAGTGGCTGCCCGCACTATCCGTGCCCGCTCCTCCGTAGTAAAGAGGGTAGCCAGGAGCTGGCGACAATCAGACCAGGTGGGCTGATGGGTTTGCATAATACTAGACATTAACTCTGTCAAATCATGGGGCTTGTCAGTATAGGAGGCATAATGTGTTTTCCAATTTAATAAGTCTGTTGTGGAAAAAGGCACATAAACTAAGCTGGTCGGTCCGGGCACAACCTGACCCTCTTCATTTTTGAAAGGCAATCCTGGGACCTGCCACAGTGGCATTTGGCGGGCTTCTTTTTGGCCTTTTTTCTGGCCTTTTTCCCGGGGTCTGAGGGCATCCCGCAGTTTAGTAGATCTGGAGGTGTCTTTGCTACTGGTGTCTGGTCTGGTGGATGGCTCTGGACTGGCATCTGACTCTCCACTAGCAGAGTCCTCATGGGGTGACTGCTCTGCATCAGAGTACTGCTCAGGACTAGGGCTCCGACTTTTACAAGGAGGGGTCTGCTCTTCAAGTTTTTGAGGTGGATGCTCAAGAGGAGGCACTTCGGCTGGAGGCACGCTTGCTACCTCCGGCTCTACTCGGGATACTGGCGGGGGTACTCGGGGTGGAGCTGACGGGACTGGGGTATACAGAAAGGCAGGTGGATATCCCGGAACCTCTGGGGGCTCTGGCTCTGCATAAATCGGAAGCTTCTCTGTCTTAGCAGGGTCTCTTGTGGTAGTGGCTAACATAATCCTTTTCTGTCCCTCACTGCAACTCTTCATCCAGGGGGGCTGCTTCTCACATATGCCTAACCAGGAGTCTATATAGGAAAACTGTTCAGGACTATAGCTGCGTACTATCTTGTGCACTCGGGACACAGTTTGGATATCAAAAGTACCTTCTGGTGGCCACCCGGCATCTAGCGCCGGCCACACTCTGCTACACAATATTTCTAAACAGGGCGCTGTCATTTTGATCCCATAATCACCACTAAAACCTTTCTTAAAATTTGTGATCACACAGTTTAACGGAGTTTGCACAGACTCTGCCCCTCCCATGATGACATCCAACATATAGGACAGCAAACAGAAAGGATAGGTAGAATGGCTACGGGTAAGGGGTCCGTGTAGCCCACAGAACAATAAGGGGGACAAACAACAGACGCTTCCTCCTGTTCGTGATTTGAACGCGGTCGCCCGGTCAAGAACTGCACTACTGAGGAGTCTGCTCTCGCTTGGCCTGTATTGCAAAGCCTCTCAAACACACTTCACACAACCAAACATGCTAGCATTTCCCAAATTCTAAAATTCCCGGGCTAACTGACTAAACCAGAATTACTGAAACCGAAAGGGCTGATGGGTTCGCCCCGCGCACTACTTGCAGGGGTACTAGGATCGCCCGTGGAAGTTGATCAGACTTCCCTTTACCTTACCAGATTTGTCTCGAGACTTTCCCAAAGCTATCTGACTAAAAAACAGAAAAATCAGTACTCACCGGATCCGGTAGCTAATGCGCTGCGCAGCCCGTTCCACCTGGGGTTGAATCCTGGACTCCCCTCAACCAGGGTTCGAGGTGTTGGCCAGCTGGACCTGGCAGGCCGCCGAGGCAGGGTGGAACCCTCCGATACAAGGGACCGACGGCACCTGGGATCCTCTCCTCTGTCGGTCATCTGCGGTCCCAGCCGGACCAAACCTAGAGGCGGTAATACGCGGTATTATTCACTTGCGTTCAATTCGTATTACGCTTCCCGGCCAACGCACCAAAAAATGTAATAGCGAAGGGCCCGTAACCCCAATAATACCCGGTGTTAATGGACGAGGATTCAACTCCCTTTTATTGTATATACAGTCTCAGCACTGGCATACAAAATATCTGAGCCCAGAGCTCAGAAAAATGACAGTTTATATACCTTTCTTCTCCAGTCTAATACAGGCAAAACTTCTCATTGGTCCTGGTCTTGGTAGACATAACACTAAACATAATACTTCTGCTAAAGTATACAGTATATTTCGCTACTCTTGCAAGGTCAGTTAGCTTGCAAAGATAGTGGAAGGCATATCAGAAGCATTCTCATCAAAAGCAAAACAAAGCAAGGCCAAACAAAGCAAGGCTAAGATATATCTCTAGCCCTGGCTCAAAACACTAAACAATCTTCATAATGCTAGACAAAATATTCTTACACTGTTCAGCTTCTCTGCTATATTTTCATCCTAATTACAAGGTCAGTGTACATCTAGCAAAGATACAGTGGAGGACATTCCTACTAAAGCAGACATCTGGCTTACCTAAACAATAAACAGTAAGAAAGTTTTAATTCTCTTATCTCCAGGAGAGCAGAACATGTTATCAAACCAGAATAGAACAGTATTTCTTTCTAACAGCTAACAGCATTCCTTAATTTTCCAAAATCAGCAATAACATTTTAAAGCAGGAGAAAAAGGGCTTCAGACCTAGCTCTGCTACATGCTAGGCCATCGCCTATCACATCCTAACGGGCTACACATTTCAAACAAAGGTAAGCATTTGTGTTTTTTTTTTATTTTTTTAAATTACTAGCTCTCTGACTGGGAGCTCTTAAAAGGGGTCTGGTACATTTTTAAAACAAAGTTACATTATTTGTGGTGTTTTGTTTAAAGGGAGGAATATTTTTTCTTTTGTGGGGTAGGTTTAAAACTCTGCTTTAGTAACTTTCTCAGCTCTTTGAAGCCACCGACACCTAATCAGGAGTTAGTGGGTCTGATTAGCCTGTGAAAGAACTGAGAGCAGCTGAGGCCTGCATAAAAGGCTTCAGAGCCCTGCACTGTTGAGGCATGCCTAACAGGGGCTACACATTTCAAACAAAGGTAAGCATTTGCATTTTTTTATTTTTTTAATTGCTAGCTCTTTGACTGGGAGCTCTTAAAAGGGGTTTGGTACATTTTTAAAACAAAGTTACATTCTTTGTGGTGTTTTAGTTTAAAGGGAGGAATATTTTTTCTTTAGTGGGGTAGGTTTAAAACTCTGCTTTAGTAACTTTCTCAGCTCTTTGAAGCCACTGACACCTAATCATGTGTTATATCCCTTCCTACCCCCCCCTCCCCAAACACCCACCCACCCCTAGTGAGTGGTCTTGCTTTATAGGACACCTCCACAATTAACACAACACAGGGACTTGGAACATCATATTCACAATATAATTAAAGAAAGATAACTGCTTTTCTCTGAAAGGACAGCTGGGAAACCAGCTGATACTTTGGTAGATCTCTCTCTTTTGCTTTAACAAATACCTAAGCTCCATGAACAGAACAATGGCTGGGAAAAATTGTATCGCTAAAGCTGTTGCCCCCGTTACAGCTTCTGCCTCTGTCCAGACAGAGGTCCCAATGCCAGTTGAAGGACGGGTTCCATGTGCAGGGTGCCTGCATGCTGAAGCTCTAAGGAAACAAGTGGAGGAACTCAGAGAGGAGTTGGCAAGGCTGAGGAGCATTCAAGACAGTGAGAAGTACATTGATGAGATGCTTCTTGAAACAACCAAGCTCTCCAGCAGAAGAGAAGATGGGTGCCTACAGAATGATGAAGATTAGACACAAGTCACCAGGGCCTGCAGAATCACCAATCCAACTTCTCCATCCCTTGAACTGAAGAACAATTATGCAGCTCTGGAAGTGGAGGAGGTGAAAGCATCCCTGGAAAGGGAAGAACCAGAGCTCAAGAACCCCAAAGCTGAAGAATCAGTGACCACAAGGAAGCGAATTGTAGTGGTGGTTGGTGACTCTCTTCTGAGGGGTACTGAGGCGTCCATCTGCCGACCAGACTTGATGTCCAGAGAAGTATGCTGTCTGCAAGGTGCCAAAATCCAAGACGTTACAGAGAATTTTCCAAGACTCATCAAGCCCACTGACTATTACCCAATGTTGCTAATCCATGTCGGAACAAATGATACTCCCAGGTATCCCACTGAACATATCAAGAGGGACTTCATGGCTCTGGGACAGAGGGTGAAGCAGATAGATGCACAGATGGTGTTCTCTTCAGTTCTCCCTGTTGAGAGTAAAGGCCAAGGCAGAGAGGCTCACATCCTGGAGATGAATGCATGGCTGCGTGAATGGTGTCATTGAGAGTGTTTTGGTTTCCTGGACCACGGGATGCTATTTCAAGGGTTGCAGAGCAGAGATGGCATCCATCTGTCCAAGTAAGGTCGACGCATCTTCAATAGTAGACTGGCTAATCTACTGAAGAGGGCTTTAAACTAGATTTGTTGGGGATGGGTGAAGACAGCCCCCAGGTAAGTGAAACATTAAATATCTTTATGGAAATGGGTAAAAAGGGTAACATATGGAAAGCAGTGTGTGTAAATGCCCGTAGGATGGGAAATAAGATCCCTGATGTTGAAGCTTTGGTGGGAGTGGCTGACTTGGATTTAGTGGCAGTTACAGAAACATGGTTCACAGAAAACCACGACTGGGATGTAACTATACCAGGCTATACTTTATTCAGAAAGGACAGGGTAGGAGGAAGGAGAGGAGGAGTGCCACTATATGTAAAACATAATATTAAAGCCTTGGAATTACAGAGCTTAAAAGGGAGAGAGGAGACACTGTGGGTTAAACTAGAAAGAGGGAAAAATAAATCAATTTGCATTGGCGTGATATACAGACCTCCTTCACAAGAGGAAGAGGTAGACAGAGAGTTAGTTGAAGACATATGCAGTATTGCTAGGAAAGGGGAAGTGATACTAATAGGGGATTTCAATATGCCAGATGTTGATTGGCACATTCCTGCTGCAGTATCATCTAGAAGTAAGGAGATCCTGGATTCTCTACAGGGAGAACTATTCAGGTAATTGGTAACGGACCCCACACGTGAAGGTGTCATACTGGACTTGGTGCTTACCAATAGTGAAAGTGTTTCTGATGTTATAGTGGGAGATCATTTTGCATCCAGTGATCACCAGACGGTGTGGTTCAGTATTAGGACTAGGGCTATTAGAATCCATTCAAAAGTGAGGGTTTTAGACTTTAGGAAAACTAACTTTGCCAAGATCGGCCGATACCTTAGGGAGTCATTAAAGGGATGGGAACAGCTGGGGGGTGTAGAAAAACAGTGGGCAAAACTGAAAGGGGATATTTTAAGGGCCACCAATCTTTTTGTTAAAATGATAAATAAAGGTAAAAGGAAAAGAAGACCACTATGGCTTTCGAAAGAAGTAGCTGAAAAGGTGAAGAAAAAGAGGGAGGTCTTCAATGAAATACAAGATATCACAGAGAGAGTAAGACAGACATCTATATTTGGAAAAACTTAGAGAAGCTAGCAAAGTAGTCAGGAAGGCAAAGATTCAAAAAGAGGAAGAAATAGCCAATGCAATAAAATGGGGGGGATAAGACATTTTTCAGATATGATAGTGAGAAGAGGAAGAGCAAAAGTGGCATTGTCAGACTCAAGGGTGAAGGGGAGGAATAAGTAGAAGCTGCTGAGGATAAAGCGGTATTGCTTAACAAATATTTCTGTTCTGTGTTCACAGTTTAAGAACCAGGAGCAGGATCTCAGAAAACACCCACAAACAGGAATAGAAGCAAGGGGCATCTTGAAGAATTTTTAGAAGACTGTATTCATGAGAAACTAGCTGAACTTAAAGTAGACAAAGCGATGGGACCGGATGGGATACACCCTAGAATACTGAGGGAACTTGGGGACGTTCTAGCAGCTCCACTGACTGACCTTTTCAATGCCTCATTGGAGTCGGAAGTGGTGCCAAAGGACTGGAGAGAGGCTCATGTGGTGCCTTTACACAAAAGTGGAAGTAAGGCTGTGGTTGAAAACTACAGGCCAGTTATTTTAACTTCGGTGGTGACTAAATTATTGGAAATGCTGCTGAAAGAGAAAATAGTGAGGTTTCTGGAATCCAGCAGATTACAGGATCCGAGGCAGCATGGATTCACCAGAGTAAGGTCTTGTCAGACAAATCTGATTGATTTCTTTGACTGGGTGACCAGGGAATTGGACCGAGGGAGAGCCCTTGATGTGGTGCATTTAGATTTCAGGAAAGCCTTTGACCCCGTTCCTCACAGACGACTTATAAACAAACTGAGCACTCTAGGGATGGACCCTAAAGTTACTGCTTGCATTTGAAATTAGTTGAGTGGTAGGCAACAAAGGGTACAGGTAAATGGAGCTCACTCTGAGGAGATGGAAGTTACCAGTGGTGTGCCCCAGGGATCTGTCCTTGGTCCGATTCTGTTTAACATCTTTGTTAGTGATATAGCGGAAGGGCTGTCAGGTAAGGTTTGCCTCTTTGCGGATGATACCAAAATCTGCAATAGAGTAGACACCCAGGAAGGTGTAGATAACATGAGGAGGGATCTAGCTTAGCTTGAAGAATGATCTAGAATTTTGCAGCTGAGATTTAATGTTAAAAAATGCAAGGTCATGCATTTGGGCTGCAGCAATCCAAGAGAGCAATATAGTATGGGTGGGGGGGAGTACTTTTGTCCTCTAAAGAAGAGCGGGACCTAGACGTGATTGTGTCTGATGCTCTAAAAGTAGCTAAATAGGTAGAAAGGTGACGGCGAAAGCTAGTACCTCTGTATAAGTCTTTGGTGCAGCCTCATTTGGAGTATTGTGTGCAATTCTGGAGACCGCACCTTGAAAGGGATATAAACAGGATGGAGTCAGTACAGAGGGTGGATACCAAAATGGTTAGTGGTCTTCATTATAAGGTTTATGAGGACAGACTTAGGGATCTTAATATATATACTTTAGAGGAAAGGCAGGATAGAGGTGATATGACTGAAACGTTTAAATATCTCCATTGCATAAATACACAGGAGGAGAGCCTCTTTCAATTGAAAGTAAGCTCTGCTATGAGGGGACATAGGATGAGGGTGAAAGGGATAGACTCAGGAGTAATATGCAAAATATATTTTTACAGAAAGAGTGGTAGATCAATGGAGTAGTCTTCCAGCGGAGGTGGTAGAGATGAGGACAGTGTCTGAATTCAAAAAGGCATGGGACAAGCACAGAGGATCTCTAAAGAAAAAAAGGGGACTGTTGTAGTGGTCGATATGGAAGGACAGACTAAATAGACCTTATGGTCTTTTTCTGCCGTCATGTTACATGTTTCTATATTTCTATGAATCCTGCTTCCAAGAACGTTGGAAAAATCTACAAGAAGAGAACATATCCAAACAGTGACCTGTGAGAACTGAATGTTGTTGGATAATGATCTCATTGGTTTTTGCAACTGCTAGGATGTTACACAACTTGGTAGTAAATCATAGAAAAAGGACTGAATATTGAACTAAGAATAGCACTGAAAGGACCCAGACTGGACCAAGGGTATCTGATGCCCCAGATAAACCTTCAACCATGCACCCCCATTAGTCCAGCATCTCCCCATCCCTTCCCTTCCTTCCATGTCCAGTATCTGTCCTTCCCTTCCCATTGGCTTATTATCTCTCACTTTGCCATTGCTACCACAATACCTTCATCCTCTGCCTGAGGCCAAATCAACAGGAAAGGAGGTTTAGTGTGGGCCCTTTAATCACCTGTGTATACTTTAGGTCTACCATGTCCTACCCTCTCTGAGGCACACTTACTGTTGGAAGGGGTGGGGCATGGCAGGACTTGACTGCACACCGGTGGTCAAAAGCCCACAGCTGCACTGATAACAGCTTTCTAATAGTGCTATCCTGTCATATTGTCACTGCATTGCCCACAAATTTGCCAGCCTATGAGGATGCCTAGTCCATCTAATAAAGTCAACCCTACTACTGGCACATGCAAAGGGATCTGGACATGATTGGGCCAGATATAGATAGCACTAAGAAATGGGTTTGAGAGCGTGAATAAACCTGGCAAAACAGCAGGCCATGGGGTAGCAAGGTTGGTACTAGCAAGGCATGGTTTCCATAAAACCAGTCAGGTTAGTACTGAAGTATGGCATTGTCCAGGTATCATCCATTAAGGCTAAAGAAAGCTAGGCAGATGAATGTTTGGGCAATGGCTTCACAGATTTTTGTCTTTGCTTAGATTGTACAGGACTTTGAGTTGGAAAGGGAGTGAGGGATGCTATTGGCAAATGGACTAGATCTGGAAACTTACAGTATATGTTCAACTCTGGAATTGGTGGAAATCCAAAAGGCAGGGCAGCAAAAACTGTTTTGGATAAAAAGCAATACCCTACAAGCAGTTAAACCTCTGGGGCTGACAACTGGGATATTTCTTAGCAACATGAACCAGAATAATTCTATATGGTAGTAGTTATTTTTAACTTCACCTGCTATATTAAGTTATATAAAATTCTTGTCACTACATTTAAACTTATAAATAATCTTGCACCATCGGCACTCAATACACTGATTAATATAGACATCGATAAACGATCCCAAAGAAGCAGAAACTTAAATACCTTAACAATACCAAAAGATTTCACAAAAGCCAGAAAACAAACAAATAAGAGAGCTTTCTCACACTCTGCTCCAATTCTTTGGAACAATCTACCTGACAACATTCGCCTGCTATCTGATATAAAGGAATTTAGAAAAAAATTAAAAACTCACTTATTCATATTACACTACAATACACCCTCAGAACAGAATACTCAAATAGATACAGGCTAACATTTATACATTATTATTACATACTCTATTTTCAAAATAAATATCACTAATACACTATTAACCATACCACACTCTCATTCACATGATGATTATAGATTTAAACTAACAATGTATATATGTTCTAATATGTTATACCTTTAATGTTACAACATTCCTTGTAAATTATAATTATCTGTTCTATGTAAACTGACTTGGTATATTACATACCAATTAACCTACTGTTCCATGTAAACCGCACTTGATACTAGGGAAAGAGCGGTATATAAATAACTGTTAAATAAATAAATAAATAAATAAAACAAAAAACAAATCCATTATATAATGAAAATCAATAACAATCATAACTGTTACGCATTGGCCAATAAAAATAAAAATGTATGCTGACAATTAGTATTAATTTAAACATCTGCCAGGGAGCTATTAAGTTGAATATAACATGCAGATAGCATGAAAACCATTAGATGCAGCACCATTGTGCTCATTGTTGGGGGAGTGAAAAAAATGGTTCCTACAGCTAACATGGTGCACCCTGCCCTAACGTGAGCTACAATTAGTGCAGGTATACTTACATCATCTATGCAGGTGACGAAAAGTGAACCCTGCAATAAAGTTTTGATTTGTTCATGGTTTCCTTCTGCTTGGTTTATCTGTTGCTGATTATTACAGCGGAAATTTACCTTTGATCCATTCTCTTTGTCTGAAAATAGGGACATAATTGAATTTAATTTTAATTTAATGCAACCATTTATAGCCTGCTTATGTCATCAGGTTCTAGGTGGGTTACAACAATTCTCAATAAACACTCCAGCTATAGTGCCATCCTTTTCAGCTGAATTATACAATTTTAATCAGAGTTTCTATCTATCAAAAATCTCCTGACTAGGTTAACTTTGAGCAACTGCCGAAAACGCATATAATATGGGATCCTCCTAATCTCCATTGGCAGGCCACTCTATTCTATGGTAATAGATGTACAAACCATGGTGATGTCTCCAAAGCCATTTTGGAAAGCTGGGTGTATAGATGTTCCCAGAGCGAGAGCATCAGGATAACATGGAGGTGTGTGGTGAAGGCATGCCCTAGGCAGATGAAAAGAATAGCATATCTTGGAACAATTTCTGAATGGCACAAGCATGAATGGCCCTGGTGTCCATGCCTATACGTGCTCCTGATCACAAATAGGGTGCAAAAAGCAGGGGCAGCCCAAGGGGGGTGCAGGGCCATGTGTAGAGACTTGGTGCGGGGCCTCATTTGCATAAGGGGGCTCATTTGCATAAATATTTGCATAATGTTGCCATACACTGACTTTTAGTAAACATGTCTCTTAATGAAAGACTAAAATATTTCTACATTACTATAATCCAGTGCCAATCGCCAAGCACATTAGGAACTACCACAAACACTGCCCATTTAGAATCCATAGCAAACCCACCACCATATCGTAACAGCACTACCAGGACTCGCAAAGCACTATATCTATCAAAAGGCAATACTGCAAATATTAAACCAATACATTTCAGAGAATAACAATACATGAGCTACTGGGGAAAGAGAACAAGTGGCAATGTCAAATAGCAACTACATAAACAGAATACCTCAGCTCAGTTACACATGCAGAACATAGACCATCACCAAACAAGGAATCACAATTTAGAAACAGGAAGACAATAATTAAACTGGGAACCCCAAAAGCCAAACTTGTAATGTACAACAACACCGTAGAAACAAAACTATAAATTAATTTCCTCTTGTACTAAACAAAGCACAGTCGTTAATGATGCACATTTCCCAGTGCTGACATATTCAAGTTAATAAATTCAAAATAAAGAGATATTTTTCTACCTTTTGTGCATTTTTTTTTCAGTTGCAATTGCTCCAGACACTTTTTTCTGGTTTATTCATGTCTTCTGCTAACTCTCCATCATCTGCTGTCCTTGTCCTTTCTTCTCTCTTCTAGTTTGTTTCCATTCTCTTTCTACATCTACTTTAACATAATAATCTTTCTCCTTTTCCTCTTTCCTCATTCCTATTTCATCCACTCAAATTTTACCCCTCCATCCTCAATCCTTACTCTACCAATACCCGGCCAGTTGTAGATTTTTCTTCCCTCCCACACAAAATATTTTTCTCCTCTCCATTTCACTCTCCCAGCCCCATCCCATTCTAATCCTCCCCCAACATCAGCTCCCTTCTAGTTCCAGCCCCACCCAGCATCTGCTCCCTTCTAGTCCCCGCATCAGCCCTTTTCCAGTCCTAGCCCCCCATCAGCCCATTTCCAGTCCTATCCTAGCCCCGCCATTAGCCCATTTCTAGTCCTAGCTCCCCCATCCATTTCCAGTCCTATCAGAGTCCCTCCATCAGCGTATTTCCAATCCCAGCACCCATCAGCCCATTTCTAGTTCTTTCCTAGCCCTATCAGCCCATCTCAAATCCTAGCTCCCCTCCACTCAGTCCATTTCCAATCCAAGCCCCCCATGAGCATTCTTCCAGTTCTAGCCCCTCCATGAGTCCATTTCAATCCAAGCCCCCACCACAGCCCATTTCCAATCTTAGCACCCCCCAACAGCCCATTTACAGGTCTATCCTAGCCCCTCCATCAGCCCATTTCCTGTCCCAGCTCCCCCCCGACTCAGCCCATTTTCAGTCCTAGCTCCCTACCCTCAAAGCCCATTTCCATTTCAAGCCCCCCTCCCCATCAGCTATTTGCAGTTCAAGCCCTCCTTCCACTCAGTCCATTTCCATTCCACACCCCCTCCCCATCAGCTATTTGCAGTTCAAGCCCCCTTCCACTCAGCCCATTTCCAGTCCTAGCAACCCCCAGCCCATTACCAGTCTTAGCCCCCCCATAGCCCATTACCAGTCCTAAGCCCCCCATAAGCCCACCTCTGGTCCTACCCCCCCATCACCCCATTTTCAGTCTTAGCCCCCCATAGCCCATTACCAGTCCTAACCCCCCCATCAGCCCACCTCCAGTCCTAACCCTCCCATCAGCCCATTTACAGTTGTAGCCCCCCCCCCTTTGGCCCATTTCCAGTCCTTATACCCCCATCAGCCCCCATCTCGTCCTAACCCCCCCATCACCCCATTTTCAGTCTTAGCCCCCCCATAGCCCATTACCAGTCATATCCCCCCATCAGAATGTGGTATAAAAGAAGGATAACTTTATTTTATAACTCAAACACCATGCTGCCTGACACAGGCCGTGTTTCGTAATAAACTTCTTCAGGGGAAACTCTGGTGTACTGAATCCTTCATGTGCATTGTCAATGCTAGCACGTTGAAAACAGAAGACTTTCTCCGTGGGTATTCATCCACAATCATATATTCCCACCAGCATACATAAACTATAGGATGACTTCTGCAAACCGCGGGATTGTGCATGCAATCAATTGCTTTCCATTGTCAATGTTAGCACGTTGAAAACAGAAGACTTTCTCCGTGGGTATTCATCTACAATCATATATTCCCACCAACATACATAAATTATAGGATGACTTCTGCAAAACGCGGGATTGTGCATGCAATCAATTGCTTTCTATTTTTGTCAATGCTAGCACGTTGAAGAGGTTTATTATGAGACACGGCCTGTGTTGGGCAGCATGTTGTTTGAGTTATAAAATAAAATTATCCTTCCTTTATAACACGTTCTGTGACTGGGTTTGTACCTTCACGTGGTCACTTGTTTGGCTTGGTGGCTAACCCCCCATCAGCCCATTTCCAGTCTTAGCCCCCCCATAACCCATTACCAGTCCTAACCTCCCCATCACCCCACCTCCTGTAGTAACCCTCACATCAGCCCATTTCCAGTCCTAGCCCCACCATAGCCCATTACCAGTCCTAATCCCCCCATCAGCACACCTCCAGTCCTAACCCCCATCAGCCCATTTCTGGTCCTAGCCCCCCATAGCCCATTACCAGTCCTAAGCCCCCCATCAGCCCACTTCCAAACCTAACCCCCCATCACCCCATTTTCAGTCTTAGCCCCCCCCCCATAGCCCATTACCAGTCCTAACCCCCCCATCAGCCCATAGCCCATTACCATTCCTAACCCCCTCCCCCCATCAGCCCAGGTAAATTTAAAATAAAAATTAAAAAACTGGCCGCTGCTGCTGCAGCAGCAGCAGAATCAAGTGTGGCGGCAGAAGCAGAATCAAGTGTTCCACGGGCCCCTCTCGCCTGGCCGGCAGAGCCCTCCCTCCCTGCGCAGTCCCTCTCCGCGCCAGTTTTCAGAGCCATGAAGGGAGAGTTTCTCCCTCATGGCTCTGTTAAGCCCACCGGCGCTGATGGCAGGCGAGGGGGGAGGCCCGTGGGACACTTGATTCTGCTGCTGTTGTGGCGTCAGCGGCAGCAGCCAGTTTTTTTTTCTTTAATTTATCTGGGCTGATGGGCGGCGATCTTTAAATGCAGAATGGTGTTTGCACGGGGCCCCCTGAAACGCGGGGCCCTGTGCAAACAAAATTCTTGCTCAATGGACGGGCCGGCCCTGCAAAAACGTTCTCATTTCATGGCTGAAGTGATTCCAGGGGGAACAGCATAATGTGATTACATCACAGTAGTTCATATTTCCTGGTCAAAGATGCCTGTTCATAAATGCACACTCCAAACATATTACCGACCCACCATCACATGTTTGAGTATCTGGGCAGGGTAGGATGTGCTAGTGTCACAGCATTGATGCCCTCTTCTGACTACCCATGCTGGATATCCAAGTATTGTGGTCTTGGGACTACGCAGGGAGGGAGGGCTCTGCCGGCCAGGCGAGAGGGGCCCGTGGAACACTTGATTCTGCTTCTGCCGCCACACTTGATTCTGCTGCTGCTGCTGCAGCGGCAGCGGCCAGTTTTTTAATTTTTATTTTAAATTTACCTGGGCTGATGGGGGGAGGGGGGTAGGAATGGTAATGGGCTATGGGGGGGGGGGGGCTAAGACTGAAAATGGGGTGATGGGGGGTTAGGATTGGAAGTGTGCTGATGGGGGGCTTAGGACTGGTAATGGGCTATGGGGGGGCTAGGACCGGAAATGGGCTGAAGGGGGTTAGGACTGGAGGTGTGCTGATGGGGGGGGGGATTAGGACTGGTAATGGGCTATGGGGGGGGGGCTAAGACTGAAAATGGGGTGATGGGGGGTAGGTCTGGAAGTGGGCTGATGGTGGGCTTAGGACTGGTAATGGGCTATGGTGGGGCTAGGACTGGAAATGGGCTGATGGGAGGGTTACTACAGGAGGTGGGGTGATGGGGAGGTTAGGACTGGTAATGGGTTATGGGGGGGCTAAGACTGGAAATGGGCTGATGGGGGGTTAGCCACCAAGCCAAACAAGTGACCACGTGAAGGTACAAACCCAGTCACAGAACGTGGTATAAAGGAAGGATAACTTTATTTTATAACTCAAACAACATGCTGCCCAACACAGGCCGTGTCTCATAATAACTTCTTCAACGTGCTAGCATTGACA
Source organism: Ichthyophis bannanicus (assembly GCA_033557465.1). Classification (NCBI taxonomy): domain Eukaryota; kingdom Metazoa; phylum Chordata; class Amphibia; order Gymnophiona; family Ichthyophiidae; genus Ichthyophis; species Ichthyophis bannanicus. The sequence goes on from CM066035.1 coordinate 438,913,346, forward strand.
AAAATAGAAAGCAATTGATTGCATGCACAATCACGCGGTTTGCAGAAGTCATCCTATAATTTATGTATGTTGGTGGGAATATATGATTGTAGATGAATACCCATGGAGAAAGTCTTCTGTTTTCAACGTGCTAGCATTGACAATTGAAAGCAATTGATTGCATGCACAATCCCACGGTTTGCAGTTTAACTACTGGCAGGGTCTCCCAAGATGGACAGGTCTCAGCTGAGGTGCCAGACCAAGACAAATCACCCATCTGGGGAGCAGCAGAATGGGACAGTGTTGGTGGCGGTGGATCACATTTCTGTGACAATGGCAACAACACTAAACTTAAACTGCACGGAAGAAAGGCCTGGCAATCTACTTCCATATCTTGCCATGAAAACCCAATGGCCTGTAGAGATGTGACTTACTTTTACTGCAGACACTTGTAAAATGGTTTTTAAGAAGGGATGTCTAGAAAAAAATCTGGGAAGTCAAGAGCAGAACATCCAAAAACCAGAGCATGGCAACCGTGCCTTCTGAAATCACTCCATCTCAGCCCTGAAAGATGCACCTCCCATTAACTAGTTCTAGAGATGGGCCCTACTTTTCAACATTTACATGCAGCCCCTCTGTGACATCTTCAAAAAACATAATATCAACTACCACATGTATGCAGATGATATTATTACCGATAAAGCACTCGAGTGGTGTAAATCCTACCTTTCGGACAGATGGCAACAGGTACGATCCAACGATACTTCATCAGATCAGTTTCATCAAAAACAATGTGTCCCTCAAGGCTCCTCCCTCTCCGCCCTTATGTTCAATATATACATGCAGCCTATATGCAACCTGATACGATCCTTTAGAGTCAACTGCATGATATACGCGGATGATGTACTATTATATTTTCCTTTTACAACAGAGAACCCCGACCTCACTCCTTTAACAAACTGCATAAATGAAGTATCCAACTGGCTACAATCTCAAAATCTAAGGATCCAACACAAAAAAACAGAGGTGTTATTCATTACACGGAACCGAAATTTCACTGCTCCGTCCTTTTTGAAAGTAAAGGATGCTAACCTCCAGACCAAGACCACCATCAGATACCTTGGTGTCACTTTAGACCAGAACTTGGGCGAGCTCCTTGGGGCGAGGGACGGGGCGAGAAGTCTGAGCCCCTCGGCTGCCTAGCGCTCCTTAGACTGTGCTCTACGACCTTGTCTGTTAACCCTCTCCGTCTTGGTTGCCTTTCTTCCTCCCCGTGTATTTCCTCCTGCGGGGGGGGGGCTCTAAAGGTTCTCAGGTGCGTGTTTTCTCTTTGTTACTGCTCCTCCTTTGCTTTATTATGTCAGCTATCCCCGTTCACTGGGGTTGGCGCCCTGTTATGCCTCTCGCTACTCTTTCTGGTACTATGACTCGTCAGCTTTCTAATCTCACATACTGTCCACTAACACACCCACACCCGTCAGCTTCTGTTCTCTCTCTTTCTCCTTCCTCTCTCATGCTGTTACAGCTCGCTTTGCTAAACTGCCGGTCTCTCCGGTCTAAGACTCTTTTGATTAATGATTTTCTCTCTGACCATAACCTGGACCTTTTCTTCCTCACCGAGACCTGGCTGAAAGAAGGTGAGGAATCTTTTCTCAACCGATGTCTCCCTCCTGGTTACTCTTTCTTATCTACTTCCCGCCGGGGTAGGAGCGGAGGGGGAGTAGCGGTGATATATCGCTCCTCTCCTCTCTCCTCCTTTCGGAAGTTCCCGCCTCCTCTTCTCTTCTCTATCCTGAATCTCTGCTTCTTTGTCTACACTCATCCCCTCTCCCTTGTTATTTCCTTCTTATATACGCTCCCCCTTCCTTATCTGTACCTCTATGGGATTCTTTACTTGCTACTATTTCAGAGGCTTCACTCCTATATCCGAATCTCCTAATTTTGGGAGATTGTAACGTCCATGTTGACCTACCCTCCTCAACAAGGGACCTCTCCTTTCTCACCTTTCTATCTGACCTATCTCTGCGCCAATTTGTTTCCTTCCCCACCCATGCTGCTGGTCACTCCTTGGATCTTCTCATTACGTCTGAGTCTTCCTCTATACCCCCCTTCCTCTCTCTCCTCGCTGTCTCTCCCTTGGTCTGACCATTTGTGTCTTCTTTTTACTATCCCTACTCAGTCCTCTTTGTCAGGTCCTTTAGACTCCACATTGTCATCTTCCCACTGCGCTTCTGGTTCTCATTCTCTCTCTATTCTACCAACCCGTAAGCTTACTGCTGACACACTTCATCAGTTTCCTTCCCCAGCGTCTTTATTCCCTAGTGATTTTGCGTCTCTTTCTGTTGATACCCAAGCCCATCTCTGGCATTCTTCTCTGTCCGCTGCTCTTAATGATATCGCCCCTCCTCGTACCCACCAATCTTCTCATCACTACCCTCGGCACCCTTGGTTTCATTCTGGTCTTTTCTTGCACCGAAAGTATCTTCGTAGGGCAGAACGCCTTTGGCGCAAGCACCCCTCTTCTTCTTCTCTTCACAATTTTCGTTCCTGTCATGATCATTACCGCACTCTCCTTCACTCTGCAAAGCGCGATTACTATTCTAAGCTTATTTCTTCCTCCTCTAACTCTTCTCGGCGACTCTATACTATTTTTCGTTCTCTTACAGCATCTCATTCTGCTTTTCCTCCCCTTCCTCCTCCTTCCTCGGCCTCCCCTGATCCCTCCTCCCTCGCTTCCTTCTTTGCTTCTAAAGTAAAGACCCTTCGTCAGTCTTTCCCCTCCTATCCTCCCCCTCTTTCCCCTGTAGTAGGGCCCTTTCTGCTCGCTTCACCGCCTCCTTTATCCTCTCTCTCCTCTGCTCCTATCTTATCCCACTCCTGGTCTTCATTAGAGATGATTTCCCCAGCTGTCCTTCAAACTACTTTCCTCTCTATCCGAAAGACTACATGTCCTGCTGATCCTATTCCCTCTCATTGGCTTCTGGAATCCTCCCTGTCTCTTTCCCCCTATATTCTCTCTCTCTTTAATGCTAGCTTATCTTCTGGTTTCTTTCCTACACCTTGGAAACACGCTACTGTTCGTCCTATTCTGAAATCCCACACATCTGACCCTACAGCTCTTTCAAACTGGCGTCCTGTTTCTAATCTCCCTTTTCTTTCTAAATTTCTTGAGAAACTTGTCTTTCTTCAGCTGTCTGCTCACCTTGAGGTTTCTCTTGTTCTTCACCCTCGGCAGTCTGGTTTTCGTCCTGGTCACAGTACAGAATCTATCCTTCTTTCCCTTCTTAATGAGGTGCGTGCTGCTCACGATCACGGTCTTTTTACTCTTGCTGTCTCTCTTGATCTCTCTGCAGCTTTTGATCTGGTGGATCACAGCACCCTTCTCACTCGTCTTCAAAATGCTGGCCTTTCTGGGACTGTTCTTCACTGGTTTCGCTCTTTTCTTTCTTGTCGTTCGTTCTCAGTGGTTGTTGGGTCCGCCTCTTCACCCTCCACTCCTCTCACTTGTGGTGTGCCACAGGGATCTGTCCTTGCTCCTCTCCTTTTCAATGTCTTCTTGGCTCCCCTTGCACTTGTGGTTCAGCAGTTTGGTATCTCCGCGTACTATTACGCGGATGATATCATTCTGCTGCACCACACTGATTCACATACCCCTGATATCTCTCCTCTTAACCTCTGTCTTTCTGCTGTAGCTTCCTGGTTCACCTCTAATTTTCTTCAGGTTAATCCCACTAAATCATTTGCCATTTGGTTTACCCTTGGAAGCCCTTCCCCCACCTGCGCCCCTTCCCTCTCTTCCCAGCCCATTCCTCTTGTCTCATCCCTCAAGTATCTTGGTGTTATTCTTGACTCCTCTCTTTCTTTCAAAGAACACATCACTTCCATAGTTCAACGTTCTTTTCTATCCCTCAAACAACTTCGACCTGTGCGTCCTTTTCTCTCACCCTCTGCTTTTGCTACTCTTATTCTCTCCTTTGTAATTTCCCGCCTCGACTACTGTAATGTTTCTCTTGCTGGTCTACCACAATCTCAACTCTCCCGTCTACAACGTGTTCAGAATGCAGCTGTCCGTCTACTTTCCTGTGCTTCTCGTTACGACCATGTCACTCCCTTACTTCTGCACCATCACTGGTTACCGGTTCCCTTTCGTATACAGTATAAGGTTCTCACATTTGTGCACAGGGTGACTCACACTGGTACCCCTCTCTATCTTGCAGATCTTCTTCAATTCCGTACTTCCCATCGTCTGCTCCGTTCTATTCACGTTAATCGGTTGGCCCTCCCTTCTCCCTCTCAAGCTCACCTGGAGTCTACACGTTCTTCGGCTTTCTACTTTCTGGGTCCTAGGCTCTGGAACTCACTTCCCCCCCTCTTCGTGCAGAGCAATCATATCAAGCCTTCAAACAACAACTAAAAACCCATCTGTTTTGCTTGGCGTTTGACCTCCCTCCCCCGTCTGTGTCTCCCTCCCCTTCTTCCTGTTGATGTTTCTTCTTATATTTTGTTGTTTTCTATTTTCTGTCTCTCCGCTGTCCCTTTTAAGATTTTAACTGGCGTTCTTTTTAACTTTTCCGACAGCCTATATTGTAACTGTTTTTAATTCTGTTTGTAAACCGCCCAGACGCCATTGGTATGGGGCGGTATAGAAAGCATTTTAATAAACATAAACATAAACATAAACATGAAAGCACACATAGGAAATATTGTAAGAGCAGTATACCACAAAATACGTTCCCTTAGACATCTACTATCCTTGCTAGAGCCAGACGATTTTAGAACCATCTATCAGGCGCTAATCATACCTCATTTTGATTATGCGAACTCAATATTACAAGGTCTCCCTCAAGCCACATTACATCCACTTCAATTGGCAATGAATGCCGCAGCAAGAGTCCTTCATGGAGCATCCCGGAAAGAACATATTTCACCTATTCTAAAACATCTTCATTGGCTCCCGATACGAAATAGACTCACTTTCAAAACTTTACTAATTACATTCAAAGCCATCAAAGAGCTCTCATCTGCATCATTATCAGATATGATCCAAACAACACCCCTCAATAGGGATAGAAGGTCAGTATCACTCAATTCTCTGTTAGTCCCTAAATCAATAACACAATACACCAAAACTACTACTGACAGGGCTTTCTTTTTCTGTGCACCAAGGTGTTGGAACAGCCTTCCTCAAAACATCCGATCAATACCAGACCTTTTGCAGTTTCGAAAAGCTTTGAAACACTACCTCTTCCTCTTGTCTTATCCATTAAACAATCCAGATAACACAACCTACCCACAGACCTTCAAAACATACAAATTCAATACAGACACCCCACAGACCTCCCATACACAATACTGAAGCCAGGATGAGATCATGTCTGTTATATTAATTAATTACCCTGTTATCCGAGTTGTATTTCCTGTTTTTTCTGTAAACACAAAGTACCGTTGAATTGTGTAACTCCTTGTTTATTGTAAACCGCGCTGATGCTGAATAGTGCGGTATATAAGAGACTATAAATAAAATAAATAAATAAATAAAAATTATGCTATACACACAATTAGATACCATCAACCCTAAGTATACTCAGCTTGAAACATGCCTGAATGAGATGTTAAGATGGTTACAGCAAAACAACATGACGATCAACCATAAGAAAACCGAGGTGATGTATATATCCGGTAAACCAAACTTTGAACCTCCTCCGACAATCACCCTGTGTAACAACACATACAACACAAAGAATGAGATCAAATATCTGGGAGTCACATTTGACAGCAAACTAAGGATGGAAAAGCACCTACGAAAAACCAACAAGGCCATTTTCCACAAACTTAGAGTGCTACAACCCCTGAGGAATATCATCGAACCCTGTGATTTTCGGTCTGTTGCCCAAGCACTCATTATGCCACACTTAGACTACTGTAACGCCATCTTACAGGGTTTACCAAAGAAAACGCTAAATATCCTGCAAATGGCCCAAAATGTGGCGGCGAGGATCATCATGCGAAAAAGCATTGCTGAACACATTACACCTGTTTTGATCGAGCTACATTGGCTACCCATTGCTGCCAGGATACAATATAAAACTTTGATAACCACGTTCAAACTCATACATAACCTAGCCCCTTCCTTCCTCTCCACCCTTATCAGCACGCAACCAACCAACAGAGACAGGAGAACCATCAACTCAGACACACTACAAGTTCCAACCAATATCAGATCTGTAAAAGCCAGTACCAGCCGCAGAGCATTCTCATTCTCTGCCCCAACCATCTGGAACCAACTACCATACGAGCTACGAGCAATCAAAGACATAATTGCTTTCAGGAAGAAACTAAAGACTCATCTATTCCAATGTCACTACAATTAGATGTAAATCTCAGTAGGATACAAGATAAAGCCAATGAAACATGAAATTTGCTCTGTAAAAATGTAAATATGTAAATTCTAAGACCCTATTTCTGTGTGCTGTGCCTTACCCTCAAATCTGTGTGTATACCCCATCATTCTCTGTCATGACTGGACAACCCCCAAATATGTAATCAAACCGCTACTGATCACTGGAAGTAGCGGTATATAAGTGTATACTAAAATAAATAAATAAGATAGCAAGGCTGGGTATGTACACAGTTGTAGGCTATTTTACAAATATACAAAGGTACTTCAGGCTGGAAGGTCAGGGGTTCAAATCCCACTAGAGGACAGCAACCTTGGGCCGGAAGGACTGGGGTTTCTAGTCCCACAGATGCTCCTTGTGGTCTTGGGCAAGACACTTAACCCTCCATAGCCCATGTTCCCTGTAAAATAGTTATCTCCAAGTTATAATGCCCTGTTCAATGTAATTTCAGTTTGTTCAATGTAAACTGCACTGATGCAGAATAGCACGGTATATAAGAGAATATAAATAAAATAAATAAATAAATAAAACTACCGATAGCTTAGCCCTCAGCATCACTGATGCATACAAGCTCTCACAGTACAACAAGCTGCAAACCAAGTGAGGACCGAATACAATTTAGGACAACTACCTAGAGGGTCACATGAGTCGACACCGACTTGATGGCACTTAATAACAGCAACTCTACAGGTTCTTTCTGCCTATGAACAGTCTTGAAGGGAAAATATGGTATTTTTTTTTCAAATTTTTATTTCAATTTTTAATAACAAAAGACCATGTCAACATGTTTACAAGACAGTATTGAACACAAGCACTGGCAACAAAATACAATTACAAACAGAACCCCCCCAACCCCCCCCAGCCCACCCCACCCTCCCAGGTTCTCTGAGGAACAGCGATACCTCCGCAAATGCAGAAGTCCAGCGATTCGGCCGCCAGCCAGACATACCCGGCGACCTCAGGGCCCACACTGCACCCCCTTCCCGCTAGATAGAGGAGCGGGCACAGTACTGGACCAGGGGTGCCCATCTATCAACATTTAAATCCACTCCGCTCGGGTGGTGCAGCTTGCCATATAGTCTCTCTAACTTGGAATAATAGCAAACTGCATCCAACAGCCATTCAAGCTGAGTGCCTGGAAGTGTTTCCACTTTGTCAATATGAGCTTTAACGCAACAGCTACCATAAAGTTCAACAGAAAAGCATTCTCCTTGGGGATATCCAAGCATGGTTCTAAAGACCGTAACATGACCATGCTCAAAGAAATAGTAGTAGAAATACCCCAAATTCCCTGGATTCTACCCCATATATCCTTCCAAAATCGTTGAAGCAGAGGGCATTCAAAAAACATATGTGCATAGGTGCCTATCTCCTTTTGACAGGACCAGCATCGATCAGACGACATTTTATCCCATTTAGACATTTTTACAGGTGTAATATAGGCCCTATGCAGAAAGAAGTACAATGATTGAGTAAGCGCCGCGGATCTCGAAGTCCTAGTTATAGGACCCCACAGCAACTTCCAACTATTGGGCGGTAGCGGAACAGTCGAATCATACTCCCAGGCCCCAGATAAGCCCTTTAAATCATGAGGGGCATAGTCCCTTATTAACCTATATATAGCAGACATAGCACCCTTCTGCCCAATCAAAGTCTGGAGGAAACTAAGAGAGCCCACCTCCTCAGTCAGGTCCGCCGCCCTAATCCCACTTGCAGCCATACTATGTCTGAGTTGCATCCACTGAAAGTAGCAGGACTGCGGTAGGGAGAATTCCACCCGTAAGGAGGCAAATTCCTTCCACCCATTTTCACCAGCCAGGTTCCCCAATGTCCATATGTCGCATTTCTGCCACTTATGCCAAGCAAATTTTTGACCCTTAATTTTGAGCATTGGGTTCCACCACAGCGGAGATGGCCTTGAAGAGAGGCCACCTTCGCCCGTTAAGTGCACCAATTTTAGATATGCACCCTGAGTAGCCAAGATAATTCCCCCTACTGCAGACTCTGCCGGGAACCTCATGCCTAGCAAGTGCTGCAAGGGATAGGGGGCAGCGACCCGCTTCTCCACCTCGAGCCAGGTCGGTCTTTGTCCAGTGCCCCCGATGTCTAACCACAACGCTCCTTGCTTTAGGAGAAGGGCTTGATGATACCACTGAAAATCTGGAAATTGGACTCCCCCCCATTTCTTTAGAAGCTTTGAGCTTCCTAGTAGCTATTCTTAGTCGTTTTCCATTCCAGAGGAAACTTACTAACAATCTTTCAATATCCCCAAATATGCCTTTCGGAAGGGCAAAGGGAAGCATACCTAAGACATAATTTATTTTTGGGGCGAGAGACATCTTGATTGTTTTGAGCCTGCCCCACCAAGATAAGTGAAGGGGCGACCAGGTATAAGTCATCTTGCGGATCATATGTATTAAACTAGCAACATTTGTTTTAATTGTCTCCTCCCGCGATGAGCTATACTGAACACCCAGATACTTGATTTTGTCCGCCTCCCACCGAAAGGGGAAATCAGCCATGAGATTAGCGTTTGGAATCCCATTTAGAGGAAATGCTACTGATTTAGTCCAGTTAATTTTATATCCGGAAATGGAGGAATACAAATCAATTAAAGTTAGGATCATCGGCACCTCCTGCGGTTGAGTGAATAGGAGAAGATCGTCAGCATAAGCTGCAAGCTTAACTTGTAAATCACCTATCATGACACCTGCTAAGTCTGACTGTTGCCTAATAGCAATAGCCAAGGGCTCTAAGGCTAGATTGAATAGGAGAGGGGACAAAGGGCAACCCTGTTGCGTTCCCCTGTGGAGAGAAAGGGAGCGCGACAAGGACCCATTGGCGAGAATGCGAGCATTGGTATTAGAATATAGCACTTTTACCCTACTAATGAACTCATCTCCTAAGCCAAACCATTGGAAAGCTGAAAATAGAAAGGTCCACTCAAGTCTGTCAAAAGCCTTCTTGGCATCAAGAGAGAGGCCAACATAAGGGGTGCGGCTCACAGAAGCCCTTTCCAATAAGTTACATAACAGTCGGGCGTTATCAGTAGTTGCTCTCCCTGGAACAAAGCCACATTGAGCTGGATGTATCAAGTCTCCAACAACCTGGGCAAGCCGTTTCGCTAGGATGCTCGCGTAAATCTTGTAGTCTATGTTCAATAAAGATATTGGCCTGTAATTTGACACAAATCTGGGGTCCTTACCTGGCTTCTCCAGGACTACAATCGTAGCTTCTGCAAAATTGCCAGTACATCCTTGCCCTTCCACCAATTCTTCATAATATACTAATAAGTGCGGTAACAGCTCCTCGCAAAACACCTTGTAAAACTCAGCAGGGATTCCATCAGGGCCTGCGGCTTTGCACCCGGCCAAAGAACTGATGGCCACTCGCAGTTCCTTACTGGATATAGGCCTGCCAAGACTTTTGGATTGCTGCAATGTCACTTTGGGGTGGGTCAAACCCTCCATAAATTCTGAGAAAGCCCCTGGAGCTGCACTTAAATCAAACGAATACAGTTTACCATAATAATTAGAAAATTCTTCCAAGATTTGCGCATTGTTAGTCTGGCTCACTGAATTATTATCCATGATAGAGGCAATTTTTTTTTTATCCTGTTGCCCTCTCAAGGTATTGGCCAAGGACCTGCTGGCTCTGTTTTGCTCAATGTGAAATCTAGCTGCTTGGTTAATTAACACTTGGTCAACCTCAGAAGTTAGTATTTCGTTATATTGGAATCTTAAGCATTGTAGTCTATATAGTATACATGAATCTGGTTGCTTACACCATAATCTTTCCCCTGCTTTAATTTGACTATCTAAAGCTGAAAGTTGCGCCTTTTTCTTTTTATTTTCTCTAATCGAATAGCTAGTGATTGTGGCACGGATATGGGCCTTAAAGGCCTCCCACCAAGCCCAGCTGGCAGAATCCCCCAATTTATTAATATCAAAATACATATTTATAGCATCCTTAATCTCCTTTTGGAAGGAGGGTTCTGCAAGCCATGCTCTGTTAAAAGACCAAGCTGGTTTAGTCCTCTCCATCTCAGGAATAGCTACTGTTAGTGTAATGGCTGCATGATCTGAAATAGTTATACTCTCTATACCCGCTACGCAATCCTCAGTGATAAGAGACTTAGAGATTAGAAAATAGTCAATACGGGAGAAAGATTTATGCAAGGAGGAAAAAAAGGTATATTCTTTATCTGTAGGATGAAGCACTCTCCATATATCAACCAGGCCATTGGCCTCTATCAGAGTCGTCACTGCTAAGCCAGCTCGAGAGGACCTCTCAACTCTCCCAGGGTTACGATCAATGAGCGGATCCCTTACCATATTAAAATCTCTGCCTAAAATGATGGGAATCTGCTTCTCAGCTTGAATCCTGCCCGATATAGAATGAAAGAAAACCGGATCATCACAATTAGGGCCATAAATATTTAAAATAAGGAGCGACCTTCCCCCAACCTGTATTAGGGACTTGACCCACCTACCAGAAGCATCATTGTTAATACTTTCAACCGTGGCCCCCAGCGCCTTCCTAATTAAGGTCACCACCCCATTTCTCTTATGGACCGCTGGGGAGGAACCAATTACCATATACTGTTTATTTTCCAATTTGCTCGTCTCCTGCTCAGTGAGGTGCGTTTCTTGCAATAGGATATTATCAGCTTGATTTCTCCCACAATAAACTAATATTTTCTTTCTTTTGGCTGGGGACTTAATGCCCTTGACATTTAAAGATAAAAGTTTTAACCCATTAGCCATTGTATCCTATACATATTACCACCCTTAACACATGATACATAGGCGGCCCAACCCCCAGACCACATTATAAAACCACCATCCGCCATCCCCAGAGAACCTTCAACAAAACCCCTTAACAACAAAAAAAAACAAGGATATGGGTGAGGCAGTGTGACCATTCACACATGGCGCAGCTGGGACCCAACATGACAAAGGCTGAAAGCCAGCAGAAACATATAAACAAATACAAAATCATCTCAAGCAGGCAAGGATTGGAAAACACACAGTTTTAGGACCCACATGAAGTAGAGTCCCCTTGCCAGTTCCAGAAGCAGACCCGGCAGCATGACAGAAATGTTCACTGCAAGAACACATACCGCGAGGCCATCTCCACAAATCCTTCAATGGGCACATGCCGATCCACTGCAGCAAGAGTGGCCATCCAGCAGAGCAAACCCAGAACGAATACTGACATATAAGACTAGGAAAAGATTAGCTTTGATGCATCATTAAGGCCTCTTGCTCCTCGATGAACCGTTTAAGGACTGCTGTGTCTTCGAATGTCTTGGTTGAGTTGTTCAAAGTAACTTGAAGAGACCATACTTGGCCTGGAGATGCTGGAGTCTCGGTCTGAGAGCAAGAAATTGCTTTCTCTTTTCCACTGTGGGCTTACTATAATCTGGGTAAAAGTTAACTTTCTGACCCTCATACTGGAGGGATTGAGTCGCTTTGGCCGCGGCCAGAAGTTGTACTGCCTGTTGATGCCTCAATACACAGAAAATCATCGGACGCAGCCTTTGGCTATGTAGATTAGGCGCTGACGGTATCCGATGCGCCTGCTCAATCTCTAATGGCCGAGAGAGTTCAACTTTCAGCAGCGTTGGCAGCAGGGTCTCCAGGAACCGAATAGGGTCACCTCCCTCAGCTCCTTCCTTAAGCCCGACTATGCGAATGTTATTGCGCCTGGCTCTGTTGTTCATATCCTCTATACTCCTTTCTAGGCGTTCCACCTTCTGCGTCATCTTTGCTTGCTGCTTGGCCCGTTCTTCACATCTAGCCATCGACGCTTCCGCTGTTTCAATTCGGAAAGTTAAAGTTTGCATCTGGGACCGCAAGTCTCTCAAATCTGCTTGCATCGCTTGCAGCGACTCCCCATTAGAGTCCACTTGAGCCCGAATTGCCCGAATTTCTCTCAGCATCTCCTGCAGGCCCTCTGCCGCTTCTTGATGCGGCGCCATTTTTTGAGGAGCGAGTGGATCAGTCTTAGATCTCTTAGAGCCCGATGCCACGGGATTCGCAAACTCCAACCGGGTCTGCTTGCTGCCGGCCATCCCAGCTAACTATAGCTCAGCTTAGTCAGTACAAAAGGAGCAAATTCCTGCAGAGATGACCAGGATTAAGGGACAGGGTCCTCGGGAGATAAATCTTACGCGGCCATGTTGGAGTCTCGCTGGCTCCGCCTCCTCTTGGAAAATATGTTTTAACTTTCCCTTGAGAACTGTTTTAAAATCTTTGGGTAAAAATATCTATTGGCTTTGCAAACATACAGGCAATTGTGAAAAGTACCCTTATTGCTTAAGTATGCCTTTAAGCAGAACTCAAAGGAAAGCACTTTGACTAGACAGCTATGCTTAGTAGTTGAAGAGTTGGATGATAAGGAGATTGTTCATAGTAACATATAGCAACATATTAAATGACTGCAGACAAAGACCAATATATTTTATCTAGTTTGCCCAGTAAGGTGGCTAGAGAGGTGCCTGCCCCTCTATGCCTTTGTTTAGAGTTATACCAACACTCCATGCAGGTCACACACTTTAATGCCTTTGTTTAGGGTTGTATCCACTGGTCCATGCAGCTCACCCCCCTCAATGTTTTGTTTGGATCAGAAGTTCATATAAAAGAGAAGAGATGGTGAATATCTGCAAAAAGGAAAATCCTGAAGAACAGATGGGACTGTGGCTAAATAAGAAATAAAGGAAAGTAGGATATCGATATGACAGCAGTCTAAGACACTAAAGGCCCTATTTACTAAAATACAATAAGGCTTTACAGCTACTACATGGCACTTGCCAAAATTAACAAGCGGTAAATGGAAAACTTCTGCATTTACTGTTGGGTTATTCGCAGAATTTTAGGAAGGCTTCCATGCGGATAGTACAAGGACAAAGTTGCTACTTTGTGTTAACTGCACAGTAGAGAACTCACAATACAGTTAGCTACATTTCTTTAGGTGGCCTTAATTGTTCTGTATTTTCTGCCATGTTAATAATAATGTTCTTATTTATGTTTATTAAACTTCATATACAGTCACTTTTCACCTGACTCCACCTCCAACCCTAGACACGTCTTTTTTTTTTTTTTCATTTGTGCTGCTTTTGACCTGACTCCACCCCCAAATCAGATGCAAATTGACACTCACCAAGATATTTAATCTCATTGTTCCAGCAGTGTGTGCCAAAGGACATGATGCCCTCCTTTGTATGCTCCTTTGACTACCCCATCACGCTTCTTTCAGGCGTGCTAGTATTTTGCCTACTTGGTTATTCCTTAATGATTCAGCCAAATGCAATGGCTTCCATTCCTGTGTTCTTTGGAAGGAGATCTAGCTCTTCTCAACATTGCAGGATTTCTCTTATCAGAACTACCAGCTCTCCAGCTCTCTTTTTAGTTTAGTATTTATTCTCTCTCTACTACTTTGATATTCTAGTGCTTTGCAAGATACAGCTAAAGGTAGGGTATCTCACCTAAAGACAACAAACTTGTCTTGAAACTCATCAATACTACTGGTGCAATCATCCCTTAAAGAGGGGCAGTGTTGCATCCATACTAGATCCAAACACATATAGTAGTAAGGAGATTTTTAGCAAGTCGTCTCCCAATTGTGAAGGCATAGCACTTTGTTTTGCTGTCTTCTCTCTAGACTGTCATTGTTCTTAGAAGACTTAAATATTAAACTTGAAAGTCCATCTTCTAATACAGAAAAGGATGTCTTAGCACTTTTAAAAGAGCTTGACTTTACAAAATTATCCATTAAACAAACACATTGCTGGTCACTTCATGTATCTAGTAGCGGCAAGAATTTGTAGCATAGTTCCAAATCAACCTTTGATAGTCCCCCTCTCCCAGCCTGTCCAATACCTTATAAGAGTCTTAACTTTTAAAATAGCCAAAGCATTCACTCCCTGGATAAGGAAGCATTTATTTCAAATTGTCTTACAAGTGTGGGTAGTCTGGAAGGTCAGTAATTAGAAGAAAAGGATTTCTATGGTTTTCTAAACATATGGAAACTGTATATCAAATGGTCCCTTTGAAAGTAAAACAAATTTAAAAAAATCTCACAAGACTTACAAAGTTTTAAAACTAAATTAAAGAAAGCTGAAATACATAGAGAAAACATCCATCTGATTAAAAGAAAAAGACTTGTCAAGAAATTCAAATCAAATACAAAAGTATGATTAAAACTGTTAAAACTAATTTTATTTCAAAATCAATAAACTCAAACAAGAATTATCCTGGGTAGCTTTTCTTGGTCCTGAGGAAATGTTCCTTTGAGGATACTATTTTCTTGGATTCTAAATACATTTCACCTGTCTTTTGCTACTTTTCTAATAAAAAATATCTTAGCTTTGCAGAGTCCAATCCAAAAAGAAATGATTTCTCCCCCTTGCTATTGAAGGCTACAGATGATAACAGAAATTCTCAGACCCCAGGCCTTCAAAGTATGTCTCTAACAGAATTCCACTTATGAAACGTAATCAACTCACCAAACTCTGCCTCCTCTTTGACTGACACATTTCCTCCCAGTTTAATTAAGGATTGTTGCTCTGATTTAGCTCCCATATTTCTTGATGTAATTAATTTGTTCTTATGAATTGCTGTAAACAACTGGAAACACTCTGTAATGCAACTCTTCTAAAGAAAAATAATTTTGATCCTGCATTATGCCATACTGGGTCAGACCAAAGGTTCATCAAGCCCAGTATCCGATTTCCCAGTGGCCAATTGAGGTCAAAAGTACCTATCAGGTACCCAAAGGTAGACAGATTCCATGATACTTATCCCAGGATTAAGCAATGTATTTCACTAGTACACTTTAAGAATGGTTTATGGACTTTTCTACAAGAACTTATCCGAACCTGTTTATTTCATCCTCCATCAACAAATTCCATAGTTTGATTCCATATTGGGTGAAAAAATATTTTCTCTGATTAGTCTTAAATGTGCTACATTATAGTTTCATTGCATGTCCCCTAGTTGTTCTACTTTTGAAGGAGTAAGCAACCTTTTACCTGTTCCACTGCACTCATTATTTTATAGATCTCTATCATATCTCCCCTCAGCCATCTTGTATCCAAGCTGAAGAGCCCTAACCCTCTCAGCCTTTCCTCAACTTCCAGGAAATTATCGTCCCATTTCCATCATTCCCTTTACCACAAAACCTCTGGAAAAGACTATTGCACAACAGTTAATTCGTTTTCTAATTGCTAACACTTTCCATCCACGTCAATTACGACTTTGAAATTAACATAACACCGATACTGCCATGATGAACAAAATAGCAACCTTTCATGACAGCTTTAGAGATATTTTGCTTATACAATTAGACATCAGTGCAGCATTCCATGTTATTTGCAACTCTTTTCTCTTGGAACACCTGGAGCAGATGAGCATTTTAGGCACAGTCCTTAGCTGGTTTTATTCATATTTTTCAAAAAGAATATATCATGTAATAGTTTATAATTCATCCTCCTCAGTTTACCTACTTCCTCAAGGATCAATACTTGCCCCCACTCTAGTTACTATTTTCATTGCACCCCTTGTGAAAATGATCTAGGATTTAGGGATCAACCCATCATATTTACTCAGATGATATTCAACTCATGATTGCTAGTGAAATCCAGGAAGCCCATTTGTAACTAACCTGCAAAACAAACTGTAAAGAATGGCTTCCTAGTTGGAGTTTAATAAATTAATTTTAAATCCTCAAAATAACAAAGTATTTTGGATATCACTCTCTGAAAGTTATCTTCCATCCTTGTCCCAAACTAGAGACATCTCAGTTTCAATCAAGGAAACAAGGAAGTCACTGGGAATGACATGAGATAGTAAATTATCTTTTGCCCTGCAAATTTTATTCTGTCAAGATATCCTATGCAGCCTCTAGAAGGTTTAAATCTTTGAAATCTTACTTAGGGGCATGTCTACTAAACTGCGGTAACATAGCACCTAACAGCGCTAATGTAGCATCTGCAACATTAACGTGTGCTAATGTAATGCTAATGTAACGTTAACACGCGTTAACGTTACCAGCCGTGGTAAAGGTCCTAGTGGGCAGAGAGAAGGCGGATAGCAGGGGGTCAATGGGCAGGAAGTGGGCGGGAACATGACCCTGCTACACTAACGCTGTCATATTAACATCAGGAATATTACTGCGAGTGAAAATCTATCGGTAAGGTTGCATTTTGAGGAGCTAGAGCCTATTTAAGGTCTGCAATGTGCTGCACAGACTGGTGAGCCCAAAAAGAGTGATTGTAGTGCTTTATCTGCAGCAACAGCAAGGTGCCCAAGTAGGAAAGGACACTATCGTGATGGTGCAAATGTGGCAAAGGAGGGCACAGATGGGTCCTGCAGTGGGGGCAGCTGGAGCACAGGGCAGACTAGGCAGTCGCCTAGGTGGCGCATAGGAACACAGAAACTGAAAATATGCACAAAAGCATCTGACCAAAGTCCAACATGCTCAGTATTCTGTGTTCCAGCAGAAACCCCAAAAGACCCACAGGAACTAGACGCTTACCACAAAGAAACTGATAAAGCAAAAAGAACCTACCACTCGAAGATCATAACAAACCACGTGAGCTCTTCGAGATTGTCAAGAAGCTAACAAAAGCACCCAACCACTCCAACCAGCTACCGAACATCCCGCCAGAACTACCAGCACGCCAATACAAGCAGCTTTAACAACCTCAAAATCCGCAACTGAATGCAGAGACAACAACCCACTCTACTTCCATAAACAGACTGGAGCACATTCAAAACAATCACCAAAGAAAAAATAGAATCCACCATCTCCTGCCTAAACACCACCACCTCTCCACTAGATCCCTGCCCTGCAGTATGGATAAAGAAATCCAAAGAGGACATAAGCACACCCCTAACCCACATTGTGAATGAATCTCTACTACTACTACTACTATTTAGCACTTATATCTCTCAAGCAAGGACACATGCCAGACATCTTCAAAACCTCCATCATCCTCTCAACCCTAAAAAAACACAACTTGGACTCCCTTGACCCCGCCTCCTTCAGGCCTATAGCAAGTCTTCCATTCACCGCCAAAATCATTGAGAAGATAGTTTAACAACAACTTCAAGACCACCTGGATATCAACAACATACTGGACCTGCAACAACATGGTTTCCATCCATTCCACGAAGTCAAGACTCTCATGCATCACTAATGAGCACCCTCAGCAAGGGCACACAGACCAAGCACTCTGGATACGCTATGATCTTCCTGGACATATCCGCAGCCTTTGACACCATCTCCAACAACATCCTTCTACACAGGCTCCAAGAAATTAGCATAAAAAACATTGTACTTCAGTGGTTCCACTCCTACCTGACCAATAGACAACAACTGATCCGCACAAGCATAGCAACCTCCCCCCCCCCCCCTTTCAGCAACACCAAGGAGAACCTCAAGGTCCACACTATCCGCCATGTGCACTTCAGCATCTACCTGCAAACACACTGCTCAATCATATATGCTCATAACCATCAACTACCACATCTACGCAGATGACATAATGCTCTATAGACCGATCACAACCACCAACCCAACAAACAATCACCTATCAGACTGCTTCATAGAAGTCTCCAGCTGGCTACAAAGGAACAACCTATCCATCAACATAAAAAAAAAAACAGAAGCCCTCATAGTAACCAAGGACCCAAACTTCACACCACCACCACACCTCAACTTAGGAACCACACAAATACAAATACAACCACACATACAATACTTAGGAATCATCATAGACCAAGCGATCACACTCAAGCAACAGATCAAAAAGACTACCGGAATAATATTCCACAAGGCAAAAACAGTACAACGCCTCAGGCCTCTCATTGATCCACAGGACTTCAGGACAGTCATGCAAGCTATGACGCTCCCCCACCTGGACTACTGCAAAATAATCTATCACAGACTACCCGCCACCCACACCAACCCACTATGAACTGCCTTAAATACCACAGCAAGAATGATCCAGAAAGCAAAAAAACAAGATCACATCACCCCAGTCCTGAGAGAACTGCACATACTCCCTCTCGAAGCAAGAATCAAATACAAATCAACCCTACTTATCCACAAAGCCCTCTATCAAACGCAGACTACCCAGCTCCACACTTTACTGCCCCAACCCACCCACAAGAGAGCAACCAGACAAACCACCAGCAACACCATCACCATCCCCCACGAACAAACTAAATACAATCAATGGACCTGCAACAGAGCCTTCGAACTATACTCACCATCCCTCTGGAACTCCCTACCAAGTCAAATCAGAAACAACGGAGATCCTTCAACATTC
Source organism: Ichthyophis bannanicus (assembly GCA_033557465.1). Lineage (NCBI taxonomy): Eukaryota > Metazoa > Chordata > Amphibia > Gymnophiona > Ichthyophiidae > Ichthyophis > Ichthyophis bannanicus. The sequence goes on from CM066035.1 coordinate 438,932,060, forward strand.
AGAAAACAACTAAAAACCATCCTGTTCCAGGAATACCTCGGACCAGAAACAAACACCCATCACTGACTACCCCTCCAGACCCTCTAACATACTCACAGATCTACCTACTAAGAGACCGATATCCATTGTTTAAGTCCTTAATGTCTGTTCAGATCATTAATGTTGGCCTCCCCGGTGACAGCCCCTCCACCCTAAGAATTGATTACTGTCCCCCCCCCCCTTTTTTGATGTTAAATCGCTTTGACCCGGTGAAAAGCAGGATATAAATACAGTTAAATAAATAAATAAATGACTGTAATGGGATAAGCAGTTCATATCTGGGGACTTATCCAACAAGGGTGTATAGACCTTCCCCAGGAAACATCCCAAACTGTTTTTAAATCCAGCTAAATGAACAGCCTTTACTACATCCCCTTGTAATGCATTGCAGGGTTTGGCCACATGTCATCTGAAACATATTTACACCCAGTAGTCCACAATGGGTACACTGCAGCTGCATTGCATGGGCCTAGCCTGTCCACATTCTGATGACAGAAACAATCAACCTACATTTACCCGGTTCACTCTAGCCAATACTGTCTAGAGCTCTAACCTTACACCCCTCAGCCATCTCTCCCCCAGGTGGAAGGGACAGAACATTGGCAAGTGGTGATGGGGGGATGCATGGATGCCCATGTATGCCTCCCCACCCTGGACCCTAGGCACCCACCTATACGCATGTTGGCTGGCCTGGGACTGTGCACCACCATCAATGACAGCACATGGGCTTGTCAGTATGGCTGGGGGGAGGGGTGGGTGTTTGGTGGTGGAGGTAGCAGCAGCACCCGCCTGCAGCAGACCAAGACCAAGCCCTGTTCCAGTGCACCATGTGCAGTGCAACATGTCAAGGTCTATCTGATGGGAAACATGTTGGCTCCAGGGACTAATATGCTTATGCAGCAGCACCATGGTGCACTGTGTACAGTTGGTGTGTTGTGGTGCAGAGGGTCATTGGTTTGGCTCCCAGCTGTAGACCCTGCAGTGTACATCCCAACCTTTTACCCCACATTGCAGATACACCACCAACATGTGCAATACACAATGCATTGGCCAACAGGGGTACAAACACCTACACAGACAGATTCCACTATCCACAGCTGGATGGAGAGTCAGGCTGTTGGCTCTGGCACACGGAGTAGCAGTTAGCACGAGAGTACTACTACTAGCTCCTGCACAATGAGAACACCTTAGCAATTCCTGCACTGAGATTGAGACCAGTGTGGTGGGCAGGAATGCCAACCATCCCTATCCTTGCACAGTGCTGCAATATGATTGTGTATGTCTATCCATTGTTTTATGGCTTTCTACTTCTCATTAGGCCTCACACTGCCTACACTTTTGTTCAGTGTTAGCCTGCAAATGTGTATGATGAGAAGCAAAGAATTGTGAGTATGGCCCAAACAGGGCAGATTGGGCAAGATGCATCTGCATCGGGGGTAGGGCAATGGCTGGGACATCATAGTGCCTGACTGCCACCTGCATGGACCAGGTGGCCGCAGCATGCCATGGTGAGAGGACACTCTCACTCTGACCATGGCATGGCTATTGTAATGCAGCAAGGGCTGATGAAAGCCCAGAGGAGAAAAAAGAAGCTGTTTTTCAGAGGAAAAAAGATGTGCACAAGTTGCAATATTCGCAGGAACCAGCTAGAGGGAGCAGGAGAGCATTCAGAGAGACTGAAGGGCCACTCCCAGCTGGTCACGAGGAACTGACAACCAGCTCCCAATCCTCAAAGGCAGGAGTGCTTTATAAGGGGAGAGTGGAAAACTGGAGGAGAGAGAGGGAGAGGTTGAAGTGGAAGCCTGATTCCTCCGGAACTAGAGGATCACCAGGAGTGAGAGGTGACTCACCAGGAGCTGAGGAAGGACCTAAGGAGGGACCAGCTCAAGCTAGAGAGAGAGCTGTTTGCCCGAAGAGGCAAAAGCACTGCCCTAATTGCAAGCAGAAGCCAAAGGAGAATCAGCTGGGGAAGCTAAGCCACGCTGAGCAGGAAAACCAGGAGCTGGGCTTATGCAGAAGCAAGCGCTTACCAGGAGCATGGGTTCAAAGGCTGCAAGGTAAACCAAACTTTCAAAGAAAAGGATTTCATCAAGCTGCTGACTGTGAGAGGCAAGCAAGTGAAGAAAGCCATTTACCTGCTTGTTGCTGCAATACAAGGTATGAGAAATATATGCCTATGAAGAAAGCTATAAATGTTAAAGACTATGGTAAAGCTGCTATAAAACCTCTAAGAAGAGAGAACACATTTAATCCTAATACAGCACGTGGCCGATGCCCTAGGCTAGGCCAAGGACATTGGCAAGTACTGCAAGAGATATACAAAACCCCTGGAAGTGTTTCCCAAGAAACTAGGGATACAGAGTCAGACGTAACTGATTATGAGCCAATGCAAGTGGAACTGGCAGGAGAATTATCAGACCAGGAAATGGATTGTACTCTCTGTGTATCTGGTAGCATAGAGTCTTTGCCAGACTTGTGAGTTGCTTGAATTGCCAAACGAGCATTCTTTAATTGACTAAGCACTGCTATTCCTGTGAAGTTCAACAGTTTTGCTTTAAACCTGAGTTTTCTTTCTTACCTGAATTAAGGACATTTACTTTAAGCTGTAACCCAACAATTGGAACCACTGTGTAAAGGGAATAAAAGCCTTCTTTTTCCCACCACTCTGCTTTAATGGTTTCTTTAAAGATTGGAGCTAAAAACTACAAGGACCAAGTGCCTTTTGGCCCTTAAAAGACTCTCCTATCTTAATATTAAAATGTTTATGTCCCACCTGCCCTGGCTTCCACTGGCCACCAGGGAGGCGTGCCGACACTATGTATCCACATAGTGCTATATAGTGTCTATGTCTAGTGATATGGGTGTGCTTCCTGTCCTGGGGGGGCCCAAGCACTGAACCAACTGCTGGGTGCACATGAAATGCATACTGGCCAGTGGACTGTCCACAGTTAGTATATGCATGGCAGGGACACCCAGTGGGGGGCAGTAGGTGCAATCTGACTGTGTTTGCTGCGGGTGAATGTTAGACCTAGCCAGTTGAGATATGAGGTCTTCCAGGCCTACCCCCAGTATTACTGGTACCAGGTGTGGTCTACTGGTTGGGGCATGTTACCTTAGGCTGGGGGTTTGAATCCCAGTGGAGCACAGCAATCTTGGGCCAGAGTGACTGGGGTTTCTGGTCCAACAGGCACTCCTTGTAGCTGTGGGCCAGCCACATACCCCTTCATTGCCTCATGTACAGGACGTGGATTGTGAGCCCTTTGGGGACATGGGAAATGTACACTGTACCTGACTGTATACCACTTTGATCAGATGAATATCAGTATATAAGCATTGCTAAATAAACTAAACAAACCTCATGCGAGTCTAGACACCCCTCCCCCCTGGTAGTAGGTGGCCATGGCAGCAGCATTGTAACAATGACTATAACAATGCACTGTTCTAGGTAGGTCCTGGTCCAAATGTGACTGGTGCATATAGTAGGACACAAGGTGGCTAGTATATCACACTGCAGAGACTACCTGCACACACTGACAGTAATGGGGATCTGCAGGATAGGCAGGTACTGGGGACCCGGTGCTGGGCACACATCCTCACCCTCAGGGTGACCACAGACACTGCTCAGTAGCACGGTTTGTAGCTGCTCTGTACTTGTATCACACACTGTCAGGTCTTCTGGCTGAGCTGTGGTGATAGATACATACATTCTCCATTCAGTGCTCAGCTGTAGGCTGCTGTTCTGCAAGTGCACTGCATCATGGGTATTGGTGGGGCTACCCTATACTGGCACATACAGCAACTTAAGGTGGTGACCTGAAGTCTCTGTATCTAGCCATTGCTGTGCAGAGACATGTGGAGGTGTAGCGTACAGGTTAGTACAAGATCTCCCTAAACAGAGGACAATCCTTATCTGTTCTGTTTGTGACTGTGCTTCTCAGATTGTTTTCATGCCTGTTATAGTCAGGGCTCTGCATATCACTGTACTGCCAGCCCATGTCATCTGTTCTTCAGCCCATCTGTCTGTCTCTATTGGCTGTGTACAGTCCTGTCTTCTTGTACAGGTTGCTACCCCATGACCTACACTGGTACCCTTTTCTGCTTTATGGCTCTTCATGCTCACCTCTCCTGTGCCTGATCTACACGTACCCACTACTACTCTGTCCTTCTGTCGCTGCAAACATCCCGCCATTTCTGCCGCTGCTGGGGCACATGTCTTCCCCATCCTATGCCACACACTGTCACTGTAGCACTTTACATTGGCACCACCCTGAGCATCGATACAGCTGCCTCCCACATGCTCGTCCACTTTACTGGCTGCCAATTAGGATGCCCACCGATTTGGCAGGTTCATCAACTCCCACCTATCCTTCCTTCCATCACCTTTACATTGACATTCCTTGGTGCTCTGTCCAGTGTTTGGCTTGCAGCCATGATCCTGCTTTAAGGTGTATGCTTTCCACCTTAGGGCACCTTGTCTCTCCTTAGGATGCCTTATCTCCTGTTAGGGCACCTTACCACATCTTAAGGTGCCTTGAGGTGCCTTGTCTCCTGTTAAGGTGCAAGATGCCTTAGCACATCTTAAGGCTCCTCAAGATGTGCTAAGGCGCCTTAAGATATGCTAAGGCACCTTAACAGTAGATAAGGCATCTTAAGGCCACAAGATGTGATAAGGCACATTAGTATATCTTAAAGCATCTCCTGTTAAGGCGCCTTAGGACATCTTAAGGCACCTTAAGGTGCCCTATCTCCTGTTAAGGCACCTTATCACATCCTAAGATGCCTTGTCTCTCCTTAAGATGTCTTGTCATCTTACTGCACTTGGTCCTGTTAACTCACGTTAAATGGCCCAATTCAACCTAATGCAGGCATGCCCCCTACCCACCCATTGCCTTATATGGCTTCAGGCACCTTAACGCTGCCCTTACCGCTGGTGACTTTACCTCAATTTCATAAACATATCCCTTAGACTCAAAAGCATTAAGGACTTTGTTTCATGCCTCGGTTATTAACAGGGCTGTTTTGAAGGGGTATGAGGTGGTGCAGTGAGTAAAGTGTTCATGTGGGTATTGAATGATTGAGGAAATTGTCAAGAAATAAATGAATGCTGGAATAGAGGACACAATACGCTAGAATGAAGATCTTGAATAGAATTCTGAGCCTATTGGTAGTCAGTGCAGATCTTTACACAGTGGCGTTATGTGATAATATTTCTTAAACACTTTGATGAATTTAAGTTAATGGCAAAGTACAGTTCCCATCCATTCCCCACACATACTGCACACGAAAATAGCACATTCTGCAACTTGACCAATCTTAAATGGCTGGTCTGAAGGTACTTGGTTATCTCAATTGATTGTTCACTGTCACTTACACATTTCCATGTGCTCTCTTCTCCCTTCCCACCACTGCATTTAACCAGTCTTTTATCCCTTCTTTTTTACTGCCAAGTCCAAACTTTGATCCTTCCACCTTGCTGCTTCTTCTGCCTAGAGCAAACTACCTGAGTCTGTACGTCAGGCCTCATCTCTGGTCCTTTTCAAATCCAGGTTGAAAACCCACCACTTTGAGGCTGCTTTTGGATCCTAATTCACTAGTCTCCTGCTCTCCAGCTATGTGTTTCTATACCATTCTCCTAGACATATCTTCATCCCCAGCTGTTGTGTTGTCTGCCTTGACTAGATCGCAAGGACCGTCTTTTACATGTGTTTGTACAGTGCTGCCTTGTAGCCAGGGCCGGATTTACCTATACGCCATGTACGCCATGGCGTAGGGCCCACAGCCGGCAGGGGCCCACAAAAAAAGAACGTTCATTTTTTTTTAATACAATTTTTAAAAAAACTTGGTGGCTGCCGCCGCGGGGCCCCCTCTGCTGCCGTGGCAGCACCGACTGACCCGCGGGGGCCCCGTCTACAAGCTGAAGCCGTCGGTTCGGTTCGGTTCGTTCCTCCCTCCCTCCGTGCAGGCTGCAGGCTGCAGGCTGTGAGAGACGCGAAAGGAGAGTGTCTCCTCGCATCTCTGTTAAGCCCGCAGGGGCTGATATTTCCCATCAGCCCCTGCGGGCTTAACAGAGACGCGAGGAGACGCTCTCCCTTCGCGTCTCTCACAGCCTGCAGCCTGCACGGAGGGAGGGAGGGAGGAACGAACCGAACTGAACCGAACCGACGGCTTCAGCTTGTAGACGGGGCCCCCGTGGGTCAGTCTGTGCTGCCGCGGCAGCAGAGGGGGCCCCGCGGCGGCAGCCACCAGGTTTTTTTTTAAATCAAATTTTACTTTAGGCCGACGGGGGGGGGGTAGGACTGGTAATGGGCTATGGGGGGGGGGTAGGACTGGTAATGGGCTATTGGGGGGGCTGGGGCTGGAAATGTGCTGGGGGGGTCGGGCTGGTAATGGGCAATGGCGGGGTAGTAATGGTAATGGGCTATTGGGGGGGCTGGGGCTGGAACTGGGCTGGGGGGGTTAAGGCTAGAGGTGGGCTGATGGGGTTAGGACTGGTAATGGACTGTGGGCTCTTGGGGGGGCTTAGAACTGGCAATGGGCTTTGGGGGGGGTTAAGAGTGGTAATGGGCTGTGGGCTGATGGGGGCTGTCTGGTAATGGGCTATGGGGGGGGCTAGGACTGGAAATGGGCTGGGGGTTAAGACTGGAGGTGGGCTGATGGGGTTAGGACTGGTAATGGGCTGTTGGGGGGGTTAGAACTGGTAATGGGCTTTGGGGGGGGTTAAGACTGGTAATGGGCTGTGGGCTGATGGGGGTTGTCTGGTAATGGGCTATGGGGGGCTAGGACTGGAAATGGGCTGGGTGGTTAAAACTGGAGGAGGGATGAATGGGTTAGGACAGGAAATGATCTGTGGGCTGATGGGGGGGGTAGGACTGGCAATGGGCTATGGGGGGCTGACTGGAAATGGGTTGATGGGGTTAGGACTGGAAGTGGGCTGATGGGGGGTTAGGACTGGTAATGGGTTATAGGGGGGGCTTAAACTGAAAATGGGGTGATGGGGGGTTAAGGACTGTAAGTGGGTTGATGGGGGGCTAGGACTGGTATTGGGTTGGGGGGTTGCTAGGACTGGAAATGGGCTGATGGATGGCTAGGACTGGAAATGGGCTGATGCAGGGACTAGAAGGGAATGGATGCTGGGTGAGGCTGGAACTAGAAGGGAGCTGATGTTGGGGGAGGATTAGAATGGGATGGGGCTGGAAGAGTAAAATGGAGAAGGGAAAAATATTTTGTGTGGGAGGGATAAAAAATCTACAATTGGCCGGGTATTGGGAGAGTAAGTGGGGATTGAGGATGGAGGGGTAAAATTTGAGTGGATGAAATAGGAATGAGGAAAGAGCAAAAGGAGAAAGATTAGTATGTTAAAGCAGATGTAGAGAGAGAATGGAAAAAAATCTAGAAGAGAGAAGAAAGGACAAATGGACTGCAGACGATGGAGAGTTAGCAGAAGACACGAAGAAACCAGAAGAAAGTGGCTGGAGCAATTGCAGCTGAAAAAAATGCACAAAAGGTAGAAAAATATCTCTTTATTTTGAATTTATTAATTGGAATATGTCAGCTCTGGTAAATGTGCATCATTAACGTCTGCGCTTTGTTTAGTACAAGAGCAAATTAATGTATAGTTTTATTTCTACAGTGTTGTACATTCCAAGTTTGGCTTTTGGGATTCCCAGTTTAATTATTGTCTTCCTGTTTCTAAATTGTGATTACTTGTTTGGTGATGGTCTATGTTCTGCATGTGTAACTGAGCTGAGGTGTTCTGTTTATATAATTCCTATTTGACATTGCCACTTGTTCTCTTTCCCCAGTAGGACATGTATTGTTGTTCTCTGAAATGTATTGGTTTAATATTTGCAGTGTTGCCTTTTGATTGGTAGAGTATGGTGCTTTGTGAGTCCTGGTAGTGCTGTTAGGATACGGCGGGTTTACTATGGGTTCTAAATGGGCAGTGTTTGTAGTAGTTCCTAATGTGTCTGGCAGTTGGCACTGGATTATAGTAATGTAGAAATCTTTTAGTCTTTCTTTATCCATACACTCATTAAGAGGCACGTTTACTAAAAGTTAGTATATGGTAACATTATGCAAATATTTATGCAAATGAGGCCCCTTATGCAAATGAGGCCCCGCACCCCCCTTGGGCCGCCCCTGCTGGGGGCCCACAATTTTTGTTGGCGTAGGGCCTCACTCAAGGTAAATCTGGCCCTGCTTGTAGCGCTATACAAATGATCAGTAGTAGTAGTAGTAGTAATGTCAGAATTAGCATGGGTTAACAATTAACTCATTGTGTTAACTGTTAGGAAGTAACAATTTCCATGTTAAAACAGCTACCTTAGTAAATAAGTTATGAAAGATAAAAGGGGCAGTGTGGAAATGGAGGAAAGTCAAGAATTCTGTAGCTTTTTTTTTATATACTGTAATTTTCTACATGGAAAAGTTGAAAAATCTACAAAAACAAGGACTTTGATTAAAAAGAAGATCTTTTTCATCTTATAGAACCTATTCCATATATTTTCAGTTCAACTCTTTCTCTTTCAGTAGACATCAAAACTGCCTCTAATCATCACTCATTTATCTTTTTTAACAATGTTTTATCCTGGCATACTTGTCATAAACTATCACAGAAAGCATCAATCTTAACGTTAATATCGACCTATTTATGGTTCTTATAAGTGTCTTAAAATTGGACTTTGGAAATCGCTGAAGGGGTTATCTGTTGTTTTGCAATTTGTAAGTCTAAACAGAAAAGAACATCCTTTTATACCACATTAAAATTGCATTTTTTATAAATTACATTTTGTAGATCAATCTTGAATTTTAATAGTTAATCTTAGTCAATTCTCAGCATATGCAAGCTGACTATAAAATGGCATCTAATTAATGGCACTCATGGCATGAAATTCATTCTGTTACAAATAAAACAAAAAGAGATTTTCTACCAAACCATAGAAATTTCTTATCTCCCACTATATTTGTATCATAAAGAGGGCCTGCCGATTAAGCCAAGGGCCATATAACATGGCTGAGCTGCACTTCAGAGTATCATTTGCTCTGGAGACGATGGGAAAAGGAGTGAGGATTGGTTAGCCAAGAAGTCTGGGGGGAGACAGGGGACTGGGATGGATGAAAAGTGAAATGTGTAAGATAGTTGGCAGGAGCGGGATAGCAGAGAGGAGGAAGTAGTGCATGTGCCCTTCCTCCTGTTCCTTGATATTTTAGGGATCAGATTTGGAGGGGTGTGGGCATTGAATGGGGAGTTTTGGGAGGTGTGGTTCATGGTCACAGTTCAAGGGAGGTAGGGATGTGTAGTCCTTCTTCAAGAATTAGAGCTGCTGTGCATGCTGCGGGGGATGGGGACGGCATAGGGTGGAGAGTGGGAGGATCATGGGTGGGAACTGCATCCGGACGTACAGAGCCAATTCGAGTCATGGCCCTGTATGTCCTGGGGGCACTGGGGGGATGGCCAGTTTATTCCACCTTGGAGGTGGAATAAACGCTGGCCGCCTCCCCAGATCGGCCAGCCGGCCCCCAGCAGCATAAGCGTCAGGCATGATGAGTCCCCTCACCTGTTCTGGGACCTGACTGGCCCCATTGGGGGTCGGGCAGTGAGGTAAAGGGAGACATAAATGCGGTGGGCTGGTTGGGAGGCGGTGAGGGCATTCCCCTGGCTGACTCCAGGGGCATGCTGGGCCATCTCCAGGCACAATCCTGCACCCATGGGAGCGTCTTGCTCCCACGATGTAGAATCAGGTCCTAATGGGCCCATCCTGCTCGGGGCCATCCAGATAGCCTGATAGTATCCCTTGCAGAATTGGAGTCCATATGTACTGATTGCTTGAATTATCCACTGGCTAGCATGCCTCACCACCGCAAGCTGTGGGAGCACTGACTGGTGTTACCACAGGTCATGTGTGTAGGGGTGGTAGCCTTCCACAGAGCTCTTCATGGACCCAGATATTGCTGGGTCAGCACCAACTAGATGACTGGCCGATTGTAGCTGTGGAAGCAGGAGACTTTGGGATTGAGTTTGGTACACTGGGGGAAGATATACAGGAGTGTAGTCAAGGGAAGGCAGCTTGGAGATGACAGGGTCTGATACTGTTGTATTGACTGATTGATTGTGGAGATTTAATAAAGCTGCAGCTAATTCATTGCCACCATTATAGTGTTAAGAGTCTCATTTTTATTGTGATGCATTGAAGGCATGTGAGTGCTATGTTAGTCAATTCAGCTTTTTGACAAAGTATGAGTTTAGAATAATTATGATAGGAGCAAATACTGTATAAACTTATTCTAGCAATATGAACATTGTGCAAAAGGTGAAAATTGATGTTTATATAATGTCAGCTCAATTGTTAAAAGAGATGAATGGCTTAATTTAAATGTTTATATTTAAATTAAAACATTTTTGAATACCTCTACATGTACAGTATAGTCAGTAGTGTAACTATACATATTAGCTTCTAACTACTACTGCTGCTGTCTGTTTAATTTTGGTTTGCTGTTTAAGATGCCTAAACATGAAGTGGTATTGCATGCAGGAATGTTCATCAGTGTGTCGAACCAAAATCAAGTGTTCTAGTTTCCCTGCTGTTTTTGTTATCATCAGTAAAAATATAGGCAGCTATCATAGTACATATTTCCCTATGCCCTCCGGGTATCTGGATGGCAGAACAAAAGTTTTTTTTTCTGATGCCTGTTCATCTCCAGGAGTAGGTATAACTTGGACACAGCTTGGAACATGCAGGGAATTTCAGAAATTGGGTGCGGATGTCCAAATACATTTTTTTTCATTGTTTATTTTATTACAGTTTCTTATATACCGCGCTATTTAGAATCAGCGCGGTTTACATCATAACAAAACGACCATAACGACAAACTGTTAATGTGTTCCATGTAAGATAATGTTCTGTTACCTGTAAACTGTATTGATCCTTGGAAATGTGGAATATAAACTCTCAAATAAATAAATAAAAGTACTTGGGAATGACCCAGGCACACCTTTACCATAGAGAGAATTTGAAAAGAAGCTTACAATGGAAGCAAAAACTTATAATAGAAACTTTTTCAGGTACATTCAAAGCAAAAAGACTGTGAGGCAACTGAACTATTATCTGATACAGGTGTAATTAAAACTACTACTACTGAACATTTGTATAGCACTACAAGATGTACGCAGTACTGCACAGACACATAAAAGATGGTCCCTGCTCATCAGAGCTTACAATCTAATCATGACAGACAACACTGTAGCTGTAGACATGGGATACATCTAGGGGGAATGGTAAGGAAACACAAAGGAGATCAGGTAAGTCAAGATCTGAAAGCGGCAGTGAAGAGGTGAGTTTTCAGCCTGGATTTGAAAAGGGCCAGCGAAGGTGCCTGATGTACAGATTCCGATAGTTTGTTCCAGGCAAAAGGGGCAGCAAGGTGGAAGGAGCAAAGTCTGCAGTTAGCAATAGAAGAGAAGGGTACAGATAGACGTGATTTGCCAGAAGAGCAGAGTTCCTGAGGAGGGGTGTAGGGGGAAATAAAAGAGGAAAGGTAGTGAAGAGATGCACAGTGAATGCACTTATAGGTCAGCAGGAGAAGTTTGAACTCAATGCAGAAATAGGGAGCCAATGAAGTGACTTGAGAAGAGGGGTGATATGAGAAGGTGAGGCCATGCAGCAGATTGTTGAACAGATTGAAGGTGAGAGAGATGATTCAGAGGGAGACCAGCAAGGAATAGGTTACAATAGTCTAGATGGAAGGTGGCTAAGAAAAGAATGGAAGAATTTTGTTGATGTTATTGGGAAAGAAAAGGCAGGTTTTAGCAATCAGTTGGATGTGTGAAGAGAAGGAGAGAGAGGAGTCAAAGACAGGAAGACAAGGCCACAATAAACACATGAAACAAATTCTTTGCTTTAGTCATTTCTGAAGAAGATGTAGAGGAGATACCCATGCCAAAAATGCTATTTAAAAGTAATGATCTGGAGGAATTGAAACAAATCTCAGTGAATCTGGAAGATACAATAGGGAAATTTGACAAACTAAAGACTGGAAAATCACCTGGACCAAATAGTATATATCCCAGGGTGCTGAAAGAACCAAAAAAATGAATTTGTAGACCTGCTATTAGTAAACTATCATTAAATTCATCTACAATATCTGAGGATTAGAGGGTGGCCAATGTAATGCCATTTTTTAAAAAAGGACTCTAGGGGGATCTGGCAAACTATAACTGGTGATCCTCACACCAGTCCTGGGAAAAATGGTAGAAACCATTATAAAGAACAAAATTTTGAAACATATAGATATCCATCGTTAAATGGAAATTAAAATAACAACATGGATTTAGCCAAGGGAAGTCTTGCCTATCCATCTGCTAAAGTTTTTGAAAGTGTGAATAAACATATTAATGAAGATGAGCCATTTGATATAATATATCTGGATTTTCTGAAAGCATTTGACAAGGTCCCTCATGAGAAATTCTTAAAGAAATAAAAAATTCATGGAATAGGAGGCAGGGTCCTATTGTGGATTGGAAACTGATTAAAAGATAGAAAACAGAGAGTAGGGCTAATTGATCATTTTTCTCAATGAAGAACGGTTAATAGTGGAGTACTCTAGGGATATGTAGTATGCCCACTGCTTTTTAATATATCTATAAATTACATTGAAATGGGAGTGAGTGAGGTGATCAAATTTGTAGATGGCACAAAATAATTAAAAGTTCTTCAATCACAAGAAAATTGTGAAAAACTGAAAATGACCTTGAGCAATTCTGAGACCAGGCAACAAAATGGTAGATGGGAGTTAAAGTGGATGAGTGCAAATTTATGCTCTGATGGAAGAATTACCCAAATTATAGCTACATGATGCAAGGTTCCACATTAAGGGGTATGTTTACAAAAGCATGATAGACCTTTGCAGCTAACTCTGGGTGTTAGTTGCAAATGCACTACAGTAACTGCAAAAGTCATGTGTTATCTTTTGGGGACATGCCTAGGATTTCCATAGCAGAAAATGAAGTGAAAAGGCAGGGATCGAGGCGAGACAGCATCAATGATGCAACTAATGCCACACATAGATATTGTGCAGCTGTGCTGTCAATATCTACAGTAACCGCACAGTACTGGCATGACTACTGTCAATCCACACATCACCCACTCACACTGCCTGCAGTAGCTGCTTTTTCCCACATTAGCTGTCAGCATGGTGCCATTTTCCTGTTTTAGCACCATGATGACAGCTAATGCTCTTTAGGAGACATATCCCTAGGAGTCACCACCCAAAAAAGAATCCAGATGTCATTGTCTATGCTCTGCTCAGTGTGCAGGGGCAGCCAAGAAATCTAACCGAATGCTAGACATTATAATGAATAGAATGAAGAATAAAACAGAGAACATCATTATGCCTCTGTATTGGTCCATAGTGTGACCATACCCTGAGAAATGTGTGTGTTCACCACAAGTAAAAGAAGATATAGCAGAATTAGGAAAGGTATGTTGTTGTTTGTTGTTGTTAAGTGCCGTAGTCGGAGTCGACTTATGGCGACCCTCTGGATAGCTATCCTAAATTGTGTTCGATCTTGAGTCAGGCGGCTCATTGTTGACAGACTGGTACCCGTAGCTGCTGTTATTGTATCGATCCACCTCATTGCTGGCCTTTCTCTTTTGCGTTGACCTTCTATCTTTCCAAGCATGATGTCTTTCTCTAATGATCTCTCTCTTCGCATGATGTGTCCAAAGTATGAAAGTCGAAGTCTTGTCATCTGAGCTTCTAAAGAAAGCTTAGGTTTGATCTTCTCTAGTACCGATTGGTTTGTTCTAATTCAAAGGCATCAATTTTCTTCCTGTCTATCTTTTTCACTGTCCAGCTTTCACATCCATATGATGTTATTGAAAATACCATGGCTTGAACAAGTCAAATCTTTGTATGGAGACAGACATCTCTGCTCTTGAGAATCTTATCTAGGTCTTTCATAGCCATTCTGCCAAGAGCAATGCGTCGTCTGATTTCTTGACTGCTTGTTGCTTCTTTATTGATAGTTGACCCAAGTAGGTTAAAGTTGTTCACAATTTCAATTTCTTCTCCTTCAACGATGAACCTGTTGATTATGCCAGTTGTCATGATCTTTGTCTTCTTTACATTAAGGTGCAGGCCCATTTTGAGACTATGTTCTTTGATTGTGAGAAGCAAATGTTTCAGATCATCTTCACTTTCAGCCAGTAATGTGGTATCATCAGCATAGTGAAGGTTGTTGATGAGTCTTCCACCAATCTTCACACCTCTGTTGTCTTCATACAATCCTGCTTCTCTGATGATTTGTTCTGCATATAAATTAAACAGGTAGGGGGAAAGTATGCAGCCTTGTCTTATACCTTTGCTTATTTTAAACCATTCTGTTTCTCCTTGTTCCATTCGAACTGTTGCTTCTTGATCAATGTACAGATTGTGCAAGAGTACGATCAGGTGTTCTGGTATACCCATGATTCTTAATGTGGCCCAGAGTTTCTCATGGTTTACACAGTCAAAAGCCTTGCTATAGTCGATAAAGCACAAATAGATATCCTTTTGGTATTCTTTAGTCTTTTCAAGGATCCATCTCACATCCGCAATGATGTCTCTCGTTCCTCGCCCTTTCCTGAACCCTGCTTACACGTCAGGTAGTTCTTGTTCCAGGTATGGTTGTAGTATCTTTTGAATAATCTTCAGTAGAATCTTGCTGGCATGTGGGATCAGAGCGATTGTGTGATAATTTCCACAGTCAGTTGGATCACCTTTTTTTAGTATTGGCATAAACACAGATCTTTTCCAGTCAGTTGGCCATGATGTTGTCTTCCATATTTCTTGACAGAGCCTTGTAAGTACGTTAACAGCTGCATCAGATTGCTGTAATACTTCTATGAGAATGCTATCAATGCCTGGTGCTTTGTTCTTTGATAAGGCTTTCAATGCTGCTTCAACTTCTTCTTTCATCACCAATGGTTCCCGATCATAAGGTACAGGTTGACAAAAATGATAAAGGAGATGGGAGAATATTCCTCTTTTATTTAGCTCATACCTTTCCAGCAGTAGATCAAGGTGAGTTACATTCAGATAGAGGAGGCATATCCCTGTCCCCAGAGCACTTGTAATCTAAGTTTGTACCTGAGGCAGTGGAGGGTTAAGTGACTTGCCCAAAGCCATAAGGAGTACCAGTGGGATATGATCTTTGTGGTACAAGGCTGCTGCTCTAACCACTTGGCTAGTCCTCCACTCCACCCTATGAAGAAAGGCTTAAAATGTTTGGGCTTTTCAGTCAGGAGAAGCGACAGCTGAGAAGAGATATGATAGAGATCTATGAAACAATGAGCTGTGTGGAACAAATAAATGTTAATTAGTTGTTTACTTGTTCTAAAAAATTATAAATACTAGAGGACATGCAATGAAGCTACAAAGCAGAACATTTAAGACTAAATGGAGATCAAATTATTTTCACTCAATATAAAGTACATAGAATTACCATAGAAAAAAATTACATAATTAAATAAACAGGTTAAACTCAACCTCAGATCTACTAAAATAAAATAACCTTTCTGACATTCTGTGTTCCATGAGTGAATTTGAGATCTAGTATGTACTGCACCTTTACATTGCCTACTGCTGCTATAATACTAAGAAAATGTATTTGCTTTCATGTGTTTTCAGTGACAAGATGGGGGCTTTGCAGTCTTTGCATTGTCACATGTATGACATGTAATTTGTGAGGGATATTACGTGTGCACTAGGTACAAGGAGTTCTTTGCTCTCAGGGAACGAGTCCAATCTCTGAAGGCTAGAGTAGCAGACTTGGAGGACATAAGAAAGACAGAAGTATGTAGACGAGACCTACAGGGATGTAGTATTGAAGTCCCACCTCCAGTCTGGCAGCCTCCCTGTTGCCATGGAGGAGAGAGGTCATGTGACAGGAGAGCATCACCCAGGTGTGACAGGAAGTGATTGTGTAGCTAGGACCTGTTCTTCAGGTGATTTAAAACCCTCTCACACAGAGGAGGTTTCTTCAGGGTCATGTGCCTATGAGGGAAGGGTTAGAAGAGTTGTTATAGTTGATGATTTTATCATTAGGTATGTAGATAGATGTGTGGCTGGTGGATCTGAGAATCACCTGGTAGCATGCTAACCTGATACGAAGGTAGTGGACCTCATGCACCACCTAGACAAGGTTTTAGATAGCGCTGAGGAGGAATCTGCTGTCTTGGTACATGTTGGTACCAATGACATAGGAAAGCATGGGCGGGAGGATCTGGAGGCCACATTTAGGATTTCAGGTAGGAAGTTGAAATACAGAACTTCCAGGGAAGCATTCTCAGAAATGCTTCATGTTCCATGCGCAGGACCCAAAAGGCAGGCAGAACTTCAAAGCCTCAATGCATGGATGAGACGATGGTGCAAGAAGAGGGTTTTGGATTTGTTAGGAACTGGGCAACATTCTGGGGAAAGAAGGGGCTTTTCTGAAGGGATAGGCTCCACCTTACCTGGGATGGAACCAGGCTGCTGGCATAAACCTTCAAAAAGAAGATAAAGCAACTGCTAATATCCAGAAGATCAAGAATTCAATTCCCACTGGCATGCCTTGTGACTTGGGCAAGTCACTTTACCCTCCATTGCCTCAGAAGAAAAGGCCTTGGAATCTACTTCCAGTGATACATTGCCAAGAAAACCCAGAGGTAGCTGAGTCACCAGGAGTCAACCAGAATTAGACTTAATGGTACAACAACAAAAAAAAATAGGGAAAAGCCAACAATCATCCAAGAGCACATGGTTCTGAAGGATGTACCCTTGAAGGATATTAGCAAAATAATGAAGTTAGGGCATATCGACAGAGAGGTTCCAATAAAGACAAAAGTAACCCAAATGCCCTTAAGTACAGAGCAAACAAAGGTTAAAGATTCCAAATTAAACATGTCTACTGATAACCAGATTAATGTGAATAAAATGCAACTTCTAAAATACTTGCATGCAAATTCTAGAAGTCTAAAAAATAAGATGGGAGAGTTAGAATATATAGTACTAAATAAGAAGTTAGGAATGATTGGTATCTCAGAGACTGGGTGGAAGGAGGACAACCAGTGGGACATTGTAATACCTGGGTACTAATTATATTGCAATGATAGAGGAGATCAAATTGGTGGAGGGGTTGCACTCTATGTTAAAGAGGTCTTTGAGACATACAGGATTAAAGTTTTGCAGGAAGCAAAATACACTGTAGAATCTCCATGGATCAAAATTCCATGTGAAAAGGGGAAGGCAATGGCATTGGGAAAGTACTACTGACTGCCAGGCCAGAATGAACAAATGGGTGAGGAAATGCTCAAAGAAATCAGGGAAGCTGACAAAAGTTAAAAACACAGTAATAATAATGGGTGATTTAGGGAAGTTACCCATGATTGAAATGGTATTTAAAGGTGATGCATCAGAAGAATTGAAAGAAATATTGATAAACTGGGAAGATGTATTACAACTATTTGATAAACCAAAGAGTAGCAAGTCACCTAGACCAGAAAGTATACATCCGAGGGTGTTGAAAGAACTGAAATATGAGATTGCAGAACTACTATTAGTAATCTGTAAACTATCATTAAAATTATCTGTAATACCTGAAGATTGGAGGATGGCCAATGTAACACCGATTTTTAAAAACGGTTCCAGGGGTAATCCGGGAAACTACAGACCGGTGAGCCTGACGTCAGTACTGGAAAAAATGGTAGAAACCATTATAAAGAACAAAATTACTGAACATGTGGATAGTCATGATTTAATGGGAGAAAGCAAATATGGCTTTGGCCAAGGAAGGTCTTGTCTTACTAATCTGTTATATTTTTTTGAAGGTGAGCCGGTTGATATAGTATATCTGGATTTTTAAAAAAGCCTTTTGACATGATCCTTCATGAGAGACTCTTGGTGAAATTAAAAAGTCATGGGATAGGAGGCAGTGTACTATTGTGAATCAGGAACTGGTTAAAAGAAAGAAAACAGAGGGTAGGGCTAAATGAGCAATTTTCCTAATGGCAAAAAGGTGAATAGTGGAGTACCCCAGGGATCTGTGCTGGGTCTGCTGCTTTTAAAATATTCGTAAATGACCTGGAAATGGGAATAATGAGTGAGGTAATCAAATTTGCAGATGACACAAAATTATTCAATGTTTTTAAAACCCAAGAGGACCATGAAAATTTGCAAGAGGACCTTGATAAATTGGAAGACTGGACATTTTTTTATTTTATTTATTTAACAGTTTTTTTATACAGCTTTATCATTTCATTCAAAGTGGTTTACATTGTAACGTAAACTTGGTAATGCACATTAAATAGGGGCATTGATAACTTGGATTTTTCTGAGCAATTGTGGGTTAAGTGACTTGCCCAAGGCCACAAGGGGTGCTAGTGGTAATTGCACGTTGTCTCATGGTTCCCAAGCCAGTGCTCTAACCAGTAGGCTACTCCTCCACTCCACAGTCAAATGGCAGCTGAAATGTAATGTCAACAAGTGTAAATGTATGCACCTAGGCAAGAACAACTCAAACTATGGTTACATGATGCAAGGTTCCACCCATTAGGAACCACCACCCAGTTAAAGGATTTAGGCGTCATCGTGGATAACATGTTGAAACCCTCCACCTAGTGTGCAGCTGCGGTCAAGAAGTCAAATAGAATGCTAGGAATTATAAGGAAATGAATGGAGAATAAAACAAAGGATATTATTATGCCTCTGTATCATTCTAAACTGCACCTTGAATATTATGTGTAATTCTGGTTGCCATATGTTTAAATGGATATAGTGTAATTAGAAAAGGTATGGAGAAGACCAATCAAATGAAAAAGAGACAGCTGAGAGGAGATATAATAGAGGTCTATAAACTGAATAGGGTGGAATGGGGGAGTAGACTAGGGGACATGCTATGAAGCTACAGTGTAACCCATTTAAGACTAATAAGAGAAAATAGTTTTTCACTCAACATGTAATCAAACTCTGGAATTTGTTACCTGAGGATGTAGTAACAGCTGTTAGAGTAGCTGTATGTCAAAAAGGTTTGGACATGTTCCTCAAGGAAAGGTCCATAAACCATTATTAAAATAACGAGCAATTCTACATTTTCATACTTTGCACCTGTTCTATGGAACAATCTTCCAATGACCCTAAGAGAGATCAAGGAGCTCAAAACTTTCAGAAAAAAACTAAAAACATACCTCTTCACTCAGCATTTCCAAAATCTGCTGCACATCTCTGATCAGACCCCACTAGATCATACCAACTATCAAACACAAGTTGACCCTACCTAACACTTTTCACACACAAACTCATTATCCACTGCCCTTTGCCTAGTTTCGCTTTAACCCAAACCACTGAAGTAACACTATGTATTTGAAATCTATGTACCAATTCTCTGTATATATGTTGGCTGTAAATAGTTTCTCTTTTCAACAGCTAGTTCAAAAGCTCCAAGTTATTGTTCTTTGTAAATAGTTATCAGGTTTTTCTTATGTTATTCATATGTTTCTTATGTTCAATGTCATGAATATTATTGTTTCCAGTTCCATGTAAACCACCCCTGATCTCTGGAAGAGGCGGTATAAAAAAGCTTGCAAATAAAAATAAATAAAACAAATAAAGAGGATCCGTGAAATCCACTGCTTGCCTCCGAGCAAGCATTGTGGAACCTGTGTGTCTTTTTGGGAAACTGCTAGTTACTTGTGACCTGATTGGCCGCTGTTGGAAACAATATCCTGGCTTGATGGACCTTGGCCTGACCCTGTATGACATATCTTATATTCTAATAGTTTGGAATGAGTTTTCTGATATGTTGCTTAATGAATAGGATTATTTTTTTTCTTTCAGAAGAGCTGACAAGGTTGTTTTTTTTTTTTTCCAAGGGACATTTACTTGATGAATTGCGCTTCAATAAAGCATTGGAAAGATGCTTTTATTGTATTAATACTGTATATGTATTGGGAATCCAAGATGGCACCTGAGTCAGACACATTGTAGGATGTTCTCGCTTCTGGTCTGGTTTCTTGTGAATTTCTTTTATGGTGGCTTCTAAGAGGAAGGGGACAAGAATGAGTGGAGGACTAGCCTAATGGTTAAGAATACTGCTTGGGAACCCAGAGACCAGGGCTCAATTCCCACTAGCACTCCTTGTGGCCTTGGGCAAGTCACTTAACCCTCCATTGCCTCAGAAAAATCCAAGTTATCAATGCCCCTGTTTAATGTACATTGCCAAGTTTAAGTTTCAATGTAAACCACTTTGATTGAAATGATAAAGCAGTATATAAAACCTGTTAAGTAAATAAATAAAGAAAAGAAGGCTAAAGATCAACTGAAACAGCCAGCCAGGTGTCCCTTGGAGTGGCAAGTTTTCTCAGCCACATTGTCAAAACATTTATCCATAGTGGAGCCTGAGCATCCTCTGGGTGTTTTACTTAACTCGGGCAGTCGGTCTCTGCCACCGCAGCCAAGCTGCAGTTCACACTCCATCTGATGGTAATCTAGAATCCTTGCAAGTAAGCAGGATATTGAAGCCTGTGGTGTAGACCCTGGAAAGTCGGTCTCGCCAGCAGCAGGGCACTATCAGAGGAGTGAAGGCAACTGGTCCTGGAGAATTGGATGGTAGCTCAAGCTCAAAAGGTGCCATAAAGAGCCTGCCTTGGACTACCTCAGCCCCCCTTTCCTAAGCCCCTACCCAGAGTGAAATTACTCAGTGTGAAGTAATCCTTGGCTGAGCTGATTAGACTTGAGGATATTTGGGCAATATTGTGTAAGATCAAAGCTTCTGTAAGTACTAACATTTCTCATGTGTCAGAGTTCTCGCTACAAACAGTGGCAAAATTGGAAGAGCAGGAGGAGGATCTGGGTATTGGTACAGTTGAGTCCCAATTTTCAACATCGCAGTCTGCAGTCGGGAGTTTTGTGAAAGATAGTTTATCACTGCATTATAATTTAGAGATGGTGGAAAATGCAAGCCACTCAAAGAACATACATTTACTAAACTTCCCCAGAGACTTATCAACAACTGAACTTTGGTGAATGCATTTGAGGAACATTTTGGAATTTAGTAATCCTGATCAGATCCCGCCAGCCCAGCTTTTCTACCTATCGCCTGGGAAAACGTTTGAGTCTGTTGAGGAGAGTGATTTGGACTCCCTGGTACTACCAGATACCTTTGAGCTGTCTGTCTTCTTGTAATCCTCAATGGACAATATTTCTTTATTTTATTTATTTAGCTATGCTTATTCACCGGGTCAAAGCGGTTTATAAACAACAAGAGATACATCGAACAGGTCATAACATATTTATAGGGGTTATACATTCAACATGGTCTCAACTTATTTACAATCCCAATTGGGTATGCATCAGGATATTACAACATGGTCCTCTCTTGTAGTGGTTTTAGGATCTGCTGCAGATAAATCTAGATTGTTTAAATCATATTTCCAGTGAAAGGATGTTTCTTTCTGTGGGCAAAGGGTGCAGATGTTCCCAGAAATATCTAAGGCAACCTAGGCCAGGAGAAAGAGTTTCCTTGCATTAAAATCTAAAGTGCTTGAGGAAGGGAGGTCTTTTTATATAAAATTCCCTTATAAGTGCCTAGTGAGATATCAAGAGAATACCTTCACCTTTTTTTGATCCCGCTCATCTTGATGCTTTTCTTACTAATAAAATGTTACCTGATTCTTTTTTGCTTGATTAATGCTTGGGGTGTTGGGAGGTTTAACTGCATAGTTAGGTGTGATTTGTATTTTGAATTTGTTTCTCTTTATATATTTTTATTTATTTATTTATTTTATTTACAGTCTCTTTTATACCGCGCTATTCAACATCAGTGCGGTTTACGTGAAACAGAATGACTAGCACAGTGCAGCAAGCTGATCTGTGTTTACAAAGAACAGGTACTACAACTTGGATAAAACTGGGGTAACTATTTACATCTAGGCGACACGATATGCTGTGTCAAAAGTAATCGTAGTCATGGATGGCTTGCGGGGTATGTTGCTGTTGCTGTACTAGATGGGGGAGGGGGCTATTGGAGCGCTGTCTTCTGGGTAGTATTTGAGGAAGAGGTGGTGCTTCAATGCCTTCCTAAACTGGGTTAGGTCAGGGATTGCCCGGATGCTGGGTGGTAGGGTGTTCCAGCATCTGGGTGCATAGAATCTGAAAGTCCTTTTTGCTGTTGCATGGGTGCATTGGGTTATTTCCTTCGGGATTACCAGTGTGTTGACTGCTGCAGATCTTCTGGACCTATTGGGGCTCATGGTTTGGATAAGCTCTGCTAGTGATGTGGAGGAGAGCCCATTGATGGCCTTGAAAGTCAGCAGTAGGGTTTTGAAAGCGAGTCTGCCATGTACAGGGAGCCAGTGGAGGTGCTTCAGGATGGGCGTAACATGATTGCTCCTAGAAGCCCCGTGTAGAACTCTCGCCGCGGCATTCATCGCGAGTTGGAGCGGGTTCAGGGTGGATTGTGGGAGCCCTTGTAAGATTGCATTAGCATAATCAAAGTGTGGTATAATCAATGTTTGATAAATTGTCCGGAAGTCGTCCGGCTCTAGTAGGAAGCGTAAGTACCTGAGTGTTCGGATTTTCTGGTAAATTGCTCTTGCTATGTTGCTTAAGTGCACCTTCATGTTCAGTCATTGGTCTAACGTGAATCTAAGGTATCGGATTGTGGATTTGGTTTGTAGCTCTGCTTCCTTAACCTTTAAGTGGGGTGGCAGGGTGAGGTTTTGGTACCTCGTAATGAAAAGGACCTCTATTTTCTTGTGCTGTATTCGGAGGTTTTGAGATTTGAGCCAGTTGGATACTGAGTCAAAGCAGTCTGTCAGTGGGGAGAGGTCCAGCTGCTCTGTTGAGAATGGCATGTAGAGCAGTACATCATCTGCATATATCAAGCAGTTGACATTGAATGATCGGATGAGGTTACAGATGGGCTGTATGTATATGTTGAACATCAGGGCGGAGAAGGAGGATCCTTGTGGCACATTATGTATCAATATATATTGATACATAATATTTCTTGACTTGTGATTTATCTCTTAGATGTTTTCAGTAGTGGGCTACATTGCATACATAAGCATGTTTTTGTGTTGCCTTAGTTTGTAATTTTTTGCCTTCCATTATGCAAATATTTCTTATTTATTTCCTGTTATGTTACTTGAAAATTGCATAAATATATAAATAAATTAAAAAATATATATATATATACACACATATTGTATTGTTTTGTATGAAATTAATTTTGTATGTCCGGCAATACCACTCTGGAATTCGTTGTCGGAGCATGTAGTAAAGCTGTTAGTGTGGCTGGGTTTAAAAAAGGTTTGGACAAGTTCTGGGAGGAAAAGTCCATAAACCATTATTAAAATGGACTGAGGGAAATTTGTCTTCTTTTTGGTATGCTGCCAGGTACTTTTGATCTTGAATGGCTGCTGTTGGAAACAGTTACCAGGCTTGATGGACCTTTGATCTGACCCAGCATGATAAATCTTATATTCTCATTTTCTTGTGTTCTTATATAATTTACTGTTAATATAACTCTATGGTTACAATAAAGTACATTTTACCTGGCCAGGCTGGGGGCTGCAGTCCAGGGCTGTCTGTGAGGCCTTATATGTTTCTTTCCCCTCTAGGGAGGTTTTGTGGCCACCAGAGCTATGTGTTTCCTTTCTCACAATATGGGGAAGGCAGGGAGTAAATGGAAATTAGACTTACCTGCTAATTGTAGTTCCTGGAGGAACTCCAGTCTAGTCCTGAACTGTGGAGTTAAGCACCTCCTCCCGCAGCTTTGGAGACTGAGCACGTCACTCTTTTGGTGACACCTCCATAAATAGGCCAGGATCCGCCTCCATGTTCCAGTACCTATTGACAAAGCAGACTCACAAGAGCAATAACTAAGTAGTTAACAAAAACCATAACTCACACTAGAAATAACAGTAAATTACTAATACTTTAGAAGGCTCACCAAGTAGGCCTTCCTTTCCCACCGCCTACCCGCAGTAGGCTGACACTTAAATTTGCTGGGGCTAACCTCCCCTCCAAGAAAACCCCCAGGAATGTCTTACCTCCCAAGCCAACCTCTACTTACCGCACTTCATGGCTAACCACCTGTACCGACATGCCTGTCGGCGATCCAAGGCCATAGTTCTCTGCTTCAGGCCCCAGATCAGGTATATCTACACCAGGGAGGAATCCCGGACTAGACTGGAGTTCCTCCAGGAACTACAATTAGCAGGTAAGTCTAATTTCCATTTCCTTCTCGGACCTCCAGTTTAGTCCTGAACTCTGGAGATGTAACAGAGCAGTAAAGCAATCAAATCAATGGGAGGGCCCTGCTAGACCAGCCTGAAGCACTGCTGACCCGAAGCAACCGTCCCGTTCCGCCTGAACATCCAACCGGTAATGTTTCACAAAGGAATGAAGGGACGACCACGTCGCCGCCTTACAAATCTCTATCGCTGGAACCAAGCTGATCTCTGACCAGGAAGCTGCCTGCGCCCTCGTCGAATGAGCCCTCAGCCCGACCGGAACCGGCTTCCCCTTCAAGATATAAGCCGACGCAATAGCTTCCTTCAACCATCTGGCAATAGATGACTTCGATGCCGCCTCTCCTCTCCTCGGACCTCCAAACAGGACAAACAACCTGTCCGACTTCCGAAAGGACGCCGTCCCCTGCAAATACCTTCGCAACGCCCGGCCAACATCTAGCTTATGCAACTTACCACCGGACTCCGACTTGCTCTTACAATCGAAACTGGGCAGCACCACCACCTGATTTAGATGGAACGCTGACACCACCTTAGGCAAAAGGGACGGCACTGTTCGCAAGACCACCTTCTGACTCTGAAAAGACAAGAAAGGCTCCCTACACGACAAGGCCTGCAACTCTGAAATCCTTCTCGCCAAACAAATTGCCACCAAAAAGACCACCTTTAGTGTAAGATCCTTCAAGGTCGCAGAGTTCAACGGCTCAATCAACCCCCAAACTAGAGCCTCCAAAACCAAATTGAGATCCCAAGCGGGCACTGCCGCCCTGTTCGGTGGCCTCAGCAATAATGCCGCTCTCAAAAAACGCTTCACATCCGGATGTGTTCCGAGACTCTTCCCTAACACCTTACCATGAAAGCAAGCCAGCGCTGCCAGCTGCACCCTCAGGGAAGATGCCGCCAAGCCCTTATCCAATCCATCCTGCAAGAATGCCAGAACATGCGGCACTGTAGCCTTTAAGGCAATCGCACCCCTACCTTCACACCACAACTCAAAGAGACGCCATACTCTAATATAAGCCAAAGAGGTAGAGCGCCGCCTGGACCTCAGCAAAGTTGAAATAACCTGAGGCGAGTAATCCTTCTGCCTTAACCTCGCCCTCTCAAGAGCCAAGCCGTAAGCGAGAACCGACCCACCTGAGGCATGCTCAGCGGCCCCTGTACCAACAGATCTCTCCTCTCGGGCAGCCGCAATGGTTGCCCCACCAGAAGCCGCATCAAGTCCACATACCATGGCCTGCGAGGCCAATCTGGAGCAATGAGAATGACCTGCCCCCTGTGCCTCTCTATCCGCTGTATTACGCGCCCTATTAACACCCAGGGCGGGAACACATACAGCAGCTGCTCCCTTGGCCACGCCTGCATTAAGGCATCTAGGCCCTCCGACATCCTTTCTCGCCTTCTGCTGTAAAATCGAACGGCCTTCACCGGCGCGAACGTTGCCATGAGATCCATCACCGGCATCCCCCAACGCCGCACCACCAAGTCGAACACCTCCTGATGCAGAACCCACTCTCCGGAATCCACTCTGACACGGCTCAAATAATCGGCCGCCACATTGTCTACCCCTGCTACATGTGCCGCCGATAAGGCCTCCAGATTTTCCTCGGCCCAGCCTAAGAGCTCCTCCGCTTCTTCCTCCAGAGCGACACTGCCGGTGCTTCCTTGGCGAATGATGTACACTACCGCTGTGGCATTGTCTGAGAGCACTCTGATGGCCCCGCCCTGTAGCCTGTGCTGCAAGGCCAGGAGCGCTAACTTCACCGCTCGCAGCTCCAACCTGTTGATGGACCACTCCTTCTCCATCGCCGTCCACTGGCCCTGCGTGAAGTGGCCTTCAAAGTGCACCCCCAACTGAACAGACTGGCATCTGTTGTCAGGGGCCTCCAATCCGGGGACTCCAAAGGCATTCCCTTTTGCAGATGTCCCGGCTCTAGCCACCAGTGCAGGGCCTTCCGCGTCTCCTGCGGGCAAGGCAGCCTCTGAGACAGGGAACCGGATTGAGGCAACCATCTTCTGAGTAAGGCCCTCTGCAGAGGCCGCATGTGAGCCCGTGCCCAGGGAACCACCTCCAGGGTCGCCGCCATCTTCCCTAACAGCTGCAGGTAGTGCCACACCGTGGGAGCCCCGTGCATCAGAAAAGCCCGAATCAGCCCCCTGAGATCCTGCGCCCTGTGGAGAGGAAGAAAAACCTTCCCCATCCTTGAGTCGAAACGAGCCCCCAAGTACTCCAACTCCTGAGACGGCACTAACCTACTCTTCTCCACATTGACTACCCAGCCAAGCTCCTGCAGAAACTGAACCACCCGGCGAGTAGCCTCCGTGCTTTCTCCTTCCGTCTTTGCCCTGATTAATCAATCGTCCAGATAAGGATGCACCAACACTCCTTCCTTTCGCAATGCCGCAGCCACCACCACCATCACCTTGGTGAAGGTTCGCGGAGACGTTACCAGCCCGAAAGGCAAAGCCTGGAACTGAAAATGCCCCTGAGGGACCGCGAAGCGCAGAAACCACCGATGTTCCGGGCGAATCGGAATATGAAGATAGGCCTCTGTCAGATCCAAAGAAGTAAGAAACTCTCCTTGCCTTACTGCTACTATCACAGATCGCAGAGTTTCCATCCGAAAGTGTGAAACCCTGAGGCACCGATTGACCCCTTTGAGATCTAGAATTGCCGGAACGTACTCTCTTTCTTTGAGACCACAAAGTATATGGAGTACCGACCGCAACCACACTGGTCCTCCGGGACCAGCACCACAGCTCTGAGTGCCTGCAGCTGCCCTAGCGTCTCCTGTATTGCCCACCGCTTTACCCGGGACCTGCCGTGAGAAAGAACGAAGGCATCGACCACCGGGTGCTTGAACTCTAGGGCATAACCTTCTCGAATGACCTCCAGCACCCACTGATCCATTGTAACTCAGACCCAGGCAGGGTAAAACTCCTGCAACTGACCCCTTATGGGAATCACCCCTGCCTGGATCCCCCTCACTTCATTGGGGCTTTTTGAAAGTCGAGGATGAAGAGGCCCCGAAACCTCTGCCTGCTCCCCTAAATCCTCGAAACCCCAGGGCTCTATAAACCGATCGCCCCCGTTGAAACTGACCAAACCTGTTAGAGTGAAACCGACGGAACTCCCTCTGCTGATGACTCGTCGGCCCCTGGGCCCAGCCCGGCTTCTGCTTATCCTCCGGCAGCCTTCCACCCTTAGACTCGCCGAGATCCTTCACCAATTTCTCCAAGTCCTCCCCAAACAGGAGCTTGCCCCTGAAGGGAAGCTTACTTAACCGTGCCTTAGACGAACCATCCGCAGCCCAGTTACGGAGCCACAGACACCTCCTAGCCGCTATCACCGACGCCATACTCCTAGCCAGGCCCCGAATCAGGTCATACTGAATATCCACCAAATAAGCCGCCCCCGTCTCCAACCGGGTGGACTCCTCTGCGGACTCCTCTAAGGGACCTCCACCAATCCTCTGGCACCATCGGAGGCATGCTCTCACCACCCATGCCCCACAGATAGAAGCCTGCATGGAAAGAGCATTGTCATCAAACACCTGCTTTAATAGAGAATCTAAGCACCTGTCCTGAGCATCCTTAAGCGCTGCACTCCCCTCAACTGGAATGGTCGTCTTCTTGGTGACCGCTGCCACCGCAGCATCTATCTTAGGAGCCTTAAATAGATCCTTATCCTGATCTGCCAGTGGATACAGCCGAGCCATCGCTCTAGACCCTTTCAACCCCGACTCCGGCATGTCCCATTCCTCCTGAATCATCTCCTGAAACACTCTATGTACCGAGAAAGCCTTCTGAGACCTACGCACCGCCTGCAACAACGGATCCTCCAGCTCTGCCGCTTCTGCCGCTTCTGCCGGATTCAAAACTGGCATGTTCAACGCCTTCAACGTTTCCGTAATAAGCGCCAGCAACTCTTCCCGCCGGAACACACTAACCACTCTCGCCTGATCCTCCTGCTCAGGAAGTTCACCTTCCTCCAACTCCTCTTCAGCTTCAAATTCCTCTAAATCCTCCAACAACTCCTCCTTCTCCCTGTCTTCTCACTCACCCTTCTAGGTCTTTTCGAGGGGACACTTTCTGTACCAGAATCCAGAGGAGTACCCAGGTGCTTACCTCCCAGCTCTCCCTCTACTAACCCCGCTGAAGCACGCACCCCCCCCCCCCTCCGAGTGCCTGCTGCAGCAGAGCCACAAACTGCTGGGAGAAAATAACCCCCAAGCCCTCCTGGAGCAGAGCTGGGCCAGCGGGGACGTCTGGCGCCAAGAATGGCCCGGCCACCAGCTCCCGGCGGGGTTCAGATGGCATCTGCTCAGAGAGACCCAGAAGCTCTTCCTTCTGACCCTCCCCCATGGCCCCCGAGGCCTGCTCTGCCAAGGCTGCCTCCTGCAGGCAGCCCTTGCATACCCCGGCTTCAGACAGAGAACTTCTCTTTATGCCACACATAAGGCACAAGGGCTTGGAAGGCATAGCTGCCTGAAGGTCGCGATCTAAACTAAGGGAAATCAGGAGCTGTATTCTCCAACCTCCTCCTCAGTAGATCCTCCGTGTACTGCTTTCCTTTCCTTTCTTTTTTTTTTTTAATGTTATGTTAACCAAACAAACTTCTCACTCTCCCTTAAAGAACACAAAGCTGAAACTTCTAATTTTCCTGTCAGGACGCTCCACCAGGGTCCTGCTGCCAGCCGCAACGTGCCCGGAGAGCTTCCCACGCTTACCGGCCACGCGGCTATGGCCTAGCCCGGCCCGCCGCCGCCCGCGCTGCCAAGCAGAGTCGGCGTGCTCCAGCCGCCCCTAAATATCACCACAGCACTGCGGCTACTCACTTCAACGGGCGGAGAAACCCCCGATTCAGCCCGGACTCTATAAAAGGCTCTCCGCTTGAAAGACGCTGCCTCCCACGTGGCCGCGCAGCTCTGCCGCCGCTCACAGAACGCTTGAGCTGACAGTGCTCCTTAACCAGCTCCTCACCCACGCGGTGGGTTCGGGAGCCGGATACCCCCTCCTGCGCTCCCCACAAGCCTGTATCCCCGACTAGGGACCGGACACAGAGGCGTCTGGGGGGGGGGAGAGGAAGTACGGAGGCAGCCCCTGCAACTTTAAAGCAGCCTTGCGGGCTGAAACCTCTTGAAATCCTGCAGAACAGCACCGCAGTACCCCCCTTGTACCTTAAACTTCCTGCAGTAAATCCTCTCTCCTTATTTATTACTCTAGTGAGTCCTGACCTCCTAGGTCACTACTCCTTCCCTGCTTTGGAGACTGAGCTTACTGGAACATGGAGGCGGATCCTGGCCTATTTATGGAGGTGTCACCAAAAGAGTGACATGCTCAGTCTCCAAAGCTGTGGGAGGAGGTGCTTAACTCCAGAGTTCAGGACTAGACTGGAGGTCCGAGAAGGAATGACACTGGTTTTTTTTTTTTTTTTTTAAGAAAAGAAAGTGTGGGGCTCAGGAGCTGCCTGTGGCTTTGTTGAGCCAGTGGCAGTGAGCCGTGAATAAGAGAGATAAAAATAAAGGAAGAGAAAGAGCAGGCAGCCTGTTTCTTAGTAGCTGGAGGGTTTCAAATTGGCCTCCAGGGGTGGAGCTGGTCTTAAAGAGGCCATGTACACCTAAACAGGTAAAAAATGAGCTGAATTTTAAAATGTTAGTTTTAAAATGCATAAACAAATTGGTCAATGATTAGGAATCCCTGTAAAGACATTTTTTAAAACTTGAATTGTAAAATAGATGAGTTCTGCAGCCTTTTGTGGAAAGGGGTGTGGCCTCAGCTGAAAAATCAGTGACCTTAAAAGTTAATTGTTTTGGCTTTTGATGGTGGGATTCAGGTGAGGGAAGTCTGCCAATTCTGAACATATATTTTATTGAATTTAAAAAGTTTATTTCTTCTGCAAATACCAGTGATTTCCCCAAAGGACATAACTACACTCTGGAGTCTGGGGAAAGGCATTGAAGCATCAGATTGTTTAAAAAAAATAAGTAATCCTGTGTTCTGAAGCTTTAATAAGCCTATTTTAAAGTTAAAAAGTGCAGTTTTAATGAAAAGCTACTCTTGGCCCTATAGAGAAGCATTGAGCATGATGGGGAGGAAGGGGGATCTACCTAGAGTGCAGTATTTCAAGTGGGAAGGGGTGAACTCTGACATAATTTATTTATTTTTATTTTCTTATATACCATGCTATTCTGCATCAGTGCAGTTTACATTGAGCAAACTGAAATTACATTGAACAGAGCATTATAACTTGGAGATAACTATTTTATAGGAAACATGGGCTATGGAGGGTTAAGTAGCTTGCCCAAGACCACAAGGAGCACCTGTGGGGCTAGAAGCCCCAGTCCTTCCAGCCCAAAGTTGCTGTCCTTTAGTGGGATTTGAACCCCTGACCTTCCAGCCTGAAGTACCTTGCTCCAACTACTAGGCCACTCCTCCACTCCTTGAAGTAATATATTAATCCACTGCTTCAGCTATGTACTTAGAGAAACAGCACATAAGATGTAGACATGCTCTGACCTGGTAAGGGAAAATACTTTTAACTGAAGATCTTAGGATTTTTGCTCTGTTGTAGAGTATTTATTTACATTCTCTTATATACCATGCTATTCTGCATCAGTGCAGTTTACATTGAACAAACTGAAATTACATTGAACAGGGCATTATAACTTGGAGATAACTATTTTATAGGAAACATGGGCTATGGAGGGTTAAGTAGCTTCCCAAGACCACAAGGAGCACCTGTGGGACTAGAAACCCCAGTCCTTCCGGCCTAAGGTTGCTGTCCTCTAGTGGGATTTAAACCCCCGACCTTCTGGCCTGAAGTACCTTGCCCCAACCACTAGGCCACTCCTCCACTCCACAGTAGGGCTGGGAACTATTTGCAAAGTGAGCAGAGGAAGAGCACTGGACAGTTGAGGATGGAATGTGAGTGAGATGAACCTGAAGTGGGCAGTTGGGGCTGGTGAAGAAGTAACGGTGATGTGTGCAGTGAGAGATTGAGGTAACTGAGAAATAGATCAAAAAGGTTTAAACTGGTTTGCTTCATGTTTGAGGCCAATTTATAAAGAGAATTGGGAAATAGAGAGTTGACAGACTCTGAGCTTTCTGATTTGAGCCTGTGTATGAAGCACAGATGGGTTGTGCAAATGTTATATTAGCTGGAAAGAGAATATACTCCAATAGCTCAGTATAGGATTTTCTGACTGATTTCCCAACCTAAAAGTTCTGGTTTGGACAGCACTAAGGAACAGGGTGTAAAGGAGAAGAGAAAGAAAAAAAGCTTATTTAAGAAGATCTTTTAAGAGTATAAGGATCTTCTGAGGATAAAAAAAGTTTGCTCAGTTTTTAATGAAACAAAACAAAACAAAAAAACCAAGATCCTGAAAAAGGATTTGTAGAAGCTGAGGTTGAATAGGGAAAGAAGAAACTGCCTTTCTCTAAACCAGCCTGAGAATTTGAAATGAAAGCTGTATTGAGCTCCTTTGAAGAACTAAAAATACTAGAAGCTAAGACTATAGTGAAGCTTCTTTGGAAGATACATTTTTAAATCCTGTGAAGAAATTCTGATAGTTCTGCTGAGTCTTGGCAGTTTGGAACTCTCAGAACAGTGGCTGTTCTGTGAGCTGTGGGAAGCTGTGCTGTGAGAGAGAAGTGTTGGCTTCAAACCCCAGTCAGACAGCTGCTCTCTGATGAAGGCTTAAAAAGGAAAGTTCTGAATTCTGAAAGGATTTAGCTTTCCTTTGTGATTGTGAAAGGGGTATGCGTGACTGGCCAGTTTGTGTGTGGGCTTAAATAGGGACAAATTATCTTTTATTTTTGGATAGGAATAGGGAAAGTATACAAAATCAGATCCCAGTCTTGAAATCAATTCTGTCTGACTGTGATCTCAGCCTCCATTTTAGAATGGTTCTACCGTATTTTTCGCACCATAAGACGCACCGGACCATAAGACGCACCTGGTTTTTCAGAGGGGAAAATAGGAAAAAAAATATTCTGTTTTGATTGCCTTATGCATCCTACGGAAAATAGGAAAAAAAATATTCTGTTTTGATTGCCTTATGCATCCTACCTATTTGCTGTGAAAGTGCTTATTATTGCTAGTAATATTGATGTTAGAATACCCCCAAGAGCCTCTAATTTTTAACCCTAGCATATGAAGTCAGGAAACTGGGCTGGAAAAAGAGAAACGATGATTTCCAAGTCTTCCCCAATCCCTGCCAGAAGCCACTTACAGGAAGCTGTGTTCTGCTCAAGTGTAGCTATCGTACGTCCTGCTCTCCTATTACCTCATGATATCAGTGGCTTCTGGCAATCTGGGAAGCGCTGGCACCACCACAGAAGATCTCCTCCTTAGACACTCACCGACTC
Source organism: Ichthyophis bannanicus (assembly GCA_033557465.1). Lineage (NCBI taxonomy): Eukaryota > Metazoa > Chordata > Amphibia > Gymnophiona > Ichthyophiidae > Ichthyophis > Ichthyophis bannanicus. The sequence continues at coordinate 438,964,738 of CM066035.1, forward strand.
CTTCTTCTGCAGCCGCGGCTCCCTGCCTCTTAGGGAACCGCGGCTGTGCTTTTAAAATCATCTCGGAGCCCTTCCTGTCTTGACGGGCTCCGTGCAGCATTGTCCCGCCTCTAAAGGAAGTTGTTTACCACTTCCTTTGGAGGCGGGACAATGCTGCACGGAGCCCGTCAAGACAGGAAGGGCTCCGAGATGATTTTAAAAGCACAGCCGCGGTTCCCTACGAGGCAGGGAGCCGCGGCTGCAGAAGAAGGAGTCGGTGAGTGTCTAAGGAGGAGATCTTCTGTGGTGGTGGCTGGCACTGGTAAGCCTGAACACGGGGCGGGGGAGGGATGATGCAGTCCCCAAGGACACGGAAGGTCCCGGGGGACCCGCTGCCGCTCTGCAACTTCTTATATTCGCACCATAAGACGCAGGCACTTTTCCTCCCACTTTTTGGTGAAGAAAAAGTGCGTCTTATGGTGCGAAAAATACGGTATATATTAATTTTGTAAAGTTAGGGAGTAGGTAAAGACTGGATCATCGCTGGACCAGAGGAATCCTGAGTTCCCAAGGAATCGGATCTCCTCGAAGAGGACATCACTGTATGACTAGAAAAGAAACTGGCCCCTTCACAAAAGAGTTTCTGGGAAGAAGGTACCCATGCACCATGGGAAGAAATACATTTATGAGCTCATATTTTACATTATAAATAAAAACAAACACTGAGTTCTCTGAGAAAAAGAAAATAACTTGTTAAAAGGTAAAAGTTCCATCATACGAAATAAATATTCATTAGTAAGAACTTCACTGGAAAGGTTGGACGGAAAAGAAACAAATGTGTTTTCAAAATAATTCTGTTTATCTGAGACCACTGTAAAGAGAAAACTGAAACACTTGGGGGTATGTTTACTAAAACCCCGGTAATGTGCAGGCCGCGCTAGTGTGCGGATGCCATATAAGGAGTGGGCGTTTCAGGCTGAAAAAAGCAAAACCGGGATTAATCATGCGCTAATGTGCACGGCGCTCAAGTGCGCCCCGCACATTAGCGCATGAGAAAGTTGCGTGGGAAGCAGAAGTGGCGCGCTGATGTGCAAACACAAGAACAGAGCCACAGTGCAATGGTTAAAACACTGAACTATGGTGCAGGGATCATGGGTTCAATCCCCCACTGTGCCCAGTGAAGAAGGCTGGCTGAGGCATCACCTATTATGGGGAAGATTGCTTTAGGAGGCATTTTATTTTTATTTTAATTATCTCTACTAGCAAACGCACTCTCAAAGCGTGTTAACATAAGGCGCCCCAAAAGGCACATTTTAAAGTGCACTGTTCGCCAAGGCACCCTAGAATGTTGCTTATAGGGCGCTTTAGAGGGTGCCGTATGAGTTACTGCAGGGTCACAGCACTGTTTTTGATGGCAGCACTGTGCAGTTTAAGGAATGAAAATCATAAGTAGGTGCGCTGACACACAAGGAGGAGCAGCAGTGGAGCACAATGGTTAAGACACTAATCAATGATGCAGGAGTCATGGGTTCAATCCCCCACTGTGCCTAATGAAGAAGGCTGCCTGAGGCATTACCTGTTATAGGTAATAGTGCTATAGGGGGCATGTTATTTTTATTTTAATTAGTGCTGGCAGCAAACACACCCTCAAAGTATTGTAACATAAGGTGCTGCATAAGGCGCCTCATAGGGTACCCCAGAGGGCACATTTTAAAGTGCAGTGTCCCCCACGTCACCCTACAATGTTGCTGAAAGGGCGGCCTATAGGGCGCCATATAGGGTGCCCTATGAGGCACAGCAAGGTCATAGCACTGTGTATAATGGCAGCACTGTGCATTTAAACGCATGGAAATCTGAAGTAGGTGCGCTGACATGCAAAGAGGAGCAGCAGTGTAGCACAATGGTTAAGGCACTGACTGCTGATACAGAGGTCATGAGTTTGCTCCCCAGTGTGCTTAATATGTAAGGCTGGCTGAGGCATCAGCTTTGCAATGTATGTATTGTTTCCTGCAGCACTTTATTTGTATTTTCTTAATTGCTGCCATCAAACATGCCCTCACGTGCCGTAATTGAAGGTGCCGCATAAGGCACCCTATAAGGCACTCAATAGGGCACATTATAAAGTGCACTGTCTGCCACGGCACCCTAAAATGTCCCCTATAGGGCACCCTATAAGTTGCTCCACAGGATAACGTATAGTGCACCTTATATGGACGGTAACCATAAGGTGCCCTATAGGGCACCCTATAAAGCGCCCTCTGAGGCACCTTATGGGTACAGTACGCTGAGGGTGTTTTTGCTGGCAGCAATAATGTACATTAAAACTAAATAATGATTTGGACAGCCCTATCAAATAACCCCACTATGGGTTTGAACCCAGGACCTCTGGCTCCACAGGAAGTGAAATAACCATTGGGCTACAGCTCTATAGCTGCTAGCAAGTCCCTGGCTGGCTGCAGAGGGAGTGCACGTCACCACACAGACAGTCTGCTGTGGTCACAAGGATAGGGTTAGCACACACGTACCCATGATGCACTGCACATGCAAATCAGCTGTCCACAGATAAACACAAGATGGGGTATGCACCCCCACAGCACCTCGGCCTGGTAGAGGGAACTGACCATGTCCACCCCCACAGCACCTCGGCCTGGTAGGGGGTACTGACCGTGTGTTTTACTGGCACAGAGTAGCTACACACCGTCACATTGTGCGGGTACTGTGCTCACCCTGAGGGTGCGGTGAGGCGCCCAGCACCAGGTCCACAGCACCTTCCATGGCAGAAATAGGCCATGATGCAGGTCCAAAGCAGTGTTAAAGTGTGAGATAGGTAGCTTTTGCAGAAACACTTTGGAGATATATCTGTCTGTCTCAGTCAGGTGTAGCCCCTATGGACTCTTAGGAGGATTATGTACCACCACCCTCCTCCTCCAGGGCTGAGGGTGGCAAACAGGATCTCCCATCAACAGATCCACATTCTACCTCCCTGCAATGGTGGCACTAGAGGGGACCATCAACCCCAGTCGTGCAGGGGAACAGACACCCTACAGCACAGTCAATGCAGCTCTGTACACATCCATAACACAATAGCAGACAGACATTAGGCCTGCATATGCTAAGCTGCACCCCCCCACTATCTGATATTCTCCAGCAGCAAGCCTTCAGCCACTACACCCTGCAAGGCACTCCATCAAGACACATACCAGCTGTAAACAGTCTGCTAGCTAGTCCATAGTGCATGCACCCAGAACTAGGATGTCAGCATACACAACAAGCAGATAAGTCAGTGACTGGGCCTCAAAAGAAAACCCATAAACATCACATGAAAGAAATACTATATAGCACTATGGGGGTGCCTAGCCATGCTGTCATCACTGCACAGTCAGGGTGAGAGTGATCTCCCAGCAGGACTTACTGAGGTCACCCTGTCTGTGTAGGTGGTGGCCGGGTACTAAAATATCCCAGCCAGTGCCCTATGCCCTGTGCAGATGCATCCTGGCCAGGCCACCCTGTCTGGGCTATACCCATGGTACCTTGCTCCTCATTATGCACATTGGCAGGCCAATACTGGCAACAGTGCTGGCAGTGTGGGCTGTGGAAGGTGTTTGCAGCCACCACACACTGTAAAGACAGACACACACTCCCACACCTATGCCAGCATTGTGCTACTATAGAGGAGTTTAGCAGCCCTGCCCACCACACCAGTCCTGGGCACAGTACAGGCATGGATATGGTACGCAGTACTGTTGGGGGTCACTCCCCAGGGTGGTAAACACTGTCAGAGACCAGACCTGAAGCACACACCGCAGACATCAGAAAGAGTGTTATGATGGAGCTCAAACAGCAAACTGTGCTTAACGTAGGAATTTCTATCTGCCAGTACTCATAGCAAACATTTGATAGCTGTGTATCGTATACCCAGGTGTAGGGTGGCATTGCTAAGGTATGAAAGTGCTAGTATTGGGAGATGCACGTAGGGCCCAATGTCCTGCCTCTCCAGGAGGCATTGGCCAATGGGGCCTGTGGGTGTGGGTGTGGGTGTGTCTGTCCCTGTTGGCTGCTGCTTTACGGCAGAGGTTCCCAACTCCAGTCCTGGTGTAGCAAACACTGTTCGGGTTTTCATGCTGTCCCTCATGAATATGCATGAGCTACATCTGCATACCATGGGGGTGCTGCATAGATATGCAGCACATACTGTCCAACAAAAAAGCACAATCCACGTGCCAACTACAGATCCAATAAAAACCGTGGAGGCAAGGAAGGAATTAAAATACCACCTTTATTTCATAAAGCCAGGCCCGACACAGGCCGTGTTTCGCTCATTCCTTCATCAGGGGCTTTTGGCTATAACAACATATAAAAACTCGTTAACAACAAACAATAAAATAATATAATTAATGAACTTAATCATATAAGGCACTCCTAATTATAAAAATACATGAAAAAACAAATGTAAATAGATAAAATCACTCACTATCACAGTACAACGAAAAGTCTGTGTCCCAAAGGGCCAATCAATAAATAAATCAATAAATAATGAATAAATAACTGCATGCTTGTAATACATATAAAACCACATAAAACATATGATCACATTAATAAATATTCAAAAAATTACTGGCTCATAAAACATAGCGAAATATCTGTTAAAAAAACATTAAAATATAAAATTAAAAATTACAATTACAATTAATTACATACGTATAAACACACACAGTTATAAACTTAAAAATTTAATAATTTAACACATATATGGACCACAACAATCGCACAAGAAACAGCACAACCTACCATATATTATACTAAAAAGTATATTTTAATTATCTTCTCACCTATATAATCTTCTTGCCACACTGCAATAAACAAAGAAAAAGAAAAAGGAAAAAGAAAAGGGAGAAAATAGAGGAGCCGTAACAATTAACTGCGTTCTGCAAAAAGTTTGTACAAAAAACAAAACACCTATTTGGTGCAAGGATCAATATTGGATAAAAATGAACAATTAAATTATAAAAATATTAGTAATAATTAATTGATTAAATTGTTAAATGACAAACTCATAAAATTAATTAAGTCCACACAATTATAAAAAATCATAAAAACCATCACAAAAAAAAAAAAACCTCCATAAAATCTGAACCCAGGATAGCGCAACAGGACAACACCCAAAGTGTTTATATTAAAATAAAATTCATTAAATGCTATTTCATTCAATTGTCTGATTTAATATTATGTAATTACTTTCAATCCCCCAGAATCATACCTCAATTGGACATTTATTTATTTATACAGGGGCATCTCAATACTAATTTACATCAGTATTTAACTTCATCTTGCTCAAAACTTTATTTACAAAATATCCTCATATAATTCTATCATTCTATACACAAGGTACCACTCGAGATCATAGATCCATCATTCACTCATACTATATATTATATTTAAAACTAATTACTCATGTTAATTTTTAATTTTAAATTTTTTTTTTATGATGTTTATGGAATAATGTCATAAATATAAATAGATGTAGACCCTAAATCATAAACTCTGATATTCCCTAAAAATACCTTGTATAATTATCCTCTCACAGCATGTATTCTTTCAATTAAAAACACTACTGCTATTCTAAAGCCATTGTGTCACAATTCATTAAATTTCTTTTCGCTTACCAGGTATGAACGTCAATTACTTGCAAAAATAATTCCTTTGCCGTTGCTCTCTCGTCTAACTATATCTGCACACGTATGTGTGCAGGTATAGTTAGACGAAGAAAGCTGCCAGCGTGGTTTAAAGGTGAGGTCAGAGAGGCTGTTGCTGCCAAAAAACTGCCAGCGTGGTTTAAAGGTGAGGTCAGAGAGGCTGTTGCTGCCAAAAAAGCAACCTTCAGGAAATGGAAAAAAGAGCCAAATGATGAAAACTGGAAACATCACAAGCACTGGCAAGTTAAATGCAAAGCATTGATAAGGCGGGCAAAGCGGGAATTTGAGAAGAAACTTGATACGGAAGCAAAAACACGAAATAAAGACTTTTTCAAGTACATTCGTAGCAAAAGGCCTGTGAGAGAGTCAATTGGACCGTTAGATGATAGAGGGGTAAAAGGGGCAGTAAGAGGAGACAAGGATATAGCAGAGAGACTGAATGAATTCTTTGCTTCGGTCTTTACTGAGGAAGATGTAGGGATGTTACCCATGACTGAAGTGGTACTTAAAGGTGATACTGCAGAGGAATTGAGAGAAATATCACTACACCGGGAAGATATATTACAACTATTTGATAAACTGAATAGTAGCAAATCACCTGGACCGGATGGTATACATCCCAGAGTGTTGAAAGAACTGAAATATGAGATCGCGGACCTGCTATTGGTAATCTGTGAACTTTCATTAAAATCATCTGTAATACCTGAAGATTGGAGGGTCGCCAACGTAACACCAATTTTTAAAAAAGGTTCCAGGGGTGACCCGGGAAATTACAGACCGGTGAGCCTGACATCAGTACCGGGGAAAATGGTAGAAACCATCATAAAGAACAAAATTACACAACATGTAGATAGTCATGGCCTAATGGGAGACAGCCAACATGGCTTTAGACCAGGAAGATCTTGTCTTACTAATCTGATATGTTTCTTTGAAGGTGTGCATAAACAGGTAGACAAAGGTGAGTCGGTTGATATAGTGTATCTGGACTTCCAGAAAGCTTTTGACAAGGTCCCCCATCAGAGACTTTTGGCAAAACTAAAAAGTCATGGGATAGGAGGCAATGTACTATTGTGGATCGGGAACTGGTTAAAAGATAGAAAGCAGAGGGTAGGGCTAAATGGCCAATATTCCCAATGGAAAAAAGTGAATAGTGGAGTACCCCAGGGATCTGTACTGGGTCCGCTACTTTTTGACATATTCATAGATGACCTGGAAAAGGGAATAACTAGTCAGGTTATCAAATTTGCAGATGACACAAAACTGTTTAAAGTTGTTAAAACCCAAGAGGATTGTGGAAAGCTGCAGGAGGATCTGGATAAATTGGAAGACTGGGCATCCAAATGGCAGATGAAATTTAATGTGGACAAATGCAAAGTTATGCACCTAGGAAAGAACAACCCACACTATAGTTACACGATGCAAGGCTCCACATTAGAAACCACCACCCAGGAAAAGGACTTAGGAGTCATCGTGGATAATATGTTAAAACCCTCCGCCCAGTGTGCAGCGGCGGCCAAGAAAGCAAATAGACTGCTAGGTATCATAAAGAAAGGGATGGAGAATAAAACAAAGGATATTATAATGCCTCTGTATCGCTCCATGGTACGACCGCACCTTGAATATTGTGTGCAATTCTGGTCACCGTATCTTAAAAAGGACATAGAGTTATTAGAAAAAGTACAGAGAAGAGCCACCAAATTGGTGAAGGGGATGGAAGGCTACTCCTATGAAGAGAGGCTAAAAAGGTTAGGGCTCTTTAACCTGGAAAAGAGACGGCTGAGAGGAGATATGATAGAGGTCTATAAATTAATGAATGGAGTGGAACGGATAAACGTGGATCAATTGTTTACGCTAGCAGAATATAGAAAGACTAGGGGACATGTAATGAAACTACAGGGTAAACTATTTAAGACAAATAAGAGAAAATATTTTTTCACTCAACGTGTAATCAAACTCTGGAATCTGTTACCGGAGGATGTAGTAAGGGCTGTTAGTATAGCTGGGTTTAAAAAAGGTTTGGACAAGTTCCTGGAGGAAAGGTCCATAAACCACTATTAAAAAGGGACCCAGGATATCAATGCTTGACCCAGTACAAGCATTGTGGAACCTCTGGTCTTTTGGGGATATTGCTAGGTGTGTAGGACCTAGATTGGCCACTGTTGGAAACAGGATACTGGGCTTGATGGACCTCGGTCTGACCCAGTATGGCATGTCTTATGTTCTTATGTTCTTATGTTCTTATGGTATATTCTGATCTGCAAATACGCGGGAAAAGGATGACATCAATATCTTCCCTATTAACCGTCCAACCCTTTTGTCTTACATATGAACCACTTCGTATATAAGATCCATCCATCAAATCATAAGAAGCCCATTCATTATAATCCATAAAAAATGAAACCAGCAATTGCTAATACGCTGACTGTTTTAATACCCTGAGCCTTTACAAAATATCTTATTGTGTGATAACACACAGTTGACTTCGTCAATGTTAACCGTATACACACTCACCCGACGTTCTAAAAACCACCGTAAACGCAAAACTCATGTTCTTAATATCACTCCTTTCTAGAGATATCAAAGCAATTTAAAAGCAACACGCAGCCACGGGCGACTTTTAGAATCATTAGTAGAAAGGAAGGAGTAGCGCGGCAGACGCTTTGATATCTCTACAGGAATCTTTTTTCAAAAGGATACTTGGGTAAGAGAATCCAACGTAGACGCCGTAGTTTTGCAAGACATTAAGTGATTGGGATAAGTAGGTTTTAGAAATGTGTCTGTTGTAAGCCTATTTCATTAAAAAAAGCAAGTTCTTATTAATGTAAGTGGCAGACATAGTGCCTTAAATTCAGCTATAAAAACAAAAGAAGCGATGGTGGATAAGGTCGCTGGTGCCTTTTTATTCAAGGAAACCCCAATGCATTTTGACAGAATGCCTTCCTCAGGGGGCACACATCTTAAAAATAAAACATACATCAATATACAAATACATTAAAAGGTAAAAAGTACTAATAAATAACATATAAAAATAATTAATAAATAAGGCTTATATTCATTTTTCAATACTAAAACAAATACATACAAAGGTTAAAATACTGTAAAAAGTACATTATTAACATTATAAATAAAGTAATAAAGTAATATAGAGGGATAGTTCAATCACATAAAACATTGAGATAATTGCCAATAACATAAAGAAGAGATCATAGAGGACACACTGAATACCTAAAGGATAAATAAATACATAAATAAATAATAAAAATTAAAAATTAAAAGATAGTAAAAGTCTACTGGAGATTGGGAAGATATACTCACACAAGGCACCGTGTGTTAAGTTTCAGTCTTTAAAAATATTCAATTTATCAGTATTGGAAAGATGAGGTATAAAAATGTTAAATGAAACAAATGTCTCCCAGAGCCAGAGGGAAGCACAATTATTCAAACTGTTGCCATAAGTCATAAGAAGATAGAAGAAGCAAAGTATTCAAAAAAGTTATAGACTCATATAGCATAGCACCAAAAGCAGAGAGGTTCCACAAAAGAGTAAAGTAGCCCAAATGCCCAAAAGTATGGAGCAGACAGAGCTTAAAGATCCCAAATTACCCATGTCGAACAATAGCCAAATTAATATGAATAAAATACATTCTCTAAAATGCTTGTCTGCTTAACCGGGTAAGGCGGACACGTCGCCTCTCGCCCTTCTAAGCCACCCCCCCCTAACTTTCCCCTCCAACACTGCATACAAAACAAAACACATGACTACAATCATGGACTTAAACTGGTCGCAGCTTTAATAACCTTTCTTAACAAATCAACCAATACAAAATGACACATTATAACTCCCCCCCCCCAAGCAGAGCGAGCCCTCACACGCCATGTTAGTAGCAAGGTGATGCCGCATCCGCTTCCGCCGGGTACAGGCCCGACAATTTTCCACACCCTCCCTCTTCCGGCTTCGCCATATTATTAGCAAAAACCTGAGGGATTAACCGGGTCGGGGGTACCCCACCCCCGCCCTCATGCTTGCCACCGGCTCCGGACCCCGGAAACCTCCGGGATCCCGCCAAAACACACTCTCCCCCCCCCCAAGCTGCAACAACCCACTACCCCCGTAGCCGAGCATCCCCAAAGGAAGGGAGGGCGGGTGGGACGTCCGGCGCCTTCCTGCTCAACCGACAACAGCCGGAGCAGAACCGTGTCCCCGCCCCACACCCCCCCTCTGCTGTCATGGCCCCAGCCTTCTCATTGGCTCCCGCGCATTTCAAACGCCACGGGAGCCAATGAGGTCACCGGGCCCGTGCGATACCCACCACGTCCCGCACACCGCCGGAACACGGTGGGCGCGAGCGACTTGCCGCCCCCCCGGCTATAAGCGGCCACGGGCACGGGGCCCGCGGCCTTACATTAACCGGGTAAGGCGGACACGTCGCCTCTCGCCCTTCTAAGCCACCCCCCCCTAACTTTCCCCTCCAACACTGCATACAAAACAAAACACATGACTACAATCATGGACTTAAACTGGTCGCAGCTTTAATAACCTTTCTTAACAAATCAACCAATACAAAATGACACATTATAACTCCCCCCCCCCCCAAGCAGAGCGAGCCCTCACACGCCATGTTAGTAGCAAGGTGATGCCGCATCCGCTTCCGCCGGGTACAGGCCCGACAATTTTCCACACCCTCCCTCTTCCGGCTTCGCCATATTATTAGCAAAAACCTGAGGGATTAACCGGGTCGGGGGTACCCCACCCCCGCCCTCATGCTTGCCACCGGCTCCGGACCCCGGAAACCTCCGGGATCCCGCCACCGGCTCAGGTCAGCCACGACCAGAGCCGCCCCCCAAAGGTAAGCTGCGACCAGTCCTCGCCCCCGACCTAATAACTTCCAAGGCCTCCGGCCAATTGATAAGGAATACCTCCAACCCCACCGGGGACAAGTGCACGCCATCAGACCTGTAGAGGCCCGCGCACTGAACGTCCCCCCCAGGGTGTAGGATTTGCCAGCCACCCTGCTCCCCCCACCCATGTGCCAACTTGACGGGTAATCGTCGCCACACCCCCGGACCACCGTCGCTGACCCCCCACAGGCCGGCCTTGGAATGATACTAGACCAACCAACATGACATCTAGACCAACCAACATGACATCTGAACATTCCCAACACCTCCCCAAAGTCCTTTAGAACTGCACGAATCAACTGTCGACAATGCCAGGAAACCAGCTCAGTGCCACCTAAGCGGAGCAGCAGGATGTCCGGTGTGCCTCTTCAACGCTGGTGGTGCCGAAGCAAGGGCACAAGCTAGAGCCACCGAAGTCCATGCTCGCCCAGCCCTGTAATGGTCACATCTCTGCTTTCCGACCAGCCCAGCACATAAAGGAGTGGCCAATCCCAAAAGACGATCCTGGCCGTGCATCTGCAACAGAAAGAACAGAACAGTTATCACCCCCCCCCCCCCCACACACACACCCTTACAAACGCACATAGTTTTGGAAGGCCCGCGACAGCCATCGACTCATCCACCGTATCTCCTGTTCAGGCAGTCCAGCAGCCGCTGCACTAATCGCCGTCCCAATCCGGAAGGAGTGAGGGGGCAGACGCACCAGGGTCCGCACCAATCCGCCGTAACGACAGCCGAAGGACCGCCGCTAACTGACACGCATAAGAACCCGCGCACACTGATGTATAAAAGGCTACCGAATGCACGCGTAACAATGCCTGCAGTAACGCCACAGGACACGAGCCCCGAACCGTTGCCAATTTGACCCACATACCACCCCTTGCCAGAGACAGCCCACAGAACGGGCAAGGCGGATACGAACCCCACCCCCGATCCATTGCACCTGACTTAGCTGGACCTCCCGTCCATCGCGAATCCGACCCGCCTCCGCCGCCAATTCACCCCGCCGAATCAGGCTACTGAAAAAACAGTCGGAAATTGCACCATTTCTTATGATGACGAAAACAGCTGGGGCAATGCGCCGCATAAAACGCCGCAGCAAGCCATGCGTGATGGGGCGCCGCCAATCAACCGAAGAAGGGCAGGATTGTTCCCAATCACGCAAAAACGTCCGCGTTGAAAAGACCCCCCACCCGCACCTCCCCACCCCAGGGCCCGATCCAAAAAAGGAGAAGCCCGCCAGATTTCTCCAGACAGTAGTCCGCGACAATCCCGCAGCCTTAGCTGCCGACCCTACGGACCCCGCTCATGAGAGGCTGGACCTTCCACCCATCCTTGAAGTACCAAAAAGGAGACCACACTGCAGCAGCCCCCGTTGAGAAGCTACCCCCGTGACAAGCTTTAATCACAAGAGTCAGCTGCATCGGTATACAACTGCAGATCCGCTGAAGTCACCTCCCAGCCTCAAAACGAGCTAACTGCACGAAATAAGCACAGGAAATTGAACAACCCATAGGCCTGCTCTTATCAAAGTAAAATTGCCCTTCGAAGCAAAAAGAACCCCCACAAATGAAAAGGCTGACAGGTGCACCGTCATAAACGGAAGGTGGATCCATATCCACTTTCGCCAGCAAGCACCCAGGCCCACACAGCCTCATCTAAGGAGGCGTAACGCCCACACAGCCTCATCTAAGGAGGCGTAACGTACCACGCAACATTCCCGAGGCATGTGACCATTGACTGAGTAACCAATGGGAAAGGGAAGCTTATGTATGAAGCGATACTTTTCCGGCTCCTTCTTAGGAATGATACCCAAAAGAGACACCAAAAAGTCAGCGAAAGGCTGTTCTCTGAAAGGGCCCGCTACCCTACCTAACTCAGTCTCGGTTGCCAACTGATCCCACACCAGCCGCACAAAATGCCGAACGGAAGGCGAATACCCGGCCTTGTTCGCCCCTACCCTACCTACTCCCGGTATAGGAAACCCCTCCCGAAACTCATTCTCGAAATTGCAGCTGACCTGGCTCCTCGGATATCTCCTAAGCCACAGACCTAAAAAACATCAATCGCAACCGGAGTGGGGGACAAAATCCACGAGCCTCTACTACTTGGGGGGGGGGGGGGACCGCGGCTCACCCAACCCTCTTTGTGACATGCTTGAGTGCTGAGTGGCCCCTTTTACAGATGGAGCAAGCGGGATGGAATGTGCAATCAGGAAAGGGACATGAAGCTTTGTTGAACCGCCAGCACAAGTCCCTCGCTCCCCCCCTCCCCGGAGTTTCCTGCACCACCGGGGGCACGCCCGCTCGAAAGGGCAGATCCGCCCTCGTGGTGACGAACAATCCACCTTTTTGCCTGCTCACACTTCCGCCCACCGGTCTGATCGCCATCTGCGTCAGCCACAGATTAATGTCGTGCATTCCCTAGGAAAGCATTTGAATCTCCTCCATCTTATCACGGAATTTCTCATCATAGTTGAGCCCAGCCCCAACCCTCATGAGTCTGTGATGCCTCTAAGATGGAATCCGCGTAAGCCAGAAGCATACCATACTACTCACTAGCCAAACGCAGGAAGGCCCGAGTCCAATTGACCACCTTCCGCACCACTCTTCTCACCCTATACCCGCCCTCTCAGCCTCCTTACGCTTCCTCTGACTGTCCCCTGACCATTTGCGACCTTCGCGCAAACGAAATATATCTAAGTAGCGACGCTTCACACTCCTCTTCCGAAGATTCCTTGGCACTCCCTCCCAATAACTCAGAGAAAACCGCCCCCAGGGCGCCGCACCGACCGGTATTGCACGCCCCGCGTCACCATTGGCCGCGCGACCACAGCCGAACCTGTCCGAAAGAGAACCGGACGAAGACTCAGAAGTTGTATAAGAGGAGGATCCCGAAGGCCTAATGCCGGTGACAAGAATGCGGCCTCCTCTCGTTCCCACGCTCCCCACCCGCCTCGGCTGACCGAGCACCATCTCCCCCCGCTGCACCATCAACCCGCACCGCAGCGCCAGCCGCCCGCACAGCAGCGCCAGCATCCAACTCACCTGCAGCAGCCGCACTCGTCTCCCGTCGCGGCCATGCCGCAGCCACAGGTTCTCACCCGGTTCCGACAAGCAAGGGGCCTCCGCCGGTGCTCGCCGCCACACCATCCGGCCGTCGAGCAGCAGCCATCAAAGGATGACCCACGTAGTGCCATCCTGTAGAAACATGCGGAGAAAAACAGGAAAAGGCGAAGGGACACCTGCCACAGCCCACTGGGACTGCCACGCCCCCAGCTACTCCGCAGTGGAAGAGCCCCGACCCACGCTCCGCCAATGCGCCCAGGCGAGCAACCACCCGTTGCAACAGCCGACAAACCCCCCAGACTTGCCTCCACCAACCCCCGCCACCCCCTGGCAGGTCCAAAACCCCCGCCGCCCTCCGCAGGCACCGAGCCCCCCACCCGAGCCGCCCAAAAAGGCCCGAGGGCCACTCCAAGCCCCGAGATACCTCCCATGCCTCCAGGGAACTGAAAGTAGGCCCAGCACAGGGCTCCCTCAGTGCCACCATCCATATGTGAGAACTTATCCCACTTGTCCATGGAGAAAAACAAAACATGAAACACTCCAATATTTATTCAAAGCAGGACATCAACAACACAGTCATGCCTAAACAATGATTATACAATCATACTCCAGCAATATATACATAAATTTGTTCTAGCTTCACAGACCAGCAAACTGTCCACAAACGGCTCTGCATTAAAGGAACCACCTCCGCCAACCTTATTTGTTAGGTACACTGGGGATTTGTACTCGGGACCCCTGCAACATCAGTCAGTGTCTTAACCATTGCGCTACACTGCTGCTCTGAAACAGCCCCTCCAAGACGAGGAAACCACACAAACAAAAGCCTGCTCCAGTGGTAGACCACCCAAACGTCCCAAGAATCCCACAAAAGAACCGACAAGGACTCCCCGCCCCTAGGCACAACAACCCCCTGGCCCAAGCAACCGAACGTTCGCTCCCGCCCCCCCTCCTCAAAATAGCCCCGACACTGCAAGCACCGACAAAGAAGCAGCAGCGACTCCCCACCCACTCCCCACACACCAAGCCCAAACTCCTGTCACCTGCAAAATGCACCACAGTCCCTCTGCATGCACATGCCTGGCTCCATGCAAACCGCGCCGACGACAACAGTGCGGCACAGAAGAGATGCGAAACACACAAACAAAACAAAGAAATATCCACATTTTACAAGTCTCAATACCGGAAAAACTCCCACAGCAAAAAAAAAAAACAACAGAGAACCAGAAAAATGCCGGCCGATGTTCACTCCCCCGTCCCGCAACAACCGCCAATTCATCTCCGCTTTCCTTTTTCTCTTTTTAAATTAAATTCGCAACCACCCGCACCACCCAGCCCACAAGGAACCGAGACCACACACCCGCCGCCAACCAGGAATGGGAACCACTTGCCAGGAAGACAAAAACCCCCTGCCTCTCCGCCCGGGCCGCCGCCGCCAAACAGGACCAACCGTCGCCAGGAAAAACCCCGCCGCCGCTGAAAACCCCTGCCACACCGGACGACAACTCCCGCCGCCGAGGCCCCAGCCTCTCTCGGCCCACCAGCAGCAGCTCCCCGACACGTCCGGCGCCTTCCTGCTCAACCGACAACAGCCGGAGCAGAACCGTGTCCCCGCCCCACACCCCCCCTCTGCTGTCATGGCCCCAGCCTTCTCATTGGCTCCCGCGCGTTTCAAACGCCACGGGAGCCAATGAGGTCACCGGGCCCGTGCGATACCCACCACGTCCCGCACACCGCCGGAACACGGTGGGCGCGAGCGACTTGCCGCCCCCCCGGCTATAAGCGGCCACGGGCACGGGGCCCGCGGCCTTACATTATGCTAGAAGTCTAAAAAATAAGATGGGAGAGTTAGAATATATAGCACTAAATGAAAGGTTAGATATGATTGGAATATCAGAGACATGGTGGAATGAGGACAACCTGTGGGACACTGTGATACCTGGGTACAAACTATATCGTAATGATAGAGCTGATCAAATTGGTGAAGGGGTTGCTCTCTATGTTAGAGAGGGAATTGAGTCAGAAAGGATTAAAGTTTTGCAGAAAACAAAATCTGCTGTAGAATCCATATGGATTGAAATTCCATGTAAAAGGAGGAAGGCAATGGCAGTGGGGGTGTACTATCGAGCACCT
This sequence comes from Ichthyophis bannanicus, assembly GCA_033557465.1. Lineage (NCBI taxonomy): Eukaryota > Metazoa > Chordata > Amphibia > Gymnophiona > Ichthyophiidae > Ichthyophis > Ichthyophis bannanicus. Next base: position 438,980,510 of record CM066035.1, read on the forward strand.
GGCCAGAATGACCAAATGGATGATGAAATGCTCAAAGAAATCAAGGAAGCTAACAAAAGTTACAGCACAGTAATAATAATGGGTGATTTCAACTACCCCAGTATCGACTGGGTCAGTGTCACATCAGAACATGCTAGGGAGATAAAGTTCCTAGTTGAAATAAATGACTGCTTCTTGGAGCAGCTGGTTCATGAACCGACTAGAGGGGAAGCCATATTAGACCTAATCCTTAGTGGAACATCAGATCTAGTGCAAGAGATAAGGTTGTTGGGGCCACTTGGCAATAGCGATCATAGCATGATCGCCTTTGATTTAATTAGTGGAGGAGGGATAGTAAGGAAATCCACAGTACTACCTTTTAACTTTCGAAAGGGAGACTATGATAAAATGAGGAAAACAGTTAAGAAAAAACTAAAAGGAGCAGTTACAAAGGTTAAAGACGTACATCAGGCTTGGCTGTTGTTGAAAAATACTATCTTGAATGCCCAGAGCAGCTGTATTCCACGCTTTAAGAAAAGTGGAAGGAAGTCCAAAAAACTGCCAGCATGGTTTAAAGGTGAGGTCAGAGAGGCTATTGTTGCCAAAAAAGCATCTTTCAGGGAATGGAAAAAAGAGCCAAACGACGAAACCTGGAAACAGCACAAGCACTGGCAAGTCAAATGCAAGGCATTGACAAGGCAGGCAAAGGGAGAATTTGAGAAGAAGCTTGCTGCGGAAGCAAAAACGCGAAGTAAAGACCTTTTCAAGTACATTCGTAGCAAAAAACCTGTGAGAGAGTCAGTTGGTCCATTAGATGATAAAGGAGTTAAAGGAGCACTAAGAGGCGACAAGGCGATAGTGGAGAGACTGAATGAATTATTTGCTTCAGTCTTTACTGAGGAAGATGTAGGGATGTTACCCATGACTGAAGTGGTATTTAAAGGTGCGGAAGAATTGAAGGAAATATCGATACATCGGGAAGATGTATTACAACTATTAGATAAACTGAAGAGTAGCAAATCACCTGGGCCAGATGGTATACATCCAAGGGTGTTGAAAGAACTGAAGTACAAGATTGCAGACCTGCTATTATTAATCTGTGAACTATCATTAAAATCATCTCTAATACCTGAAGATTGGAGGATCGCCAATGTAACACCCATTTTTAAAAAGGGTTCCAGGGGTGATCCGGGAAACTACAGACCAGTGAGCCTGACATCAGTACCGGGAAAAGTGGTAGAAACCATCATAAAGAATAAAATTACTCAGCATGTAGATAGTCATGAACTAATGAGAGACAGTCAACATGGCTTTAGACAAGGAAGATCTTGTCTTACTAATCTGTTATGTTTTTTTGAAGGAGTGAATAATCAGGTGGACAAAGGTGAGTCGGTTGATATTGTGTATATGGACTTTCAGAAAGCCTTTGACAAGGTCCCTCATGAGAGACTTTTGGCAAAGCTAAAGAGTCATGGGATAGGAGGCAGTGTACTATTGTGGATCAGGAACTGGTTAAAAGATAGAAAGCAGAGGGTAGGGCTAAATGGCCAATTTTCCCAATGGAGAAAGGTGAATAGTGGTGTACCCCAAGGATCTGTGCTGGGTCCGCTGCTTTTTGACATATTCATAAATGACCTGGAAAGTGGAATAAAGAGTGAGGTTATCAAATTTGCAGATGACACAAAACTATTTAAAGTTGTTAAAACCTAAGAGGATTGTGGAAAATTGCAAGAGGATCTTGATAAATTGGAAGACTGGGCATCAAAATGGCAGATGAAATTTAATGTGGACAAGTGCAAGGTTATGCACCTAGGGAAGAACAACCCAAACTATGGTTACACGATGCAAGGTTCCACATTAGGAACCACCACCCAGGAAAAAGATTTAGGCATCATTGTGGATTCCATGTTAAAACCCTCGGCCCAGTGTGCAGCGGCAGCCAAGAGAGCAAATAGAATGCTAGGTATCATAAAGAAAGGAATGGAAAATAAAACAAAAGATATTATAATGCCTCTATATCGTTCCATGTTGATACCGCACCTTGAATATTGTGTGCAATTCTGGTCGCCGTATCTTAAAAAGGATATAGCGATTTTAGAAAAGGTTCAGAGAAGAGCCACCAAAATGGTAAAGGGGATGGAAGGATATTCCTATGAAGAAAGGTTAAAAAGGTTAGGGCTCTTTAACCTGGAAAAGAGATGGCTGAGGGGAGATATGATAGAAGTCTATAAATTAATGAACGGAGTGGAACGGGTAAACGTAGATCGATTGTTTACCTTATCAGAATATAGAAAGACTAGGGGACATGCAATGAAGCTACAGGGTAAACTATTTAAGACTAATAAAAGTAAATATTTTTTCACTCAACGTGTAATCAAACTCTGGAATTTGTTACCGGAGGATGTAGTAAAGGCTGTTAGTGTAGCTGGGTTTAAAAAAGGTTTGGACAAGTTCCTGGAGGAAAGGTCCATAAACCATTATTAAGAAGGGACCCAGGATATCAATGCTTGAACCAATACAAGCATTGTGGAACCTGGTTCCCTTGGGGAAACTGCTAGGTACATATGACCTAGATTGGCCACTGTTGGAAACAGAATACTGGGCTTGATGGACCTTGGTCTGATCCAGTATGGCATATCTTATGTTCTTATGTTCTTAAGCACGTTAAAAATAGGCATAGAACTAATGTTCACGATTAAAAAGACTTCAAAATAAATTAGATACAAGTGGACAAACTGTATTAGGGTGGACATCAATAGTGTGAATAAAGGCATTTAGATATGATTAATCAAAATAGAAAAAATAAAACCATATTCAATTAAATAAAATGTTGAGCAAAAAGGTTAATTATAACCATATGTAGTCCAAATTTCTAATGAAAGTTATATATGAATAATATCGTAGTGTGTTTCGCTAGTTTTTTATGTATAAAAAGGGAGGCAATACATATTGCACATGATGCAAAAATAATGGCTAAAGCAATGCCTAAATCAAAACAAACACAAAAGATATTTAAAAAAATGAATTGTATATCTCACATCCGAGTAAGAGCATACTTCGAAAAGCAGTGAAATCCTAAATGCTGAGGGAGCTAGCAAAGGGATAGTCATGGAGACGCTACGTACTTCAATCAAAAAAGAGGAACATCATGGCATAAACTTCAATGAGTGGATAAGTGCTGACAGAAGTTAAGTACAGTATCGTGAAATATTTTGTTGCTTTTTTAAAAAAGGGGCAATGCATGTTGTACTTAGAGAGAATGGAAGCAAACATGTTACACATTTATTCTATTGTCTTCAGTGTAGTTGCAAATGCGGTAAATATTCAGTGTACATTAAGCAAATAAAAGTTTCATACTTAAAGTTAGAGATATCCAAACACCACGAGTTGCAATATGGCAGGCATGTCCAACTTCGAACAGGTCGTGATCTACTTTTTCCACCAAATGAAATTTTAACCCAATAAAGTTGGAGGATTCCCCCCCCCCCCCCATTTTTAATGAACCTTCTGTCATTTTCTTGGATGTGATCAGCTGTTAAGCAAATTAAGCAAAAAAAAACCCAGAGAGACGAAGATAAGTAAGAACTGCTTGGGGAAATGGAAAGTACATTTTTTCTTAAAGTTTTATTGAGTAAGAACTTTCTTTAACTGTCTTAATAACTTTCTTTAACTTTTACTGAGTAATTTGTGTTAAATTTAGGTTGCTTATTGATCAGGCTGATCTTGCACAATCTTTAATATTTCACTCTTGCTCATTAGTGAGACGTCTGAGCCTGCATTTCATCCACTATCTTTTTGAAGTTGGGTGAATATTGTGTGAGGGCCAGTCTCAGGGAATCCTGGAGCTGTTCATGTGTCATGTTGGAACGTTGTGTACTCTTTATCATTTTCAGATGAGAAAATGCAGATTCACACAAATAAGTTGAACTGAAACAGGAGTGTACAGCTTCACTGCATCTTCTCAAGTTGGGAAATTTGTCTCTAGGCACTAGCTTCCAAAACGATTCTTGCTCTTGAGAAAAATGTCATTTTTAAGGGTTAATATTTCATTTTCAAGAGATGGCTTGTTCAATGAGTAATTTTTACTGATAGCAACTGCAGTTTCTTCAATGTTCACATCTATTTTGAATGGGTATGACAAGTACTCCACAACTGTTCCAATTTTTTGGAGGTCACAGAATCTACGTATTTTCGAATTCCTAGATAGCAGAACAAATTTCTGTCACATACTTCTTGTTCTGAAAAGCAAAATTTGGATATTGTCCCAGATGGTCCTGTGTATTAGGAAACTGATCAAAAGTGTTGTTTGCAAGGTCAGTCATCATTAGCTCAAATTTGCTCTTGTAGAATGAAACTGTACTCATCATCTCGCCAATGCATTTGTTTTTACCTTGTAGTTCAAGGTTCATATCACTTAGTTCGCCTGTAAAGTCAGCGAGAATTGCCAGATCACATAACCTCTCCTCATCTTTCAACTCTGCTTGGTCATCTCCCCTCTCCCTTCAAAAAATTTCTTATTTCATTCAGCAGATCACGAAATCTTTGCAGACATTTGTGCCTACTTAGCCACCTTACATCTGTGTGCAAAATGATTTCCGCTGCCCCTTCAAGAGTAAGATTGAAATGCTGTCTTTGAAGTGATCTTCCATGAACTGAATTTACAGTTTTGAAAGTGATGTCCATGACAGTCTTTGTATTGAGTCTCTTGCTTGCCAAAACTTGCTAGTGAATGATGCAGTGGTAAGAAAGGAAATCTGGGAAGTCGTCATGCTGTCTACAGAGGGCTATGAAATCATTAACCTCACCTGTCATTGCTCTTGCTCCATCAGTAGTGATGGAAACAAGTCTATGCAATGGAAGATTACACTTTGTCACAAAAGAATGGAAAGAACTGAATATTTGCTGACCGGTAGTTCTCCCTTTTAAAGAAATCATTCCAAGTAGTTCTTCTTTAACACTGAAGTCTTCAAAAACCATCCGGATAAAGACTAGTAACGGAGCTATGTCTCTTATGTCTGTAGATTCATCCAGTTGGAGTGAGAAAGCAACACAATTTGAAACATCCTCCAACAATTGTTCAGTTGTGTCTCCACACATCTTTTCTATTCGCCGCACAACCGTGTTTCTTGACAATTGTACATCTTGAATAGCAGCTATGATCTCTTTCTTATTTTTAAATCCTTCGAAAAGATCATCAGCTGCTTCAAGAAAACAATCTTTTACAAATTCCCCTTCAGTGAAAGGTTTGCATTTCTTTGTGATCAGGTTGCTGACCTTAAAGGATGCTATTGTTGCACTGACCGAATGTGACTTTGGCTTCGCCATCAACTGTTGCTGAGTAGCCAATTTCGATTTAAGTTCTTTGAGCTTCAGTTTATGAATTTCACTTTTGGGTGGAAAATCAGCATCAAACGTATTGCTATGCAGAGCCTTATAATGACGTTCCAGATTACCCTTTTTGGACAAGGATACTGGGGCATTACAAATTAGACAACAGCACTTATCTTTCACCATGATGAAGAAGTATTCAATTTCCCATTCATCATAAAAGTGGTAGGTTTTTCTCTTCTTTGGAACACTCATCTTCATTATACTGGGGTGGCTGGATGTAAGAAGGCCAAATCTGCTAAGTTAGTATAAACACTGGCTGAATCTGGTCCAAAACTCTCACTGTCCCAAAGTATTAAAGATCAACAGGAACTGAAGACCTCTGGATGATATACAATACAAGGACTAGAGATGCCAAAACCACACATGCAGTTCTAAAAGTAAAAATAAGAATTCATCATACTGGCACCAATAATCAAATACCACCAAACAATCATCAAAAACACTCAAACACCTGTCCAGCAAACCAGATAAAATCAAATACCGCCAAGCAAGTTCAAATACCACCACACGCAATTTAATAAATTCTGCACACAGTGTAGAATCAACGCAAAGGCAAGGTGAAATAAAATTGCAGTGTAGAATCAATGCAAAGGCTAAGCAAAATAAAATTGCAGAGGCAAGCAAAAGTCACGGTGGTTTGAACCAATTCAAAGGCAAGGCATATTCAAATTAGAACAAAACTGGAAAAGCCCACCAAAATCACCAAATTCTTGACACATTGTTGTGTCTGCCCAAAAACATTTAATGAAAGCAAACTATAAAGTGACCAGTGACCAGCACACGACACAAATAATACAGTAAGTGTATTCAGGTAAAGCCCGGGCGAATGGATATCTCCCGGTATATAACACACTTCTAAGGGGTGTTGGGGCGGGGGCAGGAATGGGTGATTCTGAGAGGCAGGAGACCAGGTATGATGCTGGGCCTGTGGCATCTCGTTGTGGGACACGGGCAGTGGCCCCCTGGGGTACCCACAAAATATTGGCAGGAAAACAACAAGCGCCCCCAATACACCCGCAGGCAAGATTCCCGCAGGCAGGGAAAAAAGACAGGCAAAGGATCAGCTGCGGCGGCAAGCCCTCGGCAGACGACCTGCCGGCACGAGCTCTCTCCTAGCGATGTGGCAAGCTGCTGGAGAGATGGAGCCAAGTAAGGCTGGCGATCTACCTCTGACCCCTCCGCGATCTACAGGTAGATCGCGATCTATCTGTTGGACATGCCTGCAATATGGTATGAGATCTCAAAACTGTCAGCGTTGTGTATTAGACAGTGTTTCCTCAGCTAGTGATTTTGCGCTCATCCGGGACCCCTTATTATAATACTGCGTGTGCTCAGCAGTGGAGCCAGTGACGTAAGAGCAGGAACTGTTGCTAGTTATGTTGACTGAATATAATAAAAAGTGCATATCATCTTATCTCTTTCTCTTCTACCCGGGGTTAAGAAAAGCTCCTCCTCTTGATCATATCAGGGCCAAACAAGTAGAAAAGATAGCAGTGAAACTCAGAGAGATATTTGGGTGTATAGAGAGAGGAATGGCCAGCAGGAAAAAGGAAATGATAGTGCTTTTGTATAAGTCTCTAGTGAGACCTCATTTGGAGCATTGTTTACAATTCTGGAGATTGCACCTTCAAAAGGATATAAACAGGATGGGGTCGGTCCAGAGAGTAGCAACTAAAATGATCAGTGCTCTATTCATCATAAGGCATATGGGGATAGCTTAAAGATCTCAAAATGTGTACTTTGGAGGAAAGGTCAAAAAGGGGTTATATGATTGAGTTATTTAAATACCTCCATGGTACAAATGTAAAATAGTAAAGCAAAAATAGAAATAAAAGTCAGTAACCTTGCTTCCCATACTTATTGGATCCCACTGCATCACTACCCCGAAGACCTGTGAAAAAAATACATTTTAAGCCCTCCTTTAAATTTAGCCAAATTAGGTTCTAAATACAAGTATTTGGGAATTGCTTTCTACAATAGTGGTGCCAAGCTATAAAATGTTGAACTTCTAGTTGATTCCAAATGTGCCTTAGAAGGGGGCAGAACAACCAGAAGGTGATCTTGGAAGAAGTATAGCATCTGAAGTGGTGTGTGAGGTACAGCTATTTTGATAGAAACGATAGATATCTGTTTTTTTAAACTTTGAATAATACTTAGAATTTCACTCTGTAAGATATTAGAAGCCAGTGTTCTTTGATGAACAATGATGTAACATGATCTGACCATTTGCATGAAAAATTAACTTAATGGAAACATTCTGACTATGTTGGAGTCTTCTTAGTGCAACCTGCCTAATTCCATTATATAACATGTCACAGTAGTCTAACTGAGACATAATAAGTGTATGCACTACTTGTAAAAATGCTTCTCTGTCTAAAATGATCTAATAGACCTAATATTACGAAGATGAAAGAAGCAGGCATGGTCATCAATTCCCACTTGATCTTCAAAAGACAAGTCTGTGTCAACAATGGCACCCAGGATTAAATGAATACAAATATCAATTTATGTGGTCAGCGATGGTTTGACATTGTGATTGAAAGTCCACATTGCACGACATTGTGGTGGGTTCAATTTTAATTTGTTTTGATTTTAACCACTGATGTATTTTGGACAAAAATGGTTCAAAGGTAGACTTAACTGAAACCTCAATTGAAGTTAATTGCTTGGAATGGTAGGGACATTACTGGTCCTATTAAAAGGCAAAGGATATTCTGATCTCTGCACATCCAGACTGTTCAGCCATGCAGAAAATGTACAGCCCTGAGAAAAACCTGATTCTGCAACTGCAGGAGCTACCCGTTCCCGTGGTTACAGAATCAGGCCACTTGGACAGGCTGGGGTGAACAGCATTCCACACCGGTCTGCGTCCAAGTACCAGCCTGTATCCCCCCCCCCCCCCAGTGTTCCTGCCTGTATGCCGGTGCCATGATATCCCATTGCCATGGCATTGGGATGCCCATCAGGAGCCCCAAAAGCCCTCCACAGCAACAAACTTCATTTTCCTGCCACCCAACCCTCAGTGGGTCCTGCCAGGGCTAGGATCAGGTGGAAGGGCCTCACCTGCCATGGCCCCATTGCTGATGGAGGGCTGCCAGGCTTGATCACCATTTTTAATGGAGGTGGAGTAAGTCCCACGTCCATCTCTACCCCGCCAGATGTACAGGGCCATGACCAGAATAGGCCCTGTACATCCAGATACCTTGGCCTGCCCCTGCTTTGCCCACCCTCCGCCTCTGGCCCCCCTCCCGCCCTCAACCAGTGATCCCCACACAAGCACTCTGTGTGTACAGAGAGCAGAGGGCTTGGAATATGCTGCTGGCACTAAACAGGGGTTGGACGTTCAACCTGGACATTCAACCCCGCTATTCAGGGGTCAGAATTGCCCCCTAAATGGATATCATGGAGAACTTCAGCCAATATTTTTCCTTTTCTCCAACATTAGTGCTTGTAATCACGCTCTTGTGGTGTTTTTCATTTGTTCTGATGTTTTTCAGTCAAATGCGTTTGTCCATGGGTTAACCAGATACTTTCTATTTAGTGGTTTATCTTATACTCATATACAGCAGAATGATTTTCTTCTTCTTGATCTTCAGCTTTGTCTGCTTGCTCTATATGAGGACTGATTATCCTTTCTGGTAGATAATCCAAATGGCTTGGGAGCTTCACTTGCTTCACATTCTAAGGCTTCTAATTTTGTTTCAGTGAAGAGTTTGTTTTAAAAAATGAGGTATGTTGATCCATTTGTTGCTCATCCATAATATTTGAGTCCATAAATTTTTGTTTTCAAATTTGATGCATATGCTTTTGAAAGTGTCTTGTTTATGGCTTTGATAACATTCCATAACACAGGTACACTACCAAAAAACTGCCTCCAGTTTTGCAACTGATTCCTATAGATTTTGGGGTGCTGAATCCAGGAAAAATAGCCAAAATGTTCCATCACATCATGTTTTCTTGCAAAATTAGATTTCTTACCCATATAAGGAATGTTCACATAATTTCTTTTTAGCCGACTGCAGTTTATTTTCTTGGCCCAAAATAGAGGTTGTAATGGTTAACTAACTAGAAACACTCCCTCATGATATTTTAGAGTGTTTTGTATTCATTTTATACATTAACAGGACAATTGGGAGGCGGGGGGCTAAATCCAGTACTCGCGCTGGCGCATGTTCTTTCCTGTTCGCCTCGCCTCGTTCGCGCTCGCTCAAACACGGTGGTTGCGACATGAACGTTCCTGTCAAATTTCAGTTTCTTGCAAGTTCATTATTACCTTTTGTTTGCTCAGTCGTAATCCAGCTTTATTCCGAAGTGGTTCACTACAGTTGTAGTTTGCAGTGCTGTGTATTTGTGATGGCTCACAGAGCCAGAGGTTGCGTCAACTCTCTGGACAGTTTTTGTTTTATTTGTGGGGAATATACCGTGAAAAAGCGGCAGAGGAACATTTCTGCATTTATTAAAAAGTATATTTCGCCTATTTCGGTTTGAAGTTAGGCGATCAAGACAAACCGTGGGCTCCTCACAAAGTGTGCAAGACATGTGAGGAAGATCTACGCTTATGGATGAAAGGTAAAAAACAAGCATTTCGTTTCAGAATACCTATGATGTGGCGTGAACAAAGAGACCACAGCAGTGACTGCTATTTTTGCTCTTGCATTGTGAAGGGATACAACTTAAAAAATAAGAACGTAATAAGTTACCCCAACCTTCCCTCAGCAATTAGGCCTATGCCTCATAGCAACGAAGTACCTGTGCCTGAACCACCAAAATCTTTGGATCATATTTGTGTGGACGGTTCTGATCATGATGAGACTCATCAGATGGCTTTTCCCGATGAGTCCAGTACTTCCGAGTTTGAAACTGAACCAGATCCGAAACCTGAACTTTTCTCTCAAGCTGAATTGAATGATTTAGTCCGGGATTTAGGACTCCCAAAAGATGCTGCCCAACTGCTAGGTTCTCGGCTTAAACAGAAAAATCTATTGTCACCAGGAACAACTTTTTATTGGTACCGCAACCGCGAGACACAATTTTTGAAGTATTTCAGCAAAGAGGAAGATTTGGTATTTTGCAACGATATATACGGAGTGATGGAAAAGTTTAAACTCAAGTATGATCCTGCTGAATGGCGGCTGTTCATTGATTCGTCAAAAGACAGCATAAAAGGTGTTCTTCTTCATAATGGCAACACATTCGCTTCAGTTCCTATTGCTCACTCTGTTATTCTCCAAGAAAAATATGAGAATTTGGCCCTGATTCTTCAGAAGATTCGTTATGATGAGCATAAGTGGATGATTTGTGGAGACTTTAAAATTCTATCCATGCTATTAGGGCAGCAATCCGGTTTCACCAAATATCCCTGCTTCCTTTGCTTGTGGGATAGCCGGGGCCGCGACCTACACTGGGGGAAAAAAGACTGGCCAATTCGGGAGTATTTGAGACCCGGTGAGAAAAATGTTCTTCATGAGAGCTTGGTACCTCGTGATAAAATTCTATTACCACCTCTCCACATTAGGTTGGGTCTCATTAAGCAATTCATCAAGTCCCTTCCAAAAGATGGTGAGTGCTTTCGGTACCTTTGCTCAAAGTTCCCCCGACTTTCTGAAGCAAAGCTAAAGGAAGGAGTGTTTGTTGGCCCTGATCTAAGGAAACTCATTTCAGATGGAGCATTCGCTGAAACGATGTCTGAGAAGGAAAAAGAAGCCTGGGATTCCTTCAAGGATGTTGTTCTCAAATTCTTGGGGAACAGGCGGGATGAGAACTATAAGGATATTGTTGCCAGGATGTTCAATGCCTTCAAAGAACAAGGCTGTAACATGAGCCTGAAAGTCCATTTCTTGCACTCCCATGTGAACTACTTTCCCGAAAACTTGGGGGCGTACAGTGAAGAACAAGGTGAAAGGTTTCACCAGGACATCAAGGACGCAGAGAGAAGGTACCAAGGAAGATGGAACACCACTATGATGGCTGATTTCTGCTGGTTGCTGCTGCGGGAAACCCCAGATGAAAAATACGCCAAGCAGCGCACCAAGAGAAGCATTCGGGGGAAGAAGAAACGGGCCCACCAGGAGATTGATTGACCCAAGAATGACTTTAAAATCTAAACTGTGTTGACAAATATCGTGTTTTTACTAAACTTTGAAATAAAAATTTGCTAGTTATTACCACAGTGTCGGATCTCATTTATTAGAATTTTATTTTCACACCATCGGGTGTTTGTCTTCATGTATTGCAATGGTGCGGTTTGCGTTTTCTATTCTTACATACATACCTGTACAACATTTTTTGCACATTTCTTTGCTTTGCTTTGTGTCTAACCTCGCTCTTATATGCTCAATGTTTGTGCACATGTATGTGGCTGTTTTAAGTGCAGACAATTTTGCTACCATCACAGTGTGTTTTGTTGACATTACTCTATTCTTATGTGCTGCCTTGTTACAATTTTCTTTATTCTTATTTGAATAACTACTAAACAATTAGTATAAAGAATTCATCCAAGAAACTTTTATCTCGATCGCACTCAATCTGAAACGTTCACCTCAAACTGCTAACCCAATGTAGCAAAAAATCTGTACGTGATGGAGCAAATTGGTTACCAGATTTGGATTCAGCGCACCAAAAAACGTAAAAATCAATCGAAACATTAGAGGCAGTTTAAAAAAAATTTTTTTTAGTGTACCTGTGTAATCAATAGATTTAACAAACCTGACCATTCTTCCAATAGTTTAACAGCTCCTTGTCTTGGTTTTTTATCAGATGAAACTGAACCCTGTAGCGCATTCATTGACTAATACCCAGGAGGCATAATATCTGGCATGTTTGGTGAATGTGTTTTTTTCATTTTTTCTATTAGTAAGGAGTTACTGAGACATGCTTATTCTGTCTCTTCAACTAGGAGGCATGTTTACTAAACCGCGCAATTGTACGGGGCGCACTTGAGCGTGTGCTAAGGTACCTTAGCGCATGCTAATAGTGTGTTTTTGAGCCCCACACACGTGCGCGCTGCACTAACGGGCCCGCACAAGTGCGCGGCGCGCTAAAGTGCGATAGAGGCATGGAAAGGCATTCTGAGGGCGGAGGAAGGCTCCCGAGGGGCGGAGGGACGGGGTCAATGGCTGGAGAGTGGGAGGGGAGAGGCTCCCCGCACAGGAGCGGGGCTGAAATTCCAGCTTAAAAATACCGCGAGTGAAAACCTCGCGTTAGAACCTATTTAAAGGGAAGAGAAACCATTTCCGTCAGCAATGTACAGCAAAACCGGGGAAACCTAAAAAAGTGAGCAGTGTGATACATGTGCACAGAACAAAATTGCAAATAAAACTTGAAAATGACCACAACAAAATTCAAAAAAAGTATAATCCAGCTGGCCAATAGTGATATCAATGGGCAACATTCAAAAACACTCCCAGGGCAGCTCCAAAACACAAAGATGATTTTTGGAAGGGTCTACGCTCCGTAGACCCTTCCAAATATCATTTTTTTTTTTGGAGCTTTCCTGGGAGTGTTTTTGAATGTTGCCCATTGATAGCACTATTGGCCAGCTTGGTGATGTTTCCTTCCCTTTTTCCGAGGTCATATTTGAGGTTTATTTGCCCTTTTGTCTCCATACAAGGTGAATGAGCCCACAGTAAAATTGTGCAGAGCAGGGTTTCTGACTCGTTCGGCCAGGTTTCCTATCTCCAGGGACTGCACTGTCTCTGTGAACACAGTGTGGTGCAGCGGACACAGCCAGTGCCTATAGGACCAGAGGGTCATTGGTTCAAATCCCAGCTGGGTCTCCTGCTAACCTAGTCCCCATATTTTACCCACCACTAAACAGAGATAGTAAAGACACTCCTTTATTGCAGAGAACATAAGCATGGTTCAAACACCTATATTTTACCCTACACTGCACACACACCATAACAATGGGCATTACCTACAGCCGAGTCCCCCAAATGCAGTTCTGGAGTGCCACAACTCAATCAGGTCATATGCTTTTCCAAGATGAGGACATGTCAGCATGTTGGCGGAAGGGTACAGGTGGTGGAGGGGCAGTGGCTGCTAGCCACAGAAGACAGTGGCCTAGCCCTGTGCAGGCTGGCACCGTCCACTGCAACAGATAGGCTCTGTCGGATGTACAGTCATGGACTCCCCAGAGAATACAATTTACCTGTGGCAACACAGTGGTGCAGTACACACAGACAGTGTGTGCAAGAACAGAAGGTCACAGGTTCAAAGCCCAGCTGGGGCTACTGCCAATCCAGTCCACATATTTTTCCCTCAACTAAACAGTGATAGTAAGGACAAACCTTTATTGCTGAGAACATACTCATGGTTAATACGCCTATATTTTACCCCACCGAGCACAGACACCATAAACAGGCGCATTACCTAGAGCAGAGTGTCCCAAATGCAGTCCTGGAGGGCCCCACACCATTCAGGTTCCATGCTGCCTCTAATAAAGATGCCTGTGCTGCATATCTATGCACCACCCCATGGTATGCAGATGTAGCTCATGCATATTCATGAGCGACAGCATGAAAACCCGAACAGTGTTTGGCACACCAGGACTGGAGTTGGGAACCTCTGCCGTAAAGCAGCAGTCAACAGGGGCAGACACACCCACACCCACACCCACAGGCCCCATTGGCCAATGCCTCCTAGAGAGGCAGGACATTGGGCCCTGCATGCATTTCCCAATACTAGCACTTGCATACCTTAGCAATGCAACCCTATACCTGGGTATACGGTACACAGCTCTCAAACGTTTGCTATGAGTACTGGCAGATAGAAATTCCTACGTTAAGCACAGTTTGCTGATTGAGCTCCATCATAACAATCATTCTGATGTCTGCGGTGTGTGCTTCAGGTCTGGTCTCTGACAGTGTTTACCACCCTGGAGAGTGACCCCCAACAGTATTGCGTACCATATCCATGCCTGTACTGTGCCCAGGACTGGTGTGGAGGGCATGGCTGCTGAACTCCTCTATAGTAGCACAATGCTGGCATAGGTGTCGGAGTGTGTGTCTGTCTAGACCAGGGGTGGGCAAACCTGGTCCTGGAGGGCCGCAGACCAGTCAGGTTTTCGGGATATCTCTAATGAATATGCATGAGATATATATGCATTAGAGATATCCTGCCAACCTGACTGGTTTGTGGCCCTCCAGGGCTGGATCTGGAGACCCCTGCCTTACACCTCTGTCATTTAAGATTGTGAGTGGACAAGGTGCAGATGTCCAAGACATCAAAAAGGTTAGATAGAATTTGTCACAGTCCTCCTCACTTCTCACCACCACCAAGAAATTGTCTATTAGACAACTTTTTGGTGGTGGTAAGAATCGAGGAGGAATGTACACATTCTATATACCCTTTCGATGTCTAGGACATCTGTACCTTGCCCACTCACGATCTTAAATGACAGAGGTGTAAGGCAGGGGTCTCCAAATCCAGCCCTGGAGGGCCACAAACCAGTCAGGTTGGCAGGATATCTCTAATGCATATATATCTCATGCATGTTCATTAGGGATATCCCGAAAACCTGACTGGTCTGCGGCCCTCCAGGACCGGAGGTGCCCACCCCTGGTCTAGACAGTGTGTGGTGGCTGCAAACACATTCCACAGCCCACACTGCCAGCACTGTTGCCAGTATTGGCCTGCCAATGTGCATAATGAGAGCAAGGTACCATGGGTATAGCCCAGACAGGGTGGCCTGGACAGGGTGCATCTCCACAGGGCATAGGGCACTGACTGGGACATGTTAGTGCCCGGCCACCACCTACACAGACATGGGTGACCTCAGTATGTCCTGCTGGGAGATCACTCTCACCCTGACTGTGCAGTGACCACAGCATGGCTAGGCACCCCCATAGTGCTATATAGTATTTTTCTCATGTGATATTTATGGGTTCTCTTTTGGGGCCCAGTCACTGATTTATCTGCTTGTTGTGTATGCTGCCATCCCAGTTCTGGGTGCATGCATTTCCACCATGAACATGCACTATGGACTAGCTAGCAGACTGTTTGTAGCTGGTATGTGTCTTGATGGAGTGGCTTGCAGTGGCTGAAGGCTTGCTGCATGACAATATCAGATAGTGTTAGGGTGCAGCTTAGCATATCCTGGCCTAATGTCTGTCTGCTATTGTGTTATGGATGTGTACAGAGCTGCATTGACTGCCCTGTAGGGTGTCTGTTCCCCAGCTGTATTGGGGTTGATGGTCCCCTCTATTGCCACCATTGCAGGGATGTAGAATGTGGATCCTTTGATGGGAGACCCTGTTTGCCACCCTCAGCCCTGGAGAGGGAAGGTGGTGGTACATGAACCTCCTAGGGCTCCATAGGGGATACACCTGACTGAGACAAACAGAAATATCCAAGGTGTTTTTGCAGAAACTACCTATCTCACACATTAACACTGCTTTGGACCTCTAGCATGGCCTCTTTCAGTCATGGAAGGTGCTGTGGACCTGGTGCTGGGTGTCTCACCGCACCCTCAGGGTGAGCACAGTACCCGCACAATGTGACGGCGTGTAGCTACTCTGTGCCAGTAAAACACATGGTCTGTACCCCCTACCAGGCCGAGGTGCTGTTGGAGTGCACATGGTCAGTTCCCCCTACCAGGCCGAGGTGCTGTGGGGGTGCATACCCCATCTTGTGTTTATCTGTGGACAGCTGATTTGCATGTGCAGTGCATCATGGGCACGGGTGGGCTAACCCTATCCTGGTGACCACAGCAGACTGTGTGGTGACATGCAGGCTCTCTGCAGCCAGCCAGGGGCTTGCTAGCGGCTATAGAGATGTAGCCCAATGGTTACTTCACTGCCAGTGAAGCCAGAGGTCATGGGTTCAAACCCACAGTGGGGTTATTTGATTGGGCTGCCCAAAGCATTATCTCTTTTTAATGTACATTTTTGCTGCCAGCAAAAACACCCTCAGCGTACTGTACCCATAAGGTGCCTCTGAGGGCACTTTATAGGGCACCCTATAGGGCACCTTATGGTTCCTGTCCATATAAGGTGCACTATACATTATCCTGTGACGCAACTTATAGGGTGCCCTTTAGGGGACATTTTAGGGTGCCGTGGCGGACAGTGCACGTTATAATGTGCCCTATGGAGTGCCTTATAGGGTGCCTTATACGGCACCTTCAATTACGGCACGTGAGGGCGTGTTTGCTGGCAGCAATTAATAAAATAAAAATAAAGTGCTGCAGGAAACAAAATGTACATTGCAAAGCTGATGCCTCAGCCAGCCTTACGTATTAGGCACACTGAGGAGCAAACTCATGACCCCTGTATCAGCAGTCAGTGCCTTAACCATTGTGCTCCACTGCTGCTCCTCCTTGCGTGTCAGCGCACCTACTTATGCTTTTCATTCCTTAAACTGCACAGTGCTGCCATATAAACAGTACTCTGACCTTGCGGTACCTCATACGGCACCCTATAAAGCGCCCTATAAGCAACATTCTAGGGTGCCTTGGCGGACAGTGCACTTTAAAATGTGCCTTATGGGGCGCCTTATGTTAACACGCTTTGAGAGTGCGTTTGCTAGTAGTGATAATTAAAATAAAAATAAAATGCCTCCTAAAGCAATCTTCCCCATAATATGTAATGCCTCAGCAGGGGGGGCGGAGCCTGATGTCCAGCGGGTAGGACGCTTTGCGTTGAAGCTCCCGAGAGGCCTACTCAGAATCCTGACTTAATACCTATATAAATTTACTATTTTGCTCCGAGCTGACCGGGGCACCTCGGGGGGGATGGCGGCCCACAAACCAGCGCGCTTGGACTTCGGGTCTCCTTCTTCTTCTCACGGAAAACGCTCCAAAACGGAGGTATCCTCCCCGCAGAAGATGGTTCCATTTCGTGAAAACTCCGCAATGCACCTGGAGATTTTGGAGGAAATACGCGGCGTGAAGGAATTGGTGCAGTCTAATGGAGAAG
Organism: Ichthyophis bannanicus; assembly: GCA_033557465.1. Taxonomy (NCBI): domain Eukaryota; kingdom Metazoa; phylum Chordata; class Amphibia; order Gymnophiona; family Ichthyophiidae; genus Ichthyophis; species Ichthyophis bannanicus. The sequence goes on from CM066035.1 coordinate 438,997,795, forward strand.
CGCTTCGAGCCATGCGAGAAGACTTTGGAGTGCTCCAAGACCGACTTGAAGGTCTTTCATTACGGCAGGACAATATGGCGGGGGTCCTCGACTCGCACGAGGTGCGCTTGGGCAAACTGGACGAGGCTGAGCGCCAGATACAGAATCTTCAAAAGGAGTTGGAAGATAGCAATAATCGCGCCCGTCGCAACAATGTGAGGCTCCTTGGAATGCCGGAGGGAGTGGAAGCAGGAGATATAAGAGAATTCTTGCTCAAAACTCTTCCCTCCTTGCTGAAGATTACTTTTCACAGAGAACTGGAAATCGATCGAGCACACCGTGTTCCTGCCCGCATGGCGCTCAACCGCACGACCCCCCGGCCTATTATCTTTAGCTTGCTACGATATCAACAAGTGGAACAAATTTTACATGCTGCCCGAGCGAATCATCATTTGGAATATGAAGGTCGTAAGGTCTCCTTCTTTCCTGATTTGGCAAAGCCTACCGTTGACCGTCGGAAGAAACTCCTTGCTCTTCGCCCTCGACTTCAACAGCTACAGGCTCGCTTTGGCCTGTTGTATCCAGCGAAGCTCCGAGTGACTCTCCATAACCAGACCAGGACGTTCGAGGATCCTGATCTATTATCAACATTTTTGGACTCCAAAGAAGCAGAACAGATGCGCTAATCCCAAATTTTGGACTCTTATCTGCCGGCTCTGTCCGCCATTTTGAAGGGCCCGATGCGGCGGTCATAGCCCAGCACAGAAATAGCCTGGACTTTCTTTCTTTCTCTGTATGACTTTTGTCTTGGTCTCCTATCCCTTCATGATGTGTGCCTCGGTCGGATTCGGAGCACGCACAGTCCTACAGGTTATATGTTTTTTCAATTTCGGCCTTCTCTGGGGTTTCTCCCCGCAGACACATGGTCGCCAGTAATCTTGGGGTTTTGCTTCTCCTCTACCGTACTGCGGTTATCTTTGTTAATGTGGGGCGCTTCATTGTATTATATTAGCTTATTTTCCTATGTCATGTGTACAGCCAAGATACAGTCAGTTTGAGGGACACAGTGAAATTATGTGTGCTATCATGCTCAGAATTTTAACTTTTCTGAATGGCCTCATGTAAAATCTTATTATTCATCGTACAAGGCATTGCTGGTCCACTCAGCAGAAATAAAATCCTTAGCTATCTTAGCCACGAGCACGTTGATTAGGTGTTTCTTCAGGAAACGCATTACACTCTGCTGAAACACTGAAACTCAATGCTAGGCCTCACATGGTAGCTGCCTACTCTCCCACAGTTTCCAAATGGTACGGGATAGTCATTCTGGTCAAGAAGTTTTTGCACGCTACTGTACCTGATATTAGCGCTGACATGGAGGGTAGATGGGCCCGTGTACACTTTGAGGTTGGAGATAGTGAATTCACGTGTATTTGCACTATGTCCCGAATGTGGACAACCCTGCTCACTATGCAAGTTTTGCGCAGTTGGCCTCGGCCTCCGCTAATGCTCCATTAATACTTGGTGGCGATTTTATTCAAGTGCTCCCTCAATCTTTTCTTCTCAAACAAGGTGCTTGTTGGTTGGAAGCTCCAGTACCGAGCAGACCTGTGTGGCTAGATATAGTAGCGGGCCTTTGCTCACCGATTCCTCTTACCTTACTCCCTGGTATGACTCTCCCATTAGATTCCCACTACCCACCAATGTTTTTCGACACTTTAGGTGCCTTTAATATTCCTATGCAACCTTTCGACTCCCGACTCTGGTCAGTGTAACTTCAGCATTGCATTCGGAGCACTAGAGTACTCCCGCCATCGGCACTCTCTGCATAAGGTTGATTGGAAACTTCCGATCTCTCGGTAGTTTACCGGGTGTAGCATCCAATTTTACTAAACCTTATGTAATGCTATCACTAGAGATACCTCTATAGCGCAAAAGTATGGGAGAGAGAATTGCATGTGACTTTAACCTCGGAGCAATGGAGCCTTATCTGGAGCAGAGGGACACGGGTTTCCGACCCGCCTCACTCACTCAGACCCTCTTCTTTCTAGCCCACCGGTGTTTTTTACACTCCTCACAGTTTAGACATATGGAACACTACTCAGGGTAATGGTTGCTGGACACGTCCTGTGGCCATTGGTTTATTACTTCATTTCATGTTATGCATGAATATCCCGCACTACAGTATAACTGGCGTCGGGTCTGGGGTCGTATTTAGTCTATATTGCACTTCAGGAGTCCCTTTCTCGGAGGATAGTGGGACTTCGCCCAGTTGCGGGGATCCCCTCTCTCCCAAGAAATGGCTTATCTCCTTTTGAACTTTATGCTTGGCATTGCTGTTTCCCTCATTGAGTAATACTGGGAAATTAGTTCCCATCTGAGCCTCAATGAATGGTGGAATCATGCCTGTCTCTACAGTAAATATGAACAAATACCTCGTCTGTGTGCTTCCTCCGTTCAGACTCCTTCTTATTGGTCTTAATGGAAGATGTTCAATGAATATGTACATTTTGCTAAATGCTCTCATCTGACTGTCTAACTTTGTATATATCTCTGTCTCATGATCATGCTGTATTATGGATATTTTTTGATTGTTTGATGTATAATCACTGTTAACTGGAAGCGCTCACATGCTGATACAAACGGGTAGAGAAGAAGCACTGGGGTGGGGGGTAATGGGTTTACTTTTCCTTATTGTATACTTGTTTTGTCTTTTTTGGTGTGTTGTTTCTTTGTTTGTTGCAAAATGAAAATAAAAGTTTCAAACGAAATGTAATGCCTCAGCAAACCTTGTTCATTGGGCACTGGGGGGATTGAACCCCTGATCCCTGTACCATTGGTCATTGTCTGAACCATTGTGCTGTGGTTCTGTTCCTGTACTTGTCCATCAGCGTGCCGCCTTATGCCGCCCAATATTGAAATGCCTCCTAAAGTAATGCCTCAGCCAGCCATCTTCATTGGGCACTGTGGGGATTGAGTCCTGATTCCTGTACCATTGGTAAGTGTCTTAACCATTGTGCTGTGGCTCTGCTCTTCTGCTAGCACATCAGCGCGCCACTTATGCCTCCTGCGCAGCTTTCTCATGCGCTAATGTGTGGGGCGCACATGGGCGCCGGGCACCTTAGCGCATATTTAAATCCCGTTTTTTCTTTTTCAGAAAGAAACGCCCACTTCTTATATGGCACCCGCACACTAGCGCGGCCCGCACATTAGCAGGGTTTTAGTAAACATGCACCTAAGATCTATCTAGTTTGGATGGCTCGATTGGTAGCTAAGTTACCATCTGCATAGCTCCTATTATCCCCAAAAGCATGCAAACCCTTTCCCCCACTAAATTAGTGCCCATGGAGGGACTATTATTACTATTATAACAGACTACGCAGGTCATAAAAAATCTGCAGGCAATTCATGAAGAGCTGGTTGGAAAGCAACTGTAAAATAACGAAGTGGTCCACAATTGCATGCAAACTACCCTAAGGAATGTGCAGCTTCTGTCATTCTGCACTGTACATTATTTTCTACTTCAATAAAACATGAAGGGCCTATTGTCAAGGAATTTTTCCCCTGGGCACAAAATAGAAGAAACCTTAGATCAATGAGGTCTATGGCGTGTAATAGCGTTGTGCGTACATTAATAAAGATGTAACAACTGCAGACACTCAACGAAACAGAATTGTATATGCCATACTTGTTTTGCCTGAATTGTAATTGCCATACTTTGTTTTACCCCATACTTTGCTTTATCCCGAATTAACTATTGCTCCGTGTCACCATAATTGTTTTCCCGATCTGTCTATTGTTCTGTGTTGTCTTGACTAGATTTTAAGCTCTGACGAGCAGGGACTGTCTTTTTGCTTATATTTCTGTACAGCGCTGTGTGTTTAGCGCTATATAAATGCTAAATAGTAGTAGTAGTAGTAGTATATCATACTGAAAAATAATCATAATTTGCTCAGTTCACAATATCTGGTAATGAAGGAAACAAAAGTATGAGATGTTCCGATTCTGTAGTTTACAGAAAAAGCATATTGCCATGAGTTAGCATGAAATAATGCTGAGAAACAAGAGATGGCTATGCTCTTAGCCTGTCCTTTATTTTTTAGTGCCATTAAGTCAGTGTTGACTCATAGTGACCAAGCTACCTCTGGGTTTTCTTGGTATTGTATCACTGGAAGCAGATTGCCAGCCTTTTCTTCTGAGGCAATGGAGGGTAAAGGGACTTGCCCAAGGTCACAAGGAGTGCCAGTGGGAATTAAACCCTTGAGCTTCTGGGCACTAGGCAGCTGCTCTACCACTAGGCTACTCCTCCACTCCAGTCTGTCATTTACCATTCTCTAATTCTCCTTCTGTGTGCTCCACTATAGAGAAGTCGTTAAGTGAACCCATCCAAGGGAGCAATATAGTATAGGGGGTGAAGTACTTTTGTCCACTAAAGAAGAGCAGGACCTAGGCGTGGTTGTATCTGAAATGATCTTAAAGTAGCTAAACAGGTAAAAAAGGCAACGGCAAAAGCTAGAAAAATGCTTGGGTGCATAGGGAGAGGAATGGCCAGCAGAAAAAAGGAGGTGATAGTGCCTCTGTATAAGTCTTTAGTGCAACCTCATTTGGAGTATAGTGTGCAATTCTGGAGAACGCACCTTCAAAAGGATGTGAACAGGATGGAGTCAGTACAGAGGCTGGCTACTAAAATGGTTAGTGGTCTTCATTATAAAGCATATGAGGACAGACTTAAGGATCTTAATATGTACACCTTAGAGAAAAGGCAGGATAAAGGTGATATGATTGAGATGTTTAAATACCTCCGTGGCATAAATGTACAGGGGGAGAGCCTCTTTCAGTTGAAAGCAAGTTCTGCTAAGTGGGGACATGGGAAGAGGGTGAAGGGGGATAGATTCAGGAGTGATATGCAGAGATATTTCATTACGGAAAGAGCAGTGGATCCGTGGAATAGTCTCCCAGTGGAGGTGGTAGAGATAAGGACAGTATCTGAATTAAAAAAAGCATGGGACAAACACAGAAGATCTCTAAAGGAAAAAAGGGGGCTGTTGCAGTTATTGATATGGAAGGACAGACTAGATAGGACATGTGGTCTTTTTCTGTCATTGTATTTCTATGTTTCTATATTTCTATTAACAGCTGTGTTGTAACTTAACACGTGGAGCTTACCCTGGATTTAGCGGTATGCACTCTCTATGCCCACTCTCCACCCCATCCCATGATCACTGATTAATGTGTATTTTAGCATGTGAAGACAGACACTATCAAATGTTAATATTCCCGACTGCCTATAATCATGTGTTAGAAAACCCATTAACCAGCTAACGGGCTTTAGTAGAAGAGGCCCATAGAGTGTATTAACCTGTGAATTAATATGCATACAAGCATTTTCCATGTTTTAAAATGTCGTTCTGGGTTTTGTGGCAGTGTATCACCAGAGGTAGATTGTCAGGCCTTTTCTTCTGAGGCAATGGAGGGTGACTTGCGCAGGGTCGCAAGGAATGCCAGTGGGAATCAAACACTTGATCTTCTGGGTGCTAAGAAGTTGCTCTAAGCACTAGGCTACTCCTCTACTAAAAGTGTTCTAAAGCAGTTTAAAAATATTAACACATAATGTGTGACTGCAAAAGTTAACAAAAATGATAGAAAAGTGCCAGCTTTTCCAAAAATGATCAGAAAATGTTTTGCCTGCGAGCACTCCTAGTTATCAGACATTCTTCTTATAACAGATATCAACTCAAGCTACTTTGATTCTTTTTTCTCTCCAAAGGTCTTATTGGGCTTTTCAATATTCTGTTTTTCCTTTCATGGGATGAGAAACCATCAATGCAAAAATAAATCTTTCCTTAGCTATCATTCATCTATTGCAAAGTAAATTGCAGAAATAGCGATTCAATAAAATCAAGTGCTGTTATTAGCACACTACTGTACTAATAAGAGCTTGAGTTTTATATAAAAATCATAAAAAAGAGAAGATGAAATTATGCGTACTCTGGAGTAATTTATTCATTAGCAAGGGGGTAGGTTCAAACTGCACTTATGGTATGCAGCTACATATCTTGAATGTATTAACTCTAAAAAGGTCATATAAGCTATATAGATGCAAATTTCTATTACTGTGTAACTAAAATCTTGCTGCCACGCTAGCTCAAAGTTAAAGCACAATTTGGTCTGGATAATATTTCAATGAAGGACTACCTTTACATTTTTGACAATAGTAAGGAAGCTAATCTCAGTATCATGGCTCTATTACATTGTCTATGAACTTTTTGAATTTTGTTCAGTCCATGATTAGCAATTTGGAAGAGGAGATAAAGGGAATGAAGACAGAAAAATGGAATGAAGGTACACCCCTAAACAAAGGCATGGGGAAGAGTGACCTGCATGGAGTGATAGGTACACCCCTAAATAAAGGCATGCGGAAGGGTGACCTGCACGGAGCGGCAGGTGCATCTGCTCTTGCCGCCATGCTGGGCAGACTAGATGGATTATATTGGTCTTTATCTGCCGTCATATATGCATATAATACATGTCAGTTTCAGAAATGATTGTATTGCCTTCTTTTGCTGATCCTTCAAATATGAGCACCAGCAAGCTATAAAGGAAACACATAGAAAACCCTTGGGTCAGTATTCAAAAGCCCTTATGCAGATAATCACTGATAGCACCAGGATGGAGCCTGGATGGTACCACCAGATAATCATGGCAATTATCCAAATAGTGATGATTTTCAGCTACTATCCAGGTGATTCATCCGGATTGTTTAGGCTGGTGAAAAAAAATGGCCCAAGATAAATTATCTGGATAGCAACAAAACATCACTGCTGTCTACATATTTACTGCCATTACCCAAATAATAGCCACCTGATCCAGATCTGTAGCCTTAGCCTTCTTTTGGATAGTGCAGCTGAAGTCCGGTGGATATCTAAATGCCACAACTGACCGCCTTAGTGTTCAAATATTCCAGTCTTTGTGAGTTAGTCCCCCTCTCATTAATGACATATCTCCAGGAACAAGCAGGAATGTAGTCTTCACATATGGGTATCGTCGGTACCTATGGAGCCTGCGTGGGAACGCTCTCCAGCGTCCAATTAGGAAGCTTTTGGGAGCATCCCACAGCGCCTGTGTGCTGCCTTCCCATCTTTCCCAACTGCCTCTCTCCAGTTCTTCATTTTCCGTGGAGACAGCAGGTCTTGTTCCTGTCACCGCAGAAAATTGTTTTGTTATTCTTTATTTTTTTGTGGTCGCGTCTGCCTTCCTCAACGCTATACCAGTACCGCCGGTTCTTTTTTTTTTCTTTTTTCCAAACTTTTTTCCAGGTGCGCCCCATTTTGGACCTTAGGCCCAAAATTTCCTCCACTATGGAGAAACCCGCCTCGGGTTTTAAAAAATGCCCCAAGTGTGGCGGTACCATCTCCGTCACTGACACTCATGAGTGGTGTCTTAAATGTTTAGGTCCTGACCACTTCATCTCCGAGTGGTTGGTTTGTGCCATGATATCCAAAAGGGGTCGACAGAACCAAGCTGCCAAGCTCAGTGCCCTTTTTCCTTCCGATGCAGCTTCAGTGGCATCGACATCCTCCAGGGCTTCGTCTTCCTCCCATGGATCTCAGGTAACTAAACATAAGTCCAACCAGTCCTCAAAGGGTAGATCTCTTTCTAAGCATCGAGATACCTCTGGCGTTGCCCTTGAGGGTTCCATACCAGCAAAATTGCCCCGGCGGGAGGCTTCAGCTTCCAAAGCATTATCGGGGCTCCAGGATAATCTCGAGGCCTCTACCTCGGCAGAACTATTGGTGCCATGCTCTGGAGTACTGGTTGCATCCGGTACCGATACCCAGGCATCAGCAGCGTCGATAGACTAGAGGTTCCTGGCTATTGAACGCAGTCTGGCAGCTCTCCTTGCGGCATCGACGCCCTCGTAACCGCGTCAGATGAATACATCGGTACCGGTACTGATAGCATCAACATTGACATTGGTATCGGTTTTGCCGGCACCCAGTCATGCGATGCCTTCTGGTGCCGATACACCGGTACCGATTACCCCCGGTACCGACTTCGGTCGGTACGGGTATTGGGCTCTTCAAGAGCATCCGGACAGACGGTACTTCGAATCCTCGGAAGACTCCGAGGATTCTAACAGTTCTGCCAGTACCGGGATACTTCTCCCGGAGGAGCCTTCCTCTCCTTAATGTAGGATGTCTCCTTCAAAAGATATTTCCTTTCAAGATTTCATCAGAGAGGTGGCTCGTGGGTTGTCCATTACTGTGACTCCTGAAACAGAGCCCACAGCTAAGGAGTTGGAGATTTTACAATATCCCAAATCTCCTAAAGAGGCTGCTACCCTACTTATCCATGAGATTTTACATGATCTCATGTTGAGAATGTGGGAGACACCTCTTATCACCTCTCCTCATTCTCGCAGACTGGATACTATGTATCGAGTCCCTCCTTGTCCTGACTTCCAAAAAACTCAGCTTTCCCACCACTCCATTGTGGTGGAGTCAGCTATGAGAAAGATCAGAAGTCAAAAAAGACATGCCTCTAATCCTCCAGGACGTGAGTGTAGGACCTTGGATGCCTTTGGAGGTCATACCTTCCAGGCTTCCATGCTTTCTGCCAGGATCAGTTCCTATATTTTATATATGGAAATGTTCCTTAAAGAGGTCACAGGGGATTTAGAGGTTTTGAGCCCTCTTCTTCCTGAGGACAGAAGGCAGGATTTTCTCACACTGGTTAAACATGCCCAGGATGTTTCAAAGTTTGTCAATCGTGCAGCCTTTGACTGCTTTGAGTGCATAAGCAGAACCTCTGCCATTGCCATAGGTGCACGAAGAATTGCCTGGCTCCAGTCATCCGATTTGGAGCTCTGGGTGCAGGACAAACTGGGAAATATCCCTTGTACAAGTGAGAATCTCTTCGGCAAGAATTGGCAAGAAAAGGCCAATGAGATGGATGCTGACAACTCTACTTTGGATAGACTATCCAAAGGCACTGTTGATCCTGCTAGAAAGAAATCTTTCAAGAAGCCTTTCTTCTCGAAAAAGAAGAGGTTTTATCCCTCTTATTCCCAACAGGGGCGTTCTGCAGGTCAGCTTGTCTGAAAGGGTCAGCAATCACCTAAACAAAGAAAAGCAAAGACTGCCAAGTCTCAAACGTCTCAGCAGTCTCAGCCTTCACAAGGCCTTTGACTTTCATCTAGAGAACTTAGCCTTCCTGGCCCTCAATGGACCAGAGCCTTCCACCATTCCAGGAAGGTTATGTCACTTTGCCCCCAGATGGGAGCAGATAACAGCAGAGCATTGGACACTCTCCATTAAAAGAGAGGGGTACAAGCTGCACTTTCTGTGCATGCCCCCTCCCACAATGGTAAGACAGTTCAATTCTCAGACCTCTCTCATCAACCTGTTAGATCAAGAGGTCACTATACTTCTTGCCCAAGGGGCAATAGAAGAGGTATCCATTCATCAGCAGGGTACAGGGTTTTACTCCCCCTATTTCCTTATCCCAAAGAAAACAAGAGGATACAGGCCTATTTTGGACCTCAGAGAATTGAATAAATTTCTGTTCAAGGAGAAATTCAAAATGATTTCTCTAGGAACTCTGTTGCCATACCTTCAGAGTCAGGATTGGCTTTGTTCTCTAGATCTCAAGGATGCGTACACCCATGTTCTCATCCATCCAACTCACAGAAGATTCCTTCGGTTCCTTTTCCAAGGAAAGCACTACCAATACAGGGTGCTTCCTTTTGGCCTGGCCTCAGCTCCAAGAGTATTCACGAAATGCATGGCTGTGGTAGCAGCATTTCTCCGCACTCTAGGCATATTCGTCTTCCCTTACTTAGACGACTGGCTCATTCGAGCCTCATCAGAGTCAGAGTCCAGGACTTCCCTATCTTGCACAATGCGTATCCTTCAGTATTTGGGTCTGTTCATAAACATCCCAAAATCCAGTCTAACTCCCACTCAGTCTCTAGAGTTCATAGGAGCTTTGCTGGATACCAAAAAGGCAAGGGCCTATCTCCCCCAGGCCCGTTGCCTTCGCATGGTGCAGTTAGCTTCTCAAGCAGTGCTTAAACCTCTTCTCAATGCCCGAGAAATGCTACAACTACTAGGCCACAGGGCATCCACCGTGCATGTGGTTCCTTATGCTCGCCTCCATATGATAGCAGCCCAGTGGACCTTATCCACCCAATGGACTAAGGCATCAGGGTGCCTGTCAGACAAAATAGCAAACACAAATTGCCTTATTTTGTCCCTCCAATGGTGGCAGTCCACTCAGAACCTGTTACTGGGGTCCCCTTTTCAACAACCCTTACCCCAGGCAACTCTCACAACGGATGCTTCACCAGTGGGTTGGGGAGCCCATCTACAAGACCTCTCCACCCAAGGCACCTGGACTCCACAGGAAATTCATCTACATATCAATCTCTTAGAGCTCAGAGCAATCTTCCTTCCTCTTCGAGTGTTCCATAGCCTGCTCAGCTACAAGACAGTCCTCATTCATACGGACAATCAGGTAGCCATGTTTTACGTGAACAAGCAGGGGGGAACAGACTCTCTGTCACTTTGCAACAAAGCTTTGCGACTATGGGCCCTCGCCAGAGAGCATCAGATTCACCTCCTGGCAGTTTATCTTCCAGGCATTCAAAACTCTTGGGCAGACAGACTCAGTCGAGTTCTGCTTCCACACGAATGGTCTCTACATGCGGACCAGGTGACCAAGATTTTCCAAATTTGGGGAACCCTGGACATAGACCTCTTTGCAAGTCCGTTGAATGCCAAACTTCCCCAGTTCTGTTCCAGAATTCCTGCTCAGGGTTCTCTGGCCAGGGATGCCTTCCTCCTTCACTGGGGTCAAGACTTCCTTTATGCCTTTGCACCCATTCCCCTAATTCCCAAAACCATGTTCAAGCTTCAGAGAGACAGGGGGCAAATGATTCTCATAGGTCCACATTGGCCACGGCAAGTGTGGTACCCTCTGCTTCTACATCTCTCTCAAGCCCCCTCCCTGGAGTTAGGGTCTGCTCCAGATCTCCTGTCACAGGAAGACGGAAGGTTATGGCATCCCAATCCCCAGTATCTGCATCTCAGAGCTTGGTTGCTGAAGGCCTAGATCTTCATGATCTTAACCTTCCTCAGCAAGTAAAGGATGTCCTTTATGATTCCAGGAAACCTTCCACTAGATGCTCTTATGCTTTCAAGTGGAAAAGGTTTACCATATGGTGTTCGCAAAAGGGTCTTAACCCCTTAGTGATACCTCTGGGATCATTACTTGAGTATCTCCTTCATTTATCCAATGCAGGACTTAAGACTAACTCGGTAAGGGTCCATTTGAGTGCTATTTCAGCTTCCTTCAAGCCTCTCAATGGACAACCTATCTCCTCCCATCCTCTTATAGCAAGATTTATGAGGGGCCTTCTTCTAACTAAGCCTCCCATTAGGCCACCACCGGTGGCATGGGACTTAAACCTGGTTCTTGGTCAGCTCATGAAGCCACCTTTCGAACCCTTAGCTACTACCTCTTTAAAATTCCTTTCTTGGAAAGTTATCTTTCTAATTGCAATCACATCAGCACGTCGCATCAGTGAGCTGCAAGCACTAGTGGCTGATCCACCTTATACAAGGTTTCATCATGACAAGGTAGTCCTTAGGACTCATCCACACTTTATGACAAACGTGGTCTCGCCTTTTCATCTTAACCAGGCGGTCTACCTCCCTGTGTTCTTTCCAAGACCTCATGCATCAAATACAGAAAGGAATCTTCATACTTTGGACGGTAAAAGAGCTTTGGCTTTTTACTTGCAAAGAACACAGCAACATAGAAAATCCTCTCAATTCTTTGTTGCTTTTGATCCTTCTCTTTTGGGACTTCCAGTCTCTAAGAGAACACTGTCCAACTGGATTGCACAGTGTATTTCTTTTGCCTATCAGAGTAAGAACATTCCTCTGGAGGGCCATGTCACTGCTCACAATGTGAGAGCCATGGCAGCTTCAATGGCTCATCTGCAGTCTGTGTCTATTGACGACATCTGTCGAGCAGCCACTTGGTCCTCGGTTCATACCTTCACAGCCCATTACTGCTTGGACAAGGACTCCCGCCGGGATGCCTTGTTTGGTCAGGCTGTTCTCCAACACCTGTTCCATACCTAATCAACTGCTACCCGCCATCCCTGGTTGGATGCCAGAGATCCATGGGGGGAAGTGGAGCCCTGTCCAAGGGACACACAACTTCTGGGGTCTCTCCCTGTCATCTAAAGCTAGGGAGTCCCCATATGTAAAGACTACATTCCTGCTTGTTCCTGGAGATAGCATAGTTACTCAACTGTAACAGGTGATCTTCAGGAACAGCAGGGATTTAGTCTTCACAACCCACCCACCTCCCCTAGGAGTTGTATCTCTCTATCTATCTTTCTCTTTCCCTCTCTCTTGCTTTGTCTCAGCTTTAAGCTCAACTGGAGAGAGACAGTTGGGAAATGCGGAAAGGCAGCACGCAGGTGCTGTGGGATGCTCCCAAAAGCTTTCTAATTGGACGCTGGGGAGCATTCCCGTGCAGGCTCCGTCGGTACCGACGATACCCATATGTGAAGACTAAATACCTGCTGTTCCCGGAGATCACCTGTTACAGGTGAGTAACTGTTCTTTATATGCAGGAAACAAATATCAGTATTTACACAGTAATGCCTGTCCTTCTATGTAATTTCTAGGGGTGTGCAGGCAGAAAATTTTCATTTCATTTTATTTTACTTATTTTTCATTCTGCATTCTTTCATTTTGTCTTTTTCTTGTTTGGGTTGTCCCATTTCATTTTGTAATAGCATGTACTGTTAATATCTAGCATGCATTATTTAATAAAAGCGTGCACCATTTAGTGCACGCTAATTGAAAGAGCACGTGCTATTAAAAAGGACCGAAAAATACAAAAATGCACATCTCTAGTAATTTCCTCTATGCTGCCATCTCCTTCTCCTCTCACTTCTTCTCTATTCCTTCAATAAATACAGTATGCATACAAATTAAATAATAAGTACCTTCACTGGCAATCAGTGGGGCTTCAAGAGCCAACGCTTTGCTGAAAAACAGGGTAGGGAGATTGGTATGGGAGGGCAGATGGAGGAGTACTGCAGCATTGAGCTACTGCTGGTGAGAGCTGTACTGCAGCTGACAAGCAAGCAAGAGATGTAATTGAAGAGATCCAAGGCAGTGATGAACCAAGACAGGAAGTTGCAGAGCTGCGCTATGTCTGAGTTCAGGACAATGAGGAGGGTGAGCAGGAGGCAGGACCAGCCTAAAGGTTGGTTCAAGATTATGGTGTCCCAGCACAGCGTAGGTCTTATGCCTCCCGCTGTCAGAATCTATTTGTAGCATTGAATGCCTTGCTCTTTGCTGCCCTAGGCGACCACCTAGTTTGCCTGACGGCTGGGCCAGCCCTAGTAGGAGGGTTTTATCATTAGCTGGAGTGGCAGCAAAGGTTTTGATCACCATTTCATTGAGGAAGAGAGACCCCATGTTTGAAGAGAGCCACAGAGAAGATAAGGAAGGTAGACCAGCCTGGTACTAATAGTGGATGTCTACTGGTAGATTCTGACTATACTCTAGCTGTTAGTGCCATGTGAGAGGAGCAGCAGCTGAAGCAGAAAGCAGCAGAAGTAACTGGGTACTGAGAGCCACCTCTGTATTAGGACTGCTGCAACAACTAGTTCCTCAGTAAAAAGGTTGGCAAGACATGACCAGAAGTAGATTGCCAGGCCTTTCCTCCAAGACAATGGAGAGTAAACTGACTTATCTAAGGCCACAGGGAATATGAGTGGTGATCAAACCTTTGTCTTTTGGTCACCAGGCCTCTGTGTGAACTAGGCCACTCCTCCACTTGATTTGCAGAATACCAGATTTTAACTCTTTATTTAGGACTGCAATCAGGGCCAGTGCAAGGACTGGAGGTGCCCTAGGTGGGTCCTCCATCCTGTTGCCCCCATCTCCAATTGCCTTTGCTACTGCCCCTCTCTGGGGCCAGCAGCAGTCGCAATGGCAAAGGAACTGTCATGCAGAGCTTACAAAAGGCTCTGTTCCTGACTGCAATCTTTGGGTGCTTCCGTTCCTCCCCCCCCCCCCCCTCCTTTGATAGAGACTTCTAGTTTGGCATAAACTAGAAGTTGTCATGTGGAGGGAGGTGGAAGCACCTGAAGATAGCAGATAGGAATTGCAACATGGTGCGAAAGCCTTTGATAAGTGCTGTGTCATGGTCTCTTTGCCATTGTTGCCACTGCTGGCTCTAAAGAGGGATGTCAGTGGTGGCAATGGGCAGCGCAAAAGGGTTGGCATGCTAGGGAACCACTTAGTTTGCCTATGGCAGCACCAGCTTCAGCTACAGTTGCCTGAGAGCTCAAAGATTACATAAGGATTACCTCAATTTCTGGTAGACCAAATAATATGGTCTTAGACTTGAAGATAAGAACATAAGAACATAAGATCATAAGATATGCCATATTGGGTCAGACCAAGGTCCATCAAGCCCAGTATCCTGTTTCCAACAGTGGCCAATCTAGGTCATAAGTACCTAGCAGTCTCCCCAAAAGACACAGATTCCACAATGCTTGTATTGGGTCAAGCAGTGATATCCTGGGTCCTTTTTAATAATGGTTTATGGACCTTTCCTTCAGGAACTTGCCCAAACCTTTTTTAAATCCAGTTACACTAACAGCTTTTACTATATCCCCCGGTAACAAATTCCAGAGTTTGATTACACATTGATTGAAAAAATATTTTATTTTATTAGTCTTAAATAGTTTACCCTGCAGCTTCATTGCATGTCCCTTAGTCTTTCTTTTTTTTTTAAATTCTTTATTTTCGTTTTGCAACAACAAAGGAAAGGAAGACATACAACTAAGAGACAAATACATACATGTAATGTGATACATACACCAAAGCAAACCCCCACCACCCCCCTCCCCCCTGCATCTTCTCTAGAAACTAAAACATTCTCGAAACGGACGTGTACTGACATTATTGTGTTACAAAACCTTCCAGCGGTCTGAAACATTATTATGTTACAAAACTTTACAGCGATCTGAGACATGATGAGTGTACATTAAACAGACATGTCGAAGCAATAAGCAGATGGTACATGATCATTGAGCATCTGCCATTTAGACAAGCAAGAATGAAATTGGGTATGGAAAATAGCCCTCCAAGATATCTGCTCATAGTTACTATATAAGCAGACAAGGTTCCACTATTCATTGACAGCAAATCGAGAGCTATCCCTCCAAGTCCCCGTGATCAAACACATGGCTATACCCAGCATAAAATCAGGAGAAAACAACCTTCTTAGGAAGAGAGGGGACCCCCGCCACTGAGCGGAGTCCCACAGTCGTCCGAGAAAGAGGCTCGTGAAGGTGCAAGATAAAGGAAATACGACCCCAGACCCGCCCCTAGTAAATCTGTAGTTAAGGACATTTACAAGAACATGAACGAAGGTTCCCACATCAGTATAGCGAGACCTGCACGGGCCCCTGGCAATTGTGTTCCATTTGACTATTTTCTGGAATATGAGAACATCTTTGTGCAAAAGGACAAGAGTTGAGTTTGGATAGCTGAAGCAGATCGGGAAACCCGCATTATGTTGCTCCAGAAACGCTCCAATGCACAGGGGTTAAAGTGGTTTGCGGTTAGCAAGCCCAGGCTGGTTGGATTCTACAAGTGACAGTATCTGTACCCTGACATAATAGGTTATAAAAGGTAAAGGCTGCTCCATGTGTACTACTAATAGAGTGAATTAGTTCTAAGAGCCCATCCTTAGTAGGGACAGAGGACGGCATGATTGGAGCACTTTTGAGGCAGCATGTAAGCTGCATCAATTGAAAATAATGTTTCGCTAGGAACGCAAATCCCCTGTATAGATCAGAAAAGGTTTTCCAACGAGCTGCAGAAAGAGCTGTTGGGGTGTCCTGATCCCCCTGGAGGACCAGGGTCTGGAAATAGTCATACATGGCTGCTCAAATTTCAAACCGAAATTCTGGCTGAGTTAATAGGGCTCTATCAAAGAGCCAGGCCCCCGGATTCCCTTGAAGTGCAGTAGTATGGTAGTGAAAAGGAATAGCAGCATGATCTGAAATATACGAGGAGTGAATCTTTACAGCGTTCACCTGGGGAGCTAACAATGTTGATATTAGAAAGAAATCTATGCGAAGCTGGAATTTGTAAAGGGAAGAGAAGAAGGTAAAGTCTAGCTCATTGGGGTGTAGTAGCCTCCGTAGGTCGACTAGAACAATATCTTTGATCATAGAGGTAAGCGCGATATGACTCTTGGGGGGACCACTTATCCTGGACGACTATTTGTCAATCAGAGGATCAAGACTGAATGGAAACCCCCCCACTATCAATGAAGAATTAGCAGAGGCCTGCGCAGCCTGAGCAGTAATCGCAACAGGACAGGGTCATCCAAATTAGGAACATGAAGGCATATACATGTAATTTTAAAGTTACCCATCTTGAGGTGAACGCTGGGCTATCTACCCGCTGTGTCTAAGCAAATCGCTACAATAGTAGCATGCAGAGATTTCCTATCCAATATAGCAACCCCACATTTCTTAGAAGCAGCTGGGGAGTAGGCGGCCACCATGTAAGGTTTAGTATTGAAGTGGAAAGTTTCCTTCGAATTGAAATGTGTTTCTTGGAGGAAAATCAAGTCCGCAGCCTCATGATTTAGATAGCTTAGGAGTTTCCTCCGTTTTATCAGATTATTGATTCCTTGTACGTTCAATGAAAAAATCTTACATGGTGCCATCAGTCGATACTAGACATTTTAGGTAAAAGCACTTGAAAACTTACAACATAATCAGAATCTGTACACTAATGACATAAGCACCAAATATGCTGGCCAATACACCATATTGAAAAGTATGTACCAAAGTAACTTAGAGAAGAAGCAAAACCCCCAATGAATATGGCGACCAGATGTCTGCGGGAGGAGGCCCTAGAGAGGAGATAAGACATAATAAAAGAAAAGAAACACCAGAGTCCATAAGAAACACTGTCTCTGATATTCGTCGAGGCTACAATGGGTAGATGGAGTCGGGTCCCAGATATCTTCAAAATAAGGCGACAGACCTCCTTCGATAAACTCTTCGCTGAGCCGCGGTAAATCCAATATGGCAGGCAAAGCGGATATGAGAGTACTGACAGGAATATTCTGGAAATCAGCGCATCAAGTCGGCTTCTTTAGAGTCCAAAAACTCCGCTAGTAGCTCAGGGTCCTCAAATGTTCTTGTCTGATTGTGAAGCGTGACTCGGAGCTTGGCCGGGTACAGCAGACCATAGCGTGCTTGTAATTGTTGAAGCCTCGGCCGAAATTCCAGAAAGCGCCTTCGGCGGTCGACCGTGGGTTTAGCCAAGTCAGGATAGAAGGAGACCTTGTGGCTCTCAAACTCCATATGGCCCTTTGCCCGGGAGGCACTGAGAATTTGTTCCACATGTTGATATCTCAAAAGTCGAAAGATGATAGGCCGCGGGGTCTTCCTGTTGAGCGTTATGTTTGTGGGTACACGATGAGCACGATCGATCTCCAATTCTTTAGTGAAGGTGATTTGGAGCAAGGAAGGGAGGATTTTACTTAAAAACTCCTTCATGTCACCCAATTCCGCTCCCTCCGGTAGGCCCACGAGGCGCAGGTTGTTGCGGCGCGCTCTATTGTTGCCATCTTCCACTTCTTTCTGCAAAGCCCGCACCTGACGTTCAACTTTGTCGAGTTTGGACAGCCGGACCGCATGGGAGTCCAATATATTCTCCATTTTGTCCTGACGCGATGAGAGCCCCTCTAGCCTGCCTTGCAGTACACCAAGATCTTCCCTCAGCGCTCGAAGTGCTTCACCGTTTGACTGCACGAGGTCCTTAACCCCTCTAATTTCTGCGAGGATTTCCTGCTGCATTTCGGGGCCCTCGCGCAAAGCCAGCCCCTTCTGCGGGGACGGGGGTTCAGTTTTGGAGCGTTTACCGTGAGAAGCCGCTGAAGAGCCAAATTCCAGGCGCGTGGGTTTGGTCCCCACCATCTCACCAATGTGCCCCGGCAAGATCAGAGCAGAAAGTCAAGTTTGTCCGGTGTTAATTCAGGATTCTGAGTAGGCCTCTCGGGAGCCTCAGCATTATGCGACCATCCCGCTGGACATCGGGCTCCGCCCCCCGTCCCTTAGTCTTTCTATATTCTGATAACATAAACAATCGATCTACGTTTACCCATTCCACTCCGTTCATTAATTTATAGACCTTTATCATATCTCCCCTCAGCCGTCTCTTTTCCAGGCTGAAGAGCCCCAACCTTTTTAGCCTTTCTTCCTATGGGTATCCTTCCATCCCCTTTACCATTTTGGTGGCTCTTCTCTGAATCTTTTCTAATACTTCCTTCTTGCTACCCTCTTCTGAACCTGACCTTCTCTTTTTCCAGGGTCTCTCTGACCTTTTCTACTGATGCTGTCAGCACTACTCCTTCTCTCTTTCTATCTCTCTCACACGCACTCTCTCCTTTCTCCCATTCATCCATGCTCATCCTCTTCTTCTATCTCTTTCTTTTACTTCTGTTTCACCTCCCTCTCATACCTTTCCTCTTACTATGCTACTGATTTCTTCAAGGCCAGTTTAACTATTAAGAGCTGGTATAAACCGTAAACCATAAACTATAGAGTAGCATCTGCAGCTGCTATTATTGTATCAAGACATCACATTGCTGACCTTTCTATTTATGCTGACTTTCAACCTTGCCAAGCATGATGACTTTCTCTAAGAATATGATGTGTTCAAAATATGAAAGCCAAAGTCTTGTCATTTTAGCTTTTAAAGAAAGCTAAAATTTGTTGTCCCCTGGTACTAACTGATTTGTTCTTCAGGCAGTCCATAAAATACATAGTATTCTTCTCCAGCACCATAATTCAAAGACATCAATTTTATTCCTGTTTTCTTTTTTCACTGTCCAACTTTGGTTTTCATTTATTTTATTAGTATGTAGCTCACACCTTTCCACTAGTAGTTCAAGGCATTTTCCTGTTTCACACTTCACCTCTAATGATCCGGGCATCAACAAAGTCCCCGGTGGCCCTGACCCTGACAGTATGCTGATGGCATCAGGGGCTTTCCATGATGCCTAGGTAATCTGAGGTGATGTGTCAAACGTCACCTCAGATGATCCTGTTTCTCCAGGACATCATGCTAAATTTGTGCCGACTTCTGTGCTCATGTGTTTGGCTTGCTCCCCAGTTTAACACTAACCTTTTGGGCACTAGGTAATTTGAATATTGCATTCCAGCGCAAGGAGTGAGTGTTAAAGTTGTGCTACGAAACCCTGTGCTAGAGCTCTCAGCACTGGGCTCTAGTGCAGGGTTTCTGCATTGGCCTGTAAGTTTGTTATCTGAGGCAGTGGAGGGTTAAAGGAACTGCTCAAGGCCCAAGGAGTATCATTGTGATCTGAGAGCTGATCTTTTAGGTTCTAGGGCTGTTGCCCTAACCACTAGGTTACTCCTCCATGAGACATCATTGAAAAAACTGTGGCTTGGACAAGTCAAATCTTTGTATGCAGAGAGATGTCTCTGCATTTGAAAATTTCGTCTAGCAACATGTTATTTTACAACATGCATGCTAAATGATCTCAGTATGCCTTAGTACATAGGCCCCATAGTATTTCTTCCTTTGATTATTCTCAAGAGGGACTGTACTTTTTTTGTCTTAAAAAACCCTCTCAGAGGAAAAACTATCCTAAAAATTCCTAAAACAATCAGATTTCTACTGTCTCAGCAGTTTAATAGAGAAACACAGAGAGAGAAAAAAATCATTTATGTTAGAACAAGCACCCCTGCAGTGTTATAAATATGCAAGTCTAAAGGAGTCTTAGAAATAAAATAAATAGTGTCTGGCACTATTTGCCACAGCAAACAGTCACAGAGCTTGGAAAACAAGGATCCCTAAGAAGTGTTAAAAATGTTCACTTTAGAACATCATTAGTAACTCTGAATTTTGCAAATGGCTTTTAAAGTGCTAAATTTCAGCAACTGTGCTGCCAGTCCAGAGATGTCTGTAGTCAAAACATTAGACAGAATAATTGAACAGATTAGAATTCAAACGTTAACTCTCAAAGATTTTTTGGAAAAGTTAAAATGACTTAACGCAATTAGTTAAGGCAACAGAAGACATAATTTTATATCTAAAATAAGCTCACAATTGAAAGTAACAAACATGTTTCCCTCAGTTTTGGCATTTAAAGGAGGGGGGGCTTTCAAATAATGGGCATATCTGTTAAATCTGTGCGTACATTTTTGATTCTAACTTTGTATCAATATTTAAAGCAAAAACAATTCCCTTGGAAGATTGAATTAGAAGCATGTGGAAAAATCCTTCCCATTATTTCTGAGAGTACGTTTTCTGTGTAAATGTATGCTCATACTTCTGCAAATCCAATAGCATATGCCTAAATCTACCCTTACTCCAATCATGTTTCTGGTATCACACACAGATAGGGGAGCCCATTTTCAAAGACTTCTTCTGTATGCATAAAATCCAGTTTTCCACTCTGATATGGTCTTGAAAATCGTCATCTTGAAGTGTACAGCTGAAGGATAAGTAAAGGGAACGTTTAGATAGGCTATGAAGAGGGAAATTATGATGTCCAGGTCGGGATGTAGAAAATTCCACTCTATTTTTCAAAGGTTCTGTAAAATGTACAGCTCCTTGTAAAATACTTGTAAGGACATGCAGGACTGCAAGTTGAAGTCTCACCATGTCCAGCCAGGGGAAAGTAATGTTGCAGAAAAGAAGTGAGAAAATTGTTCTGTGGAGTCCCAAGCCCCAAGACACTTAAGCAATGGTAGTTTCTTGGCTGTGGAAAGGAATTCATCAAATGGTGCCAGTGAAAAATGACAGTGGCCATTGACTGCGGGAAATAAAGAACTGACAGAGGTTCCCCTCATTCTATTGGCTGAAGCCTTGTCAGTGAATTAGGGACTGGAGTAGAGGGGAAGTAAGGCCTTGCACCTGAAGATGCAGTGGACTTGGAGCAGTGATGGCCAGTCATATTCTTTCACTTCTGTAAGCAAGGAAGTGATAGCTACTTCTCCAAATATCCCTCTACAGCACTGATCATATGGGAGATCAAGCAGCATGCCACAGGCCACAGAGTGAGAGAGGAGAAGTTCAGGGCAAAGGGGAAGAAGAAGGGTTAAAAGGGGAACTTCGGGAGAAAGTGGAAAAGCATGGAGAAAAAGTGAAGTGCCACAATAAGATTGTATTATACCACATTTTGAGGTTTCTTTTTTAATAAGGTGTGCAATCAAATGTAAATAAATAAATGAATAACATACTGCCACTAATACTTCACAGTATATACCCCCTGTCCCACTCCTACCATACCACTGTCCACTCCAGTCAATCGTACACACACTGCCATCTACAAACACCCCACATATGCAGTTAAAAGCTGTACATTCCAGGCAAACATACGGACACCATGACACTGCCTACCTGCCTAGCCTGAGGTGTGCCTGTCTGCCTGCCGTACTGTGCTGTTTAAGCCAAGATCTATGCATCTGAACTGCTGCAAAGGGACCAGGATGCTTCAGGAGCCAAGTGGTGTGCACCCATGTCCCTCAATGCTGATATCATCAAGGCTATATCACAGTCTAACTATTAAAAAAGTGCATCCTCCAAGCAGGTCCCACCTGGTAGATCTGAGCTAAGGGGCACAGCCAAGGGACATGCCACTTAGCACACCACTTGGAATACACTTGGAACATACTTTTAGAAACAGCCATGAATCTAGGAATTTTGGAAGTGGGGTACTGGAGTTAAAAAGGTTGGATTTTGTATTATTGTGTGAAGGGGATAAGTTTTTATTATGTGTTATTCTAAATTGGAGAGGGGTATTTAGTTGATATGAGTGAGGGGTTGATATAGAGGTGCAGAGGCATGGGAAATTATAAAGAGGAAGAGGGAAGGGTGGGTATCAATGCGTATACCAATTGTTAAAAGGGGAGGAGAGGGCAGAGGAAGATTTCTTGTTCATTAATTAATTTAATCAGAATTGGCATGTGCTACATGATTTGATTGTGGAGGGGGGTTCAAATTTTTGTTTATTACTGAAACTTTGTTTTCATTGGGAAGTGAGGTGTCTGGGTCTTTGATCTTCCTGAGGGGTACTGTTTTGTGCAGATGTCTAGGGAGATGTTAACATCTCTGAGGGATAGGGGCAATCATTACTAATCTCTATGATGAATGATATGGTTTTGGTACAGTGGGTACAAATGTAAGTGAATCCACTCATGTGGGGGGTGGTATATTAGATTTAATTTTTGGTGAAAAGAGGGTATGTGGAAGATTGGGTTAATGGTAGATAAAGTTCATCAAGTTCCTTGGTCTGATCATTGATTCCAGTCGCCTTTCTGTGGTGGGAAGAAAGTGAGAAGATGGGGAAGAGGTATTGACTTATAGGAGAGGGAAAATTAAAGAGAAGCTGTTATGGGAAAAGGCTCTTGGTCAGAGGAAGGCTGTGAGGGTTAAGGATGGAGAGTGGTTTGATGTATTGTGTACAGTATTGGAGGGGATGACTCCTTTAAGGAGGGTATGGGCAGGGGCAAAAGGGGTAGGAATAGTGGTGGTACTCCTCAAAATTGGTAGAGGTTAAAAAAACATTGAAATGTTTGGAGAGGAGATGGTGGAAATCAGGGTCAGAAGATGACAGATTTCTATAGAGGAAGTCAGCTAATGAATATTCTTGACTGGTTCAAGACACTAAGGGGGTCATTCCGAGCTGCGTTTAGCGGTGATGTGCATCCACGTCAGACATCCATCCCTGCTAAATGCTGGGACTGTATCCCCTGCTCAAAGCTCCCTGCACGTACATAGGAGATATTTATTTATTTACATTCTCTTATATACTGTGCTATTCTGCATCAGTACAGTTTACATTGAACAAACTGAAATTACATTGAACAGGGCATTATAACTTGGAGATAACTATTTTACAGGGAACATGGGCTATGGAGGGTTAAGTGGCTTGCCCAAGACCACAAGGAGCACCTGTGTGACTAGAAACCCCAGTCCTTCCGGCCCAAGGTTGCTGTCCTCTATTGGGATTTGAACCCCCGACCTTCTGGCCTGAAGTACCTTGCCCCAACCACTAGGCCACTCCTCCATGATATACCAGGAGCTCTGAATGGGGGCAGGAGGAGGTGGGCCTAGGGAGGAGCAAGGGCAGGCAGTGGGCAGGGAAGCGACCCTGGACATACAGGGCCGATCCTGAGGTTGGCCCTGTATGTTTGGGGCCACCAACATGGAGGGAGGACTTATTCCACTTTGGAGGTGGAATAAGTTCCCCTGGATGTCGGGAGATGGTGGCACAGGGCTAGGTCAGTGGGGTGAGAGGTGCAGGAGCCCAATATTGCCTTTGAAAGGCCACAACGGTGGTCAGGCTGCAAGGAAAGAATCTTGTGGCAGTGGCCATGGATCATGGTTCCTTAATGGATCTGTGGTGCCATGGCAACAGGACGCCATGGCACTGCTGCTCTATGCAGGAACTGAGGCAGTCCTGTGTAGGGAAAACCGTGGATGTCTGGTGGCACAGAATTGGGGGACCGCCTGCCCATCCAGGCATGGGCCAGCTGTCTAGACCTGATTCTGATCCCGCGGGAACATCTAGCTCCCTCAGGCTCAGAATCGGGGACTAGACTGGCCCATCCAGATCCTGGACGTCCGGGCAGGCAGGACATATCCTCTTCAGAATCAGGCCCTAAGCGTAAAATGTGTTTGAAGTGGGTAGCAGTGATTGGTAATAGACCTAAATAGTTATTTCAGGTGGTGCAGTTATTAGGCAAAAATAAAGAGGGTATGTGAGGAAGTGAATCACTTTGCCACTAAAGTGTAGGGATTAAGGAGTGGAGCTGGTGGTTTATAGAGGGTCGAGGATATAGTGATGGATGGTATAGGTGAGAGGAGGGTTAAGTTCTTGCTAAAGACTCAGGAAAATTTGGAGAGGGTGTTGAAATGACTACATATGACAGGGATATATATAGATCCCATTCCTGGGAAGTTGTTGCAGAGATGTTTCATGGATATGCTAGCTTGGATAGTGGATTTGGTAAATGCCTTGTTTGAGCAGAGAGTTTTTCCTAATTATCTCAAAAAGTCAGTGGTTACCCCAATACCCAAATAAAGTGGGAATTGAAAATATGAGAACGTAAGGCAATTCCCTCACTTGTGACAAAACGTTTAGAGAAGAAAGTGGTATTGCAATTAGATGCATATGTGGAAGAGATAGGAGGATTGTATTGGAGGGCTGGCTTTCTTCAGGGTTCTGTAAAAGAATCATTGATGTGTTAACTAATAGGTTTTATGTATCAGTTTTTTTTATACTGCTTTATTGTTTCAGTCAAAGCAGTTTACATTGTAACTTAAACTTGGTAATGTACATTAACCCGTTTTAGACAGCTCACATATTTGTTCTCTGTTCTGGATGATTTATTAGATTTGTTACACTCAAACAACTATGAAATACCGGCAATAATAAAAAAATATTACAACTTTGCAGAAAATAGAAGTTTCACATAGTGTATGTTTTTCATACACTGGTCCAATGTATTATATTGTCCGTCTTCAGAAAAGATAGGATTCAGTTCCAATATTTATTGACATAAACATACTGTATGATACTATTGAAACTGCAGTTTTCATTTAAAACACTTTATTATGATATAATATAGTTTGTCAACAGTCCATTCTGATGGTGGAATATGATACACGTGAAAATACTTCTGATGCAGTGCGTCGATATTGCACCATTGAAACACCTAGAACAGAATGCTTGACAGCAATTAGTTTCGACAACATATTAGCCCAGCGTATGAAAAACATACAAGGTCGATATACGCACCAATAACTCTGACACTAAGTAACGTACAGTTATCTAAACCTATTTTCTAAAGTCTACAAATACTTCTATTTGCAAAATAGTAGCTATTACAGCATTATAAGCTACTTACTATTTTTTGTGATCTTTTTATGTTGAGCCGCCAGTACCATCAAAATCAGCAAACTTCGAATACCTATTAAACTAACTAGATATCAGATAAAAAATCTGTATGTAATGCTTTTTGACATAACGATAATAGCTAAACATAGTTCCATAGAATTTATAACCATTAATTAGTAAACAGTTAAGTAGTAAGTATGGAAACCTTATGTATGTAAAACATACGCTGGTCCAAAAAGGGTATTAAACAGGTACATTGATAATTTGGATTTTTCTGAGGAAATGGAGGGTTAATTGACTTGCCCAAGCCATAAGGAGTGCTAGTGGGAAATGAACCGTGGTTCCCAAGCCAATGCTCTAGCCATTAGGGTACTCCTCCAGTCCTTTACCAAGCTAGGGATAAAGGAGAGATTGTTCTGTTGTTAATCCTTGACTTGTCTGAGGCTTTTGATTTAGTGGACAGTGAAAGACTGGTGCAGAGATATTGGCAGATGGGAATAAAAGGGAAAGTACTGACATGAATTCAGTCTTTTCTAGAAAGAATGAGATTTAGGGGTATGTTTACTAAAACCCCGATAATGTGCGGGCCGCGCTAGTGTGCGGGTGCCATATAAGGAGTGGGCGTTTCTTTTTGAAAAAGAAAAAACGGGATTTAAATATGCGCTAAGGTGCGCGGCGCCCATGTGCACATTAGCGCATGAGAAAGCTGCGCGGGAGGCATAAGTGGTGCGCTGATATGCAAGTAGAAGAGCAGAGCCACAACACAATGGTTAAGACACTGACCAATGGTACAAGGATCAGGGGTTCAATCCCCACAGTGCCCAATGAAGGCAGCTGGCTGAGGCATTGCTTTAGGAGCCAGTTTAATATTGGGCTGCATAAGGCGGTGTGCTATTGCTTTAGGAGGCATTTTAAATATTGGGCGGCATAAGACGGTGCGCTGACGTACAAGCACAAAAACAGAACCACAGCACAATGGTTAAGACACTGACCAATGGTGCAGGGATCAGGGGTTCAATCCCCCACAAATCCCAATGAAGATGGCTGGCTGAAGCATTACATATTATGGGGAAGATTGCTTTAGGAGGCATTTTATTTTTATTGTAATTATCACTACTAGCAAACACACTCTCAAAGCATGTTAACATAAGGCGCCCCATAAGGCACATTTTAAAGTGCACTGTCCGCCAAGGCACCCTAGAATGTTGCTTATAGGGCGCTTTATAGGGTGCAGTATGAGGTACCGCAAGGTCAGAGTACTGTTTTTGATGGCAGCACTGTGCAGTTTAAGGAATAAAAAGCATAAGTAGGTGCGCTGACATGCAAGGAGGAGCAGCAGTAGAGCACAATGGTTAAGGCACTGACTGCTGATACAGGGGTCATGAGTTTGCTCCCCAGTGTGCCTAATGCGTAAGGCTGGCTGAGGGATCAGCTTTGCAATGTACATTTTGTTTCCTGCAACACTTTATTTTTATTTTATTAATTGCTGCCAGCAAACACGCCCTCACGTGCCGTAATTGAAGGTGCCGTATAAGGCACCCTATAAGGCACTCCATAGGGCACATTATAAAGTGCACTGTCCGCCACGGCACCCTAAAATGTCCCCTAAAGGGCACCCTATACGTTGCGTCACAGGATAATGTATAGTGCACCTTACATGGACGGGAACCATAAGGTGCCCTATAGGGCGCCCTATAAAGCGCCCTCAGAGGCACCTTATGGGTACAGTACGCTGAGGGTGTTTTTGCTGGCAGCAAAAATGTACATTAAAAAGAGATAATGCTTTGGGCAGCTCTATCAAACAACCCCACTGTGGGTTTGAACCCATGACCTCTGGCTTCACCAGCAGTGAAGTAACCATTGGGTTACAGCTCTACAGTTACTAGCAAGCCCCAGGCTGGCTGCAGAGAGCCTGCATGTCACCACACAGACAGTCTGTTGTGGTCACCAGGATAGGGTTAGCACACCCATACCCATGATGCACTGCACATGCAAATAAGCTGTCCACAGATGAACACAAGATGGGGTATGCACCCCCACAACACCTCGGCCTGGTAGGGGGAACTGACCATGTGCACCCCCACAGCACCTCGGCCTTGTAAGGGGTACAGACCATGTGTTTTAC
Organism: Ichthyophis bannanicus; assembly: GCA_033557465.1. Lineage (NCBI taxonomy): Eukaryota > Metazoa > Chordata > Amphibia > Gymnophiona > Ichthyophiidae > Ichthyophis > Ichthyophis bannanicus. The sequence continues at coordinate 439,024,895 of CM066035.1, forward strand.
TGGCACAGAGTAGCTACACACCGTCACATTGTGCGGGTATTGTGCTCACCCTGATGGTGCAGTGAGGCGCCCAGCACCAGGTCCACAGCACTTTCCATGGCAGAAATAAGCCATGATGCAGGTCCAAAGCAGTGTTAATGTGTGAGATAGGTAGTTTCTGCAGAAACACCTTGCACACGCGTACGTGTGTGTGTGTACACATATATATATATATATATCTCAGTCAGGTATGGACCCCTAGTTGGGCCATGTACCACCACTCTCCTCTTCTAGGGCTGAGGGTGGTAAACAGGGTCTCCCATCAACAGATCCACATTCTACCTCCCTGCAATGGGGGCAGTAGAGGGGTCCATCCTGCTGGTGAAAAGACATGCTTCAGGGCAGTCAATGCAGCTCTGTACATAACCATAACACAATAGCAGACAGACATTAGGCCTGTATATGCTAAGCTGCACCCTACCACTATCTGATATTCTCCTGCAGCAAGCCTTCAGCCACTGCACACTACAAGGTGCTCCATCAAGACACATATCAGCTGTAAACAGTCTGCTAGTTAGTCCATAGTGCATGTTCCTGGTGGAAACACATGTACCCAGAACTGAGATGGCAGCACACACAACAAGCAAATAAGTCAGTGACTGGGCCCCCAAAAAGGAACCCATAAATATCACAAGAGAGAAATACTATATAGCACTATGGGGGTGCCTAGCCATGCTGTCATCACTGCACAGTCAGGGTGAGAGTGATCTCCCAGCAGGACATACTGAGGTCACCCTGTCTGCGTAGGTGGTGGCCGGGCACTAAAATGTCCCAGTCAGTGCCCTATGCCCTGTGCAGATGAACCCTGGCCAGGCCACCCTGTCCGGGCTATACCCATGGTACCTTGCTCCTCATTATGCACATTGACAGGCCAATACTGGCAACAGTGCTGGCAGTGTGGGCTGTGGAAGGTGTTTGCAGCCACCACATACTGTATAGACAGACACACACTCCGACACCTATGCCAGCATTGTGCTACTATAGAGGAGTTCAGCAGCCATGCCCACCACACCAGTCCTGGGCACAGTACAGGCATGGATATGGTACGCAATACTGTTGGGGGTCACTCCCCAGGGTGGTAAACACTGTCAGAGACCAGACCTGAAGCACACACCGCAGACATCAGAATGATTGTTATGATGGAGCTCAATCAGCAAACTGTGCTTAACGTAGGAATTTCTATCTGCCAGTACTCATAGCAAACGTTTGAGAGCTGTGTACTGTATATCCAGGTGTAGGGTTGCATTGCTAAGGTATGCAAGTGCTAGTATTGGGAGATGCACGCAGGGCCCAATGTCCTGCCTCTGCAGGAGGCATTGGCCAATGGGGCCTGTGGGTGTGGGTGTGGGTGTGTCTGCCCCTGTTGGCTGCTGCTTTACGGCAGAGGTTCCCAACTCCAGTCCTGGTGTGCCAAACACTGTTCGGGTTTTCATGCTGTCCCTCATGAATATGCATGAGCTACATCTGCATACCATGGGGGTGGTGCATAGATATGCAGCACAGGCATCTTTATTAGAGGCAGCATGGAACCTGAATGGTGTGTGGCCCTCCAGGACTGCATTTGGGAGACTCTGCTCTAGGTAATGCGCCTGTTTATGGTGTCTGTGCTCGGTGGGTTAAAATATAGGCGTATTAACCATGCGTATGTTCTCAGCAATAAAGGTTTGTCCTTACTATCACGGTTTAGTTGTGGAAAAAATATGTGGACTGGATTGGCAGTAGCCCCAGCTGGGCTTTGAACCTGTGACCTTTTGTTTTTGCATACACTGTCTGTGTGCACTGCACCACCATGTTGCCACAGACATGCTGCATTCCCTGGGGAGTCCATGACTGTACATCTGACAGAGCCTGTCTGTTGCAGTGGACGGTGCCAGCCTGCACAGGGCTAGGCCACTGTCTGCTGTGGCTAGCAGCCACTGCCCCCTCCACCACCTATACCCTTCCGCCAACATGCTGACATGTCCTTATCTTGGAAACAGCATATGACCTGATTGAGTTGTGGCACTCCAGGACTGCATTTGGGAGACTCGGCTGTAGGTAATGCCCATTGTTATGGTGTGTGTGCGGTGTGGGGTAAAATATAGGTGTTTGAACCATGCTTATGTTCTCTGCAATAAAGGAGTGTCTTTACTATCTCTGTTTAGTGGTGGGTAAAATATGGGAACTGGGTTGGCTGGAGCCCCAGGTGGGATTTGAACCTGTGACCCTCTGGTATTGCAGGTACTGGCTGTGTCTGCTGCACCACACTGTGGCCACAGAAACAGTGCAATCCCTGGAGATAGGAAACCTGGCCGAATGAGTCAGAAACCCTGCTCTGCACAATTTTACTGTGGGCTCATTCACCTTGTATGGAGACAAAAGGGCAAATAAACCTCAAAAATGACCTCGATAAAAGGGGAAAAAAACATAACCAAGCTGACCAATAGTGATATCAATGGGCAACATTAAAAAACACTCCCAGGAAAGCTCCAAAAAAATGAAATGATTTTTGGAAGGGTCTACGGAGCGTGGTTTCTCTTCCCTTTAAATCGGCTCTAACGCGAGGTTTTCACACGCGGTATTTTTTAGCTTGAATTTCAGCCCCGCTCCTGTGCGGGGAGCCTCTCCCCTCCCACTCTCCACCCATTTACCCTGTCCCTCCGCCCCTCGGGAGCCTTCCTCCGCCCTCAGAATGCCTTTCCACGCCTCTATCGCACATCAGCGCGCCGCACACTTGTGCGGGCCTGTTAGTGCAGCGTGCACGTGTGCGGGGCACAAAAATGCACTATTACCTTAGCGCACGCTCAAGTGCGCCCCGCAAAATTGCACGGTTCAGTAAACATACCCCTTAAAGTTAGAAATGGAGAGGATATGTCATTAGTTAAAGGCTTGCCCTGTGAGGCACCACAATGCTTGGTCTTACAGTATCTTTGTTCAATGTTTATCTGCAGCCACTTGGAAGAATTATTTAGGCTCATAGGTTTTGAGGATTTTTGTATACAGACAATATATAGATTGTGATACCTATGGAGCAGGATAGGTTACAGACTATTTGGAGGTTAAATGAGTGTTTTCAGAAGGTATTGTAGTGATTAGTGATTAACTGGGATGGTGCTGAATATACAGAAGATGGGGGTTTGAATCCAGGAACTTTGATAGAATGACTTTGTAATGTAAGATAGAAATAAGAATTCAAGTGTATGTTTTGATGCAGATTTAACTATGATTGTATGAATGGCTTATAGACAGCTGAGATTAGTTTGACAGTTGTGCCCTTTCTTGGATGAGAAAGCAATGCTACTACTACTACTAATTATCATTTGTATAGCACTACAGGAGCACACAGCCTACCCTCTGCTTTCTATCTTTTAACCAGTTACTGATCCACAATAGTACACTGCCTCCTATCCCATGACTTTTTAGCTTTGCTAAGAGTCTCTCATAAGAGACCTTATCAAAGTCTTTCTGAGAATCAAGATACACTATATGAACCGACTTACCTTTGTCTACCGGTTTATTCACACCTTCAAAAAAACATAACAGATTTGTAAGTTAAGATCTTCTTTGGCTAAAGCCATGTTGGCTGTATCCCATTAAGCCATGACGACTATCTACATCTTCAGTAATTTTGTTCTTTATGATGGTTTCTGTCATTTTTCCCGATACTGACGTCAGGCTCACTGGTCTGCAGTTTTCTGGATCACCCCTGAAACCCTATTTAAAAATTGGTGTTACGTTGGCCATCCTCCAATCTTCAGGTATTACAGATGATTTTAATGATAGTCCACAGATTATTAATAGTGGGTCTGTAATCTCATATTTCAGTTCTTTCAACACCCTCGGTTGTATACCACCCGGTCCAGGTGATTTGCTACTCTTCAGTTTATCAAATAGTTGTAATACATCTTCCCGGTGTATCAATATTTCTTTCAATTCTTCTGTGGCATCACCTTTAAATAGCATTTCAGTCATGGGTAACATCCCTATATCTTCCTCAGTAGATATCAAAGGAAATAATTCATTCAGTCTCTCCGCTATGCCCCTGCCCCCTCTTAGTGCCCCTTTTACTCCTCTATCATCTACTGGTCCAACTGACGCTCTCACAGGTTTTTTGCTACAAATGTACTTGAAAAAGTCTTTATTACATGTTTTTGATTCCACAGCAAACTTCTTCTCAAATTCTCTCTTTGCCTGCCTTCTCAATGCCTTGCATCTAACTTGCCAATGCTTATGTTGTTTCCAGTTTTTGCCATTTGGCTCCTTTTTCCATTTCCTGAAAGATGCTTTTTTGACACAACAGCTCTCTGACCTCAACTTTAAACCATACCGGCAGTTTTTTGGACTTCCTTCCACTTTTCTTAAAGTGTGGAATAAAGCTGGTCTGGCTTCCAAGATAGCATTTTTAAACAACACCCATGCTTGATGTAAAATTTAAACTTTGAAACTGCTCCTTTTAATTTTTTCTTCACTATTCTCCTCATTTTATCATAGTCTTTTGAAAGTTAAAAGGTAGTTCTGCGGATTTCCTTAGCATCCTTCCTCCATTTATTAAATCAAACACGATCATGCTATGATCACTATTGCCAAGTGGCCCCAACACTCTTATCTCTTGCACCAGATCTTGTGTTCCACTAAGGACTTGTCCCAAAATGGCTTCCCCTCTTGGTGAATGAACCAGCTGCTCCAAGAAGCAGTCATTTATTTCATCTAGAAACTTTATCAACCTAGAATGTCCTGCCATGACACTGACCCAGTCGATACTGGGGTAATTGAAATCACCCATTATTATTACTGTGCTGTAACTTTTGTTAGCTTTCCTGATTTCTTTGAACATTTCATCATCCATTTGTTCATTTGGGCCAGGCAGTCGATAGTACACCCCCACTGCAATCGCCTTCCCCTTCCCCTTTTTACATGGAATTTTAATCCATAGAGATTCTACAGTGAATTTTGTCTCCTGCAAAACTTTAATCCTTTGTAACACAATGCCCTCTCTAATATAGAGGGCAACTCCACCAATTTGATCTTCTCCATCATTACAATATAGCTTGTACCCAGGTATCACAGTAACCCACTGGTTGTCCTCCTTCCACCATGTTTCTGAGATACCAATCATATCTAACCTCTCATTTAGTGCTATATATTCTAACTCTCCCATCTTATTTTTTAGACTTCTAGCATTTGCATATAAGCATTTTAGATGCTGTATTTTATTCATATTTATCTGTTTATCAGTAGACAGGGGTAGTTTGTCATCTTTAAGCTCTGTCTACTCTGTGCTCAAGGGCATTTGAGTTACTCTATTGGAACCTCTCTGTTGATATGCCCTAACTTCAATCTTTCACTAATGTCCTTCAAGGATACATTGTTCCACCTGTGGAAGGTGAGCTGAGACTCTGCAGCCTGCACACCTGGCCCGTGAAGAGCCATGCAGCGCGTGCATGGTTCCCTGGTAGGGTAGTAAGATGTGGCCCACAGCTGGGGGGTACAGCTCTACCTCTGGGCCCCCCACCTAGTGCCTGCCTGTGGTGCTCTGTGCTACACCACTGTATCTGGGGTGCTTGATGGGTGATTCCCACATCCCACCTGCTATCCCCTCTGACCCCTCCCCCACTGACTCCCCATTCTGCCACTGTGCCCTCACCCCCACACTGCCCTCCTTCTCTAATGTTATGTCCTCTGACACAGTGCTGCTGGGCTCTTCCTCATCCCTGGCATTGCTGGTGGTACTGGTGATGAACTGTTCCTGTGGTGCTGGGCTGACACTCCTGGATGGTAGGTATGTTGGGCCAGTGATATCCTGGTCCTCCCAGGAGACTCCTTTGGGGAAATGAGGAGGGGGTTAACAGACTGCAAGGGCATGGCCCTTAGGTTGGACCAACCCACCCCTGGAGGGCTCACCCATATCACACTCAACCTACCTTCTGCCCACAGGGGCATGCCTGCCCCACAGTGCACACTACATGCCCTCCCCTTTGCCCTCCTCCAGTCAGCTCTGTTCACCTCCCCACATGCTGACCCATGGCCTGCTGGTGCCCCCCCAGGTATTGGGCACTCGCAGGAGGCAGCATGGCCATCGCTGGGGATATGTGGCCCTGTACAGCTCATCTGCACCATGCCCCAGCCATGTGTGTGCACACATGCATGTCCTGGGTGCCAGCTGGAGCACACACAGGAGTGTGGCACCAGGGGATGGCACGGCTGCCCATAGCACATTCCCATCATTGCATACAGAGAGGGACTACCATTGGGTGTTCTGCCTGCACCAGTCCGGCAGCCATGGCTGCTGCTCCCTTCATCTGCATGGCTCCACTGTGTACCCCACTGACCTTCTTCGGCCGCCATCTGGGGGGGGGGGGCTTCAGAACCCTGCACAAAAGGCCTATAGGTCTCACATACATTCCTGAGAGGATCTATTAGCTGGGTCCCTGTGGCCAACGTGATACTTTCCCCCTCCCCCACATCCCTATCTCACCTTTCCTCAACATGACATTTGTTCCCAAGGAAACAGCCTGTAAGATTAATTTGCTTTGTCCATGGGAAGGGTCCAAAGATGCATCCTGGCCCACCATCATTCCTAGTACCAGGAAAGATATTAACGTATGTACTTTGCCAGTGACATGGTTGCTTGTGGTTCCATTACTTGTGCCCCTTGCTGCTAAACAGACTACATTTGCTGTTTCCTTGCAGGGTTTGGTGTTTTCTGTCTATCTGTCCCCACTGTAACTCGGACCCAGGTGAGTGACAGGATCAGGGTCCATTTGGGGGTGGCACTCACAACAGGAGGCATACCCATGGGTGGCAGTTGTGGGGTGCATGTGCTGATACACCTCTGGCGCCTGCTACTCTGTTCCTGCCCGCCACTCCTCTGGCCCTTTACCACATATCTTGTGCCACCAGTGATGGTGCCATCTGGGTCAATGTCTCATTTGTCTCACCCCTCTGTGCCCTTCTGGCACCTCTGAGGTCCTCCCCCCTCCATTGCTCCTATCTGTTGCACACAGGCATTCCTTGACACCACGGTACTTGGTTTTGGGCTGTGCATTGCCTCAGCTGTGGGCACATGCCATAGCAGGGGGCATCCACTGCCTCAGGGGCCATAGCACTACATGATTTGTCATGCATCATGCATGGACAGGTTGTCACGGTTTGTGCATGCTCGCCATTGCAGATCTGTCATATTCTGTGGCATCACATCATTGAGATGCTGCCGCAGCTGGACAGGGGGTGGCAGGCAGAATTGACAGATCTGCCTGCAGGGACAGATGGGCAACACACATGTGGGTTTTTCCACTGGCCACCCCAGACACCTATGCTTGGATCCAGGAGCTGGGGAGTGGGGCAAGTGTCTGGGATGTCCATACTGGCTGGCAGGGTCCCCTGTGGTGCCCAGCCCAACCTCAGCTCCCCCTACACTGGCCGGTACCATTGCTGTGCATGCTCTGTGCATTGCTGCCACTGCCACTAGGGGGAGCAGCAGCCTCTTTACCTGCTGTATGTGGGTTTTCCATCTTCTGTGGGCACTCAGGGCTGGCACCTGTGCCAGTGCATGGCATGTCCCCTCACCACAGCCTGAGCAGCACCCATTGGGAAAGCCACCAGCATGTGGCATGGCATCACAGCCCTGTCTCCCTGTACAGACCCATAGCTGTGCCTTTCAGTGTTTTTAAGCCTAGCTTGCCCCCCCTCTCCCCCTCCCCACCTGCCATATCCTCCTTATCTGCGCAGTCAGAGTTAGATGCCCCTCCCTATGGCTATTGACCACTGCAGTTTTGCCCGACAGCCACCCCTGGGGTGGAGCACCTCCTCATGCTGCAGCACACAGCGGACAAGGTTCTCACTCTCGTCGGAGCTGAAGTTCACACGTCTCCTCACTGCTATTCCGCAGGTGTCTCTCAGCCCAGCCACAGGGGCTCTGGCTCAGGCAGCCTGTGGATGCCTGAATGATGGTGCCGTCTATGTATGAGTGTGCCATATGGGCAGTGCATGGGTACACTGGATGCCCCATGCCCGGGTTCATGCATACCTGCCGTCCTGCTTCCCTAGCCACTGTTACGGTCACATACATGGTTATTGCCTGTCAACCTTGGTCACAAAGCCCGAGTCCCATGCCTTGCACTTATGTGGCTCAGTAATGAACGGAGTGGAACGGGTAAACGTAGATCGATTGTTTACCTTATCAGAATATAGAAAGACTAGGGGACATGCAATGAAGCTACAGGGTAAACTATTTAAGACTAATAAAAGAAAATATTTTTTCACTCAACGTGTAATCAAACTCTGGAATTTGTTACCGGAGGATGTAGTAAAGGCTGTTAGTGTAGCTGGGTTTAAAAAAGGTTTGGACAAGTTCCTGGAGGAAAGGTCCATAAACCATTATTAAGAAGGGACCCAGGATATCAATGCTTGAACCAATACAAGCATTGTGGAACCTGTGTCCCTTGGGGTAACTGCTAGGTACGTATGACCTAGATTGGCCACTGTTGGAAACAGAATACTGGGCTTGATGGACCTTGGTCTGACCCAGTATGGCATATCTTATGTTCTTATGTTCTTATGTTCACTGTGCTTGGTTTGTGCTACATTTTCATAGCCTGCCCATTTTGGCGGCACATGACTCATGATTTGAACACTTTTTCTGGCTAGGTAACTTTCTGCGGGTATGGGAGACCTTGGCGCCTTGTTGAAAATTGGGCCCTTACAGTCTAGTCAAGACAGAAAACACGAGAACTGCAGACTAGGATATATCTAGGGGAATGCTAAGAAAACACAAGGGAGGTAAACAGGATATTAAGGGGATTAGGATCCAAAAGTCTCAAAGAAGTGAGTTTTTAGTCTGGATTTGAACAGAGGCACAGATGGAGCCTGACTCAGTTTGTTTGTTCCAGGCATAAGGAACAACAAGGTAGAAAGATCAAAGTCTGGAGTTGGCAGTGGAAGAGAAGGGCACAGATAGAAAGGATCTGCTAGAAGAGTGGAGTTCCCAAGGAGGGGTGTAGGGAGAGATATGAGAGGAAAGGTAGTAAGGAGCAGCTGCATGAAGGCACTTTTAGGTCAGGAGTAGAAGTCTGAACTGGATGTTGAAATGGATAGGGAGTTAATGAAGCAACTTGAGAAGAGGGATTATATGAGCATAGTGACACAGGCAGAAGATTAGCCATGTAGCTGAGTTTTGAACAGATTGAAGTGAGCAGAGATGATTCAGAGGGAGACTGGCAAGGAGGAGGTTGCAATAATCTATTAAGGAGGTGACTAAAGAGCGAATAAGGGTCATAAGAACATAAAATATGCCATACTGTGTCCAACCAAGGTACATCAAGCCCAGTATCCTGTTTCCAACAGTGGTCAATCCAGGTCAAAGGTACCTGTCAGATTCCCAAAAGATATCCAGATTCCATGCTTCTTGTCCAATGGGTAAGCAGTGGATTTCCCCAGTGCTCTTTAATAATAGTTTATGGACCTTTCCTTCAGGAACTTGTCCAAACCTCTTTTAAATCCAGCTACACTAACAGTTATAACTACATCCTCTGGTAACGAATACCAGAGTTTGATTAAGCTTTGAGTGAAAAAATATTTTCTCCAATTAGTTTTAAATGTGCTGCATTGTAACTTCATTACGTGCCCCTTAGTTGTTCTACTCTTTGAGGAAGTAAGGTCTTAGTAGTGTATTCAGAAAGGAAGGGACACATTTTGCCAATGTTATAGAGAAAGAAACGAAAGGTCATCTTGTCACTTCTTTCTCACAGCTTTCTCACGGCTGTTATTCAATGGGACCTAGTTTCAAATAGCCTTTGTGAACCATTATCCCACTTTAGTAAACATGCCCCTGAAACTATGCGCCATGCAAGCAACACACATGCTTTTACACTTGGCATTTTATGAGAGGTCATTTATATACATAAGTGGCCATTTATGTGCATAAATGACTAAAATATTGGCATTTTCTCGGGTATGTCATACTTTATAAAATAGAGGAGTAAGTGGTTAAAAATGCACATTATGGTACAAGTGCTTATGCCAGTCCTATGGTTGGTGTAAATGCCCACACTTAGATTTTTCCAAAGTATGCATAAATATTAGTATTTTATAAGCTACATCTACAACTTTACACTCCAACTCATGTGCCACCTAAACTCCATCCCTGCTGATGCCCATAATGTAAGTATATGCAGTCTGACTTACATACTTAGATAATTGCTACCTCAGCATGCATGTGCATACAAGTGGCCACTTGTGCATATACATGACTAAAATACCTAGATTTGCATGCACTGTTTGCTCATAAATCTTAAAACGACCCCCTTTGGGGATAATTCTATAAAGCGTTCACTGAAAGCTACACTTCAGTTACCTGCCTAAGTCCCTATTCTGAAGGACTTGTGCACATGAATAGGTACCTATGCATGCGGTTTAGGCAGCCACTCTTCTGTAAGTACACACAGAAGTCCCATTGTGTGTACTTTCAGTCAAGGTGGGCACAGGTGCAGAGCTTGGTGGCACCTAAATTTATAGAGTAAGTTATAAAATATTATAACTTAATGCACGTTGTTCTCCAAATCTAGGCATGGGCATTTATACCTGGTGTAACTGTCATGCCTGGGTGTAGGCATGTCAGTATGCCCCCAATTCTATAAAATACAATTCACACATACTTTATTTTATAGAAAAGGCCCCACACATGCATGTGGCAATGTGTGATCACCATACAGGAGTTTCTGTTATTTCATCTTGGTTGCAAGATTCAGCTTTTTTCTCATATTGGTGAAAAGGGTGATGGTCTGGCAGTAATATATCAAGATTGTCTAACTATTACTATGATAAATACCAGAGAAATCCCTGGTTTAGAAGCTATGTCTTTAAACTATACTATGGATCTCTATATTCTGACCTTGGATTTTTTTTTATATCTAAATCACCAGGCCCCTGGGAAAATGTTCAATTGCCTTTTTTTTTTACAACAATTACTATTACTGCTACTACTTTTACATATGCTGTGGTACGAGGTAATTTAATTTGCATTAGAGGACGTTTTAGCTACAATGGTATCCTCATTTATGTCTGCAATGAAAAATATTAATCTAACACTGATTAAAATGGCAAGTACACATCAAGGTGGCCATCAACCAGACTGTTAATTATCTTCTTTTAAAGAATTAGGACACTCAGTTATTAAAGGTTATAGTGTTTCCCCTTTGATACAGACAGACCATTATCTGATAATTCTAAAATGAAATTACATGGGACTAAACATTTTTTGAGAGGTACTATAGATCAAGGTATTTTTCGATCTTTGGTAAACCCTTAAGGAGCAAAGCATAAAATCTGCTTCTGAAATGCTGGCTAGCTGGGACAACACAATTAGAAACAGGTAACACTTTATAGACTAACCAATTTATTGAAGCACAAGTGTCTGGATATAGCACAGAGAACATAGGCAAATGCCTAGGTTGCCAAATTTTGAAGGTGCCTAATTTACAATGACTTCACAACAATTCTACCGGCCATAATCACACCAATTGTGGACTTTTGTAGCTCTATTTACCAAGGCCTGCCAGCAATAACAATCCATTCATTACAGAAGGTAGAGAAAACTACTGCTAGCATCCTCACAGGAACAAACAAATGTGAACACATAACACCAATCTTGGCACAACTTCATTGGTTCCCAATCAGGAGTCATTCAAGATTCAAGGCTATCACTAATATATTCAAAATACTCCAAAATGAATCAGCTGAATCACTCCAAGATCTAATAAAAATATTCCTCGAAAACCACCTATCTAGAATAAACAATAAAAACACTTTAACCACGCCAAAGGAATTCTGCAAAGCTAAGCAGTGCACTTCAAATAGAGCCTTTTCACTATATACGTCAAATCTATGGAACTCTCTACCGAACAATATCAGATGCACGAATGACGCTAAAGAATTCAGGAAAATGCTGAAGACATTCCTATTCATTGAACATTTCGGCAACATCACACCAGACATGGACAATGACTATTGAAAGATGTACATGATCATACAACATGACCACAAACTGTAAATAGTTTACTTATGCAAATAAGTTATGCAAACATACTGTTGTGACACAATGATGTCTCCAAGTTATAGAATTTTTAAAATACTTTGTTGCAATGTAAATAGTTGAGTTCAATGGTGGAGTTCAATGTAAACAACCTCGTATCTCAAGGTAAAAATTGAGTTTAATGTAAACCACCTTGATTTAAGGAAAAGATGGTATATAAATACCATTAAATAAATAAATAAATAAAAAGTAGCTAGACCAAAGAGGAGAGCCTAGGGCTATGAGCATGTGTTACTTTATAGGGGTACCACTGTGGTACTGTGACCATTTTCTGCTCTTCTTCTGGTTCTCCAAACTTTGGAATCTCTGACACCCATCAGACCCATGCTTATGGGATCTAATGTATGGTCCGGGCCTATAAGTACCACATTCTTAAATCTAGCCATGGAGTCATGAGCTTTTGAGGACAATAGTTCACTTAGTCAGATGCATGGATTCTTGACATTGAAAGCTCGTGCCTCAATAAATTGATTAGTCTATAAGGTGCCACCAGCCTCTGTCATTTTTGCTTTTCCAAAGCAGCAACCAAATTTACATAGAGACTCTCCTGTCTTTCCTCCATACATATTGAGATCTTTAAGTCTATCACCATATGCCTTATGATGAAGACCACTGAATATTTTAGTAGCCACCACTCTAGACTGACTCCATCCTGTTTATATCCTTTTGAAGGTGTGGTCTCCAGAACTGTATATAGTACTCTAAATAAGGTCTCACTAGATACTTATACAAAGATATTATTACCTCCTTTTTCCTACTGGTCATTCCTCTCCTTCTGCACCCATCCATCACCTTTTCTACCTATTTGATCACTTTAAAATTATTTGATACAATCACCTCTAAGTCCCACTCTTCTTTTGTGCATTAAAGTACTTTGCTCCCATGGATTCAGGAGCCCAAATTCATGATCTTGCTTTTTATTGCATTAAATCTTAGCTGACAAATTCTTGACCATTCTTCAAGCTTTGCTAAATTCCTCCTCATATTATCCATGTCTTCCAGGATGTCTACCCTGTAGTAGATTTTGGTATCATCCATGCAATATCTCTTACAAAAATTGCTTATAGGAATATACATTGGTGATTTCAGATGCTAAAATCTTTTTGTAGAAGGAAAAGAAAATTCCAGAGAGCTGTGTGAAGTAGTAAATAAATTTTTAAGGCCTACAATTGAAAATGTAAGGAAAACATGCTCATTGATGACTGTGTGGATTTTATTTATTTCTCTATTTTTATAGACTGCTTTATCTTAAAGTTAAAGCAGTTTACAAGTAAACATAACAACCTTTACTTATTATATTGAACATTCACACAGATATAACATACATTTTTTTGTGGGTTACATTCAAAACATTTTAGAGCCTCTTTTACTAAAGCCCGATAGCTGGTTAACAGGCATTTTAACACACAGTTACAGGCAGTCAGGAACTCTAACATGCAATAGTGTCTGCCTTCACATGCTAAAACACGTTACTCAGCAATCACGTGATAGGGCGGGGAATGGCTGGAGAGTGAATGTGCAGAGCACATTACTGCTAGTGCCAGGGCAGTTGGCATGCACTCATTGGCAATGTGGCTCTTAACAAGGGTTCACCTAACATCCCCTCTATAAGAGTCATTAAGTGAACCTGACATAGTGGCATGCATGTTAGGAAAACACTTCATGCATTAGCTGCCGGGAAAATACTTTCTCCAGGACCAAGCAGGAAGTCAGTCCTCACATATGGGTGACATCGACGCCGATGGAGCCCCTGCGGAGCATTTCCCCAGCTTTCTATGAAAGCCTTTGGGAATACTGCACACATGCACAGTCCCCTTCCCGCCTAAAGGTGCCATCTTACTCAGTCTTTCTTTTTCTGTGGAGCCCGTCGGACGTTTGTCCTAGTTCACCTGGAAAATAGTTAGATTTTTCTTTGAATTTCTGTGATACCTTCGCGGTGTTTTCTCCGGTTCGACGCCGGTTCCCCTTCTCGCCAGGTTCAGTACACCGGTATCAAGCCAGATCTTATTTTTTTGTTTTTTGCCCTTCGTGGCTGGCATTCGCACCCTTTTTTCTTTTTCCCTGGAAGGCCGGTCCTTTGACCTCACGGGGCTCTTTTTTCCCCGATGGCTTCCAGTGGTTTTAAGAAGTGTGATCGGTGCAAGAAACTAATGTCTCTCTCCGACACACACGACTGCTGCCTTCGGTGCCTCGGTCCTGATCATGATCCTAAGATCTGTGGGCCATGTTGAAAAATGTCCACTAAGGCACTGCGAAGTTGTCAGCACCAAAAGGAAAGGCTTTTCTCTGATTCGGCCTCCAGCCGGGCCCGGACCTCGTCTGAGGCCTCGACGTCTCGGGAGTCTGACCCCGAGCATCGTCGGGGTTCCTCGGACAGGAGGTCACCCGAGCAGGAGCAAAAGAGAAAGAAGCGGCTCATGAGGGCAGCATCAGAGGAGGTCCCTGGCTCCTCGAGGGCTAGGTCTCGGACCCCCGACCACCGTCCCGGGTCCGTGGAACAGGAGAAGCCATCAAAAGTACCTCATGTGGAGACGGAGTCTGCTGGACACGTAAGTCCTGTTGTCCTCAAGGACTCTCCTCCCAGGGAGCCGATGTCGGGCCTGGTGCCACCGGGGCCCGAGTTGGTGGCTGCTGAGTCTCCTGAGCTGGGTCTCAGGCTGACAGCCTTGGAGTGCAAACTGTCTACCTTCATGGATCAGCAATGGGTGCTGATGGCCAGCCTCACTGGTGCATCTGCCCCGACCACCGGGACATTGACGTCGAAGTTGACCCAGGAGACTGAGCCGATACTCAAGACCATGAAGGCTCGAGGTCGTCCTCGGTCGCGATCACCCTCAACCTCCTGGTCAGGACTGAGGGCGTCGACGCTGGTGCCTTTGGCGTCGGGGCGGGTGCTGCTGGGCCTCGCGCGGTCGGAGCTCGACTCTTCTTCGGATGAGTCCGCCTGGGAGATGGAGGACGAGGAGTCCCCTGATACCTTCAAGACTCGGTGCGTCCCGTCAGACTCACCGCAGTCTGAGCACCGGAGTAGATCCCCTCTGGAGGATACCCGGTTCTCGGAGTTTGTTCGGGATATGGCCACTGCTTTGGCGATCCCGGCGGACCCCGAGGAGGAGCCTCGAGCCAAAGAGCTCGAGGCCCTCCAGTATGACTCTCCTCCAAAGGAGGTCTTTACTGTGCCGGTTCCTCCGATGCTGGAACGGCTCCTCTTCCGGATGTGGGAGGCACCGGCCTCGGTGCCGGTTCTAAGCAAGCGGGTCGATTCCATTTATCGACTCCGTAAGAGCCCTGGGTTTCAGAAGGCGCAGCTACCGCACCATTCCATGGTGGTGGAATCGGCCATGCATCGTCTGAAAAGCCAGAAGATGCACTCCGCGGGGGCTCCCGGACAGGAGGCCCAGAACCTGGATGCGTTTTGGTAGAAAGTGCTTCCTGGGCTTGATGGTTGCTTGCCGTGTCCAGTCTTACCAGCTGTACATGGGCATGTACTTGCGGGACCTGGCAAAGGAGCTTGCCAGGTTCTCTGCTGGTCTCTCCGGGGAACCTTTGCAGAGGTTCAAGTCCTTGTCTTTGGGGATCCGGGAATGCTCTAAGTTCATGTCCCGAGCAGCCTACGATGGCTTCGAGGCTTCGGCCCGTGTTGCGGCAGCCGGCATCGTGGCTTGACGCCAGGCATGGCTGCAGTCATTGGACCTCAAGCCATGGGTACAAGACAAGTTGGTCGATGTCCCTTGCCGAGGTGAGAACCTTTTTGGCAAGCCCATGGCCGAGAAGGCTGCTGAGCTCGAGACCAAGCACCTTACGAGGACAAGGCTGTCTAGAAAGACTTCTGCCCCTTCACATAAGAAGAAGGGCTCTGGAAAAAAGCCCTTTTACCCGAGGAAGGCTACTGCATACAAACAGTTCCCAACTTACCAGGCCTCCCCCGCTCCCCCACAGGGTCAGCAGGCCAAGGGACAGGGACATGGGCCCCGTAGGCAGAAGGCCTCCAAGCCTCTGGCTCCTGCTCCCACTCAGCAGGGTGGGGGGTTTTGACTCTCAAGGCATAGCCTCTCCATCTGTGCTGTCCCATCCCTGTACAGGATGTCAACTAGCCCTGTTTGCCCACCGGTGGTCATCCATTATAGGAGACAATTGGGTCCTAAGCATAGTCCACAAGGGCTACATGTTTCATTTTCATCAGTTGCCTCCTCCCTACTTCCCAGGAGAGCCTCCATGGCCTCCTCTCCATACAGTCCTCCTCCTGCAGGAGCTTCAGGGTCTGTTGCGAGACAAGGCGGTGGAGCCTGTGCCTCCCCACCTTCTAGGTCACGGTTTCTACTCCAGGTACTTCCTGGTACCAAAGAGAACCGGAGGCATCAGGCCTATTCTCAACCTCAGAAATCTCAACAAGTTCTTGGAGAAAGAAAAGTTCAAGATGCTTACTCTTGGAACATTACTGCCCTACCTCCAGCAGGGAGATTGTCTATGCTCCTTGGATCTAAAGGATGCGTACACTCACATCCTCATCCATCCAAACCATGGAAAGTACCTCAGGTTCATTGTGGGAGGAAACCATTATCAGTACAGGGTACTGCCTTTTGGCCTCACCTCTGCCCCCAGAGTCTTTACAAAGTGTCTGGCAGTGGTGGCGGCCTACTTGAGGAATCAAGGTATCTTTGTCTTTCCCTACCTGGACGACTGGCTTATCAGGGGTCAGACGTGTCAGGAGGCCAGACAAGCCACCCTCTGAACTATCTCTCTACTTCAACACCTAGGGTTTGTCATAAACTTCGCAAAGTCCACTTTGCTCCCCTCCCAGAACCTAGAGTTCATAGGAGCAAAGGCTTACTTGCCAGAGGACAGAGCGCACCGACTGATGGACTTAGCAAACCAGTTTCTCAGCATGCCACTGGTTTCTGCCAGACTCTGTCTGAGGCTCCTGGGCCACATGGCATCGACAGTGCATGTGACTCCAAATGCCAGACTCCACATGAGGCCTGTCCAGTGGTGCCTCAGAACTCAGTGGACACAAGCCACAGGAAGCCTCAGAGACAGAGTACGGGTGTCCAGACCATTCCTGAACTCCCTATGGTGGTGGCTGCACCCCCCCCAACTTACTACAGGGGGTGCCTTTCCAGGTATCTGTGTTCACAGTGGTGTTAACCACCGATGCTTTCTTGCAGGGCTGGGGGGCACATTGTATGGACAAGTGCACCCAGGGCCTGTGGTCTCCATGGGAGGCCATGCAACAGATCAACCTACTAGAACTCAGGGCTATTCGCTTGGCCCTCAAGGCCTTCTCTCGAACCCTGGCTCACCAGTCTGTCTTAGTGCAGACTGACAACCAAGTAGCCATGTTCTATGTAAACAAACAGGGTGGCACTGGGTCCAGGCTCCTGTGTCAGGAGGCACAGGCCCTTTGTTTGTTTGCACTCAAACACAACATGTTTCTCAAGGCTGTTTACCTCCCTGGCCAGGAGAACTTCCTGGCAGACAGATTAAGCAGAGTTCTGCAGCCCCACGAGTGGCAACTACACCCATTAGTGGTTCAGAAAATTTTCCTGAAATGGGGACTTCCATCCGTGGATCTCTCTGCCAGTCCCCTGAACCGGCAGCTGCCCAGGTTCTGTTCCATGAAAAAATATTATTGTTCACTTTCACCTCTGTGAAGGATCAGAAACAACAAATCAAGAGGTCTCAGTAGGAAAAGAGCACTGCTGCTCAGGCAAACGTCAAATCACAGAAAAAGTGCTTTGTCACATCAACGACCTCGAAAAAATCACATCAAAACAGAGTACTAGTCTGCGTTATTCTTTCTCATTAAAAAATGAATGTAATTTAAATAACCCAATGAACTCAACTTTCAAGACTAGAAACGCTGTGTTGTACTTTGATCCCAACGTACACCCCCCGGTACCATCAAGACGTTTCACAACGGTGTCTTCAGGGGACCACTAAAACACTGAGCCTCCTCAATTACATTCAAAAAATGAGTGGTATCCTTCAAGTAGGACGGGACTGTCACAAGTAAAGGATGCAAAAAGGAATCCACAATCCCTGCTCTGTAGTCAAGCAAGCTTATTCCAGGGCTTTGTTTAATCATCGGGCTGCTCTGCTAGATATGAAATCTTCTCGGGGGAAGGCTGACTTTGATGGGACTCATGTAAATTTAATTATGAAGTATTCCCCTTTAAGCATTGGAATTCAAAAATTTCTTAAAAAACATGGCAATATATTGGCTGCAGTCCCTGGTCTTGCTAATAAAACGGTTAGGTGTGTGTGTGGCAAAGGGACCGTAATTTGTAATATAGTTCCGAACTATATTTCAAGCCTTAACCCTACCACACCTTGACTATGCTAATGCCATTCTCCAAGGCCTCCCACACTCCACATTAAACCCTTTGCAACTCGCCATGAATACCGCTGCTAGAGTCCTCTACGGAGCATCAAGAAGGGACCATGTAACACCCATCCTAGAGCAACTCCACTGGCTCCCCATACATGGCAGAATATTGTTCAAAACATTATTACTAACCTTCAAGGCCACTAAAAGCATCACCTCCTCCTCTCTAATATTCAGGCCGTTCCACCCAACAGATCCAGGAGAACGATATCAACTAATGTTCTAATTATCCCTAAAGCAGCGACAAAATGCCTATCAGCGACATCTAACAGGGCCTTCAGATTCTATGCCCCTAAGTGCTGGAACACCCTACCTCCAGAGATTCGGGCTATCACTGATCTATCCCTTTTCAGAAAGGCACTCAAATCCCACCTTTTCCCCCAATATTACTAGACCAGCTAACCAATCTCGATCACTACCCAAACTAAGAACAAATCCTGTTATGTATATACATGTAAATACTCATGTAAATAGTTGCAGTAATGACGTCCCATGTTTTATCCAAGTTCTCTGACCTGTTCTCTGTAAAACCAGTTTGTTGTTCTGGTCTGTTGTTATATTGTGAACCGCGCTGATGCTGAATAGAGCGGTATATAAGAGCCTGTAATAAATAAATAAATAATAAATAAATAAAATTTAAAGGAATTGTTGAGTCCTGCAATTTTGCCACCTCTCACAGGCGGGTCACAAGCTCCTCTAGAGGTAGGACATAGAAGTTGTGGAACATGTGATATTTGTGTCATTACACTCACTGCTGATGTTTTTCGCCATCAAGGTGTAACAGTAAGATTGAAATGCCAGACCACTTGTGACTCGACTAACGTAGTATATGCAATATTATGTCCATGTGGATTCTGCTACATAGGCAAGACTATACGTTCTTTTCGTGCGCGCATGAGGGAGCATCGGAGCCGCCTGAATCGTAAGATCCTCGAGGCTCCCATTGTTTCACATTGTGTGCAAAAGGGTCATGTATTTGAGCAGCTACGATGTTTATGTTTAGAACAAGTGGTTGGTGGTGGACAAG
Source organism: Ichthyophis bannanicus (assembly GCA_033557465.1). Taxonomy (NCBI): domain Eukaryota; kingdom Metazoa; phylum Chordata; class Amphibia; order Gymnophiona; family Ichthyophiidae; genus Ichthyophis; species Ichthyophis bannanicus. The sequence goes on from CM066035.1 coordinate 439,044,413, forward strand.
ATAGAACTATAGATCAGATATTAGCTAAGATAGAGCAGAGATTGATCTATCGATTGAACACCCTTAGCCTGATGGGTTTAAACAGTAGCATTGAATGGTCGGCATGTTTTTAGTTAGCTTTATTTACTGTGGTTTTTCAGAACGGTTATGTTTTTGAGGGTTTGTTACTATTGGTAGTATTGACACTGCCATTTTTATTGGTGGATATATGTATGATGTAAGTCTGCTAATGTGGTGAGTGTTTCCTTCTCCTTATTTTGAAGCTCCTTGGGGTGGCGTTAGGCTACGGTTGCTTAATGGGGCTTGTGGTGTAGAAGGTCCCTCTGATCCCTTAGAGAGAGTTAAAACGGAAGAGTTAGCTTCAGTAGCTGACAGAAAACAAAAGCACATGGCTCATGGTTTCCAGGGAAACCACAAGCAGAGTGAGTCACAGGAAAGGAAAACACGACCCTGCTGCAGTTTAGCTCCACAGTCACGAGTTGAGGCAGAACACCTGCTGGGAGGAGGGGTCACGTTAAACCCTAAAAGCCAGAGATATAAAGAATGCTCATTAGAGAGAAAGTTAGAACATCCAAGGGAACAGCCAAGGGAGCAGCTGAGAGAACAGCTACGGGAACGGAGAGAAAGACCAGAGCCAGAACAGGAGTTAAGCTCAGAAGCAGAGGAACTGCTTGGGAATGAGGACCCAGAGGAGCTGATGCTAATAGAAGATTCTCTGAGGTTTAATTCAGAGAGGGAAACCAGCAAGAGAAACAATTGGAGAACCAGTGCCAAGAAGCCAGGTAGAAACAGCCTAGGTTTGGTGCCATGTCTGAAAGGCAGCCAAAGGGAAAGATTACCAAGAAGGCTGACTTGGGAGCACTCACATACTCCAAGGTTTGGATCTGTAGCTGACCCTGAAGTGCAGAGAGAATCTCCTGTAAGAAAGCCAAAAGGTAGGCTGAGTGATTGGTTCAAAGACAAAACTGTTTTTAAGAAGTGGTCTTGTGTTAGCCCAGAAGGGTGGGGCTCTCCTCATAGTAAATACTGTGGTAATTCTCAACTGTATCTAGCAGAAAGCTGCAGAGAAAAGCCTCGGGCTGAGGAACTAGGTATGTGCTTGGAAACACCGTGTAGCCAGTTTCAAACATTCCCAGCTGATAACCATTATGAGGCAATGGAAACAGAACCAGCTGTAGAATACATGCCAGTGGAAGAAATGGACTGTACATTATCTGTTTCTGATAATATAATATCTGTGTGCTAATACTAAGCTGTTCAGAGAGCTGCAGGAGGCAGCTGGAAGAAAAGCACAAAAGGTTTGAGCAGAGAAATGCTTGTTTAAGTTGGATTATTGTGAAACGTATGTGATGCTGATATAAGAAGCTATTTTTGTTCAATTCTTATATTGTTTCCTGCCAGAAGATGTATGGCAATTTGTTCTTCATTTCCTGTATGTAAAGCCACCCGGAGGGGAATTAAAATCCTGTTTATTTGCCTGAAACCATTCGTGCTCAACTACTCTCTTTTATTTGGATAGTAAATACTACAACTCCCAGGAGGCAGTGCTTTCCCCAAGCTCTGTTCTACTATCTAAAGAAGGGATCAGGCAGCTTAACTCTGCATGCCCAGGCTGTGGGGTTCTAGCGTGTTACAGGCTGTTGATGACTTTGTGACGTAAAGGTTGTTGATAGATGAGTGCGGTCATTTCATTTGGCTTTAGGGGCTTTAAAGATGGAGTCTTTGTGTGCCTTCCGCATGTGCGGCGTTTTTGTTCGGTGCGGAAGTTTGCAGTTGTCACTGAAGTGAGTTGAGTTGAGCCGCTCTGTGAGAGAACGTGGGCAGCATGGATGGTAGGTGTTTATAGTTGGTATTTTTATCGTTGTTTTCTATTTTGAAGTATTGGTGTTGGAGAATAGTTTAGTTGGTGTGAAGGTGATGGTTTTGTTTGTTTGTCTTTGCAGTGTTTTAGCGGTCCCCTGAAGAAACCGTTGTGAAACGTCTTGATGGTACCGGAGGTGTACGTTGGGACCAAAGTACAACGCAGCATTTCTAGTCTTGAAAGTTGAGTTCATTGGGTTATTTAAATTACATTCATTTTTTAATGAGAAAGAATAACGCAGACTAGTACTCTGTTTTGATGTGATTTTTTCGAGGTCGTTGATGTGACAAAGCACTTTTGCTGTGATTTGGCGTATGCCTGAGCAGCAGTGCTCTTTTTCTACTGAGACCTCTTGATTTGTTGTTTCTGATCCTTCACAGAGGTGAAAGTGAATGATAATATTTTTTTATGTGTCATTTGTGATCGTTCTAAAACAAGAGGCCAATAATTTTTTCAGGTTCTGTTCCAGGCAACCGCATCCCATGAGGTTGGCGGCGGATGCCTTCCTGATTTCCTAGTCCCAGGGCCTCTATGCGTTTCCTCCCACGTCTCTGGTGGCCCGAACCTTGTTCAAGATTCTGCGGGACAAGGCCTCTGTTCTTCTGGTAGCCCCCAGGTGGCCGAGGCAGCCTTGGTTTCCGCTTCTGCTTCAACTGTCAGTGGACACCCTCTACCTCTTGGGTGCAACCCGATCTTCTCTCTCAGGATCAGGGTTCCCTTCTGCACCCCAACCTCAAATCTCTCAATTTGATGGCCTGGAGGCTGCAAGGGTAGTCTTGGCTCTCTGGGGTCTACCTCAGGAGGTGGAGGACATGGTCTTGGCCTCTAGAAAGCAATCCACCAGGAAAACCTATGCCCTGAAATGGTGAAGGTTCTCTTTGTGGTGTCAGCAGCGCACAGCAGATCCTTTCTCCTGCTCTGTGCCAGTAGTACTTCAGTTCCTGCTGCATTTATCCAATCAGGGCCTCAAGTCCAACTCTGTTCAGGTCCACCTCTTAGCTATGGCAGCTCACCATTCACTGGTGGACGGACACTCTTTGTCGGTGCACCCTTTGGTGTCCCGGTTCCTCAGAGGTTTGCTCTTGCTCAAGCCTTCTATCTGTCCTCCGGCACCAGAGTGGGAGTTGAATGTGGTCTTGCAGCAACTGACTCGCCCACCCTTTGAGCCGATGGCTACTTGTCCTCTCTGCTTCCTTTCCTGGAAGACCCTCTTCCTAGTAGCCTTAACCTCGGCCAGGCGAGTGAGTGAGCTACAGGCCTTGGTCTGTGACAGGCCCTACACTCGCTTCTATAGGAACAGGGTAGTCCTTAGGACTCATCCTAAGTTCCTTCCTAAAGTTGTCTCCTCTTTCCACCTCAACCAGGAGGTGGTTCTTCTGACATTCTTCTCTAGGCCTCATGCAAGCCAGGCTGAAGCAGTCCTGCATACCCTGGACTGTAGGAGGGCCTTATCCTTCTACCTTGACCGTACGCAGGGACATAGAAGGGCTACTCAGCTCTTCATATCTTTTGACCCTAATAATTTGGGGTTGGCTGTGTCCAAGCGTACCTTGTCCATCTGGGTAGCTGACTGTATCTCCTGGGCTTACAGGGTGGCTGACCTTCCTTTGCAGGGTCGGGTCACGGCCCATCATGTCAGGGCAATGGCTGCCTCAGTAGCTCATCTCCGCTCTGTACTGTTGGCAGACATCTGCAGGGCTGCAACTTGGTCCTCAAGCCAGACTTTTGCGGCCCATTACTGCCTGGAGAGGGAGTCCCGTAGGGACAGTGCTTTTGGCCAGGCAGTACTCCGGAATCTCTTTGAAGTTTAGGCAACTCCTGCCCTCCAGCCCTCCGTTGGCCTACCGGTGGAGGTTCTTTCAGTGAAAAGCCTTTCTTTGATGCTGGGACTAGAGGGAGTTCTCTTGTTCAGCCTGGGTTCCTGGTAGCCCAGAGCTAGGGAGTCACCCATATGTGAGGACTGACTTCCTGCTTGGTCCTGGAGAAAGAGTTGTTACTCACCTGTAGCAGGTGTTCTCCAGGAGCAGCAGGAATCAGTCCTCACAGCCCTTCCTCCTCCCCTGGGAGTTGCAGTTGTACATAGTTTATTTTACTTTTTGTGTGCTGTTTTTTAGCTATGTCATTTGACTGAGCAAGATGGCACTTTTAGGCGGGAAGGGGACCACGCATGCGTGCAGTATTCCCAAAGGCTTTCATAGAAAGTTGGGGAAATGCTCCGCAGGTGCTCCATCGGCGTCGATGTCACCCATATGTGAGGACTGATTCCTACTGCTCCTGGAGAACACCTGTTACAGGTGAGTAACTACTCTGAACATGCCCCTGATAGCTAACATGCAGCCTTTGCCATTAATGTGTGTGAGATTGGCATGCTAATGGCAGATCCTTAGGGGCTTTAGTAAAAGGGGTCCTAAATCTTACAATGAGTGCTCAAACAATGCTTACATTAATCGAGTGGTGTTATCCAATAATCAGAGACAATTAATAAGAGCTAGCAGTTGTGCATTGAACATGTGACTGAGCCTATTTGGGTTGTATTTCCAAAGTGTTCTAAGAATAGTTGTCTTTAGTTCCTTATGAAATCATTAAATATTATTAGATCTGAAATGGTCATTATCTTCTTAAGGAGTGCATTCCAATGTGCCAGTGCATGTGGCGGCCTATTCCAATGTCTATGTCCAGGGCCATTGTGTGTCTGGTCGGAACCGGATGCACAGTGGTAGAAGTGATTCTGATCCTGCGGGGCATGTCTAGCCCCTGTGGGATCAGAGTCACATCTAAGACTGTACATGCAGGCCGGGACTCGATTCCAGTCAGCCTGCATGTACAGACTGCTGCCTGGTTAACTCAGGCTCCTAAATGGAACCGTGGTGCCATGGCGTAAGGTTGACATGGCACAACAGCTCCATTCCGGCTGCTGCTGATTTTCTTCATTCTCCACAGCCCGACCACTGATCTGGCCTCCCAAGGCCAGGGTCAGGCTGTGGACAATCTCCTGCACACTTCCTACCTTTGTTACTCCCCAGACCTGCCATCCCTCGATGTCTAGGGGGACTTATTCCACCTCCATGGTGGAATAAGTCCCCCATCTAGTCTGCCAGCCCTCGACATACAAGGCCAACATCAGAATCAGCCCTGTACGTCCAGGGCCACGGACCGCCCACTGCCCACCCTAACTCTGCCTCCGCACTGCCCCTTTCCTGCCCACATCTAGCCTTCTTGTACAAACTCCTTGTTCATATGGGGAGGATTCATCGGGGATGGGAAAGGGAGACAAATAGAGGGGATGGACATCGCAATGAGACATCCATCCCCGTTATTCATGTTACATAATAGACCCCCTAGCATACTTCTGTTTTCTTGTAGTTTATTGTTAATCTGTGTTCCGATAACCAGTGTGCAACTGTATTAAATCAATTTATTATTGCTGAGTAGATAAACTTTGTAGTGGAAAAAATAAGTAGAGCATAGAGTCGTCTGCATCAATGTGGTAGTAGAAGTTAGCTTGTATAGTAACATAATAACATAGTATATGACGGCAGATAAAGACCAGTATGGTCCATCTAGTCTGCCCAGCAAAGCAGCAAGAGTAGGTGCACTTGCCGCTCCTTGCAGGTCACCGCTCCCCATACCTTTGCTTAGGCATGTACCCACTGCTCCATGTAGGTCACCCTTATTTGTTGAGATATAAGAGATAGTTATGTTTATTTTTATTTTATCCTGTTGCTATAAAGGAACCCACTGTGTCTGCCCCATGCTATTTTGAATTGTCACTTTATTTGCCCCCAACACTTCCATCAGGAGGGCATTCCAAGCATCCACCACCCTTTCAGTGAAAAAGTATTTCCTGACATTGCCTTTCAGTTTACCCCCTTGCGGTTTCATGTTATGCCCTCTAGTTTTACAGCTTCCCGGCCTTTGGAAGAGGTTTATTTGTTCATTAGTATTCTTTAAGCATTTAAAGGCCTGAATCATATCTCCTCTGTCCCTCCTCTCCTCCAGAGTGTACATATTTAGGTCTTCAAGTATCTTCTCATCTATTTTCTGACGCAGGCTTCAAACTCTTTTGGTCGCCTTCCTCTGAACCATTTCTAGTCTTTTTATATCCTCTGTGAGATATGGTCTCCAAAAATGAACACAATATTCCAAGTGAGGCCTCGCCAGCAACTTGTTCAGTGACATTAGTGACATTAGCTTTTATCCTCTTATTTATTGACATATCAGCCGCTTTCGATAGTGTTAACAATTCAATAATGCTTAACTACTTAAGACACATAGGAATATACTCTACAGTTCACAAATGGTTCACCTCTTATCTGAGCAATAGAACGCAAAATGTTAGAATAAGCAATCAAACTTCTGAATCATATAAATTTGAAACAGGATTATCACAAGGCTCAGCGCTTTCAGCTCTACTATTTAATATATACATAAAACCAGTTTGCAATATCTTTAAGAAATATGGTGTACTCTATCATCTATATGCAGATGATATTATGATGTACATCCCATTCACTATCCCTAACATACCGTTGCAACTCCTTTCGGATTGTTTTAATGAAATAACATTATGGCTAAATGCCCACAATCTCCTAATAAACCATTCAAAAACTGAAGTGCTAATAGTCACCAAAAACCAAGATTATACCCCACCAACACATATAACACTTCAAAACCAAGAAATTAAAATAAAGAATGAAGTGAGATACTTAGGAGTCATTTTAGACAAACATCTCACTCTAGATACCCATATCAGAAATACCACAAAGAAAATTTACTACAAACTTAAAATACTTAAACAACTTAGACCTCTTGTTTACATACATGATTTTATCAGTATAATCCAAGCCACTATAACCCCCCACTTTGATTTTGCGAACCTTATATTATTAGGTACATCAAAACAAAACATCAAAAGACTGCAACTCGCACAAAACTCAGCAGCTAGGATAATAACAAAAACACACTCTCATCAACATATAACACCAATTCTAGCATCCCTTCACTGGCTTCCAATTCAAAACCGAATAACATATAAAACACTAATAACAGTATTTAAATCACTATTTGATTTGACACCATCTACTTTAAGTAACTTAATTACCAAAGAACATCCAAAACCTACTCAAAGAAAAAATCAACTAAACAAACTTAAAACCCCCATAGATTTCATAAAAACAAATAAATCAACAAACAACAGAGCGTTCTCACATGCAGCCCCAACAGCCTGGAATTCCCTCCCTGTTGAACTAAGAATATTAACAGAGATTAATGAATTCCGAAAAAAACTGAAAACACACCTCTTTACAATGCACTACAACACTATAGAACACCCATCAAAAGAATTAGACAAAGGCTAAACAGTTTTATCTACATCTCACTATAACAGAAAAGAAAACCTGCCCTATCTGCATCTGTACTACTCATAATGATTATATCCCACATAACTTGTATATGTATTTAATAATATAATGTTAATGTACATAATGTATATAGTGTTGCACTGTTCAGTGCTATCTGTTCAACATTTCTGTTTACTGTACATTGGTTATAGTTATATGACGTTATATGTAAAACAAATCCATGATTTGTTGCCTGTTGTTATTTGTGAACCGCAGCTGATCTTAGGAAGCTGCGGTATATAAGAGATTGTTAAATAAATAAAAATAAATAAATAAATAAAATTAGTACCTCTTCCTTTCTTCTGGCAACCTCTCTGTATGCAACCAAACGTCCTTCTGGCTTTTGCCACTGCCTTGCCACACTGTTTTGCCACCGTGAGATCCTCAGAAACAATCACTCTGAGGTCCTTCTCCTGGTCCATGCACACCAACCTCTCACCCACTATTGCATACACTTCACTTCTTCACATTAAAGCTTAACTGCCAAACATTAGACTATTCTCAAAGCTTTTGTAGATCTTTCCTCATGTTATCCACTCCCTAAGGGGAGTCCACTCTGTTGAAAATGTTCATGTCATTTGCTAAAAAACAGACTTTTCCATTCAGTCTTTCAGCAATATCACTCACAAATACATTGAACATTACTGGTCCTAAGACCGAACCCTGAGGCACACGCTAATCTCCTTCCTTTCATCCGAGTGAGTTCCGTTTACCATCACCTTTTGTCTTCTGTCAGTCAACCAATTTCTGATCCAGTTCACCACCTTGGGACCCATCCCCAAGCTGTTTATTTTATTGATAAGCTTCCTATGAAGAACAGTATCAAAGACTTTGCTGAAATCTAGGTAGATCACATCCATCGACTGTTGTTGATGTAGTTCTCTGGTCACGCAGTCATAGAACTCAATCAGATTTGTTTGGCAAGATCGTCCTTTGGTAAAACCATGTTGCCTTGAACCACACAACCTGTTGGTTTCAAGAAAGTTCACTATTCCCTCTTTCAGGAGCACCTCCATTACGTTTCCTGCTATCGAGGTAAGGCTTACCTGCCTGTAGTTTGTCACATCTTCCCTATTACTATTTTTATGAAGGGATACCACATCAGCCCTTCTCCAGTCCTGTGGAACTTCTATTAAAAACATCCTTTAAGGGGCCTGCAAGAACCACTCTGAGCTCTCAGTATCTTGGGATGTATCCCATCTGGTCGCATGGCCTTGTCCACTTTCAGTTTTGCAAGCTGTTCTAACGCATTATCTTCTGTGAATGGTATGGTGTGTACTCCATTCCCATTTGTATGTTTGTCAATCACAGGTGGTTCTTTTCCAGGACTTTCTTTATTAAAAACAGAACAGAAGTGTTTGTTTATTATTTTTGCTTTTTCAATGTCACAATATCACTTTCCACAAATCAGATCCCGGCTCTTTTGAGTCCTGTAATTCCACCTCAGATTTTCTTCCTCTTCTGAATATACCTAAAAAATATTTTGTCGCCACACTTCACATCTTTAGCCATCTTTTCTTCTGCCTTTGATTTTGCTATCTCTATTGTCTCTTTTAGTTTTATCCTGTATTCTTTCCTGTGTTCCTGTTTGCGAACTTCTGAATTTTGTGAAAGCTGTGTTTTTTGCCTTTATTTGTACAACCACTTCTTTGGAGAACCAAATAGGTTTCCTTTTCCTCTTGTTTTTATTTATTTTCCTTACATATGTATCTGTTGCTCCTTTTATTGCCTCATTAAGTTTAGCCCACTGCAATTCCACTTCCTTTATCCCTTCCCACTCTGCCATCTCCTCCTTCAGGTGCTTGGCCATTTTACTGAAGTCAGTAGTTTTGAAGTCTAGGACTTTGAGCTTGCTGTGATTGGACTATGCCTTGGCTTTTATCTCAGACCACACAGTGTGATAGTCGCTGCTGCTCACATGGGCACTCACACGGATATTTGACATGCTATCTCCGTTGGTGGGTGCTAAATCCAGCATCGAGCATTCTCTGGTTGGTTCTATGATCATTTGTCTAAGTAATGCATCTTGGAAGGCATCCACAATTTTTTTTACTTTTTCCAGATTTGCAGAAAGAATGATTTGGCATATTGGTTAAATGTATATATTAAATAATAGAGAGGATAAAGCAGAGTGGAACTCCTTACTGTTGAGCATATGGAGCAGATTTATATGACCCTATCTTCACCTGTTATTGGCATTCTGTAGTCCTATTGCTTGTAGTTATGAGAATAGAATATTGTGGCAAGCTAAAACAAATGCTGCTGCTATATCCAAGAATATTAATACAAAGTCCTGTTTTGGTTTCACAGTATTTTTTATGTGTCTATGAGTGAGATTAACAGTTTTTCATCTTCATGGTGTGGTCTGAAGTAGAGGTGTGAAGGCAAACACATTTATTTTGCTTCCTGTGTCATTTACCATTTGTTTCATTTTAATAAAGTTTAATTTGTTTAATTTCATTTTTTTTTGTAAAATTTCATTTCAGGGCAATTTTGTTAATTAAAGAGGTAACTGTGACTGCTGAGAAACTTTCAGGTAAATAATAAAGCCAACATTTTTTTTTTATCACAGTCAGAAGCTGACCTTAAATCAGCAACCTTCCAGTTACAGTACAAGGCAGGTACATGACACCATGGCCCTAGCAAGCATTGCTGTATGTATTGCTGGTGAGTTTTCTCACTGCTACACAAATGCAAAGGAAATTCCATTGCTTCAAAAGAGCGTCATATCTACCACTTGTAAAAACAAACAGCTGCACCAGGCACTGCTTTTTGTGTTTTAGGTTGATATTTATTTATATATTTATTTGGGTCAATTGACTGAATTTGTGTCTATATCTCTGACAGGACCTGGGACTTGGAAATTTCTTCAGAAGCTCTTCCCTTTTCAAGTGCTTAAGGGTTAGGGAGTGTGTTGAAATTCCTCCCAGAAAGGTATAGTGTAGAAAAGTTCTAGCTACTAATTAAAAATCCAATTTCTATCATATCCCTATGTTTCCCTATACAGGTTGCAACTACTGGACAGGACACCCTCGCCAACCCTGTAAATGTTTTGTTTCTTGAGAATCCTGTGAGTCCCTAACAAAAGATGTATATATTTTGCTGAAGGTTCAGAGGAGAAATTGCTGCAGAGAGTGTGAAAGATAGGTAGAGAGGAGGGATGGGATTGAGAGACACCCATAGACAAAAGTGGGCAGACTGAGAGATCCTTGTGACAGACAGGTGACAAAGGTAAAGAAATAAATACTTATTTTGACTTTTGAGATATTTTATTTGCATTTTAAACTGTTAATATTTTAGGTGTAATAACCGATACCAGTTTGTTACAATTCTCTAATTTTGTTTGTCCTATTTTATAAAGTATTTTACAATTACTTTTTAAATTTTATATTTCAAAAAATAGAGGAGGGTAATCTGCATGGAGTACAGATAACAACTCTAGCTTCTTCACTGGGAAGACTAGATGGACTATATTGGTCTTTATCTGCCAACATTGTTTATGTTAAATGAAAGGGTTATGTACACTGTGGGCCCAATATTCAAAGAAAGCTGAGCTCTTAAATTTAGGATCATAAATTAGGCTCTTACATTTATGCCCTTTTTCAGCGAAACCTAGGAGCCTAAATTTTCAGCTCAAAGTTCATCTTAATTTAGGAGCTTAAAAGTTATGCTTATAACTTTAGGCTGGCTCTCTGAGATAAATGAATTGATTTTATAAATTTTACTATTGAAAAATGAAAAAAAAAAAAAGGTTTTCTTCAACGTCAATAAAAACAATTAAAAGGAAGCATTAGAGTTAGTGAGTGGATGTTGTTCCCCTCTGTACTCAACAGCTCCAACATTCTTATATTTTTACATGTTCTTTTGGCTGTCTTGTTACTAGAGGGCTTTTGTTTTCTTGGTAAAATTATGCCAGCTCAACTTTTTGTCACCCTTTAAAGTACATATGGTTAGCCAGCAAGACAGTGAGAAGTATATTGATGAGATGCTTCTTGCAGCAACCAAGCTCTCCAGCAGAGGAGAAGATAGGTGCCAACAGAATGATGAAGGTTGGACACAAGTCACCAGGGTCTGCAGAATCACCAATCCAACTTCTCCAGCCCTTGAACTGAAGAACCATTATGCAGCCCTGGAAGTGGAGGATGTGAAAGCATCCCTGGAAAGGGAAGAACCAGAGCTCAAATACCCCAAAGTTACAGAATCAGTGACCACAAGGAAGTGAAGGGTAGTGGTGGTTGGTGACTCTCTTCTGAGGGGTACTGAGGAGTCCATCTGCCGACCAGACTTGATGTCCAGAGAGGTATGCTGTCTGCCTGGTGCCAAAATACAAGATGTTATGGAGAGTTTGCCAAGACTCATCAAGCCCACTGACTATTACCCAATGTTGCTAATCCATGTCAGAACAAATGATACTGCCAGGTATCCCTCTGAGCATATCAAAAGTGACTTCATGGCTCTGGGACAGAGGGTGAATCAGTTAGGTGCACAGGTGGTGTTCTCTTCAATCCTCCCTGTTGAGGGTAAAGGCCAAGGTAGAGAGGCTCGCATCCTGGAGATAAAAGCATGGCTGCGTGGATGGTGTCATTGAGAGTGTTTTGGTTTCCTAGACCATGGGATGCTGTTCAAAGGGTTGCAGAGCAGAGCTGGCATCCATCTGTCCAAGAAAGGTTGATGCGTCTTCATAAGTAGACTGGCTAATCTACTGCAGAGGGCTTTAAACTAAATACGTTGGGGATGGGTGAAAAAAGCCCCCAGGTAAGTGAAAGCCCCCAGGTAAGTGATACATTAAATACCTTTATGGAAATGGCTAACAGGGGTAACATATGGAAAACAGTGTGCATAAATGCCCATTTCATGGGAAATAAGATCCTTGATGTTGAAGCTTTGGTGGGAGTGGCCGACTTGGATTTAGTGGCAGTTACAGAAATATGGTTCACAGAAAACCATGACTGGGATATAACTATACCTGGCTATATTTTATTCAGATAGGACAGGGTAGGAAGAAGGGGAGGAGGAGTGGCACTATATGTAAAAAATACTATTAATGCTTTGGAATTACAGAGCTTAAAAGGGAGAGAGGAGGCATTGTGGGTTAAACTAGAAAGAGGGAAAGAGAAATCTATTTGCATTGGCATGATATACGGACCTCCCTCACAGGAGGAAGAGGTGGACAGGGAGTTAATTGAGGACATACTCAGCATTGCTAGGAAAGGGGAATTGCTACTGATGGGGGATTTCAATATGCCAGATGTTGATTGGCACATTCCTGCTGCAGTGACATCTAGAAGTAAAGAAATCCAGGATTCTCTACAGAGAGAACTATTCAGGCAATTGGTAACAGACCCCACACGTGACGGGGCCATACTGGACTTTGTGCTTACCAATGGTGAAAGTGTTTCTGATGTTATAGTGGGAAATCATTTTGCATCCAGTGATCACCAGATGGTATGGTACAGTATTAGGACTAGGGCTGTTAGAATCCATTCAAAGGTGAGGGTCTTAGACTTTAGGAAGACTAACTTTGACAAGATGGACTAATACCACAGGAAGTCGTAAGCAGGATGGGAACAGCTGGGGGATGTAGAGAAACAGTGGGCAAAACTGAAAGGGGATATTTTAAGGGCAACCAATCTTTTTGTTAAAATGGTAAGTAAAGGTAAAAGGAAAAGGAGACCGCTATGGCTCTCGAAAGAAGTAGCTGAAAAGGTGAAGAAAAAGAAAGAGGACTTCATGAAATACAAGAGCTCACAGAGAGAGGAAGACAGGCATCTATATTTGGAAAAACTTAGAGAAGCTAGCAAAGTAGTCAGGAAAGCAAAGATTCAAAAATAGGAGGAAATAGCCAATGCAATAAAATGTAGGGATAATACATTTTTCAGATATGTTAGTGAGAAGAGGAAGGGAAAAAGTGCTATTGTCAGACTCAAGAGTGAAGGGGAGGAATATGTAGATGCTGATGAGGATAAAGCGGAATTGCTTAACAAATATTTCTGTTCTGTGTTCACAGATGAAAAACCAGGAGCAGGACCTCAGAAAACACCCACAAACAGGAAAAGAAGCAAGGGACATCTTGAACTATTTTCAGAAGACTGTGTTTGTGAGAAACTAGCTCAACTTAAAGTAGACAAAGTGATGAATACTGAGAGCACTTGGGGATGTTCTAGCAGTTCCACTGACTGATCTTTTGAATGCCTCATTGAAGTTGGGAGTGGTGCCTAAGGACTGGAGAGAGGCTCATGTGGTGCCTTTACACAAAGCGGAAGTAAGGATGTGGTTGAAAACTAAATGCTGGTTAGTTTAACTTTGGTGTTGAATAAATTATTGGAAATGCTGCTGAAAGAGAAAATTGTGAGTTTTCTGGAGTCCAACGGATTACAGGATCTGAGGCAGCATGGATTCACCAGAGGCAGGTCTTGTCAGACAAATCTGATTGATTTCTTTGACTGGGTGACCAGGGAGTTGGACCGAGGGAGAGCCCTAGATGTGGTGTATTTAGATTTCAGTAAAGCCTTTGACACTGTTCCTCACAGGTAACTTATAAACAAACTGAGCACCCTAGGGATGGACCCTAAAGTTACTGCTTGGTTAGAAATTGGTTGGGTGGGAGGCGACAAAGAGTACAGGTAAATGGAGCTCACTCTGAGGAGAAGGAAGTTAACAGTGGTGTGCCCCAGGGATCTTTTTAACATCTTTGTTAGTGATATAGCAAAAGGGTTGTCGGGTAAGGTTTGTCTCTTTGTGGATGATACCAAAATCTGCAATAGAGTAGATGCCCAGGAAGGTGTAGATAACATGAGGAGGGATCAAGCTAAGCTCGAAGAATGGTCTAGAATTTGGCAGCTGGGATTTAATGTTAAAAAATGTAAGGTCATGCATTTCGGCTGCAGCAATCCAAGGGAGCAATATAGTATAGGGGGTGAAGTACTTTTATCCACTAAAGAAGAGCGGGACCTAGGCATGGTTGTGTATGATGATCTTAAAGTAGCTAAACAGGTAGAAAAGGCGATGGCAAAAGCTGGAAGGATGCTTGGGTGCATACGGAGAGGAATGGCTAGCAGAAAAAAGGAGGTGATAGTGCCTCTGTATAAGTCTTTGGTGCGACCTCATTTGGAGTTTAGTGTGCAATTCTGGAGACCGCACCTTCAAATGGATATAAACAGGATGGAGTCAGTACAGAGGGTGGCTACTAAAATGGTTAATGGTCTTCATTATAAAGCATATGAGGACAGACTTAAGGATCTTAATATGTACACCTTAGAGGAAAGGTGGGATAGAGGTGATATGATTGAGATGTTTAAATATCTCTGTGGCATAAATGTACAGGGGAAGAGCCTCTTTCAATTGAAAGCAAGTTCTGCTATGAGGGGACATGGGATGAGGGTGAAAGGGGATAGATTCAGGAGTGATATGCGGAAATATTTCTTTATGGAAAGAGTGGTGGATCCGTGGAATAGTCTTCCAGTGGAGGTGGTAGAGATGAGGACACTATCTGAATTCAAAAATGCTTGGGACAAACACAGAGGATCTCTAAAGGAAAAAAGGGGACTGTTGTACTTGTTGATATGAAAGGACAGACTAGATAGGCCATGTGGTCTTTTTCTGTCGTCATATTTCTTTGTTTCTATGTTTCTATTTTGAGTGTTTTGCTCAAGACAGCAGGAGCTAAGCAACTCTCCTTCTGCCTATAGAGGGGTATGAGGGATTGGTGATAAGGTGGGTTTCTGGAGGTTCTAGGCAGCTTTGTTGCTGTGTTGGGAGAGAGATTAGGGGTAGGGAGTTTGGGTTTAAGCTAACTTGTTCTGACATGAAGGTGAGAAATTAACATCTGTGTAGCCTTATTCTGCTGGTCAGGAGGCAGATGTGGTTAGAGGCTATAAGGTAAGGTTATGCAACAAAAGTGCAAATAAACACTGAAAATGACCGCAACAAAATATAAAAAAAACATAACCACGCTGGGCAATAGTGATATTAATGGGAAACATCGAAAAACACTCAAAAGAAAGCTCCAAAAAAAGATATGAATTTTGGAAGGGTCTACGCTCCATCACCATACAAGGTGAATGATCCCACAGTGAAATAGTGCTGATCAGGGTTTCCCTCGTCATTGGACAGGTTTCCTATGGCATGCACATGTTCCACAACAGCAGGGCGGGCATGTCGGAATGGGCAACTGGACAGATGCTGGGAAAGGGGACACAGAGGGCTGAAGACGGCACATGAAGTGCTGCAGCTGGGACACAGTGCGGACTAGGGTGATGCCTAGGTGGCACTTAGGAAGGCTGAAACAGTAGAGCAGCCAGACAGCAACTGATGAGGGCCCAGCATGGGCACGAGTGTGCTTCCCACAGTGTCACAGGGGATAGTACCCAGCAGGTACTGTGGGACCTGGCACTGCAGTACCCCCAAGGGCACAGAACATTGGCAGGCAGTGCTGGGGGGAAGCATGGGCAGCTATGCAGGCACCCATACCCCAGAACCTGCACCATAGGCAGCCGCCTACCCGCACAATTGATGGCCTGAGACTGCACTCAACCAGCAGCACCAGCAGACGGGCATGTCAGCAGGGTGGCAGAGGGGTACTGGTGGTGGAGGGGGCAGTGGCAGCTGCCCAGAGCAGGCCATGGCCTAGCCCTGTGTAGGTGGGTGCCATGCACTGCAACAGACAGGCCCTGTCCAATGAACAGTCACGGTATCCCCAGGGAATGCACAGTCTCTGTGGCAACAAGGCAGTGCAGTGCACACAGGCAGTGTGTTCAGGAGCAGGAGGTCACAGATTCAAGTCCCAGCTGTGGTTCCTGCCAATCCAGTCCCCATATTTTACCCACTACTACAATGTGCTAATACAGACAGAACCTGTAGTGCAGATGACGTAGACATGCCCAAAACACCTACATTTTACCCTACAGAGCACAGACACCATAAACATGCGCATTACCTAGAGCAGAGTCTCCCAAATGCAGTCATGGAGGGCCAAACACCATTCAGGTTCCATGCTGCCTCTAATAAAGATGCCTGTGCTGCATTTCTATGCATCGCCCCCATGGTATGCAGATGTATCTCATGTATATTCATGAGGGACAGCATGAAATCCCGAACAGTGTTTGGCACACCAGGACTGGAGTTGGGAACCTCTGCCGTAAAGCAGCAGCAAACAGGGGCAGACACACTCGCACCCACAGGCTCCATTATCCAATGCCTCCTGGAGAGGCAGGACATTGGGCCCTGCGTGCATCTCCCAATACTAGCACTTGCATACCTTAACAATGCCACCCTAAACCCGGGAGTACGGTACACAGCTATCAAAAGGTTGCTATGATTACTGGCAGATAGCAATTCTGAAGTACAATTTTCTGATTGAGCTGCATCATGGCAACCTTTCTGATGTCTGTGGAGTGTGCTACAGGTCTTGTGTCTGACAGTGTTTACCACCCTGGGGAGTGACCCCAACAGTATTGCGTACCATAGCCCTGCCTGCACTGTGCCCAGGACAGGAGCGGTGGCCAGGGCTGCCAAACACCTCTATAGTTGTACACTGCTGGCATATGTGTGGGAGTGTGCGTCTGTCTATCCAGTGTGTGGTGGCTGCAAACACCCTCCACAGCCCACACTGCCAGCACTGTTGCCAGTATTGGCCTGCCAATGTGCATAATGAGGACAAGGTACCATGGATATAGCCCGGACCGGGTGGCCTGGCCAGGATGCATCTGCACAGGGCATAGGGCAATAGCTGGGACATTGTAGTGCCCGGCCACCACCTGCACAGACAGGGTAGCCACAGCATGTCCTGCTGGGAGGTCACTCTCACCCTGACTGAGCAGTGACCACGGCATTGCTAGGTTCCCCCATAGTGCTCTATAATATTTTTCCCATGTGATGTTTATGGGTTTCCTTTTGGGGCCCAATCACTGATTTATCTGCTTGGTGTGTATGCTGACATCCCAGTTCTGGGTGCATGCATCTTCTCCAGGAACATGCACTACGGACTAATTAGCAGACTGTTTGCCGCTAGTATATGTCTTGATGGAATGCCGTGCAGCAGCTGAAGGCTTGCTGCAGGAGAATATCAGATAGTGGTGGGGTGCAGCTGAGCCTTTCCAGGCCTAATGTCTGTCTACTATTGCTTTATAGATGTGTACAGAGCTGCATTGACTGCCCTGTAGGGTGTCTGTTCCCAAGCAGGACTGTGGTTGATGGTCCCCTCGACTGCTGCCATTGCAGGAAGGTAAAATGTGGATCTGTTGGTGGGAGACCTTGTTTCCCACCCTCTGCCCCATAGAGTGGGTTGGGTGTTGATACATAATATGCCTATGGGTCCATAAGAGCTAAACCTGACTGAGAAATAGAGATATATCCAAAGTGTGTCTGCAGGAACTACCTATCTAACACACTAGCACTGCTGGGGACCTGCAGTATGCCCTATTTTTGTCATGGAAGGTGCTGTGGACCTGGTGCTGGGCGCCCCACCTCACCCTCAGGGTGAGCACAGTACCCGCACAATGTGACGGTGTGTAGCTACTCTGTGCCAGTAACATACACGGTCAGTTCCCCCTACCAGGCCGAGGTGCTATGGGGGTGCATACCCCATCTTGTGTTCATCTGTAGACTGCTTATTTGCATGTGCAGTGCATCATGGGTACGGGTGGGTTAACCCTATCCTGGTGATCACAGCAGACTGTTTGTGTGGTGACATGCAGTCCTTCTGCAGCCAGCCAAGGGCTTGTTAGCAGCTATAGAGCTGTAACCCACTGGTTACTTCACTGCCTGTAGTACCAGAGGTCATGGGTTCAAACCCACAGTGGGGTTATTTGATAGGGCTGTCCAACACATTATCTATTTTTAATGTACATTAGTGCTACCAGCAAAAACACCCTCAGCGTACTGTAACCATAAGGTGCCTCAGAAGGTGCCTTATAGAGCGCTCTATAAAGCGCCTTCTGAGGCACCTTATGGTTACCATCCATATAAGGTGCCTTATAAGGTATCCTATGGAGCGCCTTATAGGGTGCCCTATAGGGGACATTATAGGGTGCCGATGCGGACAGTGCACTTTATAATGTGACCTATGGAGTGCCTTATAGGGTGCCTTATGCAGCACCTTAGGTTATGGCGCGTGAGGGTGTGTTTGCTGGCAGCAATAATTAAAATACAAATAAACTGCCTCAAGAAACAATACTTATGTGTGACAGCTGATGCCTCAGCCTGCCTCTTGCACTTAGCACACTGGGGATCAAACTCATGACCCCTGTATCATCAGTCAGTGTATTAACTATTGTGCTACACCTCTGTTTCTATGCTTACATCTCTGGGCGCCTACTTAAGATTATCGCGCATTAACGCGCTTAGCGGCACTTCGCCCGATAATGTGCACAACAGCGCACGTTATCACGCGATACTCCCGTTTTGCTGCTTTAAGACTGAAACGCCCACTCCTTTTATGGCAGCCTACACACTATAGCCGGGCGCACAATAAGACGGTTTAGTATACATACCCCTTAATGTGCAGCCGGCGTTAGTGTGCAGGTTGCCATATAAGGAGTGGGCATGTCGGTTTTAACATAGCATTTCTGGTTACCGTTCGATAAAGGAAGCCCTGGCACATCAATGCACGTTAGCCTGAAGTAGGCGTGCTGACCAACAAGCACAGCAAGAGAGAAGTAGCACAATGGTTGATTTATTAACTGCTGAACCAGTGGTCATGAGTTTGATCCCCCAGTAGGGTTAATGAGTAAGATTGTCTGAGGCCTTACCCTTTACTATAAAGCAATGCTGCTAGAGGCATTTTCCTTTTTACTTTAAAGCAGTGCTGCTGTAGGCATTTTCCTTTTTACTTTAAAGCAGTGCTGCCAGCAAAAACACCTTCACAGTGCTGTAATCTTCATGTGCAGTGCATCATGGGTACGAGTGGATTAACCCTATCCTGGTAACCACAGCAGACAGTTTGTGTGGTGACCTGCAGTCCTTCTGTAGCCATTCAGGGGTTTGTTTAGAGCTGTAGCCCACTGGTTACTTCAGTGCCTGTAAAGCCAAAGGTTGTGGGTTTGATCCCACAGTGGGATTATTTTTTGGAGCTGTCTGGGGCAGTTTCTTTTTTTAATTTAAATTAGTACTGCCAGCAAAAACACCCTCACAGTGCTGTAATCCTCAGGTGCCCCATAAGGCGTCTTATAAGGCACCTTAAGGTTATAGCACTGTGAGGGTGTTTTTGCTGGCAGTACTAATTTAGATTAAAAAAAGAAACTGCCCCAGACAGCCCTAATAAATAACCCCACTGTGGGATCAAATCCAAGTTCTCTGGTTCCACAAGCAGTGAAGTAACCAGTAGGCTACAGCTCTACAGCTACAAACAAACCTCTGGCTGGCCACAGAAGGACTGCAGGTTACCACACAAACTGTCTGCTGTTGTTACCAGGATAGAGTTAAGCCACTCGTACCCATGATGCACTGCACATGCAAAGCAGCACTGTACAGATGATCACAAGATGGGGTATGCACCCCCACAGCCCCTAGGCCTGGTAGGGGTACTGACCGTGTGCGTTACAGGCACAGAGTAGCTACAGACAGTCACATTGTGCGGGTACTGTGCTCACCCTGAGGGTGAGGTGGGGCGCCCAGCACCAGGTCCACAGCACCTGCTCTCCTCGAGATAGGCTATGCTGTAGGTCCCCATTAGTGCCAGTGTGTGATAAGTAGTTTTTTCAGACACACCTGCGATACACCTGTGTCCATATGTATATCCCAGTCACATCTAGCCCTTGTGGGCTATGATGCACCAGAATAGTGCATATCCTCTGTGGGTGCCATGGCCACATGATTCAAGGGTGGTGGTGTTCGGACCCAAAGGCGGATTATGTGGTACCATCGAACTTGCTCTCTGGAGATCAGGGCGGGGGACAGGATCTCTCCCCAACAGATCCATATTCTACAGCCCTGCCATGGTGGCAGTAGAGGAGACTCACAACCCCAGTGCTGCTGGGAAGCAGATGCACTACCTGGCAGTCAGTGCAGATCTGTAAAATTCCATAAGGCAATAGCAGACAGTAGGCCTGGAAATGCTCAGCTGCCCCCCACCACTGTCTGACTTTCTCCAGCCGCTGCACCCTGCAAGTTGTTCCAGCCATACACATACTAACTGCAGACAGTCTGCTAGTTAGTCCACAGTGCATGTTCCTGGAGGGGATGTGAGCACACCCACCAAGCAGATAAGTCAATGATTGGGCCCCAAAAAGGAAAACCCATATATATCATTTGAGAGAAACCCTATGCAGCACTATGGGGGAACCTAGCCATGCCATGGTCACTGCACAGTCAGGGTGAGAGTTACCTCCCAGCAGGACATGCTGTAACCACCCTATCTGTGCAGGTGGTGGCCGGGCACTACAATGTCCTAGCAAGTGCCCTATGCCCTGTGCAGATGCATCCTGCCCAGGCCGCCCTGTCTGGGCTATACCCACAGTACCTTACTCCTCATTATGCACATTGGCAGGCCAATACTGGCAACAGTGCTAGCAGTGTGGGCTGAGGAGGGTGTTGGCAGCCACCACACACTAGATAGACAGACACACACTCCCCACACCTATGCCAGCATTGTGCAACTATAGAGGTGTTTGGCAGCCCTGGCCACCGCACCAGTCCTGGGCACAGTGTAGGCATAGCTATGGTACGCAATACTGTAGGAGTCACTCCCCAGGGTGGTAAACACTGTCAGACACAAGACCTGTAGCACACTCCACAGACATCAGAAAGGTTGCTATCCTGCAGCTCAATCAGCAAATTGTGCGTAACTTAGGAATTGCTATCTGCCAGTAATCATAGCAACCTTTTGATAGATGTGTACCATATTCCCAGGTTTAGGGTGGCATTGCTAAGGTATGCAAGGGCTAGTATTGGGAGATGCACACAAGGCCCAAAATCCTGCCTCTCCAGGAGGCTTTGGATGATGGAGCCTGTGGGTGCGGTTGAGTCTGCCCCTGTTGGCCGCTGCTCTAGGGCAGAGGTTCCCAACTCCGGTCCTGGTGGGCCAAACCCTGTTCAGGTTTTCATGCTGTCCCTTATGAATATGCATGAGATACATCTGCATGCCATGGGGGCGGTGCATAGAAATGTAGCACAGCCATAGTTATTGGAGACAGCTTGGGACCTGAATGGTGTTTGGCCCTCCAGGACTGCTGTTGGGAGACTCTGCTCTAGGTAATGCACATGTTTATGGTGTCTGTGCTCTGTAGGGTAAAATGAAGGCGTTTTGGGCATGTTTACGTTATCTGCACTAAAGGTTCTGTCTGTATTACCGCATTTTAGTAGTGGGTAAAACATGGGGACTGGGTTGGCAGGAACCACAGCTAGGACTTGAACCTGTGACTTTCTGTTCCTAAACACACTGGCTGTGTGCCCTGCACCACCGTGTTGCCACAGAGAAAGTGCCTTCCCTGGAGATACCATGACTGTTTGTCATACTGAGCCTGTGTTGCAGTGCACGGCACCCACCTAAACAGGGCTGGGCTAGGGTCTGCTGTGGGCAGCAGCCACTGCCCCCTCCACCACCAGTACCCCTCTGTCACCATGCTGACATGCCCTTCTGCTGGTGGTGCTGGTGGTGCACAGTCTCGGGCCATCCAGTGTGCAGGTAGGCGGCTGCCTATGGTGCGGGTTCTGGGGTAGGGGTGCCTGCATAAATGTCCACGCTTCCCCCCAGCACCGCCTGCAAATGTTCTGTACCCTTGGGGGTACCTGCTGGGTACTATCCCCTGTGACACTTTGGGAAACACACTTGTGCCCATGTTGGGCCCTCATCAGTTGCTGTCTGGCTGCTCTACTGTTTCAGCATTCATATGGGCCACCTAGGCATCACCCTAGTCCGCATTGTGGCCCAGCTGCAGCACAGCATGTGCCGCCTGCAGCCCTCTGTGTTCCCTTTTCCAGAATCTGTCCATTTGCCCATTCCGACATGCCCACCCTGCTGTTGCGGGACATGTGCATGCCGTAGAAAACCTGTCCAGTAACAAGGGAAAGCCCTGCTCAGCGCTATTTCACTGTGGGATCATTCACCTTGTATGGGGACAGAGCATAGCCCCTTCCAAAATTGATATCTTTTTTTGGAGCTTTTTTGTTAGTGTTTTTTGATGTTTCCCACTGATATCACTATTGCCCAGCTAGGTTATGTTTTTTTTCCAGTTTGTTCAGGTCATTTGCAATGTTTATCTGCCCTTTTGTTCTGTGCACATGTATCACACTTATCACCTTTGTAGGTTTCCCTGGCTTTGCTGTACATTGCTGACGGAAATTGTTTCTCTTCCCTTTAAATCTACTCTAACGCCAGGGTTTCACTGGCGTTAGTTTTCAGCCCTGAAATCCACAGCGTTAGTGTGCAGGGAGCCTCTTCCCTCCCACTCTCCACCCATTGACCCCTTCTCTGCGCCCCTGGGGAGCCTTCCTCCACCTTCAGGGAGCCTTTACTCCGCCTTCAGCGCTCGTTTGCGTCGCTGAGCGCCGCTGAGCGTGTTAGCGCGCGATAAGGTACCTTATCGCACAGTAAAGTGCCATTGTCATGTGATAAGGCGCCTTATCACGCACTAATGTGTTAGAGCGCACATTAAGACAGTTTAGTAAACATACCCCTATGTTTGTGAGAAACTAGCTAAACCAGGGGTGGGCAATTCCGGTCCTGGAGGGCCGCAGACCAGTCAGGTTTTCATGGTGATGAATGATTTATGTTATTTTTATATACCTGCTCACATTATTTTATTCAGGACCATGGGATGATGTTCCAAGGGCTGCAGAGCAGAGATGGTGTCCATCTATCCAAGAAGGGTCAAAGTTTCTTCAGCAGCAGACTGGCTAACCTACTGAAGAGGGCTTTAAACTAGATTCATTGGGATGGGTGAAGACTGACCCCAGGTGAGTGAAGAAAGTACCCAGGTAAGTGAAACATTAAATAACTCTGTAGAAATGGGTAATAGGGGAAACATCTGGAAAGCAGTGTATATGAATGCCCGTTGCATGGGAAATAGCATCTCAGATGTTGATGAATATTCATGAGATTTATTTGCATCCACTGCCTTCCATTCTATGGAAATAGGCAATGGATTGCCCACCCCTGAGCTAAACTAAAAGTAGACAAAGCCATGGGTCTGGATGGTATGCATCCAAAAATACCAAGGAAACTAGTGGCTCCACTGTCTGACCTTTTCAAAGGAGTCAGGAGTGGACTGGAGAAAGACACATGTGGTCCCTTTACCCAAAAGTGGATGTAAGGATGACATTGAGAACTAAAGGCCAGTTAGTCTAACCTCTGTAGTTTGTAAATTATTGGAAAGGCTACTAAAAGAGAGAATAGTGAGGTTCCTGGATTGCAGGATATGAGGCAGCATGGATTCACCAGAGTCAGGTCTTGTCAGACAAATCTGTTTGATTTCTTTGATTGGGTGACCAGGTAATTGGACTGAGGAAGAGCCCTGGTGTATTTAGATTTCAGTAAAGCTTTTAACACCATTCCACATAGGTGACTTAATAACAAATTGTGCACCCTAAGAATGGACCCTAAAGTTAGTGATTAGCTTAGAAATTGGTTGAGTGGGAGGCGAGAAAAGGTACAGGTAAATTGTTTTAATGTATATTAGAACCTTTTTAATGTGTGCTCTGAGACTTAGGGGTATGTTTACTAAACTGCATTAGTGTGATTCGCGTTAGGAGCCGCGTTAGTGGAAGAAATGCCAAAAAAGGACATGGGCGGTACATCGTTACCGATAACGTGCTTTATAAGGCGCCGCGCAGCAACGATCGTTACAGGGCGCGTTACTGCGCGTTAAGCTTACAAAGGCGCGCTGACACCTAAATGCAGGAACAGAGCTGTAGCACAATGGATGGTACAAGGGTCATGGGTTTGATTCCCCAGTGTGCCTAATGAATAAGGCTGGCTGAGGCATTATGTGTAACCCTTTGAAGGCCTACTGTAATATTTTATTCCACATTCTGCAGCCGGGTTAAAGTTTGCATATGTCAGGAAAATTGTGCCCGTCTTATTCAATTTGTTCCAATAGTGACATTCCCTCTGCCATGGTCATGTATTATATACCATTTGATAGGAATATTTAGGCAGAAGTTTGGATCCTAAAAGTGTTGGGCTTGGCCTGGAAAGGGTTAAGTATTGGGCTGTGAGGAAGTTTAGTTGTACTTTAATAGTGCTGCCAGCAAACACACCCTCACAGTGGCGTAACCTAAGGTGCCACATAAGGCACCCTAGAAGGCACTCCATAGGGCACATTATAAAGTGCGCTGTCTGCCAAGGCACCCTATAATGTCCCCTATAGGACACCGTATAAGGCACCTTATAAGGCGCTTTATAGGGCACTGTATAAGGCACCCTATAGGGCACCGTATAAGGTGATAGTACCCTGAGGGTGGTTCTGCTGGCAGCACTAATATACAATAAAAATAGACCATGCCTAAGACAGCCCTCTTGATGAGCCCCACTGTGGGTTTTGAACCCATGACCTCTGGTTCCATGGGCAGTGAAGTAACCAGTGGACTAGAGCTGCTAATAAACACCTGGCTGGCTACAGGAGGACTGCACGGCACCACACCCACATTCTGCTGTGGTTACCAGGATAGGGTCAACCCATCCGTACCCAGGATGCACAGCACATGTAAATCAGCAGTCTACAGATGATCACAAGATGGGGTATGCACCCCACAGCACCTCAGCCTGGTAGGGGGTGCCGACAGTGTGTGATAGTGGCACAGAATAGCTACAGACCGTCACAGTGTGTGGGTCCTGTGCTCATCCTGAGAGAGAGGTATGGTGCCCAGCATCATTAGTACAGCACCTGGCAGTGCTGAGATAGGCTATGCTGCAGGTCCCCATCAGTGCCAATGTTTAGTCCTTACAAACACTCCTAGGATATGCCTGTGTTCATCTGTCTGTCATATCTAGCCCTTGTGGACTATGATGCACCCAGAAAAGTGCATACCCTGTGTGGGTGCCATGGTCACATGATGTAAGTGAAGGGGGGTGTTGGGACCCACAGGGAGATGACATACCACCACCCAACACACCCTCTGGGGCTCAGGGTGGGGGAGAGGATCTCCCGCCAACAGATCCACTTTCTACCCCCCTGCAATGGTGACAGTAGAGGGGACCATCACCCCAGTCCTGCTAGGGATCAAACACCCTACAGGGCAGGCAATGCAGAGCAGTACACATCTATAACGCAAGAGCAGACAGACAGCAGGTCTGGAAATACTCAGCTGCCCCCCACCATTATCAGACATTCTCCAGCAGCAAGCCTACAGCCGCTGCACCCTGCAAGGTGTTCCAGCAGGACACATACTAGCTGCAGACAGTACACCAGCTAGTCCATAGTGCATGGTCCTGGAGAACATACATGTACCCAGAACGGGGATATCAGCATACACACCAAGCAGATAGGTCAGTGATTGGGCCCCAAAAGAAAACCCATAAATATCACATGAGAAAAATATTATAGAGCACTATGGGGGAACCTAGCAATGCCGTGGTCACTGCTCAATCAGGGTGAGAGTGACCTCCCAGCAGGACATGCTGTGGCTACCCTGTCTGTGCAGGTGGTGGCCGGGCACTACAATGTCCCAGCCATTGCCCTATGCCCTGTGCAGATGCATCCTGGCCAGGCCACCCGGTCCGGACTATATCCATGGTACCTTGTCCTCATTATTCACATTGGAAGGCCAATACTGGCAACAGTGCTAGCAGTGTGGGCTGTGGATAGACAGACACACACTCCCCACACCTATGCCAGCATTGTGCCACTATAGAGGTGTTGGGCAGCCCAGGCCACCACACCAGTCCTGGGCACAGTGCAGGCATGGTTATGATACGCAATACTGTAGGAGTCACTCCCCAGATTGGAAAACACTGTCAGACACAAGACCTGTAGCACACTCCACAGACATCAAAAAGGTTGCTATGATGCAGCTCACTCCAAAATTTGTACTTAACCTAGGAATTGCTATCTGCCAGTAATCATAGCAACCTTTTGATAGATGTGTACCATATTCCCAGGTTTAGGGTGGCATTACTAAGGTATGCAAGTGCTAGTATTGGGAGATGTACGCAGAGCCCAAAGTCCTGCCTCTCCAGGAGGCTTTGGATAATGGAGCCTGTGGGTGCGGGTGTGTCTGCCCCTGTTGGCTGCTGCTTTATGGCAGAGGTTCCCAACTCCAGTCCTGTGGTGCAAAACACTGTTCGGGTTTTCATGCTGTCCCTCATGAATATGCATGAGATACATCTGCATACCATGGGGGTGGTGCATTGAAATGCAGCACAGGCATCTTTATCAAAGGTAGCATGGAACCTGAATGGTGTTTGGCCCTCCAGGACTGCATTTGGGAGGCTCTGCTCTAGGTAATGTGCATGTTTATGGTGTCTGTGCTCTGTAGGGTAAAATGTAGGTGTTTTGGGCATGTTTACGTCATCTGCAAGAAAGGTTCTGTCTGTATTAGCACGGTATAGTAGTGGGTAAAATATGAGGACTGGGTTGGAGGAAACCACAGCTGGGACTTAAACCTGTGACCTTCTGCTTCTGAATACACTGGTTTTGTGCACTGCACCACCATGTTATCACAGAGTTGGTGCGTTCCCTGGTGATACCATGACTGTTGGTCAGACAGGGAATGTCTGTTGCAGTACATGGCACCCACCTACACAGGGCTAGGCCACGGTCTGCTCTGGGCAGCTGCCACTGCCCCCTCCACCACCAGTATCCCTCAGCCACCATGATGACATACCCTTCTGCTGGTGGAGCTGGTGGTGTGCAGTCTCAGGCCATCCAGTGTGCACGTAGGTGGCTGCCTATGGTGTGGGTTCTGGGGTAGGGGTGCCTGCATAGACGTCCACGCTCCCCCCCCAGCCCCGCCTGCCAATGTTCCGTTCCCTTGGGGGTAGCTGTTGGGTACTATCCCCTGTGACACTTTGGAAAACACACTCGTGCCCATATTGGGCCTTCAGCAGTTGCTGTCTGGCTGCTCCGCTGTTTCAGAATTCGTATGGGCCACCTAGGCATCACCCTAGTCGGCACTCTGGCCCAGCTCCACCACAGCATGTGCTGCCTGCGGCCCTCTGTATCCCCTTCTCCGGCATCTGTCCAGTTGCCGTTCCGACATGCCCACCCTGATGTTGCGGGACATGTGCACCTGTCCGATGGTGGGGAAAACCCTGAGCAGCGCTATTTCACTGTGGGCTCATTCACCTTGTATGGGGACAGCGTATAGACCCTTCCTCGATTTATATATGTTCTATGGAGCTTACTCTGGGGAGGAGGGGTTGATGTTTCTCATTGATACCACTAATGGCCAGCTTGGTTATTGTTTTTTTCCTGTTTGTTGGGGTCATTTTCAGTGTTTCTGTGCCCTTTTGTTCTGTGCACATGTATCACACTTATCACTTTTTTTGGTTTCCCTGCCTGAGCTGTACATTGCTGACACTTAAATGGTTTCTCTCCCCTGTAATGTGCATTTAACGGCAGGTTTTCATTCGCGTTGGAATTCAGCTCTGAAAATCAGCACGTTAGTGTGAGGGGAGCCTCTCTCCGCCCACTCTCCGCCCACTGACCCCTTCTCTCCGCCCTCTCTCCACCTTCTGCGGTGTTTTACCGCGCCGCGGAGCATTATGATCTTTAGCGCATCATAACGCACGTTATGATGCGCTAACGATCATTAACGTTACATAACGCACGTTATTCACGATTACCGTAGTTTAGTAAACATACCCCATAGGTTAATATCATTAAAATGGTACACAGAAATGAATGCACATCAGTTTTTCTTGCACAAAATTATACACAACATTCAAATTATCTAAAGAATATATACAAATACAAACCCTGTCTATACCCTATGCTTAGGAATTAAACAAAAGGAAAATGTACACACCTAAACAATTAAATTAAACAAAAGGCAAATTTACACACCTACAGGCTGTGCAGACATATTTTCTCACTTATGAGGCTGGTAAAGTGTGCTATCAATCAGTGCAGGGTTTAGCATGTGGTTTGAGAGCCATGCTAAAAATCAGCATGTGCCCCTGAGCTAAAAATCCCACACTAACTGGGTAGCACACAATGGGATGGGGACTGAGAAGGTCAGGGGCAGTACAGAGGTGTTGATGGCAAGTTGTGGCTAGTGCAGGTGTCAGTAGCTTGCACTAGCCATGCCTGCTGCCCTTAGCATGGGTGTACTTAATGCCACCTCTATGGGTGGTGTTAAGTGTGCCCATGTGCTGGATTGTGTGTGTTGCATCCTTGCAATGTGCTAACTGCAGGGGAACAAAAGTACATACTCCCTGAAGTTAGCACGGACTCCCTGCACTGGTAACATGGCCCACATGTGTGGTACTAGTCCGAGCTTTAGTAAACATGAGATTAATCTATGCAAGTATATTTATAATTGCTTAAG
The DNA here is from genome assembly GCA_033557465.1 of Ichthyophis bannanicus. NCBI lineage: Eukaryota > Metazoa > Chordata > Amphibia > Gymnophiona > Ichthyophiidae > Ichthyophis > Ichthyophis bannanicus. The sequence goes on from CM066035.1 coordinate 439,073,096, forward strand.
GAATGTAACAAAGCTATAAAGTGCATTTGTGTTCAGTAGAGAACTATGATACATCTACAAAGGTATATTTAGGTTTCCTAAAGGATTGTCATAAATTTATTTGAAAAATTGGAGCAGCCTAATGGTTAGGAGAGCAGCATAAAAAATGGGGAAGCCAGTGTTGGAATCCTTCAGCTGCTTCTTGTGTTCATGGACAAATTCCTTAGCTCTCCATTGCCTCAAGTACAAACTTAGAATGTAAGCCCTCCAAGGAGAGGAAAATACTATACCTAAATGTAGTGTGCCTTAAACCCTGAAAAAGGTATGAATTAAGTCCATTTCCCTATGTACTTGTAACTCTACTTTAGCATGGATTTGGAAAAGGCAAGGGGGTATGTTTACTAAAACCCCATTAGGTGCGTGCCGCGTTAGTGTGCAGGATGCCCATAAAAGGAGTGGGCGTTTCAGCCTGAAAAAAGCAAACCGGGATTAAACATGCGCTAATGTGCGCTGTGCCCTAATGTGCGCCGTGCACATTAGCGCATGAGAAACGCGCGCGGGAAGCATAAGTGGTGCGCTGATGTGCAAGCACAGGAAGAGAGTCACAGTACAATGGTTAGGACACTGACCGATGGTGCAGGGATCATGGGTTCAATCCCCCACTGTGCCCAATGGATAAGGCTGGTTGAGGCACTATTACAGTTTCTTTTGTACCGCGCTATTCGACATCAGTTATGTGTAATATTGCAGTCTGAGGCATATTAATTTTATTTTAATTACTTCTACTAGCAAACGCACTCTGAAAGCACTGTAACATAAGGCACCCCATAAGGTACCCCAGAGGGCACATTTTAAAGTGCACTGTCCGCCACGGCACCCTACAATGTTGCATAAAGGGTGGCGTATAGGGCGCCATATAGGGTGCCCTATGAGGCACAGCAAGGTCATAGCACTGTTTTTGATGGCAGCACTGTGCATTTAAACGCATGGAAAGCATAAGTAGGTGCGCTGAAATGCAAGGAGGAACAGCAGTGTGGCACAATGGTTAAGACACTGACTGATGATACAGGGGTCATGAATTCTATCCCCAGTGTGCCCAATATGTAAGGCTGGCTGAGGCATCAGCTTTGACATGTAAGTATTGTTTCCTGAGGCATTTTATTTGTATTTTAATTATTACTGCCAGCAAACACACCCTCACGTGCCGTAACCTAAGGTGCCGCATATGGCACCCTATAAGGCACTCCATAGGGCACATTATAAAGTGCACTGTCCACCAAGGCACCCTATAATGTCCCCTATAGGGCACCCTATAAGGCGCTCCATAGGACACCTTATAAGACACCTTATACGGACTGGCACCCTATCAGTCGCTCCATAGCATACTGTATAGTGCACCTTATATGGACGGTAACCATAAGGTGCCCTATAGGGTGCCCTATAAAGCACCCTCTGAGGCACCTTATGGGTACAGTATGCTGAGGGTGTTATTGCTGGCAGCACTAATGTACTTTAAAAATAGATAATGCTTTGGACAGCCCTATCTAATAACCCCACTGTGGGTTTGAACCCATGACCTCTGGCTCCACTGGTAGTGAAGTAAACAGTGGACTACAACTGCAAGCAAACCCCTGGCTGCCTGAAGAAGGACTGCAAGTCACCACACAAACAGTCTGCTGTGATCACCAGGATAGGGTTAACCCACCCATACCCATGATGCACTGCACATGCAAATCAGCAGTCTACAGATGATCACAAGATGGGGTATGCACCCCCACAGCACCTCAGCCTGGTAGGGGGAACTGACCGTGTGTGGTACTGGCACAGAGTAGCTACACACCGTCACATTGGGCAGGTACGGCACTCACCCTGAGGGTGAGGTGGGGCGCCCAGCACCAGGTCCACAGCAGAGATAAGCCATGCTGCAGGTCCCCAAAAGTGCTAATGTGTGAGCTAGGTAGTTTCTGCTGACACACTTTGGATATATCTGTATGTCTCAGTCAGGTATAGCCCCTATGGACCCCTAGGAGGATTATATACCACCACCCTCCTCTTCCTCCAGGGCTAAGGGTGGTAAACAGGGTCTCCCACCAACAGATCCACATTCTACTTCCCTGCAATAATGGCAGTAGAGAGGACCATCAACCCCAGTCCTGCTGGGGAACAGACACCCTACAGGGCAGTCAATGCAGCTCTGTACACATCCATAACGCGTCCCACACCTGGGCTAAGTATTTGGACATGAAGTTCGTGCCTCTGTCTGTCAAAACTTCTTGAGGGAATCCAACCTCGCAAAATAGCTTTATAAGCTCCATGGCGATGGATTTCGCTGATACATTCCTCAAGGGCACCGCCCATGGGAAACGTGTTGCCTGGTCCATGATGACCAATATATATTGGAAACCCCTAGGCGTTTTTATGAGGGGTCCGACTATGTCCATGGCCAGCCTTCTGATAGGATCAGTTATTACTGGCATCGGCAGTAATGGCACCCCAGGTGGTCTTATGGAGGTCACCTGTTGGCAGGAGGCACAGGACTCACAAAAACGTGAGACCTCCTTAAAAACTCCTGGCCAATAGAACCTGGCCAGTATCTGGTCAAGGGTCCCTTGTACCCCTTTGTGACCGCTCACTGGGTGATCATGCGCTAACCTCAGCACTGCAGATTTAAAAGTATTTGGGACTACCAGCTGTTTTCGGATATCTTTAGTGCGTGGGTCTATACTTTCCTTGTATAGCACCCCTTCTTCTCTTATAAACCTTGGGAAAATATTTCTCTTCGTCTGAGCGTGTTCAAATGCGCGTGCTAGCGCAAGGTCATCTCGTTGTTCTCCGGCAAATGAAGGGAACTTCTCCACGAGCTCTGCTGGAATCCAGGGTAGTTCTTCGCCTGCTTCCAAGTCGGCTCTGCCTTGAGAGCGTCCCTTTCTTTCTTTGCGCTTTTCAGCTTTTGTCTTTCTGTCCCTTTCCGGAGAGGCATTTACTAAATCCTCATGAGATGGGAGGTCATCTAAACTTTCTTCCCTTGTACATGAGGGTTCTTCTGAGGCTTTCGTCTGGGTGCGAGTGGAGACAAAAACTTCTCGGGGTTTAGTCCCTCCTCTAGGCCTCTTTCAAATTGTGGCCAGTCCCTACCTAAGACTAACTCTTTAGGTAATCTGGGCACTACAGCTATCAACATTCTTTTTTCTATTCCCAAACCTCTTACAAGTAAGTTATATACAGGATAAAAGGTGGCAGCGCCATGCACACATTTTATCTTGACTTTGCCCTCTGGTTGATCTGGGGCGGACTCAGCTCACTCTTTGATTAGAGACCAGAGCTTGCATGAAATCATCATCTGGTCCGCGCCAGAGTCAAGAAAAGCTTTGGCAGCAACCTCTTGTACCGTTACATCAAGTACAAATCCTTCAGATAACATTTCTCTGTTCTCCCCCATGAGAGCAGTACTTGCTCGGCACTCACTCATAACATGTCCCATTTTTCCACAGCCAAAACATCTTTTAGAGTAACTCTTCTCTACATTCTTAACATTTTTCAACTTTTGAGTTTTTAACTGTGAGAGACTTCCTGATGACTGCTTGAATGTTGCTACCGCCATCTTTGAACCTTCCCCAGTCCACTGGGTGGCTAATTCGGCCTCTAAATATCTTTCAGTCAAGGCAATAGCCTCTGCAGTAGTGCAACAATTCTGTAGGATAAGTAAGCTCTGTATACTACTAGGTACTGCAGACATGAACTGCTCAAGGATTATCATATCCATCAACATTTCAATCGTTTTCTCACTAGGCCTTAGCCACTTCTCGGCTAAGCTCTTCAGCCTGTGACCTAACGCTTTTGGCATTTCACCTACTTCAAGGTGTGCCACGCGTAGCTTACGGTTATAGACGAGAGGAGTCAGACCCAGGCGATCCATGATGGCCTTCGTTATCTCGCTATAATTGTTCGCTAACAAAGTGGGCATTGCCCTATAGGCTGACAGTGCCTCTCCTGTGAGGGAAACTGCCAATCTAATGGACCACTGCTCTTCCGGCCAACCTACGGAAAGAGCTATTCTTTCAAAAGAGTCCAGGAAGTCATCCACATCATCAGTTACCCCTAACTTCCCCAAAGTCAGAGAGTCGTAGGACCCTAGTCCTACCGGACAGTTGCCCAGTCCCGAGCTCTGTTCTGGATGTCTGGCGACTGCTTCCTGTGTCTTCTGTTGATGCTGTAGCCACGCTTCCAGCATCTGCAAGACTGGCTTTTGCTGTTCCTGCATGGCCAAGATTGCATGCTGTTGTGTTTGCGCAGCCAGCTCTTCCTGCTTGCTGAACTGCGTAGCCATCCAGGTGAACATCTCTCGCTGACCCATGGCGAAGAGATTCCCTAGGAGACAAAGAGAAAAAAGAAAAACCCAAGTGCGGCTGTACCACAGTCAGGCCTACACTCTTTTCTTTTCTTTTCAATTTCCCCTCTAAAACTTTAAACTTGTATCCAGATCGAGTCATGCCATTCTACCTTTTACCTGGTAGAAGTGTTGACTCCAACTTTCAGAAAGGATGGTGCTGCTCTGCGTTGTAGCACTCTGCCACCGTTGTCAGCAACCTCGCCTTCCCTTCCATATTTTCTTCCCATCCGGTCCGCGTTTTCTCCTCTGATCCGGGTTTTCTTCTCCTACGGTCCAGGTTTTCTCCTCCGATCCGGGTTTTCTTCTCCTCCGGTCCGGGTTTTTTTTTTTTTTTTTCTTTCAGCTTAATACTTGTAATTTCTTTTTTTTCCAGTATGTCTTAGGGTGATATCCACATCCAAACAACTACGCCATTCTGTTGTGCCGGCATCCCCTAGTGGCCAATGGCGGTAAGGGCATGCTGTACAACATATTTATTTTCAAGGAGCGTGGGGTATTTTAAGGCCAAAATGGAGATTGGTCTTAGGTATTTCAGCTCCCTGTGAGAACTCAATAATTAAGCCACGAGTGTAGGGAAACAAGGCTTTTATTTCCCCTCTGTGCAAGGGTTCATTAAGACACTAGAAATCAAAGAATGTCCTTTGTTCATAAAGGTTCCAGTAATAAGCAGGTAAAACCAATTGTTAATATCTTCACAATTAGTTGAAAGGGTTAAAGGGAGGAATTCAATTCATTCCAGGGCAAAGCAATTAAACAAGACTTCTTCTTATTTACAAGGTTGCTATGGATTCTAGGCTAGAAGCCATACACAAACTACAATCCATAGCTTCTTCCTGAGGAATGGGAATAGTGTTTGCATTTTCTATTTCCATAAATTCCGCTTCACTACTTTCCCCCTCAGAGCACACGCTGTCCCTGGCAGTTACAGCTTTATATGGACTGTCTCTGGTATCTTGCCTCCAATAAGACTGTGCTTTAAAGTCTTTTGGTAGTTCTTCAAACCACTCTGGTTTCTTTCCTCTTCTTATAAAGTGAGTTTTAGTTTTAGCAGTGCTTTTAGGAGTTAAGCTTTCTTTAGCAGGAATAAAACTTTCATACCTTGAGTTTCTGTAGCTTGAAGCTCTGGAGCCTTCTCTCTCATGCACGTCTCTGTGACAACAGGTTTTCTGTCAGTAGCTTCTGGGCAGTGCTGGACTTCCTGAAAGCTTAGTAAAACCTGGTGCGGATTCTCCAGCTCTATGCTTCAGTGGCAAAGTAGCTTTGTTAAAAACTCCTTCCCTTCGGGTACCTGGTAAAGCTTGTTCAGCATACTCCAATGCCTGCAGGCTTTCCTCCCAGCCTGGCTCTCTGTGTATGTCTTTCAGCTTTGGACTCAGGAACGTTGCTTAAGCAGGGAGTGGCATACCCTCCAGCCTGACTGCTTTCCTTAGCAGACTCCCTCTGAACAGCAGCTCTCGTAGCATGGCCCCTCTGAACTCTACCTCTGTGAAGTCTGTCCTTTTGGGTTTGCTCAAGGAGGATTCCTTCCTTCAGGTCTCTCCCTCCTTCTTCAGCCGTAATCTTGTTCCTTCTCTTCCTGCTGCTCCTTCTCCTTCCCCTTCTCCTTCTGCTTCTGCTTCTGCTTTGCTAGCCTTAAGCTTCCGTTTATAAAGGGATCTTCCCTTTGAATCTCCCGGGCTCATTTCCAGGTGCAACTGGTTAGATCTCCTAGCCTCATTAGCCTCTGTAGGATCACTCCTGCCCCCTCTAGCTGTGCTTTGAGGTAATTGCACACCTAGAGCTCTGTGAAAAACAGAGTTTCTTTTCAACTCTGTATCTTTATTGGTACCAGCCTCATGACAATATATATATATGTATATATGCATACACACACGTGAAAAATATCAGGGAAATGAACAGTTTACAAAAATGCAAAAAATCTAATTCTAAGTTTTCTCACCTTCTCAACACCTGATTCAATTTTGTGACTAGGATGACTATGATAATTTCACTGAAGAGAAGATGAATTACAGATTTTTTCCCAGAGGCAAACGTGGAAGAAACCCTGGCTGGAATCAGAATTTCAGGTTTTCATGACCATGTGAGGATATCTGGATTGCTGAGCAAAGGCATCTTTTATTTTATTTTCTTATCATTGCTCTTCAGGAAAGTATTGGCTTTGTTTGTCACTTGATTGCTAGAGTATTATCACTAGTTTCACACTGTGGTGTAACATCCATTGTCTGATGCCCCATTTTCTGCCCAAATGAATGGATTTGTATCCAGAGTTTTATTTCCTTGAAGAGCTTATTTAAATACTTTCCATGATTGGTTAGTTATTAGTTGTGATTTCTCTTGCCCTCTTTTTGGGGAGAATAGTTAAGATAGATATTAATGAATTTATATATTAAAGTATTTTTAAATCAGTTAATATAGGTGACAGCTTCACATAGTAAACAAAAGTCTGATAGCCTATGTATTGTAGTAATCTAGCAATATACAAAAATACTACACAATATTTTGTCCATAGTAATACACAGTTCCATAAATGAGAAAGAAATTGGTGTCCCTTTATAGAAAAAAACTTGATGGGAGAGCATCATGGGAAACTGGGTGTCATGGACTGCAGAGGTCAATTGCAAAATACTGCAGTATCATCAAATATGCCATGATCAGGAAGTGAGTCACAACCATTTTAGCTTGTGAAAAATGCACAAGGTATTTACGACCACTACTCATGGAGAGTAATTTTGTAAACTCTGGTGGAGTTGATGTGTGTTACTACACATGTATTTGAGGCCTATTTTATAAAGTCAAGTATGTACATACTTTACTTTATGGGCATAAGTGATGTGAAATCTAGGTGCAGGCACCAACATCTGCTCTAGGACAGGCGTAAATGCCCACGCCTAGATATTTTAAGAATGTATGTATGCGTGCTCATTTGTGCTCCATCTAAACTCCACCCCGTGCATGCCTACACTGAAAGTATGCATGATAGGACTTATGTGCATGTCCAGAACAGGGCCGGCCCGTCCATTGAGCGAGAATGTTTTTTGCACAGGGCCCCGCGTTTCAGGGGGCCCCGCGCAAAAAACATTCTTTTGTAAAAGTAAAATTGAAAAAAAAAAAAAAAAAAAAGAAAAACCTGTCTCCTGCCGCTGTCGGGGCCGCAGCGGCAGAATCGAGCGTGCCGCGGGGCCCCCCCCTGTACCCGGCACAGCCTCTCCTCCCTGTAGCAGCTCTCTCTTCTGAGCTGCAGTCAGACGCGCGGCTTGCAGAGCGCGAAGGGAAGAGTTTCCCTTTCGCGACTCTGTTAGGCCCGCGGGGGCTGATGGGAACTTCCCATCAGCCCCGCGGGCTTACAGAGCAGCGAGGGAAAAAATCTTCCCCCGCGCTCTGCAAGCCGGCGCTTCTGACTCACGATCCACCCAGAGAGCTGATACAGGGAGGAGAGGCTGTGCCGGGTACCGGGGGGCCCCGCGGCACGCTCTATTCTGCCGCGGCGGCCCCGACAGCGGCAGGAGACAGGTTTTCTTTTTTTTAAAAAATTTCCATGGGCTGGGCTGAGCGTTAGGAGTGTGCTGGGCTGGGCTGGGCTGGGGGTTAGAAGTGGTGCTGGGCTGGGGGGGGTGTTAGGAGTAGTGATTGGCTGGGCTGGGCGGGGGGGGGTGTTAGGAGTAGTGATGGCTGGGCTGGGCTGGGCTGGGCTGGGGGGGGTTAGGAGTTGTGATGGGCTGGGCTGGGCTGGGCTGGGGGGGGGGAGGTGTTAGGAGTAGTGATGGGATGGGCTGGGCTGGCTGGGGGGGGTTAGGTTAGGAGTGGTGATGGACACTGGGCTGGTTGGGGGGGGGTTAGGAGTGGTGATGGGCACTGGGCTGGCTGGGGGGGTAGGAGGAGTGGTGATGGGCACTGGGCTGGCTGGGGGGGTTAGGAGTGGTGATGGGTGCTGGGCTGGGGGGGGTTAGGAGTGGTGATGGGCGCTGGGGGGGTTAGGAGTTGTGATGGGTTGCTGGGGAGGGGTAGGAGTGGTGATGGGCGCTGGGGGGGCGCTTAAACTAAAAATTGGGTGATGGGGGATTAGGACTGGAATGGGGCTGGGGGGATTCGGACTGGAAGTGGGTTTCTGGGGGCTAGGACTGGTACTGGGCTATGGGAGGGCTTAAACTAAAAATTGAGTGATGGGGGATTAGGACTGGGAGTGGGCTGATGGGGAGGTTAGGACTGGTAATGGGCTATGGGGGGCTTAAACTGAAAATTGGGTGATGGGGGGATTAGGACTGGAAATGGGCTGGTGGGATTAGCACTGGGAGTGGGCTATGGGGGGGCTAGGACTGGTAATGGGTGGGGGTTGCCAGGACTGGAACTGGGCTGCGTGGCTGGGGGCTTGAACTGCAACTAGCTGTTGGGGATGGGGCTTGGAATGGAAATGGGCTGAGGGGAAGTGGGGGGCTTGAACTGCAAATAGCTGATGGGGACGGGGCTTGGAATGGAAATGGGCTGAGGGGAAGTGGGGGGCTTGAACTGCAAATAGCTGATGGGGAGGGGGACTTGGAATGGAAATGGGCTGAGTGGAAGGGGGCTTGAACTGCAAATAGCTGATGGGAAGGGGGGCTTGGAATGGGCTCTTAGGGGAGGGGAGCTAGGACAGGAAACTGGGCTGATGGATGGGCTAGGATAGAACTGAGAATTGGGTGTTGGGGGGAGCTAAGATTGGAAATGGGCTTTGGTGGGGCGCTTGGACTGCAATGGACTCCGGGAGGGGCTAGACCTGGAAGTCGGCTCCTGGGGGGCTTGGTTTAGAAATGGGCTGAGTGGAGGGGAGCTAGGATTTAACATGGGCTGATGGTGGGGCTAGGAAAGGACTAGAAATGGGCTGATGGGAGGCTGGTATTGGAAATGAGCTGATGAAGGGACTCGGATAGGACTGGAATGGATGGGGGAGCTAGGACTGGAAATGGGCTGATGTGGGGACTAGAAGGGAGCGGGATACTGGGTGGGGCTGGAACTAAAAAGGGAGCTGATGTTGTTGGGGGTGATTAGAAGGGGATGGGGCTGGGAGAATGAAATGGAGAGGGGAAAAATATTTTGTGTGGGAGGGAAGAAAAATGTACAATTGGCCGGGTATTGGGAGACTAAGTGGGGATTGAGGATGGAGGGGTAAAATTTGAGTGGATGAAATAGGAATGAGGAAAGAGCAAAAGGAGAAAAGATTATTATGTTAAAGCAGATGTAGAGAGAGAATGGAAAAAACTAGAAGAGAAGAAAGGACAAATGGACAGCAGACGATGGAGAGATAGCAGAAGACACAAATAAACCAGAAGAAAGTGGCTGGAACAATTGCAACTGAAAAAAAATGCACAAAAGGTACAAAGATATCTCTTTATTTTGAATTTATTAACTGGAATATGTCAGCTCTGGGAAATGTGCATCATTAATGTCTGTGCTTTGTTTAGTACAAGAGGAAATTAATTTATAGTTTTATTTCTACATTGTTGTTGTACATTCCAAGTATGGCTTTTAGGGTTCCCAGTTGAATTATTTTCTTCCTGATTATAAATTGTGATAAATTGTTTGGTGATAGTTTATGTTCTGCATTTTTAACTGAGCTGAGGTATTCTGTTATGTAATTCCTATTTGACATTGTCACTTGTTCACTTTCCACAGTAGGTCATGTATTGTTATTCTCTGAAATGAATTGGTTTAATATTTTCATTGTTGCCTTTTGATAGGTAGTGTATGGTGCTTAATGAGTCCTGGTAGTGCTGTTGGGATACGGTGGGTTTGCTATTGGTTCTAAATGTGAAGTGTTTGTAGTAGTTCCTAATGTGCCTGGCGGTTGGCACTGGATTATAGTAATGTAGAAATCTTTGTCTTTTTTATCCATACACTCATGAAGAGGCATGTTTACTAAAAGTTAGTGTATGGTAACATTATGCAAATATTTATGCAAATGAGGCCCCTTATGCAAATGAGGCCCCGCACCGAGTCTCCGCACATGGCCCCGCACCCCCCTTGGGCCGCCCCTGGTCCAGAATACTGACAAATCTAAAGTATGTGCATAACTGCTCAATCACATGTGTAAGTCCTTGAAAATAGGTGACTTAACATGCCTAATGGTGCATATCTTTACAATGCTTCTTATAAAACCAGCCACATAAATTTGACATGTAAAAGAGGTCAGTATTTTGGACCTGAAACTGTATTTGTCATACAACAAAAATACAAACCAAGGCCATTATTCCTCAAAAAATATTCTCAGCAACATGTTTGGACAGATCACATTGTCGTTTGGAAGGTAGAGATTCCCAACACAAGGACAACCTCCAACTTTTGCCTCATTCTAGTTCTTCAGTATAATCAACCTTGCAAGTAACATTTTGGAATTAGAAAAATGCAGAGTTTTTACCTTTGCAAGATATCACAGGGCAAAATTTATCTTTATATTAGGAAGACTGATTGAGTAGCCAAGTGGTTAGAGCACAGGCTTGCTAGCCACAAGAATTGCATTTGATTTCCACTAACACTCATTGTGGCCTTGATCAAATCACTTAACCCTCCTTTGCCTCTGAAGAAAAGCCTAATGTATACCCCTTCAACGAGTGATTCAAAAGTGACTGATATAACCTACTAAATATCGTGTGTTAATTTTTTGTCGGAAGTTATTGCCTTGAGAGATTGCTCCCTCTTGAAGCGTGACTTCCCTTTTAATTACTTTTATGGTAACAAAACCACCGTATAAAACCTGTGAAGTAATTGCATTACCCAATGCTACTACACAACCAATTTTAAAATTCTTAATTGTTGGACTTCACCTTCGAAAATTCATTAACCGCAGATCTTCAACGGACACAGCACTGCGTTTAGAACCGCACTCTTTTTTTCGGCTCTGTTTCAACGCTTAATATCTGCTCATATACTCATCTGAGTTAATGTCTTCTTTCATTCAGATGAGTTCCTTCTTTTAGCTCTGATATAGTTCTCCATTATCAACCGGATCGCTCCGTTGTTACAGCCTTACTTGTGTGAGTATCGAAGCAAAGTGAAAAAGTGTTTTAAAGCTAATAAGGACCGCCCCTTTCTGATGATGTCAGTAATAGTTGAACCAATCTGGCTACCGAATCGGTTTTACTATCCATGATGTTTAAACTAAACTCAGCCAATCCTGTTCAGCATTCAGTCCTTCTGGTTCTAAACAGCCAATCCGGAAAATCCAATGTTGTTCAATCCATTGGAGGCGTTGCTCTCTATTTCCCCCTCTTAAACTTGGGGAAACTTGATCAATAATTCGCCATTGAAAATCTGCAAAAGAATGTCCAAATTCAATGCAGTGTTGTACTAGTGGAGCTGTGATAACTGCATTCCGTATTCTAGAGGCATGTTCCTGGAGACGAAGTTTTACCTTTCTTTTTTTTTTTTTAAGACGTTTATTTTCATTTTACAACAAACAAAAGTAACAACACACCAAAAGATACAAATACACACATACAATAAGAAAACAACCCCAAGTACCCCCCACCCCTATGCTTCTTCTCTAAACTAATAAGAGTCATCACATAAGCGCTTACACACAACAGTTATTGTACAGCAAACAAGCAGAAATGGTATTGATGATACAGGCTGATCCTGTGGCAGAAATGTATACAAAGTAAACAGCCAAATGAGAGCAGTTAGCAGTTAGAACATAATCATGGAACACCTTCCTTTTAAACAAGCAGTGAAGGGCTTGAGTGGAAGAGATTGACAGACGAGTAGTTGCTCATAATTACAGTAAAATGGACATAATTCCACCATCATTGAGGTTCAGATGGGAGCCAATTTCCAGTATTTCGTAATAAAGGAGATAGAAAATAGCTATGCCCAGTAAATGGGCCTCCTGAGAAAACACTAACTCAGAATAATCATGATTAAGAGAGCTAGGGATTGTCCCTCCTTGGAATGGACTATTGATGCCTTTTACAGTCAGTAGTGATAACGTACATAAAGCAATGCCAAATAGTTAACAATCTGAAAAAGAAACATAATAGCGCACAGAGGTACACAATGTCGCTCATAGTACCAGTAAATGACTGCAGAAACAACATGATAGGAATTAAACTAAGGAAAACCATGAAGCGCCCCTTATAACAAAATAAGCACCGGAGTGCCTAGAGAAGAAGCAAAACCCCAGAAATCACTGGCGGCCTGATGTCTGCGGGGAGAAACCCCAGAGAAGGCCTAAATTGATACATAAATCCTACAGTGCTATACAGGCTCCGAAGGCTCCGAAACTAACCAAGGATCTCATCGTGGAAAGAAAGGAGACCAATAAGGTATATATAAAGAGAAAGAAAGTCCAGGCAGTCTCCGTTTCAGGCAGCAATCACCGCATCGGGCCATTCAAAATGGCGGACATCCAAGCTGTTGGGTTAGCGCATCTGGTCTGCTTCTTTAGAAGCTAGAAATGTTGCTAGCAGATCAGGATCTTCGAAGGTACGAGTTTGGTTATGGAGAGTCACTCTAAGCTTCGCTGGATATAAGATGCCGAAGCGAGCCTGTAACTGTTGAAGTCGAGGTCGAAAAGCAAGGAGTCTCTTCCGACGGTCAGCTGTGGGCTTAGCCAGGTCAGGGAAGAAGGAGACTTTTATGATTTTCAAACTCCAAATGACGATTCGCCCGGGCAGCATTTAGAATTTGCTCAACTTGCTGATATCTCAGTAGACGAAAAATGATGGGCCGGGGGGTCGTCCGATTGAGCGCCATGCTGGTAGGAACACGGTGTGCTCGGTCAACTTCCAGATCTCTGTGAAAAGTAATCTTCAGCAAGGAGGGAAGAGTTTTGACCAGGAATTCTCTCATATCTCCTGCTTCCGCGCCCTCCGGTACACCAATGAGCCTTACATTGTTGCGACGGGCTCGATTATAGCTATCCTCTAACTCTTTTGTAGATTCTGTATATGACGCTCAGCCTCAACCAGTTTCACCAATCGCACCACCTGCTAGTCTAGGACCCCCCCCAAATTGTCCTGCCGTAATGAAAGACCTTCAAAACGATCCTGAAGCACACCAAAATCTTCTCTCATGGCTCGGAGCGCTTCTCCGTTAGACTGCACCAGTTCCTTCACACCACTTATTTCCTCCAAGATCTCCTGTTGCATTTCGGGGGTTATCCCGAAATGGCCACCATCTTTTGTGGGGAAGGCAGCTCTGTCTTGGAACGTTTTCCGTGTGAAGAAGATGAGATCCGAAGTCTAAGCGCGCTGGTTTATGGCCGCCATCTCCCCCGAGGCACCCCGGTAAGTTCGGAGCAAAATATCAAGTTAATGTAGGTATTAAGTCAGGATTCTGAGTAGGCCCCTCGGGAGCTTCAGCGCAAAGCGTCTAACCCGCTGGACATCAGGCTCCGCCCCCCGAAGTTTTACCTTTCTGATCGTTCGACCAACATACACTTTAACACAAGGGCATATTAAAATGTAAACCACAAAAGTGGTAGAACATGTGGTAAATCCTTTAGAAATCTGTGTTATTGTTGTGTGTGGAACCTGCCATTGCTTTCCCTCTATTGATTGCTGACATAAATCACATGCCAATCCCTTGGAACACCGAAAATGCCCAATTGGAAGATCATCTGAACCCTGCAAATCTCATTCATCTTCGTTTCAAGATCTGTTACTGATACATAAGAAATTAATAAGAACGGAATTACATGAATTAGCTATGAATCAGTATTTAAAATCCACTATGAGCCCGAGGGAAATAAGGGTATTGAAACCCCCGAAATTATATGCTGAAGACATTGAATTTCATGCGAAATGGAATAGCATTCTTAATAAATGCAGTTTAGATTTGGTGGCATTATTGAGTCAACGCTCTAACAATGAGCAGCAAAAATGACGAGCAGATATAGAGCTTTTGGAATCACAATTAAAACAGCAATTGACTGAGGAGCGATTTCGGGCTCAAAAGGAAGAAATGTCCACTCAACTAGACCAATTTAGAGACTATGTGAAATCCATAAAGATTAAAAAATTCAATCGAGATCGGAAAGACTATGAATTAGACCAAGTATTTACTTGGGCTAAAAAAACTACTCTACAACAGAAGGAAGTATCTTTCCCTGCCTCTTCTGATATGGATTCAGAAGAGGGGAGTTCGGGTGAATATGTCACCTCTCGTAGAGGTAGAGGGGATATGACAAGATCAGGATCCTTCCAAGAACAGGTTTTTCGGCGAGGCCGACGTGGACGAGGCCGTCGACGAGGTTGGCAGACGGGAGAGGAACATCAAGATTTCCAGCTAGATCAACCCCAGGGCCCAATCACTCGAACACGAGCGAAACTTCAGTAATTAATATTTCGGGAATCCCTTTAACTGATACTCAAGAGATGCTGTTAAATAAGGGGCTATCATTTGTCCCTCGGGTATTATATCAACCCTTCCAGATTCGGATTGCTCTATATAAGTTTTTTCGCAAGCTAAGAGTGCTTCACTTTTGCGCTAGCAACCCCTTAATGCCAGATTTGTCAGTAGTAAGATTACCCTCAAAATGGATCCCGGGGGGAGAAATTGATCCATATATCTCCACATTTCAACAACTAGTATTACAAGAAGTAGATAGGATGGAACAGATGCTCCCGAATGTTGGAAATGGAAAATTGTCTAATAATTTGACAAAATCGGAATGTCAAGCGTTAAGAGAGTTAAGACAAATGCCTTCAATCATAGTTAAAAGAGCTGATAAAGGGGGTGCCACTGTGGTACAATCCAGGGATCAGTATGTAAGAGGAGCTTTATTACAATTGAATGACCCTAAATTTTACCGATTAATAGATACAGATCCGACATCAGAAATACAAGTTATTATTCGGAATTTGATGCAAGAGGGATTAGATCGGGGGTGGTTAACCAAAAAGGAATTTCAATTTTTGACACCGAAATATCCTCTGACTCCATATTTTTACACGGTACCAAAAGTACACAAATCTCTTATAAATCCGCCAGGGAGACCTATAGTCTCTTGTAGGGGCTCTATACTAGAACCACTATCACAATTTTGTGACATATTTTTGAGACCATGTGCACAAAAGGTTACCTCTTATATCAGGGATACGTCTCACTTTTTGGAGAAGATAGATTTGATAACACAATCTGTAGAAACCGCTATGTTAGTATCCTTAGATGTAGTAGCCCTTTACACAAATATATCCCAGCAAGAGGCTTTACAAGTAATAGCAGGATTAGAATTACCTCTCCCGTCTCGCTTACCAAAGGAATTTCTTCTCAGAATTTTATCTTTCGTCTTGACAAAGAATTTTTTTCAATTTGATAATAAATTTTATTATCAGACCCATGGTATAGCGATGGGAGCCACAGTGGCTCCGTCTATTGCCACACTATATCTGGCGAATTTTGAAGAGACAGTAATTTTCTCATCTGGTTGGTATTCTAAAATAAGTACGTCGGTGAGATTTTTGGATGACATCTTTTTTCTCTGGAATGATACAGAACCAGCTTTAGTAGATTTCATTGCTTGGTTGAATGTCCAAAAAGATAATTTATCATTCACGTTACATTTTCACACACAACAAATAGAATTTCTGGATGTAAAACTTTTCAAACAAGGATCCCGGTTATGTTCTACTTTGTACAGAAAACCTGTACAAAGAAACACTTTATTACAATTTTCAAGTTTCCATCCTCCAGCTCTGAAGAGAGGTTTGCCTTATGGCCAGTTCTTACGACTTCGCAGGATCTGTACTTCAATTCATGAGTTTGAGTGTCATGCACAGGATTTGAAAACCAGATTGTTACAGAGGGGTTACCCCTTTCTTATAGTAAAACAGGCTCTGATACGAGCACGGTATACGCATAGAGAATGGCTACAGGTTAAAAATAAACATTCTGCTAAAACATACAATCTGATGATGAGTTTATTACCGGGATACTTCCGTATATGTTGAATAGTTCAAGAATTACATCTATTCTGAAGAAACATTGGCATGTTTTGGCTCTTCATAATTGTTTCCGAAAACCATTACGAATAGCATACACCAGAGGCTTGAATATAGGTAATTTGCTCAATGTAACACAGTCACGAGATTTTCAGGGTTCAGATGATCTTCCAATTGGGCATTTTCAGTGTTCCAAGGGATTGGCATGTGATTTATGTCAGCAATCAATAGAGGGAAAGCAATGGCAGGTTCCACACACAACAATAACACAGATTTCTAAAGGATTTACCACATGTTCTACCACTTTTGTGGTTTACATTTTAATATGCCCTTGTGTTAAAGTGTATGTTGGTCGAACGATCAGAAAGGTAAAACTTCGTCTCCAGGAACATGCCTCTAGAATACGGAATGCAGTTATCACAGCTCCACTAGTACAACACTGCATTGAATTTGGACATTATTTTGCAGATTTTCAATGGCGAATTATTGATCAAGTTTCCCCAAGTTTAAGAGGGGGAAATAGAGAGCAACGCCTCCAATGGATTGAACAACATTAGATTTTCCGGATTGGCTGTTTAGAACCAGAAGGACTGAATGCTGAACAGGATTGGCTGAGTTTAGTTTAAACATCATGGATAGTAAGACCGATTCGGTAGCCAGATTGGTTCAACTATTACTGACATCATCAGAAAGGGGCGGTCCTTATTAGCTTTAAAACACTTTTTCACTTTGCTTCGATACTCACACAAGTAAGGCTGTAACAACGGAGCGATCCGGTTGATAATGGAGAACTATATTAGAGCTAAAAGAAGGAACTCATCTGAATGAAAGAAGACATTAACTCAGATGAGTATATGAGCAGATATTAAGCGTTGAAACAGAGCCGAAAAAAAGAGTGCGGTTCTAAACGCAGTGCTGTGTCCGTTGAAGATCTGCGGTTAATGAATTTTCGAAGGTGAAGTCCAACAATTAAGAATTTTAAAATTGGTTGTGTAGTAGCATTGGGTAATGCAATTACTTCACAGGTTTTATACGGTGGTTTTGTTACCATAAAAGTAATTAAAAGGGAAGTCACGCTTCAAGAGGGAGCAATCTCTCAAGGCAATAACTTCCGACAAAAAATTAACACACGATATTTAGTAGGTTATATCAGTCACTTTTGAATCACTCGTTGAAGGGGTATACATTAGTTGAAGTGAGTGAAGGGAGGAATAATTTCTGAAGAAAAGCCTGGCAATCTAATTCCAGTCACACTGCCAAGAAAACCCATGAGCTGCTGGTCACTAGGAGTCAACACTGACTCAAAGGCACTTGTTACATTTGATCTAAATAAAAATCACTTCTTCTCACCATTGTTGGGTTTCCATACAGAAATATGAGAAAATCATCATAATTAAGCAACAGTCCCACCTTCAGATTATAATAAGTATTGTATCATGGAAATAAAATAATTTAAAAATGATTGTTTGTGTTTTTTGATTCACCTCTTGGGTCTATCTGAGTAATCCTTGTGATATTTGCATTTTTCCAAGCATTTTTCTATGAAATGTATTTTTTATATTGGGCCTAATTCTGACCCACTAAATGCCGGGATACAGCTGGTGCCCACAGAGCTCACTGCACGTATAGGCCATTTGTGTGCGGAGCTCTGTTTGAGGTCAGGAGGGGCAGTCCCAGGGAAGAGCGAAGGCGGAGAGTGGGTGGGTAGCTGATCCTGGACATGCAGGACCGATTCCAAAGTTGGCCCTGTACGTCCGGGGTCAGCTATCTTAAAAGGGGACTTATTCCACCTCAGAGGTGCAATACGTCCCCCTGGACTTCGAGTAGCTGCTGGTGCCAGGGCGCGTAAAGAAGATAAGGAGTGCAGGGAGTTCTCTGCAGCCCGACCCTGGCCATAGAAGGACCAATCGGGGGTCGGGCCACGGGGAAAGCACTTTGTGGAGATCAGCCTGGGATTGCGGGTCCTGCATGGAGCCATGGTGCCATGGCAATACGACACCATGGCACTGTGGCTCCATACACGAGCCAGGTTGGGCTAGCTGGGTAGTTGACTGGACATCCGAGGTTTCTGAATTGGGGCAGGTCCAGCCACTATACCATGATTCTGCTCCTGTGGGGATGTCTGGCCCCCACGGGAGCAGAATCGGGTGCATCCCTAGGATATCCAGATGTCTGGACATCCAGATGGCCTGGGGACACACATCTCAGAATTGGCCCTGTGTTCTACCTGGGAGACCTAGTAAAATAGTAACATATGGGGTCATTCCGATCCTTGTTTAGAGGGTCTGGACATCCAATCTGGATGTCCAGACCCACTATACCTCTAGATCGCACTGGCAGCTACAGAGCTCCCCACATGTAGAGCCAACTTGTGCGGGGAGCTCTGTTCATGAGCAGGAGGAGGTAGGCCAGGGGGAGGAGCGAGGGCTGGAGGTGGGTGGGAACTTGACCGCAGACATACAGAGCCAATTCTGAGGTCGGCCCTATACGTCTGGGGTTGGCCATATAGACAGGGGACCTATTCTACCTCAGAGGTGGAATAAGTCCCCCTAGACATTGGGGGATGGGGAACCAGGTGAAACCAAAGATGTGAGGGGGAGCAGGGGGTGCCCTGCAGCCCAACCCTGGTCATGGAAGGCCAGATTAGGGGTCGGGCTGCGGAGAACAAAAGATTATGTCCAGCAGCCAGGGATCGCGGCTCCTGAATGCAGTTTGCACCACTCTTTTTTCAGGTTCTCCACATCATGGTTGTGGTGATGCACTCCATTGACCTTGCGGGCAATCTCCTGACAGCCACACTGTTGTGTGCTGGCATTCTCAGAATCAAAGAGGGTGGCATGCTCCTTCATGATGAGGCCTAGGGCCATGGCGGTCTCAGAGGGTGTGAAATTAGCCTTATGAGTCAGATGGCTGTGGAGTCCAAATGGCTCACTGCGATGGAGATGGAAGGCTACGCATGCAAAGTTTTTAAAATATGTGGTTATGATGCTGCACCCAGAACCGCCCAAAAGGATAAGAGAAACCTAGGTAATATTCATGTGCAGGAAGGTCAAAAATCAACCCTAATGGTGGGTGCCAGAAGCTGTCATATCTGTGCAAGAGGCTAACTGGCAATATTCTGTGTGTTGGCTGATTAGCGAAGCTATCCGGGTAAGTGGAATATCTCATCCCATATGTGGCTGACCTGTAAAGCTGGGTAAATGGAATAGCTTGTTCTCTAACCAGGAAAATGGGAAATTGTCTTCACCACATGGTTCATGAATGTGACTGGGTAAATGGGATATCTTGTTTACTATGTGGTCAATGGATAAAACTGGGCAAGTGAACTCTTGGTTATGGTGGTTAAGGTATCAGCTGCTGTGCAATGGTCCATGCTGCAGGACTGATATGGATGAGTGTATACTAGCCGCTGGGCCAATATAGTCAGAGGAAGACATCTGTAGTTGATGAGATATATGGCTGCTGGTAGAGTCATAGTATTATATGGCTAGCAGTGCGGTCTGGGATAAGGGAACAGGAAGGGTGATAGCTATGTGCACTCACAGCATGGCACACCATATGTGGGCACTGGAGTGCTATGTGGGGAGGGATAGAAGGCGAGGGTGGGAGATTTGACCCCAGAGAGGTGGTACAAGGCATGCCACAGAGGTGAATAACCTAGGAGGCCAGGGAAGCAGTGTGAGAGAGCATGGCCCATGATTCTAGTACCAGGGAGCATTGGCAGTGGGCAGTAAAAGCTATACCCATGATGATGCCCCTGAACACCAGAGGCACCAATAGGGCTTGGTAAGGCTTCAGCCCTGTATCACCTGTCCTAGGCCCCTACCTCATCAGCCACATGACTGCCCCTTATTCCCAGATATGAGTCTAGAGGCTTGTCACAGTAGTACGGCTCCCTTCCAGTTGCCCATACCCCAGTCCTCCCACAAGCTTATCACCAAGAAAGGGACAGATGCTGTAGTCAGGCAACTCTGGCCTGCTACATGCGCATGTGTCCATGCTCTCAATGTATGGCTCCCAATAACAAGCACATTCTGCCAGGGATGCAACTAAAGGATGTATTCCTGCACCATAGCTACAGCAGCTGTGGGGTGCATCCACATTGGCCCAATGATATATCAGCTACCCTGTCACCCCATATTGGTGCGCACATGCATATCCCATCTATGTACATAGTAGTCTCTGGATTGCATCGCATAGCAGGCAAATGTTTGCTGCATGGCTGACCAAGCTGTGGCATATTGAGGGCCAAAAAGAGACTCTAGGGTTCTTCATGAGAAACTGTGGGGTGGCGGGTAGGCCATGCAAAAATGCCATAGGTCCTGTTGACTGGGTACAGTCAGGGCTGACCATAGAGATGGTATTAGATGTTGGCACCCTAGGCAGGCCCCATTCCTTTTACCCCTTCTGGCTGGAAAAATCTAAAATGTTGCTTAAATGCCCTGTTCTTGGAAACCACCTAGTTTGCCTTTCTTGAAGTCAGGCACTGGGTACCTTTGCTCTGGAAGTTGAGTGTACCTATGATATCAACAGTCCCTGACCTGGTATAGCAGACTGCCATACTCATGGCCCTCCCACCACAGTGCTCATACTCTACCCAAGCCACCCTGTGGAAATCTCATTGCATTGTAACTGCTGCCTGCCATCCCCATGGTCCAACATGCACAGGCTTTGCAAGACCCAATGTGATCAGTGCTCAGTAGAGGTGACACGTTGCCCTGTTCCCAATGTAAGAGGCAGCAGAACTTCAGCTATGCAATTAGAAATAAGCAGCAGTATAGTCTTTGTTGACACATATGTCATCCATTGGAAGAAGTGCTGCATGTGTCATATGGCACAAGATACCAACTATAGGATACCCAGGCCTGTCTGGCATTCCCACCACCAGTACAGTGAATATGTGCACATCTGGATATCACCTCATGATTGCAGACTATATTATAGGTCAGACAACCCTCACCCTCCGAGATGGGGAAGACACTAGAGCAGTGGTCCCCAACCCAGTCCTATGGGGCCCACCGGCCAGTCAGGTTTTCGGGATATCCCTAATGACTATGCATGAGATATATATGCATTAGAGATATCCTGCCAACCTGACTGGTTTGTGGCCCTCCAGGGCTGGATTTGGAGACCCCTGCCTTATACCTCTGTCATTTAAGATTGTGAGTGGGCAAGGTACAGATGTCCTAGACATCGAAAGGGTATATAGAATGTGTCACATTCCTCCTCGATTCTCACCACCACCAAAAAGTTGTCTAATAGACAAATTTTTGGTGGTGGTGAGAAGTGAGGAGGACTGTGACAAATTCTATCTAACCTTTTTGATGTCTTGGACATCTGCACCTTGCCCACTCACAATCTTAAATGACAGAGGTGTAAGGCAGGGGTCTCCAAATCCAGCCCTGGAGGGCCACAAACCAGTCAGGTTGGCAGGATATCTCTAATGCATATATATCTCATGCATAGTCATTAGGGATATCCCGAAAACTTGACTGGCCGGTGGGCCCCATAGGACTAGGTTGGGGACCACTGCACTAGAGGGTAAAGCAAGGATTTGGAAGGGGCCCTGCACACTACTGTACAGAGCATACTGACAATGGGGAGTGTTGTGAGGTGACTGCAAGAACATATGCTCTGTGGGATGCCAACATACAGCACGAGGGACCTTGTATGCACAGGCATCAGGCAACCTGTCAGTATGCATGGTACCTAAGGTGAGCCTACATGGCAGAGACAAGGGAGTTAGTGATAGAAGAGGAGACAGTATAACCACATTGAAAGGAGGTCTGGATGTGGACAAGTACAGATGTGTATGGTGTGAGTGTACTCTGAAGACAGAGGTGGTGCAGCAGGATGTTGCATGTCTCAAGTCCTGGGGGTCACCAGTTCAAGATCTCCCTCAGCCTCACTGTCACACATATCTGCCCTCACTCTATAGCAGATAGTATTGTGCCTTTACACTTAATAAGGCCTCCCCCCAAAAGAATATTTTTGCTCTGTGCCATAAGGTTCTGGATGTGTTTTATAACCTGCCTTGACCGAGCAGGGGTCAAAGGACTGGGCATCTCTGTCATGACTCAGCCATGTAATGGCAGGGCTACCTACCCTCAATTGTTGCTGTCTGACACTAACATGAGTAAATGTTCAGTGATAGTGCAATAATGGCACAGCTATTGGCAATAGCAGGGCCCAGGTAGGCGTAGCATGATTATGGCTAGTCTGTACCATAGCATCAGCTGCCCATGCCACCTGCATCTCACCATGCTATGTCCCTGCTCCCATCCCATTACCTATTCCCTAGATACCCCACAATGGTACAACACTGCACATGTAGGCATGCATGCACAGGTTACCTGAGGCCTGTGTGCTGGTTCCAACAAGCAAGATCCATTCACCCACCTGTGTTCCACCACACCCACACCCAGGTACATGCATAACAATGTACCCACTCACATATAAGTTTGCTGAAGGGACCTGCACATCTCAGCTGACTGCACTAGCACCCAGGCCAACAGCATACGCCATACCCACACCTCCCAGCTTGCACTACGTGGTATTCACCAGCCTTTACACTATGTGACTGATGGCCTGGACGCCATGTGGCCTCTGCCCTTGACATATCATTATCCACACCCAGGCCCCAGCATTGACCCAGCACCCAACACAGACCACGACCTGTACAGTGGAACCCACAATCCCTCATCCCTATGTGCCAGATACTCAACTATGTTGCAGGCAACAATGATGACACAGCGAGCTGTAAACACAGGCCTTTTTTAAAATGTATTTATTTATTTATTCTTTAATATACCACATTTCTAAGGATCAATGCAGTTTACAGAGAACAGAACTTCAGTGAAAAACACATTATGACATAAAAATCCAACTCTGAGACACAGAGCACAGCCCCTCCCCCTCCCCATACCTCCTCCCATTAACCTCTCCCCAGTGTTCCCCACATGCCATCCCAACCTTCCCCATATGTCTCTGGGCCCCAGAGACCCTTCCTGCACCTCTGCAGGGCCTGGACTATGGCCTGTAGCCCTATATAGATAGCCCCTGCAGACTCGACCACTACCTCCCTCAGGATCCATAGCTTGGCCACCACAGTGACCATGACCAGCAACTACTCCTGAAGGGAAAGATGATGAGGTACCTGGGTCAGAGTCTGCAGGGGGCATCACTGGCCCCTGCTGGTGCTGGAGGATGTGGATATCTGTAGGGCCTCTAACTGCACCCACCACCACCCATGAGGGCAGCTGATGGTGCAGTGGGGGCATGGAGCTCTGATGACATGCAGGAGGTACTTCAGACACCCCATTCTCCTCCAGGCCTTCCTCCTCAATGGCTGCTGCTGGCCAGCCCGGATCTCTTGTCCTTAGCATGCATGTGGGCCTCCATGGTCTGTGGTGCCTCTCTTTCCATCATTCTCCTCCACCCCAGGTATAGCGGGATAATCTCCACTTGCCCATCTTTCCATCACTGTGTGGTTATGGGCAGCCCTCTGAACTGTACACAGCTTATCCATTCATATTCATGTGCCTCCCCTTACATGGATATCTTGAATATCACTACTTGGGTCCCGCCTGCATATCCAGATTTGGCCACTGGTAGACAATCTCCCATATCCATTCATTTTCATCTTTGCCCACGTGTCTGGCGGCTGACTCATGATTCATGCCCTTTTCTGTGTGGGTTTCTTTAGCTGATTATTGGCCCCTTCTGTGCCTTTTGTAATATCGAGCCCAATAATTTTAATTGTTGGAAAAGATATGAAAATCATCCAGCCAGAGCAGGAAACATACTCTTACACCCTAATGGTACTTTACATTAATGAACGTTTCTACAGTATTCAACTGTAGACACTTGAGTTAGTAAAACAGATGTCTCTTTTTTTTCAAGTACCACTTACTATTTCTTGTAGGGATTTGGGACCTATGTTTCTTCTTGTTTGTCTTGCAAAGTCAGTTTTGCAGCACAGTTGTATGCTTTAATTGCCAGGATGAAAGCAGATGGTCACTTAACAGCTAAGCATTAAAACATACATAGCTATTTTGCATTGGTTTGAAAAGCTTCCAAATAAGCCTGGCAGGAATAAAAGTTGTACATAAAGAAACATAAAACCCAGATTACTTGAAAGGCTCAAATTCATGCACCAAGAGAACAAGACACTGTCAATATACCTTTCTATTTTTCACCACTGCTTTTTCTCCTGGTTTTGTATATGACATAGCTGACTAAACTATCACACAAAAATCAGAATTTCACAGATGCTCCAATGCACTTTTTAATCCCATTTTTATAGAAATAGAAAAAGGAAATTATTTCATGGAAATTATCCTTCCTTTTTACTCGTTCAAACTATTTTTCCAACTGAGCATAATTAGACATAATGTATTTTCTTTACATATCATTCACTGATGCTTACAAAGCTGTGAGAATAGGTCACCCAGGCTAATATTGTGTAATATCCACTTTCAGTTGTAAAAAATGAAACAATAAAATCAAGAACCATGACCATTTATCTCCTTCCACTCCTCAGAACATACAGAAGGAATCTACACAAATTGGAAATGGCATGAATAAATGTATTTTCAACGAATGAACAGATCATAAACATTCCTGATATGATAACTGACAGTTTCCCATTTGCCCACCATGTTTTAGCTGTGTAGCTTAATATTACCTATGTTAACCAGCCAACTGCCGTACACACTAAGCCAGATTCCTATCAGAATCTCTGAAAATTCCAGAGGTCCCCCTCTCTGTACAGGCTGCATGTCTCAATCTCATCTAGCTGAGCCCAAAACACACTAATGTAGTTTACCCAAAGTACCTTGGGTGTTGGGTCAAGCTACATACCTGACGGTATTACCTCAACTGTTATGCAAAGTATCTTATAATTTATTTATTTAGCTGTAATTATATCCCGCTTTTCACCGGGTCAAAGCGGTCAATTGGGGGATACATTTAACACGAGGGGATATGAGACACATACGCTAATACTTACAGGGAACATGGGCAATGGAGGGTCAAGTGGCTTGCCCAAGACCACAAGGAGTGCCTGTAGGACTAGAAATCCCAGTCCCTCCGGCCTGAGATTGCTGTCCCCAGGTGGGACTTGAACCCCCAGCCCTCCGGCCTGAAGTACCTTGTCCTAACCACTAGACCACTCCTCCCATCTTTCCATGACAGGTTGCCTTTCCCCTGTGGGATACTGCCTCTCTCCCTTGTCTTCTGTAGCATTTTCTACTCCATGGCTTGGATATTCTGCCACAAGTCAAGGATAGTTATCACATTGGCCCCAGAACTGTGGTCTGTCCTATAATGAATATCTTGAATATCTCAATAGGCTTTGGGAGTGAGTTATTAAATGCCTTGTCTGATATCTGACAAGTGGACCTCATCATAAGAAAGTAAGAAAATGTATCCCATATTCATTCCGTAATGTTCTACATATTAGAAAAATGAAGCAACTACAAACTAAGGGTAGCATGGATATTTTACATCCTTAGCCAATGCTGTAAGATGGAGGGGCAAAACAAGAGGAAGTGGAAAAAGTAGTATTGTCAGACTCAAGGGTAAAGGGGAAAATATGTAGAAGCCAATGAGGATAAAGCAGAATTTCTTAAGAAATATTTCCGTTCTGTGTTCACCGATGAAGGGCCAGGAGTAGAACCTCAGAAAACATACACAAATAGGAATAGAAGCGAGATGGATCTTTAACAATTTTCAGAAGACTGTGTTCTTGAGGAGCTAGTTAAACTAAAGATAGATAAAGTGATGGCGCCAGGTGAGATACATCAAAGAATATTGAAGGATGTTCTGGTGGCTTTGCTGTATGACCCTTTCAATGCTGCTTTAGAATCAGGAGTGGTCCCAGAAGACTGGAGAAGAGTACATGTGGTCCCTCTATACAAAAGCAGAAGTAAGGATGAAGATGAGCACTACAGGCTAATTAATCTGTGGTGATTAAATTAAAGAAAATGCTGCTGAGGACAGTTAAGTTTCTGGAATCCAATGGATTGCAGGATCTGAGTAAATCCTTTGACACCGTTTTACACAGGTGACTGTTTTTATCTGAGTGTTTGGCTGTGGTTTTTTGCCCTCCGCTGGTTTTCCTACTTAATAAACTCTAATATGACCAACTGGGTTAGAAGCCGGTTAAGTGGAAGGCAACAAAGGGTACAGGTAAATGGAGTTCAATATGAGGAAAAGAATGTTACCAGTGCTGTGCCACAGAGATCTGTCCCTGATCCGATTATTTTTAACATATTTGTAAGTGATATTGCAGAAAAGCTGTCAGGCAAGGTTTGACACTTTGCAGATGATAACAAAATCTGCAATAGGGTAGAAACCCAGTAAGAAGTTGATAACAAAAGGAGGGATCTAGAGAAGCTTGAATAATGCCCAAGAATTTGACAGCTGAAATGTAGTGCTAATAAATATAGGGTAAACTAGATAATAGGGGAAAGCTGACAATTGCCAAAGATCTCATGGTTCAGAATGATGTATCCTTGAAGGATACTAGCAAAAGACTGAAGTTAGGGCATATCGACAGAGGTTCCAATAAAGACCAAAGTAACCCAAATGCCCTTAAGTACAGAGCAGTAAGAGCTCAACATTTCAAATTACCCCTGCCTACCAATAACCAGATTAATATGAATAAAGATTTGCATCAAGCATCAGTGTTGTTTAAAAATATTATCTTGGAAGCCCAGACAAGCTATATTACACGCTTTAAGAAAAGTAGAAGGAAGTCCAAAAAACTGCCAGCATGGTTTAAAGGTGAGATCAGAGAGGCTGTTGTGGCCAAAAAGGCATATTTCAGGAAATGGAAAAAGGAGCCAAATGACAAAAATATGGAAAAAAAGATAAACCCTGGCAAGTTAAATGTAAGGCATTGATAAGGCTAGCAAAGAGAGAATTTGAAAAAAAACTTGCCGTGGTAGCAAAAACACATAATAACATATTTTTCAAGTACCTTCATATCAAAAAACCTGTAAGAGAGTCAGTTGGACCAATAGATGATAGAGGGATAAAAGGGGCACTTAAAGAGGACCAGGCCATAACTGAGAGATTAAATGGAAACAATTTTGAAATGCCTCTTTCATTATGTTTTGAAACTGTTGTGTTGAATTTTAATTAATGGTCTGCAAGTTGTCGAATCTCCTTCCTTTCAGTTATAATTTCAGTTTTGGAAACAAGAAAAAGTCAAAGGGTGCAAAGTCAGGTGAGTATTGAGGCTGACAGACTTGCTCAATTTCGTGTTTGGCTATGAACTACAGGACAAGATGTGATGCATGACCTGGGACATTATCATGATGAAGCAACCATTCACCATTCCTGTGCAACTCTGGCCTCTTACGAGGAACTTCCTCTCTCAAACAAGTCAGATATAGTACGCCTTATTAATGGTTTGGCCTTTTGGAGCATACTCATGATGAACAATACCCTGGTAATCAAAGAAAAGTGTGAGCATGACCTTGACAGTGCTCCTCACCTGATGGGATTTCTTGAGTCTGGAGAGTTTGGAGTCTTCGGGGTATGTTTACGCGCGTTATGCTGCACTTACTATCGTTAACGTTACATAATGCTCGTTATGATGCGCTAACGATCGTAATGCCCCACGGCACGGTAAAACACCGCAGAAGGTGGAGAGAGGGCGGAGAGAAGGGGTCAGTGGGCGGAGAGTGGGCGGGGAGAGACTCCCTTCACACTAACGCGCTGATCTGAAGAGCTGAATTCCAACGCGAATGAAAACCTGCAGTTAAATGCACATTACAGGGGAGAGAGACCATTTCAGCGTCAGCAATGTACAGCCCAGGCAGGGAAACCAAAAACAGTGATAAGTGTGATACATGTGCACAGAACAAAAGGGCACAGAAACACTGAAAATGACCCCCAAAAAATGGAAAAAAACCATAACCAAGCTGGCCAATAGTGGTAGCAATGAGAAACATCAACCCCTCCCCCCTCCAAGTAAGCTCCATAGAAAAGATATAAATCGTGGAAGGGTCTATACTCTGTCCCCATACAAGGTGAAGGAGCCCACAGTGAAATAGTGCTGCTCAGGGTTTCCCCCACAATCAGACAGGGTTCCTATGGCATGCACATGCCCCTCAACATCAGGGCGGGCATGTCGGAACGGCAACAAGACTGATGCCGGAGAAGGGGATACAGAGGGCCGCAGGCGGCACATGCTGTGGTGGAGCTGGGCCACAGTGCGGACTAGGGTGATGCCTAGGTGGCCCATATGAATGCTGAAACAGCAGAGCAGCCAGACAGCAACTGCTGAAGGCCCAACATGGGCACGAGTGTGTTTCCCACAGTGTCACAGGGGATAGTACCCAACAGCTACCCCCAAGGGCACGGGACATTGGCAGGCGGGGCTGGGGGGAGCGTGGACGTCTATGCAGGCACCCCTACCCCAGAACCCGCACCATAGGCAGCCGTCTACCTGCACACTGGATGGCCTGAGACTGCGCACCACCAGCACCACCAGCAGAAGGGCATGTCAGCATGGTGGCTGAGGGATACTGGTGGTGGAGGAGGCAGTGGCAGCTGCCCAGAGCAGACCGTGGCCTAGCCCTGTGTAGGTGGGTGCCATATACTGCAATAGATGGGCCCCGTCTGACGGACAGTCATGGTATCATCAAGGAATGTACTGACTCTGTGACAACAAGGTGGTGCAGTGCACAAAACCAGTGTATTCAGAAGCAGAGGATCACAGGTTCAAGCCCCAGCTGTGGTTCCTGCCAACCCAGTCCCCATATTTTACCCAGTACTACAACATGCTAATACAGACAGCACCTATATTGCAGATGACGTAAACATGCCCAAGACAACTACATTTTACCCTACAGAGCACGGACACCATAAACATGCACATTACCTAGAGCAGAGTCTCCCGAATGCAGTCCTGGAGGGCCAAACACCATTCCGGTTCCATGCTGCCTCTGATAAAGATGCTTGTGCTGCATTTCTATGCGCCACCCCATGGTATGCAGATGTATCTCGTGCATATTCATGAGGGACAGCATGAAAACCCGAACAGTGTTTGGCACACCAGGACTGGAGTTGGGAACATCTGCCGTAAAGCAGCAGCCAACAGGGGCAGACACACCCGCACCCACAGGCCCCATTATCCAAAGCCTCCTGGAGAGGCAGGACATTGGGCTCTGCGTGCATCTCCCAATACTAGCACTTGCATACCTTAGTAATGCCACCCTAAACCTGGGAATATGGTATACATCTTTAAAAAGGTTGCTATGATTACTGGCAGATAGCAATTCCTAGGTTAAGTACAATATTCTGAGTGAGCTGCATCATAGCAACCTTTCTGATGTCTGTGGAGTGTGCTACAGGTCTTGTGTCTGACAGTGTTTACCAACCTGGGTAGTGACTCCTACAGTATTGCGTACCATAGCCATGCCTGCACTGTGCCCAGGACTGGTGTGGTGGCCTGGGCTGCCCAACACCTCTATAGTTGCACAATGCTGGCATAGGTGTGGGGAGTGTGTGTCTGTCTATCCAGTGTGTGGTGGCTGCCAACACCCTCCACAGCCCACACTGCTAGCACTGTTGCCAGTATTGGCCTGCCAATGTGCATAATGAGGAGCAAGGTACTGTGGGAAAAGCCTGGATAGGGTGGCCTGGCGTGGTTTCATCTGCACAGGGCATAGAGCAATGGCTCGGACATTGTAGTGCCCGGTACCACCTGCACGGACAGGGTGGCCATAGCATGTCCTGCTGGGCGGTCACTCTCACCCTGACTGAGCAGTGACCATGGCATGGCTAGGTTCCCCCATAGTGCTACATAGTATTTCTCTCATGTGATGTATATGGGTTTTATTTTGGGGCCCAATCACTGACTTATCTGCTTGGTGCGTTTGCTGACATCCCTGTTCTTGGTACATGCAGCTCCTCCAGGACCATGCACTATGGACTAGCTGGCGGACTGTCTGCAGCTAGAATGTGTCTTGCTGGAACACCTTGCAGGGTGCAGCAGCTGGAGGCTTGCTGCTGGGGAATGTCAGATAATGGTGGGGGGCAGCTTAGCATTTCCAGGCCTTCTGTCTGCTATTGTGTTACGGATGTATACCGCTCTGTCTGTTCCCCAGCAGGACTGGGGTTGATGGTCCTCTCTACTGCTACCATTGCAGGGAGGTAGACTGTGGATCTATTGGTGGGTGATCCTGTTTCCCACCCTGAGCCCAAGAGGGTGGGTTGTGTGGTGGTACATGATCTGCCCAAGGGTCCATGCACTCCCCCCTTCACCTACAGCAGGTAACCATGGCACCAACACAGGATATGCACTATTCTGGGTGCATCATCACCCATAAGGACTAGACATGACCGAGACATACAGCAGGGCACAGATGTATCCTAGGTGTGTCTAACAGAAGTACCTATCACACACTGATTGGGACCTGCAGCATGGCATATTTCAGCCATGAAAGGTGCTGTGGACCTGGTGCTGGGAGCCCCACCTCAACCTCAGGGTGGGCACAGTACCCGCACAATGTGACTCTCTGTGACTACTCTGTGGCAGTACCACACATGGTCTGTTGCCCCTACCTGGCCGAGGTGCTGTGGGGGTGCAAACCCAATCTTGTGCCCATCTCTTGACTGCTGATTTGCATGTGCAATGCTTCATGGGTACGGGTGGGTTAACCCTATCCTGGTAACTACAGCAGACAGTTTGTGTAGTGACGTGCAGTCCTTCAGCCAGCCAGGGCTTTGTTCACAGCCTTGTAAGGTGTCCTATAGGGGACATTATAGGGTGCCTTGGCGGACAGTACACTTTATAATGTGCCCTATGGAGTGCCTTATGGGGTGCCTTATGCAGCTCCTTAGGTTATGCCACCGTGAGGGTGTGTTTGCTGGCAGCACAAATTAAAATACATGTCACATGCCTCAACAATCACTACTTAAATGTAAAGGGTGCTGCCTCAGCCAGCCTTATACATTAGGCCCACTGGGGAATTGAACCCATGACCCTTGTACCATCAATCAGTGTTGTAACCATTGTGCTACAGCTCTGTTGCTATGGTTGTATGCCTGCGCGCCTTCTTAAGATTAACGCGCGGTAACGTGCCTTGTAGCGCTCGTTCATTTATGGCGCCTTGTAGCGCGCGTTCTCGGCGTGTTCTTGACAATGATGTACCACCCATGTCCTTATTTGGGGTTTCTGTCTCTACCGCGGCTCCTAACGCGAATCGCACTAACGCAGTTTAGTAAACATACCCCTTCCATTTTGAGGATTGAGCCTTAGGGGTATGTTTACTAAACCGTCTTATTGTGCGCTCTGTGACGTTATCGGGCGATAAGGTACCTTAGCGCGTGATAACGCGCACTGTGGCGCAAACGAGCGCTGAAGGTGGAGAAAGACTCCCGGAGGGCGGAGGAAGGGGTCAATGGGTGGAGAGTGGGAGGGGAGAGGCTCTCTGCACACTAACACTGTGAAACAGAGGCCAAAACTAACGCCACTGAAACCCTGGCGTTAAAGCTGATTTAAAGGGAAGAGAAACCATTTCTGTCAGCAATGTACAGCAAAACCAGGGAAACCTACAAAAAAGTGATAAGTGTGATACATGTGCATGGAACAAAAGGGCAAATAAACAGTGAAAATGACCAGCAAAAAATGGAAAAATAAAATAACCAAGCTGGGCAATAGTGATCTCAATGGGAAACATCAAACAACACTCCCAAGAAGGCCTATATTTTGGTGGTGGTGAGAAGTGAGGAGGAATGTGACACATTCTATCTAACCTTTTTGATGTCTTGGACATCTGCACCTTGCCCACTCACAATCTTAAATGACAGAGGTGTAAGGCAGGGGTCTCCAAATCCAGCCCTGGAGGGCCACAAACCAGTCAGGTTGGCAGGATATCTCTAATGCATATATATCTCATGCATATTCATTAGGGATATCCCGAAAACCTGACTGGTCTGCGGCTCTCCAGGACCAGGGTTCCCCACCCCTGCTATAAAGGGATCCATTGTGTCTGACCCATGCCACTTTGAATTCTGTCACTGTGTTTGCCCCCATCACTTCCATTGGGAGGCATTCCAAGCATCTACTAGCTTTTCAGTGAAAGAGTATTTCCTGACATTGCCTTTCAGTTTACCTCCTTGTAGCTTCATGTTATGCCCTCTAGTTTTACAGCTACCCCATCTTTGGAAGAGGTTTGTTTGTCCATTAATACTTTTTAAGTATTTAAGGTCTGAATCATATCTCCCCTGTCCCTCCTCTCCTCCAGAGTGTACATATGTAGGTCTTCAAGCCTTTTCTCATAAGTCTTCTGAAGCAGGCTCCAAATCATTTTGGTCGCCTTCCTCTGAACCGCTTCCAACCTTTTTATATCCTTTGCGTGATACAGTCTCCAAAACTGAACACAATATTCCAAGTGAGGCCTCACCAGTGACTTGTACAGTGGCATTAGTACCTCTTCCTTTCTGCTGGTTATTCCTCTCTGTATGCAACTCAGCATCCTTCTGGCTTTTGCCATCGCCTTGTCACACTATTTCGCCACCTTGAGAGCATGAGAAACAGTCACACCGAGGTCTTTCTCCTGGTCTGTGCACATCAGTCTCTCGCCTCCTATTGCATACAGTTCCCTTGAATTTTTGCTTCCCATGACACTGCACTTCTTCACATTAAATCTTAGCTGCCAAGCATTAGACCATTCTTCCAGCTTTTGTAGATCTTTCCTCATGTTCCCCACTCCCTGAGAGGAGTCCACTCTGTTGCAAATTTTCGGGTCATCTGCAAAAAGACAGACTTTTCCATTCAGCCCTTCAGCAATATCACTCACAAATACATTGAATAGTACCGGTCCCAAGACCGAACCCTGGGGCACACTGCTAATCACCTTTCTTTCACACGAGTGAGTTCTGTTTATTGTCACCCACTGTTGTCTGTCAATCAACCAATTTCTGATCTAGTTAACCATTTTGGGATCCATCCCCAAGCTGTTGAGTTTATTGATAGGCCTCCTATGAAGAACAGTATCAAAGGCTTTGCTGAAATCTAGGTAGATCATATCCATCGCATGCCCTTGATCTAGTTTTCTGGTCAGCCAGTCAAAGAACTCAATTAGATTTGTTCAGCAAGATCGTCCTTTGGTAAAACCATGTTGCCTCAGATCATGCAACCTCTTGGTTTCGAGGAAGTCCACTATTCGCGCTTTCAGGAGTGCCTCCATTACTTTTCCCGCCACCGAGGTAAGGCTTAATGGCCTGTAGTTCGTCACTTCTTCCCTATTACCACTTTTGTGGAGAGGTACCACATCAGCCCTTCCCCAGTCCCGTGGAACTTCTGTCTCCAAGGATCTATTAAAAACATCCTTTAAAGGCCCTGCAAGAACTTCTCTGAGCTCTTTCAGTATCATGGGGTGTATCCCATCTGGTCCCATAGATTTGTCCACTTTCAGTTTTGTAAGGTGTTCTAACACATCATCTTTTGTGAAAAGGGCGATGTCTACTCCATTCCCATTTGTATATTTGTATATTTGTCAATCACAGGTGGTCCTTCTCCATTTTCTGTAGTGAAAACAGAGCAAAGGTATTCGTTTAGCAGTGTCACTTTTTCAATGTCACTTTCCACGAATTCGTTCCCAGCACTTCTGAGTCCTACAATTCCACCTCTGATTTTCCTTCTCTCCCGAATATATCTGAAAAAGGTCTTGTCGCCACACTTCACATCTTTAGCCATCTTTTCTTCTGCCTTTGAGTTTGCTATCCTTCTTTCTCTTTTTGTCTCTTTTAGTTTGATCTTGTATTTTTTCTGTGTTCCTCTGTTTGCGATCTTCTGAATTTTGTGAAAGCTGTGGTTTTTCACTTTATTTGTGCAGCCACGTCTTTGGAAAACCAAATAGGTTTCCTTTTCCTCTTGTTTTTATTTACTTTCCTTACGTATGTATCTGTTGCACCTTTTATTGCTTAGCCCATTGCAATTCAACTTCCCTTAACCCCTCCCATCCTATCAACTCCTCCTTCAGGTACATAGCCATTTTACTGAAGTCAGCATTTTTGAAGTCTAAGGGGTATTTATTTATTTATTTATTTGGCATACATTTGTATACCGCTACTTCCAGCGATCAGTAGCGGTTTGATTACAGATATGAATTTGTCGAATCATGACAGAAATTTTGCGGTATACACACATTGATTTGGAGGGGGAAGCACAGCACATGGGGAGAGGTCATATGTAGAGGAGTCAGATATTACATATTTACATATTTACATAAACTGCAACCATGTTTTATTGGGTGGTATCATTTATACCCCTGGGATTATATCAGATTGTATTGACACTGGAAAAGATGTGTCTTGAGTTTCTTTCTGAATTCCATAAGGTCTTTAATAGCTCTTAGCTCTGGTGGTAGTTGGTTCCAGAGGGACGGGGCCGAGTAGGAGTGTGCTCGTTGGCTAGTAGTGGCAGTTACAGATATGATATCAGGGGGAACGTGGAGTATATTTGAGTGGATTGTTCGCCTACTTCTGTTGGGTGGTTGCGTGCTGATAAGGGTGGAGAGAAAGGATGGCGCTATGTTATGTATCAGCTTGAAGGTGGTTATTAGTGTTTTATATTTTATCCGGGCTGCAATGAGGAGCCAGTGTAGCTCGATTAATACAGGGGTAATGTGATCAGTAAGGTTTTTTTTCATGATGACCCTAGCCGCTACATTTTGGGCCATTTGGAGAATGTTGAGGGTTTTCTTTGGAAGGCCCTGTAGGATGGCATTGCAGTAGTCGAGGTGTGGCATAATTAGAGCTTGTGCAACAGATCTGAAATCGTGAGGTTCAATGATGCTCCGTAGGGGTTGTAGGACTCTAAGTTTGTGGAAAACGGCCTTGTTGGTTTTGCGGAGGTGCTTTTCCATCTTTAGATTGCTGTCAAGTGTTACACCCAGATATTTTATTTCAGTCTTCGTGTTGTATGTATTGTTACATAGGGTGACTGCCACAGGAGGGTCAAAGTTTGGTTTTCTTGAGATATACATGACTTCAGTTTTCTTATGGTTGATTGCCATGTTGTTTTGCTGTATCCAATTTAACATCTCGGTGAGGCATGTTTCTAGCTGAGTATAGTTAGGGTTCTCGGTATCCAACTGTGTGTAGAGCATAATATCATCCGCATAAATGTGGTAGTTGATATTGTGTTGTTGGAGAATATTACAGAGGGGTCACATATAGACATTGAAAAGTAGTGCCGAGAGAGCGGAGCCCTGAGGTATACCTTGCGTTTGCGGGAAAGCTTCTGCTTCTTCGCCATTGAAATGAACCTGTGGCATTCTGTTGGTTATGTAAGAAGAGAACCATTTCAGGGGGGTTCCCAATATTCCTATTGATTCAGTCCTTTGTAGGAGGGTTCCATGATGGACTGTATGTTTACTAAACCCTCTTAACGTGCACGCCGCATTAGTCTGCAGGATGCCATAAAAGGAGTGGGCGGTCCAGTCAAAAATTAGCAAAACGGCATTAGCGCACGCTGCGCTGCGCACATTAGCGCACGAGGAACGCACGCAGGAAGCATAAGCAGGCACGCTGATGTGCAAACAGAGGAACAGGGCTGCAGTACAATGGTAAAGACACTGACAGATGGTGCAGGGGTCATGGGTTCCATCCCCCACTGTGCCCAATGAATAAGGCTGGCTGAGGCACTACCATTTATGTGTAATATTGCATTATGAGGCTTTTTAATTTTATTTTAATTACTGCTGCTAGCAAACGCACTCTCTCAAAGTGCTGTAACATAAGGTGCTGCATAAGGCACCCCATAAGGTACCCCAGAGGGCACATTTTAAAGTGCACTGTCCGCCACGGCACCCTACAATGTTGCTTAAAGGGTGGCCTAAAGGGCGCCATATAGGGTGCCCTATGAGGCACAGCAAGGTCATAGCACTGTTTTTGATGGCAGCACTGTGAATTTAAACGCATGGAAATCTTAAGTAGGTGCGCTGACATGCAAGGAGGAGCAGCAGTGTAGCACAATGGTTAAGGCACCGACTGATGATACAGGGGTCATGAGTTCAATTCCCAATGTGCCTAATACCTAAGGCTGGCTTAGGCATCAGCTTTGACATGTAAGCATTGTTTCCTGTGGCACTTTATTTGTATTTTATTAATTGCTGCCAGCAAACACACCCTCATGTGCCGTAACTTAAGGTGCCGCATAAGGCACCCTATAAGGCACTCCATAGGGCACATTATAAAGTGCACTATCCGCCACGGCACCCTATAATGTCCCCTATAGGGCACCCTATCAGTCGCTCCATAGGATACTGTATAGTGCACCTTATATGGATGGTAACCATAAGGTGCCTTATAGGGCGCCCTATAAAGCGCCCTCTGAGGCACCTTATGGGTACAGTACGCTGAGGGTGTTTTTGCTGGCAGCACTAATGTACATTAAAAATAGATAATGCTTTGGACAGCCCTATCAAATAACCCCACTGTGGGTTTGAACCCATGACCTCTGGTATGTGTATAAATTTTTATTAGTTTGATTGCATAAAAGGAGTCACACAATGGTTTCCACACTTGCTCTTTTTGCCTAGATTCATTTATCTTCACTGTTTTTTAAGTACTTCAGACACATCAATTGTATTGGTCTCTTTCTCACGTTTTCATGCTAGCTAATAAGTTCGTGCATGATCCTTTTAGTATCACTTGTTGTTGGCTTGCCCATCCACTCCATTCCATTTATGATTCTATTTCTCACATATCTTTTTTTATGTCTACATATTCTTTTTGAGTTTATTTTACATTACACTGTTTAGTTTGGTTCACACCACACATGTCATTGTTTTATTCATATTTTATAGATCGTGCAATAATACTCATAGGAAGATTATCCAGAGCCAGGTAACATATTTTATTATTTTATATTCTTTCATATTTATATTTTTTACCATTTATTTAGCAATGACACATATGAGTCGTCTTCATCTCTCTTACATCTTGGTTGACTCGTATTCATGTATTATTCTTCATTTATTGATATTATATTTTAAGATGATAATTGTCATTGTAAAATACATGGACCTTTGTATTTTATTTATTTATTTATATATATGGGGTCTGTTTACTAAAGGCCGGTGTTGTGCGGTCCGCGGTACCGAGCGGGTGCCGTATAAGGAGTGGGCGTTCCGTCGTGAAGAACAGAAGCTGTGATTGACAGATGCGCTAAGGTGCGCGGCGCCCGTGTGGTTAGTGCCCTGTGACATTACGGCGTTTGATCTGTGCACATAGATCACACTGCTCACGGTTTTTGGGCTTCCACTATTGTGCTGCACATTGCTGACGGAAACGGTTTCTTTTCCCTGCACAGCACCTCTAACGCGAGTGTTTCACTGGCGGTAAAGTTCTTTGCAGATTCGGGCACGCTCCTGTGCGGCGAGTCTCTCCCCTCCCACATTCCGCCCACTGACCCCGTCTCTCCGCCCCTAGGGGGCCTTCCTCCGCCCTCATTTCGCCTTGGCACGCCTCTTTCGCACATTACCGCCCCGCAAACGTGCGCGTTTTCGGCGCACGTGTGCGGGGCCCGTTAATGTGACCCGCACGTGTACGGGGCGTTTAAGAGCACTTAAATGCATCATTTTAGGGCGCTCAGGTGCGCCCCGCACAGGTGCGCCGTTTAGTAAACATGCCCCTATGTATTTTTTTAAGTGTTTTTTAATTAACTTATATCTCTCTTACTTCTCGGTTGATTCGTATTTTTGTATTATTCTCCATTGATTGACATTATATTTTAAGACGATAATTGTCATTGCAAGATACATGGACCTTTGCATTTTATTTATTTATTTATATATATGTATTTTTAAGTGTTTTCTAAATTAAGTTATCAAGCATCCTGTTATTTGGTATGTTGATTAATTTATTGATTGTTTTAATTTAGCTTGGTAAGTTGACTAATTTATTGATTGTTTTTATTCAGCTTATTTTTTGTGGACACTGTCGCACCGCCGCCCTAGAGGCCAAGGTTGGTATGGGCAGGTCGGGTGGACATGAGAGTTTTTTCTAACTTTGAATTTGGTCTTTATGTAAGGGGTCTGGGTACTGCTCCCAAGACCTCCCGAGGACCAAACTTCAAGAGAACACAACAGTCCGAATGTAGGGAAAGTAAGGCTTTATTTCCCTTTATGCACAATGGTTCAAACAGTGGAGACTACTTCAACAAAATAAAGAAACCTTGCTTCAGGCAAAAAAGAAGAAATATATTCAAAACCTGCTTTGTCTACTGTTACTTCACAGGACTTTGTATAAACCAATTACACAGGCTTTGCTATTAAGGGCTGCTTACATTTCATGCAAAGACATTAGGCTTCCTGCCTGACAGTAGCTACAATCCATAGCGGTCTCAGGTGGGTCCTCGTTGAATTCCACCTGCATAGGCTGAGGGTCAGATAACTGTGAATCTGTGTCAATATACTCTTGTGGAGTGTATTGAGGCTTCTCATACAGCACATTCACTAGCTTCCAGTGTTCTGAGTCTAGGTTCGGGCCGCGCCCATGTGAAGGCTTGTTAGGGCAGTAACTTCCTTTGGCATGCTGCCTTATGTTACATAGTCTTTCTTTTACCAAAGGCTTGTGTCCTATCTCACGGACAGTTTGATAAGGAGGGCACCCTTCTGTATCTTGTGCTTCCTGTTTCAGTAAGTTATAATGCTTAGCAGAATAAAAAGGTGGTTTACCTTGTTTCTTAGGATTGTCCCAGTTAGTTGAGTCACGAGGCCCAGCCTTGCTGTAGTTCAGCCTTACTCGAGCAGTAGGCTTCTCAGACTTCAGCTGGCCTTCCTGTAGAATCAGCACTCTTTCACACCCACACCTTTTGTTATTTGAATAAGGAGTGTTACCTCTTACAGCAATGATTTCATCATTTCCCTAGTAACAGCCACAGTGTCCTGCATTTATTGCTGTCGGTTCCTCATATAAAACTCTGGGGTTTATTTCTCCCCTTGTGCCTTTCTTTCCAGTATCTCTCAGCCAAGAACTCCTGGAATTCTGTTGCACCGGACTTACTGTGCCTTCCTGCCAGGAACTCCTTCCTCTCTGGTATCTTTGCCAAGACTTCTTTTCTCTTTCAGCTTCTACCACAGCCTCTGCTTTCCGTTGCTGCTGCTGGTACCACCGCTGATGCTCTTCCTGGTGCGCTCTCTGGTGCTCTTCCTCCTGGTGCGTTTCCTGGTGTGTCTCCTGGTGTGTCTTCTTTTCAACTTCCCAGCCTTTCCTCAGAGGAACTCCCCCTTTCCTGGATTGGCTGTTAGGTTGCATTACATCATCAGTTCTAGGGTGCAGTTCTCTAGGCCTTGGAAGGTCACTCCTGCTCCCCCTATCAGGCTCCTCATAGCATTGCAACTGATGTTGAAATCTTTTTTCAGGATTTAAAACCTTTTTCTCCGTGTGAATAGGCTCTGCAGTGCCACAACACAAATACTTTTAGACTTCTGTTTGAATTAGTCTTAGAGTTTAGTTCACTCAGGTATGTGTAATTTACATTTCTCTTTGGATACATTATTTAATTATTTTTATACTTTTATTGTTTATAAGTAATTTTCAATCGCATTCTAATTGTTTTATTTGTTTCTTTTAGCTCCTTTGTTTTTATGTTAGCCGTACTTATTTGTTCCACCATTTAAGAAACATGATAAATATATTTAGATTGCTTTATATATATATATTTTTCACATATTATATATTCATTTATGTCCACTGTTAGAGCCAGTTTGTTTTAATTGTGTTTAAATTATTTTTGCTTTTTATTTATAAATTTGTTTTTAGCCCTTTTAGCCCCTGAAGAAGGGATTTCCGAAACACGGCCTGTGTTGGGCCTAGTGGCTGATGTTGGTTCAATAAAGACTTTTATACGTTACCTTCCCTGCTATCCACGTCTTTTTGTTGGACTGTTCTCGCATGTGGGGTTGTGCCCTCTGTTGGACTCCACAGCAGAGATAGGCCATGCTGCAGGTCCCCAGCAGTGCTAATGTGTGAGATAGGTAGTTTCTGCAGACACACCTTGGATATATCTGTATGTCTCAGTCAGGTGTAGCCCCTATGGACCCCTAGGAGGAAAATGTACCACCACCCTCCTCCTCCTCCAGGGCTGAGGGTGGTAAACAGGGTCTCCCACCAACAGATCCAAATTCTACCTCCCTGCAATGGTGGCAGTAGAGGGGACCATCAACCCCAGTTCTGCTGGGGAACAGACACCCTACAGGGCAGTCAATGCAGCTCTGTACACATCCATAACGCAATAGCAAACAGACAATAGGCCTGGATCTGCTAAGCTGCACCCCACCAATATCTGATATTCTCCTGCAGCAAGCCTTCAGCCATTGCACCCAGCAATACGCTCCATCAAGACACATACCAGCTGTAGACAGTCTGCTAGTTAGTCCATAGTGCATGTTCCTGGTGGAAATGCGCGCACCCAGAACTAAGATGTCAACATACACAACAAGCAGATAAGTCAGTGACTGGGCCCCAAAAGAAAACCCATAAATAACACATGAGAGAAATGCTATATAGCACTATGGTGGTGCCAAGCCATACTGTGGTCACTGCACAGTCAGGGTGAGAGTGATCTCCCAGCAGGACATGTTGTGGCCACCCTGTCTGTGCAGGTAGTGGCCGGGCACTACAATGTCCCAGCCAGTGCCCTATGCCCTGTGAAGATGCATCCTGGCCAGGCCACCCTGTCCGGGCTATACCCATGGTACCTTGCTCCTCATTATGCACATTGGCAGGCCAATACTGGCAACAGTTCTGGCAGTGTGGGCTGTGGAGGGTGTTTGCAGCCACCACACACTGGATAGACAGACACACACTCCCACACCTATGCCAGCATTGTGCTACTATAGAGGAGTTTAGCAGCCCTGGCCACCACACCAGTCCTGGGCACAGTGCAGGCATGGATATGGTACGCAATACTGTTGGGGGTCACTCCCCAGGGTGGTAAACACTGTCAGAGACCAGACCTGAAGCACACTCCACAGACATCAGAAAGGTTGCTATGATGGAGCTCAATCAGCAAACTGTGCTTAACGTAGGAATTACTATCTGCCAGTAATCATAACAAACTTTTGATAGCTGTGCACCGTATTCCCAGGTGTAGGGTGGCATTGTTAAGGTATGCAAGTGCTAGTATTGGGAGATGCACGCAGGGCCCAATGTCCTGCCTCTCCAGGAGGCATTGGCTAATGGAGCCTGTGGGTGTGGGTGTGTCTGCTCCTGTTGGCTACTGCTTTATGGCAGAGGTTCTCAACTCCAGTCCTGGTGTGCCAAACACTGTTCGGGTTTTCATGATGTCCCTCATGAATATGCATGAGATACATCTGCATACCATGGGGGTGGTGCATAGATATGCAGCACAGGCATCTTTATTAGAGGCAGCATGGAACCTGAATGGTGTTTGGCCCTCCAGGACTGTATTTGGAAGACTCTGCTCTAGGTAATGCGCCTGTTTATGGTGTATTTGCTCTGTAGGGTAAAATGCAGGTGTTTTGGGCATGTTTACGTTATCTGCAATAAACGTTCTGTCTGTATTAGCACTTTGTAGTAGTGGGTAAAATATGGGAACTGGGTTGGCAGGCACCATAGCTGGGACTTAAACCTGTGACCTTCTGTCTCCAAACACACTGGTTGTGTACACTGCACCACCATGTTGCCACAGAGACAGTGCATTCCCTGGTGATACCATGACTGTTTGTCCGGCAGGGCCTGTCTGTTGCAGTGCATGGCACCCACCTACACAGGGCTAGGCCATGGTCTGCTAGGGGCAGCTGCCACTGCCCCCTCCACCACCAGTACCCCTCCTCCACCATGCTGACATGGCCTTATATTGGAGACACCACCAAGGAAATATCCAATTGACCCAAAAGAAAATTCTACCAAACGCCTAAAAAGATTTTTTGTCGGAGTGAGTCTACCCAGTGTCCAGAACCAGTTTGTCAAAGAAACAGCCGAGACTACTCCATTTTATTATTTAATTTAAAAATGAACAAAAAGTCCATCACTTAGCTGTAAAGCACCAGAATGCCGAGATTCTCAGTAGACGACGCGGCTCGCGTTTCGGGTTTTAGTTCTGAAACTCTGAAAAACCCTGCTTCAGGTCAAAAACAAGCCAGCAATTGGTAAGTGGACAGCATACAGGCCACTTCGCCACACTGCGCCACACTGTGCCACACTGTGCTCACAGAGGCAGTGCAGTCCCTGGAGATACCATGGTTGTTTGTCAGACAGAGCCTGTCTGTTGCAGTGCATGGCACCCACCTACACAGGGCTAGGCCATGGTCTGCTCTGGGCAGCTGCCACTGCCCCCCTCCACCACCAGTACTCCTCTGCCACCATGCTGACATGCCCTTCTGCTGGTGGTGCTGGTGGTGTACAGTCTCAAGCCATCCAGTGTGCAGGTAGGTGGCTGCCTATGGTGCGTGTTCTGGGGTAGGGGTGCCTGCATAGGCGTCCACGCTTCCCCCCAATACCGCCTGCCAATGTTCTGTGCCCTTGGGGGTACCTGCTGGGTACTATCCCCTGTGACACTGTGATAAACACTCTCGTGCCCATGTTGGGCCCTCATCAGTTGCTGTCTGGCTGCTGTTCAGTTTCAGCATTCCTAAGTGCCACCTAGGCATCTGCCTAGTCCGCACTGTGCCCCAGCTGCACCACAGCATGTGCCGCCTGCAGCCCTCTGTATCCCCTTTCCCAGCATCTGTCCAGTTGCCCATTCCAACATGCCCGCCCTGCTGTTGTGGAACATGTGCATGCCATAGGTAACCTGTCCAATGGAGAGGGAAACTCTGATCAGTGCTATTTCACTGTGGGATCATTCACCTTGTATGGGGACGGAGCGTAGACCCTTCCAAAATTCATATTTATTTTTTGGGGCTTTCTTGGG
Source organism: Ichthyophis bannanicus (assembly GCA_033557465.1). Taxonomy (NCBI): domain Eukaryota; kingdom Metazoa; phylum Chordata; class Amphibia; order Gymnophiona; family Ichthyophiidae; genus Ichthyophis; species Ichthyophis bannanicus. Next base: position 439,116,282 of record CM066035.1, read on the forward strand.
AGTGTTTTTTGATGTTTCCCATTACTATCACTATTGCCCAGCTTGATTATGATTTTTTTCTAATTTTTGGGGTCATTTTCAATGTTTATTTGCACTTTTGTTCCGTGCACATGTATCACACTTATCACTTTTTTGTAGGTTTCCCTGGTTTTGCTGTACATTGCTGACAGAACTGGTTTCTTTTCCCTTTAAATCAGCTCTAACGCGAGGTTTTCACTTGCGGTATTTTTGGCCTCGAATTTCACATCGTTAGTGTGCGGGGAGCCTCTCCCCTCCCACTCTCCACCCATTGACCCCTTCTCTCCGCCCCTGGGGAGCCTTCCTCCGCCCTCCGGGAGCCTTTCCACGCCTTCAGCGCTCGTTTGCGCCGCTGCGTGCATGAGCGCACACTAAAGCGCATATTTGGCCCCGTAAAGCATCATTAGCGTGTGCTAAGGTACCTTAGCGCGCGCTCATGCGTGCCGTGCACGTTAAGAAGGTTTAGTAAACATACCCCTAAGACTTTGAATTTGCTGTGATTTTATTCCAGCTTGGCTTTTATTTCAAACCACACCATGTGATGATCGCTGCTGCTCACATGGGCACCCACGTGGATATCGACAGGCTATCTCCGTTGGTGAGCACCAAATCCAGCACGGAGTTCTCCCTGGTCGTTTCCATCACCATTTGTTTAAATGCATCTTGGAAGGCACCCACAATTTTTTTACTTCTTGCCAGATTTGCAGAAGGAACACTCCAATCCACATTGGGTAAATTAAAGTCACCCAATATGATCACTTCCCCCTTCATGGCTATCTTTGCAATATCAACAATCAATTCGCCATCCATTTCTTCGGTTTGAGGTGGAGGCCTGTAGACCACACCAGTATGGATGACAATGCCATCTCCTCTTTCCAACACAATCCAGAGTGCTTCTTCTTTCCCCCTGCATTTCAGCAGCTTTAATATTGCTTTTGACATATAGGGCTGCTCTTCCTCCTTTTCTACCCTCTCTATCTCTTCTAAATAGATTATAGCCAGCTATGGCTATATCCCATTCATGCAACTCGCTAAACCATGTTTCTGTAATGGCCACAATGTCAGTTTCCACCATTAGGGCTTCCAGATCAGGAACTTGTTAGCTAGGCTTCGAGCATTTGTACACATTGCTTTCCAGCATTTGTTGAATGGCTTGCCTGCCTTTTACATGGGTTTTGTTCTACATGCCCCTTCTCGCTTGCCATTGATTTGTTGTTCAAGTGTGTGGCTTTCTTGAATTCAAATACCATTTTATCATCAGCACTGGAGGATGTTCTATGCGTCCACCACCCTCTCTCTATTTTTTTTTCTTAAACTCCTCTTGAGTTCCACCATTTTCCATCGTCATCCTTTGTCCCTCTTTCCAGAGCTTCCTTTCAATTGAAAGAGGCTCACCTCCTGTGCATTTATACAATGGAGATACACTGTACTTAAAATGTTTCTATTATATCTTCCCTTTCCTACCTTTCCTGCATAGTAAACATTTTGTGGTGTGAAAAGTTACACACTGGGGCAGTTTGGACCCCTCTCCTCCCCTATGAGCAAGGGGGAGCACCAGCCTATGACTGAAGGCTCTAGCAAGTACTAGGTAATAGCTAAGGAACACCAAGTTCCTCTTTGAGGCTCATGTTGAGGTATTCATGCAGCTCTTGGAGCAGCTTTGTCCAAACCGAACCACGTCAGGCACTGGCAATCAGTGACCCCATGTATCAGGCTCTCTTCCAGTGCACTCTCTGATAGGGGTGCTCTCTCTGAGTCCTCTTGCACTCCCTGTCCAGCTCCTCATTTATGACCACTGTAAACCAACAGTTCATGTGCTACATTGCAACTATCTTCCAGCAACACCTGTAGGGACCACCTCCTACCCCCTCTACTGCTCTCTACTGGAACCCTTGGGTCACCTCCATCAACATGCAGTATTCTGTGATGTGTGAGACATGGACACAAATGGATACAGACACTCATTCTCACATCATCAGTCATGTTCCTTCTTCAGCTCCTTCACTCCTACATACTCAGACACATGCTCACTCCTACTGCCATGGCTGGAACAGACATGGTGTGGGTGGAAGGACATGGTGCGAGGGGGCCAAGGTAGCAGCGCCAGTCTGTTAAAGTGAGTGGCCAGGGGTTTGTGCCCAGGTAGAGGACTGGGAGCTGGGGATTATCAGGTGGTCTATCTGGGATATGGCTGCAGTGGCAGAAACATGTGGAGCACAGTGGAGACATAGAGGGTCACATAATATCGTACTCAGCAGACATGGATGACAGACAGACTCTTCTCTTTCATCTTCACGCTTCTCCTAACATAAATGCATTTGCAGTCAACTTGGACAACAAAGTCCCCAACCTGTTTGTGTTTTATAAGTTGTGTAGGCCAGGATATCTGGTTGCCAAACCTGACACATCCCAAACGCTATGTGAAATATGCCTTGGACGTCTGCGCCCTTGCTCCACCCTGACTGTGCCCCCAAAGGCTCACTGGCAAACCCATCTTCAGGTGCCCAGACTTGGATATGCAGTCCACAGAGATGTTCAGATCTGTCCAATCTAGAATCACCCTTTGTACATCTCTGTCTTTCTGATGTCAATATCGCTTGCTTGGGATGTCTAACCCATGTTCATCTCTTCCAAAATAACCCCTATAGTGTCACTTGCTCCACCAATTTTATCTACCTTATCATTTTGATATAATTTGTACCCTGGTATCACAGTGTTCCACTGATTATCCTCTTTCCACCGGGTCTCTGAAATGCCAATTATATTCACCTCTTCATTCAGTGTGGTGCTGCAGGGGGATGTTCTCAGTGTCCTCTACTTCCTCCCTGGGAGGTGTCAATCACCAGGTGGTGACTGTAACTGCTGCCTGTGCTTCCAGCCAGTGCTGCATCTGTGGGGAGTGCTGCCAATGGTGTCATATCTGTGAATCCTAACATCTCCTGCTCCACCCCCTCCTTTGCCTCCTCCCTGGGCCCTTAATCTTCCTACTTGCTGCCACTGACATCTGTGTTTGGACAGCCACAGATGCCTCAGCTACTGCTGCAAAGCAAATGGAGGAGAAACATTACCATCTTCCTTGCCATGATATCTGCCCTTCCTGTGGCCATGACTGCTGTTGCTCACAACTTCTGTGTCTTGTTATCCTGCTACGCTGTTTCCTCTCTGACATGATTAAGTTTTTGACAGTAAAAAGGTATCACCTGCTGCACTTGCTGACCATTATTTCTATAGAAATCACTTGTGAAGATGAAAGAGAGAGTACTACCACTGCTACTGCTATTAAACATTTATAAAGTGCTACAAGGCATACACAGCACTGTACAAACACAGATAGAGACAGTCCCTAATCATCAGAGTTTACAATCTAATCAAGCCAAGCAAGACAAAAGATAGGAATAAGGATAGAGTAGGGAAGGGTAAGGAGACACAAAGAAACAAGGGATCAGGATCCAAAAGCAGCCTCAAAGAGGTGAACCTTTAGCATAGATTTGAAAAGGGGCAGAGATGAAACCTGGTATACAGAATCAGGAAGTTTGTTCCAGGCATAAGGAGCAGCAAGATAAAAGGACCGAAGTCTGGAGTTAACAATGAAAGAAAAGGGCAAAGAGGGGACAAAGCCAGTAGAAGATTGGAGTTCATGAGGAGGGGTGTAGGGGGAGAGGAGAGAGGAAAGATAGTGAGGAGCAGAAGAATGAATACATTTAAAGGTCAGAAGGAGTATGAATTGGATACAGAAATGGAAGGGAAGCCAATAAAGTGACTTGAGAAGAAGGGTTATATGAGTATAGCGAGGCTGGCAAAAGATTAGTCGCACAGCAGAGTTCTGAATAGATTGAAGGGGAGAGAGATGACTCAGAGGGAGACCAACAAGTAGGAGGTTGCAATAGTCAAGACGTAAAGTTATTAGAGTGGACAAGTGTTTTAGTAGTGTGTTCAGAAAGGAAGGGACAAATTTTGTTAGTTATAGAGAAAGAAACAACAGGTGTTAGCTATCTGCTGCATTTGTGAGGAGAAGAAAAGGGAGGAGTCAAAAATGACACTAAGGTTACAGGCTGAGGAAACAGGGAGTAGAAGAGTGTTATCAACAGAGGTAGAGAAAGGAAGGAAGGGGAGAGGAATGTTCAGGGAATAAAATAAGAAGTTTGGTTTTGTCAATGTTTAGTTTCAAATGGAGGTGAGACATCCTGGTAGCAATGTCAGAGAGATAGGTAGAGATACGGGCCTGGAGTGTCGGATAAATATCAGTTGTAGAAAGAGATCTGAGAATTGTCAGCATAAAAATGATACTGAAATCCATGGGAGGAGATGAGAGCACCAATGAACTGGGTGTAGAGAGAGAAAAGGAGAGGGCCCAGAACAGACCTTTGGGATGGGAGAGATAAGAAGAGAACCAGGACAAGACAGAGCCCCTAAAACCAAGTGAGGATAAAGTGTCAAGGAGAAGCTGGTGGTCAGCCATATCAAAAGCAGCAGAAAGGTAAAAAAGGATAAGGATAGAGTAGAGGCCCTTAGATTTAGCCAGAAACAAGTCAATAGAGACTCTGGCAAGTGCTGTTTCAGTAGAATGTCAGGAGTGAAAGCCAGACTGAAAAGGGTCCAGAATGGCTTGAGAGGAAAGAAATTCAAGACAGTTGTGGAGGACTGCATGCTCAAGAAGTTTGGAAATGAAGGGAAGAAGGGAGATGTGATGATAATTAGAAGGAGAGCTAGGATCAAGAGGTTTCTTGAGCAGGGTTGTGACCACAGCATGCTTGAAGGCTGCAGGGTCAATAAGAGTGGAGACTGAGAGGTTGAGAATATGTGAGATGGAAGGGAAGACAGTGGAGGAAATGGAGTTAAGGAGATGGGTGGGGATAGGATCAGAAGAGCAAGCAGTAAATTTGGAGGAGAAAAGAAGATGAGAGGTTTCATCTTTAAAGATTAAGGAAAAGGATGAAAGGGTAATAGAGATTGATGGGAAAAGTTGGTATTGAGGTGGGGGAAGAGGGGATGAAGTTGTTCTAGTGAGGAATTGGTGAGTAATCTTGTGGATTTTGTTATGGAAAAAGTCAACTAGTGTTTGAACAGAAAGAGAAGGGATGCAGGTCTCCGGGGCACTCGTCTTCAGTGGTTCCATTAATTTCTCTCTTCTCGGTCTTTCTCTGTTAGCTTGGACTCCTTCACCTCTGAGCCCATCCCTCTGCACTGTGGGGTACCTCAAGGTTCTGTCATTGCACCATTGTTTTTCAACATCTTTCTGGCTCCCCTCACTCTCCTGGTGCAGCAGTCCAGCATTTCTGCCTACTACTATGCAAATGATGTGATTTGGATTCATCATACTTCTACGGTTAATCCTGACCTTTCTCCTCTTAACACCTGCCTATCTCACGTGGCCGACTGGTTGTGTACGAACCTCTTGCATCTTAATCCTAACAAGACCTCAGCGGTGTGATTCTCTTTAGCACACCTCCTCCTGCACTTTCTCCCATTCTTCTTGGTGCCCAAATCCCACTGGTGTCATCTATGCACTACCTTGGGGTAATTCTGGATTCAGCCTTATCTTTCCATGAGCACATCGCTGCCCTTTCCCATCATTCACATTTCTATCTCCATCAATTCCGTGCTGTTTGAGATTTTCTACCCCCAGCCGCCCTTACCACTCTTACTCACTTCGGTAATCTCTTGGGTTGATTATTGCAATATCATCTTCGTAGGCCTCCCCCAACATCAGTTTCACCATCTTCAATTGATTCAAAATGTTGCAACAGGAATCCTTTCACATACCACTCGTTATGCCCACTTCACACCTCATCTCATCAATTTGCACTGGTTACCTGTCTCACACAGTATCACTTATAAACCTTTGATCCTTACCCACAAGGTCCTCAATACACACACCCCGCAATACCTGGCTGACTCCATACAATATCACTCTGTGCCCCGTAGTCTTTGCTTTATTCATAATCACCATCTACATCTCCCATCCCCAGCCCATACTCACCTGGAACCTCTGTAATTCGCTCCCCCATGCCCTCCACCAAGAACAGTCCTATCTCAAATTTAAGTCCCTTCTCAAAACGCATCTCTTCTGTCTAGCCTATGACCTCCCTTCCTCAGACCAATGATGATTAGTTCCTTTGCCTCTGCTCCCCTTTTCCATTTTCCCCTTCTGTGGTATGACTGTGTTCTTTCCTGTTGAAATTGTAGTTCCTTTTCCATTTCTGGTTATGACCACTATGTACTTTGCAACTTTTTAAACCACCCTGATGTTATGAAGGACAGTCAATCATGTCTCATAATAAAGTTAAAGATAAAGATAAAGGGAGGGTTGGGAGGAGGCGCCTTGAGGAGAGTTAAGAGTAGAAAAAAAAACAGCGGGGGTCAGTGACAAGAGAATTAATCAGGTGGATATAGTAGTTTTGCTTGGCAAGTACTAAGGCTAATTGGAAGGAGGTAAGCATGAATTTGAAGTGAAGAAAGTTGGAAGGAGTGAGATTTGAGCCAAATGCGTTCAGCTGAGCAAGCACAAGAGCAGAGATAGCGGATAGTTGAGGATACCCAGGGCTGGGGTGTAGTGCATCTTAAAGAACATGGGATGTATGGAGCAAGAATATCTAGAGCAGAGAAGAGGGTGGTATTATAGGAAACTATAGCCTCATCAACAGATTTAGAAGACAAAGTGGAAGAAAGAGGTGATGAGTCAATAGTACAAAGAGCCAATGGATCGATGGCATGAAAATTCCTAAAAAGGTAAGAGGAGACAGAGCGGAATTGAGGAGGGGAGTGATGAAGGGTGAAATTTAGGAGATGATGGCCAGATAAGGGAAGAATTGAAGTATGGAAATTGGAGGGTAAATAGAGAAGAAAACCAAGTCAAGGCAGTGACCACGCTGATGAGTAGGAGTGGAAGAGCAAAGTTGGAGAATGAAAAAGGAGGTAAGGGAAAAGAGTTTAGAAGCATAGGGGTCAGAAGGGTTATCAACATAAATAATGATGTCACCAAGAATGAGTGAGGGGGAAGAAGAATCTAGAAATAGGGAAAGCCAGGAGCCAATCAGTGAGAAAGGTAGAGATGGACTTATCATGGGGTCTATAAATAGCAGCAACCTGGAGAGGTCATGGATTAAAAAGGCATATAGAATGGACTTCAAAAGAGGAAAAGGAATGAGATAGAGGTAGAAGGCGGGGTTGGAATTGGCAGGAAGGAGAAAGCAGAAAACCAAAACCACCACCATAGTCAGTGACACGGGGAGTATGGGAAAATTCATATCCACCGAGACAGAGGGCAACAATGGAAGCAGTGTCATTGGGGAGGAGCCAGATTTCAGTAAGAGCTAGAGGATTGAAGGAGTTAGAAATGAAAAGGTCATGAGTAAAGGGGAGTTTATTAGAAATGAAATGTACATTCTATATTGCACAAGAGAAAGGGATAGAGGAGGGGGAGAGGAGTGTCATATAGATGAGATTAGAATGGTTGAGAGAGGAATGAAAGTGAGAGAATATCTAGGGGGGGGGGGGGGCAGGGTTAGGATAAATGTCACCAGGAGAAAGAAGGAGAAGGAGAGAAGAGTGTGAGGCAGAGAAGAGATGGAATGGCGGAAATTAGGATGAGGTATTTTAAGGGAGAGGGATGAATAAAAGGAAGAAAAAGGTGGAGTTCAAGAGCTGAGGAAAGGGAGAAAAACAAGATTAACATAGTAACATAATATATGACGGCAGATAAAGACTAGTATGGTCCATGTAGTCTGTCCATCAAGGCAGCAAGAATAGGTGCACCTGCCGCTCCATGCTTTTGTTTAGGGGTGTACCCACCACTCCGTGTAGGTCACCCCTATTTGTTGAGATATAAGAGTTATGTTTATTTTTATTTTATCTTATTGCTATAAAGGGATCCACTGTGTCTGTCCCATGCCATTTTGAATTCTGTCACTGTATTTGCTTCCACCACTTCCATCGGGAGGGCATTCCAAGCATCCACCCCCCTTTCAGTGAAAAAGTATTTCCTGACTTGCCTTTCAGTTTACTCCCTTGCAGCTTCATGTTATGCCCTCTGGTTTTACAACTTCTACATCTTTGGAAGAGGTTTGTTTGTTCATTAATACTTTTTAAGTATTTAAAGGTTTGAATCAAATCTCGCCATCCCACCTCTCCTCCAGAGTGTACATATTTAGGTATTCTTCTCGTAAGTCTTCTGATGCAGGCTCCATATCAGTTTGGCTGCCTTCCTCTGAACCGTTTCCAATCTTTTTATGTCCTTTCCAAAATATGGTCTCAAAAACTGAACACAGTATTCCAAGTGAGATCTCGACCAGCAACTTGCACAGTGGCAATAGTACCTCTTCCTTTCTGATGGTAATTACTCTTTGTATGCAACCCAGCATCCTTCAAGCTTTTGCCACCACCTTGTCACACTGTTTCACCACCTTGAGATCCCCAGAAACAATCACTCCAAGGTCCTACTCCTGGTCTGTCCACACAAACCTCTCGACCCCTATTGCATACAATTTCCTTGGATTTCTGCTTTGCAAGTACATGACACTGCACTTCTTCACATTAAATCTCACCTGACAAGCATTATACCATTCTTCCAGCTTTTGTAGATCTTTTCTCATGTTATCCACTCCCTCAGAGGAGTCCACTATGTTGCAAATTTTCGAGTCACCTGCAAAAAGACAGACTTTTCCATTCAGTCCTTCAGCAATATCACTCACAAATACATTGAACAGTACCGGTCCCAGGACCAAACCCTGGGGCACACCAGTCACCTTCCTTTCATCTGAGTGAGTTCAATTTACCATCATCTTCTGTCGTCTGTCAGTCAACCAATTTCTGATCCTATTCACCACCTTGGGATCCCTCCCCAAGCTGTTGAGTTTATTGATAAGCCTCCTACGAGGAACAGTATCAAAGGCTTTGCTGAAATCTAAATAGATTGCATCCATTGCATGCCCTTGATCTAGGTCTATTATTACTACTACTATTTAGCACTTATAAAGCACCACACACGCAGTGCTGCACAGCTAACCTACAAGAGGTAGCCAACATACAAGAGACAGTCCCTGCCTGTCAGAGTCATGCTCATCGGAGCTTACAATCTATTTAGAAGAGTACAGAGCATTAGTCAGTTCTGTGGAAGGTGCGGTGTGGTACAGTTTGGTCTATAGTTTGGTCGTAAACATTGACAGGGGTTAGGGTAAGATGAGGATGGAAGTCAGGATCTGAATGCAACGGTGAAGAGGTGGGTCTTCAACCTGGATTTGAAGAGGGCCAGGGAGGGTGCCTGGCTCACAGACGCAGGTAGGCTGACGGGGAGACCAGCAAGGAGTAGGTTGCAGTAGTCGAGGTGAGAGGAGATTAAGGAGTGGATAAGCGTTTTGGTAGTGTGTTCAGAGAGGAAGGGGCGGATTTTACTGATGTTGTAGAGAAAGAAGTGGCAGGTCTTAGCTACAAGCTGGATATGAGCGGAGAAGGAGAGAGAGGTGTCAAAGATAACCCCTAGATTGCGGGCCGAGGGAACAGGAAGGATAGTAGATCCATCCACCTGGACTGAGAGAGGGGGAAGTGGGGGGGAGGAGTTGGGTGGAAAGACAAGGAGTTCAGTCTTGGCCATGTTCAGTTTCAATCGGTGATGAGACATCCAGGCAGCGATGTCCGAGAGACAGGCAGAGATCTTGGACTGGGTTGCCGGAGAAATATTAGGAGTAGAGAGGTAAATTTGGGAGTCGTCGGCATAGAGATGGTACTGAAAGCCATGGGAGGAGATAAGTGCTCTGAGGTCTTGGGTATAGAGAGAGAAAAGGAGACGGCCCAAGACAGATCTCTGAGGTACACATACCTGGAGCGGGGTAAAGGAGGAGAAGAGGCCACCAAAGCATACACTGAATGAGCGATGGGAGAGGTAGGAGGAGAACCAGGATAGTACAGAGTCCTTGAAGCCAAGCGAGGAGAGGGTGGTGAGGATAAGGTTGTGGTCAATGGTATCAAAGGCAGCAGAAAGGTCAAGAAGGATGAGGATAGAATAGAGGCCCTTAGATTTGGCCAGGAACAGGTCGTTGGTGACTTTTGTGAGTGCCGTTTCAGTGGAGTGTAGGGGACAGAAGCCAGATTGCAGTGGGTCCAGGAGGGCCTGGGAGGTGAGGAAGTTGAGGCAGCGACAGTGGACTGCTCGTTCTAATAGTTTGGATATGAAGGGAAGGAGGGAGATGGGTCGATAGTTAGAGGGGCATGTGGGATCAAGTGAGGGTTTCTTGAGGAGGGGTGTGACAACAGCATGTTTGAAGTCAACGGGAACAGTTGCAGTGGAGAGAGAATGGTTGAGGATATGAGTGATGGAGGGGACAATGGTGATGGAGATGGAACGTAGGAGATAGGTGGGGATAGGGTCTGATGAACAGGTGGTGGGTTTGGAGGAGGAAAGGAGTGTGGTTTCTTCTTCAGAGATCGGAGGGAAGGAGTAGAGGGTGGTGGGGGAAGTATGGATGGGTTTTTCTTCAGAGATCGGAGGGAAGGAGGGGAGGGTGGCGGTGGAGTATGGATGGGGGAGGAGAATTGGGGAGGAGGGGAGGTAGATGGGGGGTAGGGAATTGGAGGGTAATTTTGTGGATTTTGTCGTGGACGTAGTCGGCTAGGGTTTGGGCTCTGGTCACCCAGTCAAAGAACTCAATCAAATTTGCTTGGCAAGATCGTTCTTTGGTAAAACCTATTGGTTTCAAGAAAGTCCACTATTCTCTCTTTCAGAGGTGCCTCCATTACTTTTCCCGCCACCGAGGTAAGAATTTGTCACTTCTTCCCTATTATCACTTTTGTGAAGAGGTACCATATCAGCCCTTCTCCAGTCCTGTTGAACTTCTCCTGTCTCCAAGAAATCTATTAGAAACATCCTTTAATGGCCCTGCAAGAACCTCTTGGAACTCTTTCAGTATCCTGTGATGTATTCCATCTTGTCCCATGGCCTTGCCCACTTTCAGTTTTGCAAGCTGTTCTAACGCATCATCTTCTTTGAATAGTGTGGTATCTACTCCATTCCCATTTGTATATTTGTCAATCACAGGTGGTCCTTCTCCAGAATTTTCTTTAGTAGAAACAGAATAGAAGTATTTATTTAGCATTTTCGCTTTTTCAAAGTCATTTTCCACAAATCTGTTCTCGGCACTTTTGAGTCTGGCAATTTCACCTCCAGTCCCGAATATACCTGAAAAAAGTTTTGTCACCACACTTCACATCCTTAGGCATCTTTTCTTCTGCCTTTGACTTTGCTATCCTTATTTCTCTTTTTGTTTTTTGTTTTTTTCGTTTTATCCTGTATTCTTTTCTGTGTTCCTCTGTTTGCGAACTTTTGAATTTTGTGAAAGCTGTGTTTTTTGCATTTATTTGTGCAGCCACTTCTTTGGAGAACCAAATAGGTTTCCTTTTCCTCTTGTTTTTATTTACTTTCCTTACATATGTATCTTTTGCCCCTTTTGATACCCCCTTTATTTTAGCCCATTGAAATTCATTTCCCTTATCACCTCCCACCCTGCCAACTCCTTCTTCAGGTACTTGGCCATTTTACTGAAGTCAGTGTTTTTGAAGACTAGGATTTTGAACTTGCTGTAATTGGACTCTGCCTTGACTTTTATCTCACACTACACTGTGTGATGATCGCTGCTGCTCACATGGGCACCTACCTGGATATTCAACATACTATCTCCGTTGGTGAGTAAGAAATCCAGCATCGAGCTTTCCCTGAACGGTTCCATCACCATTTGTCTAAGTAATGCATCTTGGAAGGCATCCACAATTTTTTCACTTTTTTCCGGATTTGCAGAAGGAATACTCTGCAAATCTGGGGAAGAGATAAGCAGAAAAGAGAGAGGGCAATAAGGAGGGGGGTATGAGGGAAAAAGGTTAGGAAATGACAAAAAGAAAAAGAAAAAATAATGTGAAGCCATGAGAAGAGATGGAAGGGGAAACAGAAGAGTTAATATAAAAACTATCTTAACAGTATTAATAGTACTAAGTGGAAAGAATAATCAGTCATACAGCATAAAGGCATAGGCAGTGCTGCATGGACAAATACAAGAGACGTCCTTTCAATTAACTTAATGCAAATATCCACAGAATGGTACAGGATGAGTCTTTTAACTGATAGCACACAGTCACTGGTATAGTCCAGATAAATAATAGTGTGATTCGCTTATCATGTCAGTATATATAGCTTATATAGCAGTTGCCCCTCATGGGCTTAATGACAGATTGAATGGAATCTTTGTTTTTGAAGGGATGGGAGGGTGGTATATATTTAGATCTATGTTTTTTGAGAGGACACACATATAGATATTTCTTCTAGTGGTTATATTTTGCATAGGCCTTTCAACAGGATAAGGCTGAGGTTTTTGGTTTAGTGGATATGTGCTTTTTTTGTAATCATGTGTTTATTTTAATCATTGGTCTGGTGTTTTGTTGTGAGCGGTGGATGTAGTGTGGTGTATATTCTTTATGGACTGCACATGCATGGGTGTTTCTTCACTGTTCTGCTATGCCTGATTACATCGGCCACGTGTTTTGACACTGTCTGGGGATGGAGCATGATGTGTTCTTAAGACTGCCCATGCGCAGCATTTACTGTCATTTGGAGCGCCGGTAGAAATTTGCTTGTGGTTGTATTTTATTTGAGTGGTTGCTGTTGTCATATCAGGTTAGTTTAGGCTTTTGCTCTTGTTTTCCTTAACGCTGGTCCTCTGGGATGATCTGTTTAGAGCTGTGGTTTGAGCCTTGCTTTTTTCAAACTGTTGATTGATATCTATTCTTCTCTGTTCTCTTCTGTAGTGTGTGGAGCTCCCCTTGAAAAAGCATTCAGCGAAACGCCTAGCTGGCATCGTTGATATCATCGGGGTTCCTTGCTGTCACAGGATTGATTTTGTTATATGGGAATGGAAGACTTTCAATTTAAGCTAAGTGCACCTTGATTTTGTTAATTATGTTATGCACTACCAAAGCTCCAAAACAAAATTATGTATAGTAGTAGAGGAGATTTTTTAGGCCACTGATGTTTTCTGTGTTGAGCTTTAGGGCGACTGTGGCCCTTTGAGAGAGCTCTATGTTTTCACAGTTCTGAGGCCCTTTTCTCCTCTTTGTATTTTTATGATATACAACAAGCTTGAAGTTTGTATATTAGTGGAGTGAATTTTTCTTTTTTTGATTGCTTTTTTTCACTCTGATACTGACCTTATTTTTTCATTGCGAATATATATAGCTTGTCAGGGGCTCCTCCAGATTAAGTTGGTGATCAATGGAGTCAAACAGATCAAGTCCTGAACCATGTGTATCATCACCAGCTCAGTGCCTTGTTCAGCGTTCCTGCTGAGTAGGGTCATTAATAATCTATAGGCCTCTAGTGACAGAAGGGTTGTACTGAGCCTCAAATTGCCTCATTACAGTCAGCTACGATCCCAAAGGAACCCATCGTCAAACAAGGCACTTGCAGCGATGGTGAGATAAACGGGGCTATCACTCTGCTCTGCTGTGATGTCCTGAAGCACCAACAATCCGATGCATACATGCTACTCCCCGATGTCTGGTGGAGCATGTGCATGTGTGTGTGGGCAGGCCTCTCCCTGCACAGCAAACCCAAGGCAGCCACTTGAGTATGCAAAGTAGAACAGAAAAAATGGTCAGCCTGGAGAGATGGTACAAGGGGTCAAAATAGATGTGTGAGCGAGCGGCGGTGCCTAGCCCAGGGGAAGGACCCAGTTTGGCCTAGGTGCTCCACATGCTGGCAGGCAGCAGCGCATAAGGCCCCCTCGGGTCCTGCACTCCATGCACATGCTGCAGACCCTGCACCGCCCTGCTGATCTCGCTGCTTCCTCTCACCTCAGTAAAAGAGAGAACAGGTAGCAAGAGAAGAAATGGGGAGAGAGGAAATAAATGTTATAGAAGGTCAATAAGCAGAAGATATGTTTGCATTCTCTGATGATAGAGATTAATTTTGTTTTGTGAAACCCATGAGCTAGATTTTCCAGAATGTGCTACTACATTAGCATACATTAGCATTACACAGGTACACTACCAAAAAACTGCCTCCAGTTTTGCAACTGATTCCTATAGATTTTGGGGTGCTGAATCCAGGAAAAATAGCCAAAATGTTCCATCACGTCACGTTTTCTTGCAAAATTAGATTTCTTACCCATATAAGGAATGTTCACATAATTTCTTTTTAGCCGACTGCAGTTTATTTTCTTGGCCCAAAATAGAGGTTGTAATGGTTAACTAACTAGAAACACTCCCTCATGATATTTTAGAGTGTTTTGTATTCATTTTATACATTAACAGGACAATTGGGAGGCGGGGGCTAAATCCAGTACTCGCGCTGGCGCATGTTCTTTCCTGTTCGCCTCGCCTCGTTAGCGCGCTCGCTCAAACACGGTGTTTGAGACATGAACGTTCCTGTCAAATTTCAGTTTCTTGCAAGTTCATTATTACGTTTTGTTTGCTCAGTCGTAATCCAGCTTTATTCCGAAGTGGTTCACTACAGTTGTAGTTTGCAGTGCTGTGTATTTGTGATGGCTCACAGAGCCAGAGGTTGCGTCAACTCTCCGGACAGTTTTTGTTTTATTTGTGGGGAATATACCGTGAAAAAGCGGCAGAGGAACATTTCTGCATTTATTAAAAAAGTATATTTTGCCTATTTCGGTTTGAAGTTAGGCGATCAAGACAAACCGTGGGCTCCTCACAAAGTGTGCAAGACATGTGAGGAAGATCTACGCTTATGGATGAAAGGTAAAAAACAAGCATTTCGTTTCGGAATACCTATGATGTGGCGTGAACAAAGAGACCACAGCAGTGACTGCTATTTTTGCTCTTGCATTGTGAAGGGATACAACTTAAAAAATAAGAACGTAATAAGTTACCCCAACCTTCCCTCAGCAATTAGGCCTATGCCTCATAGCAACGAAGTACCTGTGCCTGAACCACCAAAATCTTTGGATCATATTTGTGTGGACGGTTCTGATCATGATGAGACTCATCAGATGGCTTTTTCCCGATGAGTCCAGTACTTCTGAGTTTGAAACTGAACCAGATCCGAAACCTGAACTTTTCTCTCAAGCTGAATTGAATGATTTAGTCCGGGATTTAGGACTCCCAAAAGATGCTGCCCAACTGCTAGGTTCTCGGCTTAAACAGAAAAATCTATTGTCACCAGGAACAACTTTTTATTGGTACCGCAACCGCGAGACACAATTTTTGAAGTATTTCAGCAAAGAGGAAGATTTGGTATTTTGCAACGATATATACGGAGTGATGGAAAAGTTTAAACTCAAGTATGATCCTGCTGAATGGCGGCTGTTCATTGATTCGTCAAAAGACAGCATAAAAGGTGTTCTTCTTCATAATGGCAACACATTCGCTTCAGTTCCTATTGCTCACTCTGTTATTCTCCAAGAAAAATACGAGAATTTGGCCCTGATTCTTCAGAAGATTCGTTATGATGAGCATAAGTGGATGATTTGTGGAGACTTTAAAATTCTATCCATGCTATTAGGGCAGCAATCCGGTTTCACCAAATATCCCTGCTTCCTTTGCTTGCGGGATAGCCGGGCCCGCGACCTACACTGGGGGATAAAAGACTGGCCAATTCGGGAGTATTTGAGACCCGGTGAGAAAAATGTTCTTCATGAGAGCTTGGTACCTCGTGATAAAATTCTATTACCACCTCTCCACATTAAGTTGGATCTCATTAAGCAATTCATCAAGTCCCTTCCAAAAGATGGTGAGTGCTTTCGGTACCTTTGCTCAAAGTTCCCCCGACTTTCTGAAGCAAAGCTAAAGGAAGGAGTGTTTGTTGGCCCTGATATAAGGAAACTCATTTCAGATGGAGCATTCGCTGAAACGATGTCTGAGAAGGAAAACGAAGCCTGGGATTCCTTCAAGGATGTTGTTCTCAAATTCTTGGGGAACAGGCGGGATGAGAACTATAAGGATATTGTTGCCAGGATGCTCAATGCCTTCAAAAAACAAGGCTGTAACATGAGCCTGAAAGTCCATTTCTTGCATTCCCATGTGAACTACTTTCCTGAAAACTTGGGGGCGTACAGTGAAGAACAAGGTGAAAGGTTTCACCAGGACATCAAGGACGCAGAGAGAAGGTACCAAGGAAGATGGAACACCACTATGATGGCTGATTTCTGCTGGTTGCTGCTGCGGGAAACCCCAGATGAAAAATACGCCAAGCAGCGCACCAAGAGAAGCATTCGGGGGAAGAAGAAACGGGCCCACCAGGAGATTGATTGACCCATGAATGACTTTAAAATCTAAACTGTGTTGACAAATATCGTGTTTTTACTAAACTTTGAAATAAAAATTTGCTAGTTATTACCACAGTGTCGGATCTCATTTATTAGAATTTTATTTTCACACCATCGGGTGTTTGTCTTCATGTATTGCAATGGTGCGGTTTGCGTTTTCTATTCTTACATACATACCTGTACAACATTTTTTGCACATTTCTTTGCTTTGCTTTGTGTCTAACCTCGCTCTTATATGCTCAATGTTTGTGCACATGTATGTGGCTGTTTTAAGTGCAGACAATTTTGCTACCATCACAGTGTGTTTTGTTGACATTACTCTATTCTTATGTGCTGCCTTGTTACAATTTTCTTTATTCTTATTTGAATAACTACTAAACAATTAGTATAAAGAATTCATCCAAGAAACTTTTATCTCGATCGCACTCAATCTGGAACGTTCACCTCAAACTGCTAACCCAATGTAGCAAAAAATCTGTACGTGATGGAGCAAATTGGTTACCAGATTTGGATTCAGCACACCAAAAAACGTAAAAATCAATCAAAACATTACAGGCAGTTTAAAAAAAAATTTTTTAGTGTACCTGTGTTAATGTGCACTATTTATTTTTTCTATTTGATATACTGTTCAGAGAAAATTGACATATCAGAGTAGTTAACAACAATTATTAAGGTCCAAATTAAGGAGATGACATACTCTTAATACATTATACCACCACCCGGGTTACCCCAAATCTATTGACTTTTAATAGCTGCGTCAATGCTGTGGGTGCTTGGCTCTTCAATAACTGCCTCAAATTGAACCCAGAAAAGTTACAGGTCATCTGGATAACTAAGAGCCCTCACGTGCTTACAGTTACCCCCATGATTGCTGTGACACCAGAACCTCTTCTCCCTTCTCTCACTCATCTAAGTGTTATCATTGATCCTCAACTATGTTTTGATTTGCAGGTAGCCATCTCTTCGGTCTACTTTCTTTTCTTTATGTTTAATCAGGTCAATAATACTATATTTCTCTCCTCGATCACTGCATACCCTTCTTCATGCTTTAGTAATCTCACTTCTCGACTATTGTCACTCTGTTTACTATGGCCTTCTTTCCACAAAATCAAAAAAATTACAGCTTATTCGGAATACAGCCATGGGGTTACTGACAAATGTCGCTAAATATGACCATGTAACTCCACTGCTCTATAGGTATCATTGGCTTCCCCTTCCCTATCATTTTCAATTCAAGATCCTCACTATAGTTCATAAGGTGTATTATTCTGGTCTCCCTCACTATATATTCTCTATGATAATCTCCTACTGTCCTATTACACTTTCAGAATACTAATCTCTTGGTCATTCCCCTGGTATCCCATGCACGCTTGGAGGCATCTTGGCATGCTGCCTTCTCCTTTCTGGACCCCAGCCTTTGGAATGCTCTTACACCACTAATCCAAATGGAGTCTTCCTTTAAAAAATTTAAGTCGTTACTGAAGACTCATTTTTTTAACTTGACCTTTGTGGAAAAGACTGGGTAGGGGATGTTGTGGTCTCTGGTGCTTTCTAGCTTTATATGTAGTTTGTTGCTTGTCTCTTCTTTCCTACCCAATTTATGGAGTTCCACTCCTATTTTTTATTTTTATTATGTAAACCTCTCTGGCACCGTTAGGTGTAGGGTGGTATAGAAATTTTTAAATGAATATAAATAAACGTAACCGAAGGAAGAGAGAGGGAAGCAGGATAGGGCAGACCAGTATCCTGTTTCCAACAGTGGCCAATACAGGTCACAAGTATCTGTCAGGTTCCCAAAAGGTAAACCATGGAGGTCTTTTACTAATGGGCGCTAGCTGGCAGCACGTGTTCTGACGCACGTTAAAGATGCACTGGGACATACATTGTCAGTTAGTTTGAAGCCATGACAGCACGGGACAATTCCTGTGCTAACTGTGCAGCCCACGTTAGGGTTGTGAGTGGGCAGCTTAGGGGCAGAAAGTGGGGATGGTGAGCTCAGCACAGTTAGAGCTTTGTTCACATTGCATGCTAACTGCATTAGCGTGGGTTCACGTAACACCACCTCAATAGTTGGGGTCAAGTGCATTCATGCTAATGCTGCCCACGTTAGGGGGACATGCTCCATGTTAACTGTGGAGGAAATGCTTTCCAGACCCCCGACAGTTAACATGATGGTGTTGCACCTAATGCACCATAGTTTCAGTGCTTTTGGTGCATTAGGTGCAGCACCCTAGTGCTCATTAGTAAAAGGGCTCTAATGTATCATTCTTGTATATATCCAAGCGCTGCTACCTGGTAGGGATGTGCACAGGCAGAAAATTGTTGGTCCCTTTTCAAAATTTTCTGAATTTTGCCCATGTTTGGGTTGAATTTTTGATTTGCTTCACACTTCCATATTAATATTTTCTAATGTGCTTTAGAACTTTCTAATGTATTCAGATTGATCGTGCGCATGTTAATTTGTAAGTTAATGAACATTAAAATTATTTTGCACACAATACATTTTCATAGGTACATTAGCAATCCAAATCTGTGCTAAGAAATACACATCTCTACTTCCTACATATGCTATTGTGGCTCCAAATAGTATAATAGAACTCCTAAATTGTAGACAGAAATATTATGAACATTTGTGAGTATGTACTGTATGGTTCCTTAAATTATCTCATACATGTATGTGAGAAACTAAAGACCCTTGAGTTAGAATTTTCCCTCTGATTTATTTGTTTGGGCTTCAGAAAAGATATAGGGAGGCCCCAAGTAGAGGCAAATATTTTTTTGGCTTCAGGTTCTCAGTTCTTTTATCTGCATTTGAGTCATGCTCCGTGATTTTCCCCTGTTCTTTATGCAGGTGACCATACTGTCAATAGCGAGGAATGTATATCCACAACAGTCCTTACTTGAGAGAGCTTATAATCTATTCAAGACAAACAGAGAAAATTAGGGATTATGGAATTTCATTACAGAAAATGGGTATTAACAGGAGAATGTGGGTTAAGGTATGAAGCAAACTCAAAAAAGTGTCTTTTTAACCTAGATTTGAATAGGACCAGAGACAGAGCCTGACATACTGACTCAGGAAGCCTATTCCAGGCATTTGACACAGCAAGCTGGAAAGAACTGAATCTAGAGTTGACATACCCATGTCTAAGGTGGTATATCAAAATTTTAATAAACAGAACCAGTGGAGCAGAAGGGCACAGAAAAAAGTGATTTAACTACTGAGCGTAGTTTCTGAGGAGGGGTGTAGCGAGAGATAAGGTAACGAGGGGCTACAGAATGAATACACTTGTAGGTGAGTAAGAGACATTTGAACTGTATATGGAAATGGTAAGCAACAAGGAATCTTGCTACTTTTTGGGAGCCTCCTAGGTATTTGTGACTTGGATTTCCCACTGTTGGAAACAGGATACTAAGCTTGATGGATCATCCGTCTGACCCAGTATGACAGTTCTTATATTCTTATGAGTCTGAATCAATAGGCTACCATTTTCACCCTTCTGGTCATCTCCCCACCCTTTGATTGGTGATAGCTCTTCA
Organism: Ichthyophis bannanicus; assembly: GCA_033557465.1. NCBI lineage: Eukaryota > Metazoa > Chordata > Amphibia > Gymnophiona > Ichthyophiidae > Ichthyophis > Ichthyophis bannanicus. The sequence goes on from CM066035.1 coordinate 439,136,102, forward strand.
TATACCTCATACAAATATGACTATGAAGATGGAATGGTAGAGAGCATGCCTCCCATCTGGCTTACCAGGTATGAATTATAAAATTGTGCCAGTTGACCCTACTTGGTTCCTCTTTAACTGGGCGTAGGGCAGTAGTCTGAAATGAGACTGTACTCTTCTTCATGACTCTAGGTCTTGTCAGGGTGGCCTCATGTTTATTTGAGGGGGAAGGGTTGGTTGATTGTATGGCTGAGGTAGAACAGGAGATCTCCCCCCCCCCCCACCCCAAGAGGGTCAATTGTACTTGTGGCTGTAAAAGACACTTTTAATACCTGATGTAGTAAAGACTTTATACTGGGGATGTACATTGTTTTGTTTCATTTTTATTTCATTTCATTTGCCATTTAGTGCTATTGACCATTAAAAACTATGGGGAAACAGAATCACTGTGTGTTTGTTTTTTTTAACTCAGAAAGCCTGAATGTATCTCACCTTGAACTACTACTGGAAAAAGCATGAGCTAAAAACTAATAAATAAATATACCAAATCACCTCCATACTTAGCATCTCTTACTATCCCTTACATCCAATCGTGTGCTTTATATTCAGCTTAGGAAAATTGATTCTGCATCTCTTTGTTATCCCTAGCTAGAGACCTAGTCATTGGCCTTTTTCTTCAAAGTGAAAGTTACATTGATGAAATGTTTCTTGAGGCATCAAAGATCTCCAGCAGAAGGAAAATTAAAAGTACTGAAAGGGGACAACTGTGAATGGATCACCAGAGTCTGCATAATCAATACCCTGACTCCACCTTCCCTTGAAGTGAAAAAGGGGTAATCAGCATTAAAAGTGGAAGAAGTAAGACTATTTCAGGAACAGGAAGAAGCAGAGGTTAAAAAAAGAGTTGCTGGTGCAGTGATCATTAGGAAGAAAGTATAGTAATGGTTGGTGACTCCCTTCTTGTCTTGGAAGGTGTGCTTTAAGTCACATGTCAAAATCAAAGACATTATGGAGAGTTTGATGAGAATCATCAAACCTACTGAATTATCCAATACAGCACATGCATATTGGTACAAATGATATTGCTAGGTATTCTTCTGAATATATCAAAAGTGCCTTCATGGTTCTGGGAGACAGGGTGAAGTAGATAAGTACATAGGTGTTATTCTCCTCAATTATTCTTGTTGAGGGTAAAGGCCAAGGCAGAGAAGTCCTCATCCTGGAGATGAAAGCATGGCTTCACAGATGATATCATCAATAGATTTTAAATATCCTGGACCATAGGATGATTTTTGAAGGGCTGATCAACAGAGATGGAATCCTATCAAAGAAGGTGTGAAGTGTCTTCCACAGCAGAATGGCTAACCTCCTTAAATGGGCTTTAAACTGCTATAATCTATTTAGGAAGGGCAGGGTAGGAAGTAAGAGAAGAGGAGTGGCATTATATTAAAAAAATCATATTAAAGAAACAGAATTGCAGGGCTTACAAATTAAAAAGGGAAATCAAATCTGGAAAGAGGGAATCAAAAATCTATTTTCATTGGTGTGATATACAGACCTTCAAAGACAGAAGAAGTGGATAGAGAATTAATTAAAGACATAGGGGTATGTTTGCAAAGCAGTGGTAGTGGCCTCCATCCGATGTCGCACGGAGTCCGCTACCACTGCTCTGTAAACATACTACATAGTATGGATGCTTTTTAAGCATCTAGGTTTAGGATTATCCATTGCCTTTGACTGTACCTTTAGTATTTTATCAACCAACCAGTATGCTGTGCTCTCAGAGTCAGAATTTTCTAGAAGGTCCATCATTGTGGATTGCCCAACTGACATACTCATCATCATGCTTTCTCATCTATGTACCCAAAGTTGTGAAACAGGCTTCCTCATTCTTTTCATCAGTTGTCTGATATGTTTGATTTTTAGAAGTTTCTCAAAGCAATGCTTTTTTTAGAAAGACTTTTAGAGATGATTCATTTTAGTATGTATTATTTAGGGGTATGTTTACTAAACTGCACTAGCGGCTCAGCTGTGATGTTATCACGTGATATGTGATGTTATTGGGTGATAATGGCGCATTGTGTTTCAGTTATTTCTTCTGACAGTGTTTACCACCCCAGAGAGTGACCCCAACAGTATTGCATACCATAGCAATGCCCGCACTGTGCCCAGGGCTGCCACAAACTTCCATATTTGCACAATGCTGGCATAGGTGTGGGAGTGTGTATATGTCTATCCAGTGTGCTGTGGCTGCCTACACCTTACTGAGCACACACTGTTTGCATTGTTTCCAGTTTTAGCCTGCCAATGTGCATAATGAGGAACAAGGTACTGTGGGTATGGCCCGGACAGGGTGGCCTGGGCAGGATGCATCTGCACAGGGTATAGGGCAATGGTTGGGGCATTGTAGTGCCCGACCACCACCTGCACAGACAGGGTGGTCACAGCATGTCAAGCTGAGAGGTCACTCTCACCCTGACTGAGCAGTGACCATGGCATGGCCAGGTTCCTCCATAGTGTTATGCTGTATTTCTCTTAAGTGATATTTATGGGGGGGGGGGGGGGGTTCTGGGCTCAGTCACTGACATACCTGCTTGGTGTGTTTGCTCACATCCCATTTTTGGGTGCACACAGTTTCTCCAGGAACATGCACTATGTAATAGCTAGCAGACTGCAGTTAGAATGTGTATGGCTTGAACACCTTGCAGGGTGCAGTGGGTGGAGACAGACTGTGCCCTCTGCTGGTGAATGTCAGATAGTGGTGGGGAGCAGCTGAGCTTCTCTGGTGTTCTGCCTGTCTGCCATTGCCTTATGTGATTTGTACAGATCTGCATCGACTGCCCTGTAGGGTGCCTGTTCCCCAGCAGGACTGGGGTTGATGGTCCTCTCTACTGCCACCATTGCAGAGATGTACAATGTGGATCTATTGGTTGGAGATCCTGTCCCCTCACCCTGAGCCACAGAGAGTGGGTTGGGTGGTGCTACATAATCCTCTTTTGGGTCCAAACACCCCGCCTTCACTCATAACATGTGACCATGACACCCACACAGGATATGCACTATTCTGGGTACATCATAGTCCACAAGGGCTAGACGTGACTGGGAAATACAGATGGACACAGGTGTATCCTAGGTGTGTCTGCAAGGAATACCTATCACAAACTAGCACTGATGGGGACCTGCAGCACAGCCTATCTTAGCCAAGCCAGGTGCTGCGGACCTGGTGCTGGGTGCCCCACATACGCTCAGGGTGAACACAGGACCCACACTATGTCACGGTCTGTAGCTACTCCGTGCCAGTAACACACCCGGTCAGTTCCCCCTATCAGGCCTAGGTGCTGTGGGGGTGCATACCCCATTATGTGATCAGCTGTAGACTGCTGATCTGCATGTGCAGTGCATCATGGGTACGTGTAGATTTACCCTATCCTGGTGACCACAGCAGACAGTTTGTGTGGTGACCTGCAGTCTTTCTGTTACCAGCCAGCAGTGTGGTAGTAGCTATAGATATGTAGCCTACTGGTTACTTCAATGACTGTAGAAGCAGAGGTCATGGGTTTGATCCCACAGTGGTGTTATTTAGGACTGCTGTCTGAGGCTTTTCCTTTTCATTTCAATCAGTGCTGCCAGCAGAATCACCCTCACAGTGCTGTAGCCTAAGGTGTCTCATAGGCGCCCCATAGGTGCCCTATAAGGCACCCTGTAAAGCGCCCTATAAGGCGCCCTATACAGCACCCTATAGGGCACATTATAGAGTGCCTTGGCAGACAGGGCACTTTATAATGTGACCTATGGGGCGCCTTATATGGCGTCTTATGAGGCACCTTAGGTTACGGCACTGTGAGGGTGTTTTTGCTGGCAGCACTGATTTAAATTAAAAGAAAATGCCTCAGACAGCCTTTTTAGATTACACCACTGCAGGATCAAACCCATGACCTCTCCCTTCACAGTCATTGCAGTAACCAGTGGGCTACATCTTCATAGCTTCTAACACTGCACTGGCATGTACTTAGGGTTAACGCGCATTAATGTGCCACGGAGCCCACTATTGCGCGATACAGATTCTTGCTACCTTACGGCTGGAACGTCCACTCCTTATATGGGATTCTTCACATTATCGCTGCAACTAGCGCCGGTAACATTAAGATGGTTTAGTAAGCATACCCCTTAGTGTTTGTGCCTGTATATGTGTGGCACTGTGTATTGCTATGAATTATCTATATTAACCTGTTATCCACTGAGGGCATTGGATTAGCGAGCCATAAATCTTTAAATAAATAAATATTGCTCTGAAAAATGAATGGCTGAGATAATCTCTGTGGTGTCTAATACCGCCTCAACAATTCAGCAAAAAAAGTATTATGTTGCTCTGCTCGTTAACTCGTGGTGTGCCCCAGGGATCTGTCCTTGGTCCGATTCTTTTTAACATCTTTGTTAGTGATATAGCGGAAGGGCTTTCAGGTAAGGTTTGCTTCTTTGCAGATGATACCAAAATCTGCAATAGAGTAGACAGGAAGGGGTAGATAACATGAGGAGGGATCTAGCTAAGCTTGAAGAATGGTCTAGAATTTGGCAGCTGGGATTTAATGTTAAAAAATGTCAGGTCATGCATTTGGACTGCAGCAATCCAAGGGAGCAATATAGTATAGGGGGTGAAGTACTTTTGTCCACTAAAGAAGAGCGGGACCTAGGCGTGATTGTGTCTGATGATCCTAAAGTAGCTAAACAGGTAGAAAAGGCGATGGCAAAAGCTAGAAGGATGTTTGGGTGCATACGGAGAGGAATGGCTAGCAGAAAAAAGGAGATGATAATGCCTCTGTATAAGTCTTTGGTGCGACCTCATTTGGAGTATAGTGTGCAATTCTGGAGACCGCACCTTCAAAAGGATGTGAACAGGATGGAGTCGGTGCAGAGGGTGGCTACTAAAATGATTAGTGGTCTTCATTATAAAGCATATGAGGACAGACTGAAGGATCTTAATATGTACACCTTAGAGGAAAGGCGAGATAGAGGTGATATGATTGAGATGTTTAAATACCTCCGTGGCATAAATGTTCAGGGAGAGAGCCTCTTTCAATTGAAAGCAAGTTCTGCGACGAGGGGACATGGGATGAGGGTGAAGGGAGATAGATTCAGGAGTGATATGCGGAAATATTTCTTTACGGAAAGAGTAGTGGATCCATGGAATAGTCTCCCAGTGGAGGTGGTAGAGATGAGGACAGTAACTGAATTCAAAAAAGCATGGGACAAACACAGATGATCTCTAAAGGTAAAAAGGAGACTGTTGTAGTTGTTATGGAAGGACAGACTAGATAGGCCATGTGGTCTTTTTCTGTCATCATATTTCTATGTTTCTAACTGGCTCCTCATGTATGTGCAGTATTTTAAAATCTGGCACACACATGTAAGCACCAGCAAATATATGTGCTTGTGGCAAAATCAGAAGCTACACATGGTAGGCATCATACATGTAAAAGCTAAGTAATGCTGCTCTTTTTCTGCATGTGTCGGTTTCGAAAATGTATGCTTCGAGTGGTATGTGCTGGTGGTATGCACTCCTGCAGATCCTTATATGCATTTTACAAAAGGTTCCACATTTTGCAGAGCCTTTTGTAAATACTACAGGGAAATGAGAACATTCTAACCTGAAAGTCTTATTTGTTAAGCAAAGTACCTATGCAAAATGGGGGTTTATAACTTTTTATTGTAAACTTTATATAACATAGATATCCTGGATGGCTGGAGGGGGCTACACTCCCCCCTCCCCCAGACACACATACTCCCCCTAGCCCTCACTATCAATTTACCCTACCCACAATATATCATCCTCTCAAATAACTAGACCACACCATCACTTGGGAAAGCACAATTGTTCACAACTCTATTAAACAACAAAGCCATCAAAAGGGAATAAATTAACCCAAGCAAAATACAAGATATTTGCCAGGAAATCTCGCCATTCCTGACCCCTGAACTGGAAATATTACTAGCTAGGTAGATCCCTCATCCAACCAGTCACAGCACCACTCCAATCCATTGCCTCTGCCACCAAACTCATCATATTAATAGTAAAGAAATAGCACACCGGGGTGAGGACCCCATCAATCAGACATTCAGCTGTCCAACTCAGAACCAAGCTGCAATTCTTTGCTCACAGCCCCATACCTTCCAGCTATGGAAACATTTACCCAATGCCTTGGCTCAGGTAATCTGCTTCCTACCAGCTGCAACAACCACAACACACCCAACTTGCCAACATGCAGACAAAAGAACAGGGTGGGTGAGATGTGAAGAAAAATCAGCTCCCCAGTCTGCTGCAAGGCAATCAAGGATAGGTTCTGCAGGGAATGGAAAAGGCATGCTCGACCTGCACTCGGAGCCCCTCCCCCTTGACCTCCGATGTTCCTGCTTCACCACCAATAACAATTGAGACCTCATCACGAGAGGGATTTTTCAAATACAAACTACCCCCCATTTTTCCTCTTTCTCCAACAGTATACCCCCAACCCCACCCCACCCCTCCAGTCTGCCCTGACTCCCTCTAACAACAAACCACCAATTGCATTATATCAAGTCCTTTCACCTCACTTCACCTCACCTCTCTACCCACTCTTTCTAAGAGCATAACCATGGCAGAGGGATATAGCCCTTTCTTCACTCATCAGGCACCCTGTTATCTTCAATCACAGGGTCCCTGCCCCAAGATCTTTCATCATTCCATTATATGTTAACTTTGAAGAAATAAAATAGCTTGAGAAAAAGAGGACTGTGTTCTAGGAAAAAGACTTATGATGACGGGTAAATATTGATTTGAGAAAGCAAATACATTTAATTGCTTTAAGATCTCACTAAATTAATATTTACTTGACTTTTTAATAAGGTCGATGATTGTCTCCTTCAAAAGAAAAAAAATATGTGATTGTTTTCTTAGTATCAATTTCCTTTTGTGTTTCTCTGTATATCATGCTTATGTTCATGCTTTATTCATAAGAATAGTAAATGAATTGTGATTCAAACATAAATATGTTTTCTAATAAAAATGTCAACATAAGTTATGATCACTTGAAATAAACAAATCAAACCTTAAACTCATCATGGAGGGAACTTGCTGAAGATTTTTTCACAGCTGTTTCATTTCTAAATTAACTTATTTGCTTTACATATTAGAGATGTGCATAGGAAAATAATTTGGTTTGGTTTGTTTTCAGATACAATAGGTTCCCTGTTTCATTTGTTTTCAGATCACAGACCTCATTTGTTTAATTTGTTTCATTCATTTCCATTAACCTGTTTGAGGGAAGCAAAGCATCCTGTTTTCGCGTTACCATCCAAGTCTTATGAAAGTTGCTTGCAGGCATAAGTAGCAGAGATAGCAATACCCCATGATGTCAAGAGCGGCATGATTGCCCCATGGTGCCTGGGGAAGGGCAAAGGACACCAACTCTGCCAAGAACAGCTCAAGTCACCGTAGGAGACTTTCTGCACTCCACAGTTCCCAGTCAAATGCACTGCAAGGTTTGCAACATAGGAGGAGAACATAGCTAGACTTCAGGAAGAGGACTTCAATGGATACATCCCATGGAACCTTTTCACAACATATCTTAATATAAAAGATAAATGCTGGAACTGAAGGCATCTCTCTGCAACAAAGCAAGGTTGTCACCCAATATTGTGAAGTCTGAACTGAATCAAAGCACGTACATATTGCAAATGTGAAATTCAGAGACTTGACACGTTCACATATCAGCTCATTGGCCTGATAGGTCTTAGCCATTACTGACAGCACTGTTTCTGAGCTATATGCTTGCTCTTGCTGTTTTTCAGTCAATACTGCATAAAGCGCATAACTGTATTGTGCTATTCATTGACATGGTGTCATACATTTGATACATATATGTCTACTTGCCAGTTGTACTCAAGGAAAAGATGACGCTGAGCATTTGGCATGTACATTAGTTATATTGATGTATAGTCTTCATGCCCCATGGAACATATATTATTCCATTATACTGCTTTCAGATGGCAGAGTGGAACATATCCAACTGCCATTTTGGGAGTGCACCTTCCCATATTACACCTCAAAATTGTGGAAATAAGTTAATGTCCTGTCACTTGCAAACAGCTGGCTTGAATGAGTATTTGTGACTGGCATACCACACAACAGAGATAGTACCAATGACATGTACCACAAAGCTGAGCTGAACTTACATCTCTCTTGACCTTCTGAGGCAGATCAGACATATGCCAGCCAGCAAAGTTCAGATGTGAGATTATTTTCTAAGAGTGAGTGCTACTGTTGACACAGATATGGGAGGCCCCTCCCTCCCTCCCTCCACTGTTATATGGCTGGACATACAATGTGGAGCAGCTTTTGATCTCCCCTAGCATTTTATCAGCCATGGTCTATAGCATTCAGACTTCACAACCCTGTCAGCAAGTTGACATGACATGGCCATCACATCATCCACATATGCTCCTATGTATTCAGTTATCATAGGGCTGCACTTAACATTAGGCAACCACATTTATTTATTTTCTTATATACCGCGCTATTCTGCATCAGTGCGGTTTACATTGAACAAACTGAAATTACATTGAACAGGGCATTATAACTTGGAGATAACTATTTTACAGGGAACATGGGCTATGGAGGGTTAAGTGGCTTGCCCAAGACCACAAGGAACACCTATGGGACTAGAAACCCCAGTCCTTCTGCCCCAAGGTTGCTGTCCTCTTGTGGGATTTGAACCCCTCGACCTTCCGGCCTGAAGAACCTTGCCCCAACCACTAGGCCACTCCTCCACATGCACCTAGGTATCATTTTCAACTGTCCCTTGCAGCTCTGTGATACACATCAATGATTCCCAGGGTTGCAGATACCCCTAATATGACAACGGCAAGTAGCAAGGCCATGTCTCCCACAATGGTATTGCATGGCAGGGGTGATCCAGCAAACATTGTCATGTACGATGGTAACATTGCTACACGCTGTCCTATCTGCATTCTGTTGATGTAGCACTGACATGTGACCATACCATTACAGTACATATCCTAGACAACAAGAGGTATGTGCTTGGAGCAGGGCAATAGTGCAAGTGAAGCAGTGAAGCAATGTATTAGGATATCTGGAAGGTATGTGTGGAGTTGAGAGGAGAGTCCAACTTCAACTCATCAGATCCCTTGGTCACATAACATAGAGCCACATAAGAGAGACATGGTCCCACATTGGACTATTTGAAGGTCAATACATGATCCATACCAGCTATATCAGCAACACAGCATCTGGACACTATGATGGCAACTGTAATCTGAAGCACAGATTGACCCATAGGCATTGGCATACAGTCTTCTGACTGTACATTTCATGTGCAAGAATACATATAACAATCACACTAGTGTGGCCGCATGACTGTACTGGTTAGTCTGCCACATGTCTGTATGGTTACTACAAGTCACCCAGTAGATGCATGGCATGTGATTTCTACATGAGTGGAAACTTTATTGATAACATACAATGCACATCTGTTACTCCATCACACATTGTAGGAATTTCCTGATGCCAGATCACAGTGATGCATAGACCACCTAGACAGGTCATCCAATTGACAAAAATGGTCCATATTATCAAGATGGGACACATATCAGTTCAGAGCCATGGGTGCACAGCAGGTGTATTATTTCCTGAGAGGGACTTTGGTCCAGCATACAGTCTGACAGTGCACTTGGAAAACAACATAACCAATGCAGCTATAGTATTCTCTATACAGTTGCTATTTTGGGTTGCATGCAGCATAATCAGAATTGCATCTATTTTATTTATTTACTTATTTGGCTGTGCTTCTATACCACTTTTCACCAAGTCAAAGTGGTTTACAATCATCTTAACATACATTGAGTCTTCAGCTGCTTACGAAATGTTGGGAGTTCTGGGGTACTTCTGATCTTGTCTGGGAGGGAGTTCCAAAGGGAAGGTGCTTATAGTTTGAAAGCTCTTGAACAAGAGTGTTGGGTGCTCTTTATTTTTTTTATGGAGGACAATTAGTGAGTTCCTGTTGGTTTGTCGGCTGACTCCATTGGATTGGAAGGGGTGGAGGAGTGTTTGGAGGTAGGAGGAGGAGCATCCATTTAGTACTTTGTAGGACATCAATAAGGTCTTGCATTTGATACAGTTGCTCAGTGGAAGCCAGTGGAGTTGTTTTAGGATGGGTGTGATGTGTTCATGTTTAGGGGCTGCTAGCAGTGCACATGCTGTGGTGTGAAGGGCTCTGCATAATGGTAAGATTGTTGATTATGGAAGTCCTTGATAAATGGAGTTGCAATAATCAAAGTGTGGAAGAATTGATGCTTGAAGTTGTAGGGGTCCAAAACTGGGTGAAAACATTGTAGGGTGTGGATCTTGTAGTACAGTATATCATATTCACCATTTTCTTCAATTCACCATTTTCTTCACATGTTGTTTAAAGGTGAGGTTTCGGTCCAGTGCGATGCCAAGGTATTTAATTTCTGGTTGAACCTTGATATGGGTGTTGTTTAGGGTGATAGAGGTGGATGGTGTGAATGTGGCATCTTTGGTGATGAATAGTGCATCTGTTTTCTTGTAGTTGTTGGAGAGGTGATTCTTGGAATGTCACTGTGATATGTCAGTAAAGCAGTGTTTGAGTTTCGTGTAGATGCGTTGTTTTGTGTCGAAGTGTGTGTAGATCAGGATGTCATCTGCATAGAGGTGGTAGAATAGGTTGTGGGACTTGACGACAGTACATAGAGGTTGAAGATACATATTTAATAGTAGAGCTGAGAGAATGGAGTCTTGTGGAACACCCTCAGTTTGAGTGTAGGGGATGGAGGTTATGTTATCCATTTTGATTTGCTGTTGATGATTGGATAGGTAGGATTTAAACCATTTTAATACAGTATCCCGAATTCTGATTGGCTGTAGGCATTGGAGGAGGATGGGATGTTTATGGAGTTGAATGCTGAGGAAATATCAAGGAAGACTAAGATGAATCCTTGTTGCATATTCTGTATGCCTTGGATGTCTGTTTAGGAAGGAGAGGAGGAGGGTTTCAACTTCACAGTGGGGGCATAATTCATGTTGTTGGGGGCCAAATAAGGTCTGTTTTTCAATGTGGTTGTGAAACTGTTGGCAGATGACTTTTTCTATGATTTTAGCCATGAAGGGAAGGCTAGCAATTGGTCTGTATGATGTTGGATCCATTGGGTTGAGGTCAGGTTTCTATAGGATGGGACGAATGGATGAGGTCTTGAGGATGATTGGCATGAGTACTTGAATTATAGACATTTAGGTGATTTTTGTGAGACTGGGGCTGAGTTCAGTTTTGGTTGCCTTGATCTAGGTTACAGGGCATGGGTCGAGAGGCAAGGTAGTAGTATTAAGGGAGGTAATGGTGGCTTCAATGTTATTGGTGCTGATGTAGTCGAAGGATGACCAGGTGGCGGTAAGAGATGGGGATTGAATCAAGAGGGAGTCACATAAATGGGGCTGGTGTGTAGGTAGTTGTAATATTCAGCTAGTTGTTGCGGATTGATTGAGGTGAATGGTATAGTCTTAGTAGAGGGTGAATGGTATGGTTAGTTGTTTCACTAGATCAAAGAGTTCTCTTAGTCAGTTGAGGGAAGAGTTGATCAGCTTAGAGTGGTAGCGCTTTTTGGCACTGTCTAATGTTGTTTGGTATTCGTCTAGAACCCTCTTTCCCCCATTTAAGTCTCTTCTCAAAACTCACCTTTTTCTATCCACTTTTGACCTGCCATCTACCACCTCCTAAACTTCTTTCTGCTGCTTTACCTTTCTCTGGCTGCATGAATGACTGTCCTATGTCCTGTCAAAGAATATAGTTCCTTTCTTTTTCTGGCCTTTGTCCAGTGGGGGGCTCAAACTCTCAGCCTTTTCTGTATGGGGTTGTTAACACGTCACAGTGATAAACATTAATGGCTATGAGTGGTTTCATTTTTTGAGCCATTGGACATGAGCATTCACAAGGTGGGCCTGTGGCATACAGTTCTTTGTCCATATTTTAGCTATGGCTGGCATGCATCATGTAATTTCAGGACATCCCATACAAACCTTCCCTGTACTTCCTCCCCTACTGGTAAGATGTGATAATGTTTGCCTAGGACATTGGTTCACACAGGATGTGCTACTTCTATACTCCCTCTCAGTCCACCTTGGTCCCTTAAAGGATGTCTGACAATCTTGAAGACCCAATGAAGCCATCAAAGTGGAAGCAGTAATACACCAGGATTTGTGACAACAGCCATATCTGCATTTCTCAGCTGTGTGACAGTACACTGACTTTTAGAGGGATTTGAACTGTCATCCTTTCGACAACCCTACTGCTTCTTTGACAATGAGCCTACCATGGCAGCCCATAGTGCAATATATCCTGCCACCTGACGTGTTGTACACAAGTTCTTGGGGCCCATACTGGGTCCCATGTACATGGGTGCCAGGATGCTGACTGAGCCATTCATAGAGTAGCCTTTTCTGCACACATGGCACTGCACTTTGTCTGATGACCTTCTGCATCTGTCAAAACAGGGTTACTGACCATCCTTTGTGAGATCATGACAAGAGGCTTACTGCGACAGCCTCCATTTCTCCTTCCAGCAGGGAGTCTGGGCACATGCTTCAGACCTGAATGTCACACATCAGACTTATGCATGCTTGCTTAGTCACGCTGACAGTACCTCTATTTTGGGTGTGATGCTTAGTGCACCATACATGACTGATATTGATTGGTCCACACACATGTCAGATATCAGTGTGCACAATATTCGGTTCAGATTTCCACATGGGCTACATTGTGCGCACCAGTCCATACAGCACTCTCTTCCACCTCCATGCATCATTCTCCACATCCATCTCCACATAAACTTTGTGATCACTCAGGTATTCACAGGACTGCTAAAACACCCTGGACCACACAATGTCAGTTTGCTACATAGCACAAATCACACATACAACACCTGCAGAGAAGGTGCAGGTCGAAACTCATGCTCAGTCACTGCAGCTCATCAGTGGCCCACATATCTCCACGTCTATGCCACTCAGTGACATCACACCAAATAACCAGGGCACCCCTCAATGATACCATCCAACTGCCTCCCACATTATCCTGCCATTACTGTTGGCCCTATTGGCCAGTTAGCTGCCTCTGGTTGCTGCAATACTTCAATAGGAATGTCATCAGTTCCCAGCGTTTGTTCTTTGAAAATGTTTTCACTGCTGCTTCACTTCTTTCAGCATCAATGGTTTCTGATCATAAGATACAAGTTGAAAAGCTGTTGATCCAATTGAACTCTATGGGGTATGTTTACTACACCGCAGTAACATTACCGGTGTTAAGTGCAGTGTTGACGTGAGCAATGCCATATAAGGAAGTGGGCGTACCGGCGGCAAGGTAGCAGTGTCTGTTTAACATGCGTTAAAAGGCACCTTGGCCAGTTAGTGCACATTAACGGGACATTGCACGTTAAAGCTGACAAACAAAGCACATTACAAGGCTGACAAGGTGCTTTATAAGGTGCCCTATAGAGTGCCTTATAAGGCGCCTTATAAGGTGCCTTATAAGGTGCCGTAACTTAAGGTGCCATATAAGGTGCCCTAAGGATGTTAAGATGACCCAAGATATGGTGCCCAAGGGCAGTAAGGTGCCCCAAGTTGACAAGCATGAAATGTACAGTAAGAGCAAAAAAACAGATGTAACCCCAACACTGCACAGAGCACCAAGGAAAGGCAATGGACAAGAGATGAAAAGAAGGAGAGGTGGGAGCTGATGGACCTGCCAAATCTGCGTGCAGCCGATGTGGCAGCCGGTAAAATGGACAAACATATTGGAGGCAGCTGCAAGAGATAAGGGTGTTGGGGCCACTTGGCAATAGCATGATTGCCTTTGATTTAATTAGTGGAGGAGGGATAGTAAGGAAATCCACAGTACTACCTTTTAACTTTCGAAAGGGATACTATAATAAAATGAGGATTTCACAGCTTTAGTGTGTGGGGAGCCTTTCCCCTCCCACTCTCCACCCATTGACCCCTTCTCTCCGCCACTGGGGAGCCTTCCTCCGCCCTCAGGGAGACTTTACTCCACCTTCAGCGCTCATTTGCGCCGCTGAGCGCCGCTGAGCACCGCTGCTCACGTTAGCGCGCGATAAGGCAATAAGGCACCTTATCACACAGCAATGTGCTATTATCACGCGATAAGGTGCCTTATCGTGCGATAACGTGTCAGAGCGCACATTAAGACGGTTTAGTAAACATGCCCATAAATCTTAAATTTCCATAAATTCTCTGTGCAGTATGCAGATATATCTCATGCATACTCATTGTGGATATTCTGAAAACCTGACTGGCCAAATGGTCCATGAGAAATGGATTTAGAAATACCGATCTATGCCAGACCATGTTTCTCTTTAAGGGCACTGGTGCTAAAGCCCTCAAAGGTTTTGCATTTAACATGTGAAAGAATTGCTAAACCTGGAGGCGGAGCCTGATGTCCAGCGGGATGGTCGCATAACGCTGAGGCTCCCGAGAGGCCTACTCAGAATCCTGAATTAACACCGTACATACTTGGAACTTCTACTCTGATCTTGCCGGGGCACATTGGTGAGATGGCGGGGACTAAACCCACGTGCCTGGAATTTGGATCTCCAGCGGCTTCTCACGGCAAACGTTCCAAAACTGAACCTCCGTCTCCGCAGAAGGGGCTGGCCTTGCGCGAGGGCCCCGAAATGCAGCAGGAAATCCTCGCAGAGATTAGAGGGATCAAAAACCTCGTGCAGTCAAACGGTGAAGCACTCCGAGCGCTGCGGGAAGATTTTGGTGTGCTGCAAAGCAAGCTAGAAGGGCTTTCTTCGCGTCAGGACAAAATGGAGAGCATATTGGACTCCCATGCGGCCCGGTTGTCCAAACTCGACAAAGTTGAACGTCAGGTGCGGGCCTTGCAGAAAGAAGTGGAAGATGGCAATAATAGAGCGCACCGCAACAACATACGACTCGTGGGCATACCGGAGGGAGCGGAATCGGGAGACATGAAAGAGTTTTTATGCAAAATCCTCCCTTCCCTGCTCCAAATCACCTTTACCAAAGATTTGGAGATCGATCGCGCTCATCGTGTACCCACAAGCATAACGCTCAACAGGAAGACCCCGCGGCCTATCATTTTTCGACTTTTGAGATATCAACACGTTGAGCAAATTCTAAATGCCTCTCGGGCAAAGGGCCATACGGAGTTTGAGAGCCACAAGATCTCCTTCTATCCCGACTTGGCTAAACCCACGGTCGACCGCCGAAAGCGCTTTCTGGAATTCCGGCCGAGGCTTCAACAACTACAAGCACACTATGGCCTGATGTACCCGGCCAAGCTCCGAGTCACGCTTCACAATCAGACAAGAACATTTGAGGACCCTGATCTACTAGCGGAGTTTTTGGATTCCAAAGAAGCCGACTTGATGCGCTGACTTCCAGAATACTCCTGCAAGTATTCTCATATCCGCTGTACCTGCCATATTGGATCTGCCGCAGCCCAGCAAAGAGTCTGGCGAGGGCAGTTTGTTGCCTTACTTTTGATGATATCTGTGACCCGACTCCATCTACCCACAGTAGCCTCGATGAGTATCAGAGACAGTGTTAATTATGGACTCTGGTGTTTTCTATTTCCTCTCTAGGGCCTCCTCCCGCAGACATATGGTCGCCATATTCTTTGGGGGTTTTGCTTCTTCTCTAAGATACTTTGGTACATACTTTTCAATATGGGGTGTATTAGCCAGAATACTCGGTGATTATGTCATTGTTGCACAGATCCTGATTATGTTGTATGTTTTCAAGCGCCCTTACCTAAAATGTCTATTACTGATTGATGGCACCATGTAAGATTTTCTCATTGAACGTAAAAGGAATCAATAATCCGATAAAACGGAAGAAAATCCTAAGCTACCTAAGTCAGGAAGCTGCGGATCTGATTTTTCTCCAAGAAACGCATTTAAATTCGAAGGAAACTCTTAAACTCAATATTAAACCTTACATGGTGGCCGCCTATTCCCCAGCCGTTTCTAAGAAATGTGGGGTTGCCATACTGGTTAGGAAATCTTTGAATGCTACTATTATTGCGACTAGCTCAGATACAGAAGGTAGATGGTCCAGAGTTCACCTCAAGATAGGTAGCCTTGAAGTTACATGTATATGCCTTTACGCTCCTAATGTGGATGACCCTGCCTTTTTTGCTACCATTGCTCAGGTTGCGCAGGCCTCTGCTAATACTTCATTGATAATTGGGGGGGATTTCAATTTAGTCCTTGATCCCCTGATTGACAAACAGCCGCCTAGGACAAGTGGTCCCCCCAAGAGTCACACCACGCTTACCTCCCTGATCAAAGATCTTGCTTTAGTTGATCTATGGAGGTTACTACACCCCAATGAGCTTGACTTCACCTTCTTCTCTTCCCCTCATAAATCCCAGTCTCGCATAGACTTCTTTCTAATATCAAAACTGTTAGTTCCTCAGGTGGACACTGCAAAGATTCACTCCCAACATATTTCAGATCATGCTGCCATTTCCTTTCAATTACACACTACTGCACCCCAAGGGAATTCGGGGGCCTGGTTCTTTGATAGAGCCCTGTTAACTCAGCCAGAGTTCCAGTTAGAAATTCGAGCAGCCATACAGGATTACTTCCATTTTAATCTGCCCCAGGATACTGCGAATTGGGCTTGGTGGGAGGGCTTCAAAGCGGCCATTCGAGCAACGATCACTAGCTATCAAATCCGCCTGCGAAAACAACGCAAACAGCAGCTACTCATACTAGACCAACAAATAAAAGCAGGCGAACGAGTTCTAACTTCACGTACTGATCCATGTGTATTAATTCGATTACAGCGTCTCCGTTTTCAATATAATTCAATCCTCTCAACTGCAGCTTCTAAGAGTATTGAGCTTCAGCGAGGGACATATTATCGTGAAAATAACCGAGCCGGTCGACTCTTAGCCAACGCCTTGAAAGGTCAAAAAGAAGCCAAACGCGTAGCGGCCCTTCGAGCTCCACAGGGAGGGGGCATAGTGACCACAGACTCCGACATTGTAGAGCTCTTTCGGGATTTCTATACCCGCCTATATCAATCTGAATGTGAGTTCTCGTCAGAGACATTCGAGCGATTGCTTTCTGGCATTCAGCGGCCGACCCTCTCTGAAGATGATAGGGATGCGATGGATGAACCCTTCTCTACTTCAGAGATCCAATCTGCCCTAAAACGAACAGCCTCGGGCAGTGCCGCAGGGCCCGATGGTCTCCCGACCGAATTCTACAGAACGTTCAGTGCAGATTTAGTTCCCTATTTAAAACTCTATTTTACTGCCCTTGCGGTAGATACATCCTCTTTGGAATCCTTTTCTGCAGCTAATGTGGTAGTATTTGAGAAAGAAGGCAGAGACCCGCTACTAACCGCCAGCTACCGTCTTAATGCCGATTATAAGATCTTCGCAACGATCTTGGCCACCCGGCTATCTGACAGGATGGCCACCCTAATTCACCCCGACCAATGCGGTTTTATACCTGGCAGATCAACTGCTGACAATGCTCGGACCTTGTGCCATGTGCTATCCAGTGCTGCCAATCTAGATCATCCATGGGTGGGTCTTTCCCTGGATGCCGAAAAAGCCTTTGACCGCCTAGAATGGCCCTTCTTATTTGCAGTTCTCCGATGGTATGGCTTTGGGGAGGGCTTCCTCCGATATCTCCAAGTCATGTATACCCAACCCGTCGCCAGTATTTGTGTAAATGCCATCAAGTCTCAGCCATTTAATCTCCAAAGAGGCACGCGTCAAGGTTGCCCCCTATCACCAATGCTCTTTGATCTAGCTCTTGAACCCCTAGCCCTCCTTATTAGACAGTCCGCACGTATTCGAGGTGTCCCCTTCAGTCATAGGGAGATTAAACTCTCTGCATATGCAGATGACCTTATGCTTTTCGTATCCCTCGATTCGGTTCCAGCTGTCTTGGATCTGATTGACGGATACTCACAATTATCGGGCTATAAAATTAACTGGACCAAATCTGTAGCATTCCCACTGAACCGCTGGGTACATGAGGCTGACATGCAGGCCTTTCCCTTCCTTTGGCAATCCCGCATGGTGAAGTATCTCGGGGTCCATTACTGTTCTCCTTTAGAAGACACTATCAGTTTTAATGCCAAAGAGGTAGTCTCCAAAGTCCGTGAGCTCACGAATCGTTGGTCTCCCTTATCTCTTACATGGTGGGGCCGCTTAGAAACTGTGAAAATGATGATAGTCCCCAAAGTGAACTACATTCTAGAAATGCTGCCATGCTTACTCCCGCTACATACTTATAAAGATATTGAGGGCCTTCTCGTCCGTTATCTCTGGCAGGGCAAGCCACCCAGGATAGCTAAACAAAAACTACAGTCTGCAAAGGAAAGAGGGGGTACCAGATTTCCTGATTTTCTTAGATATCATCAAGCCTTCCTACTTAAGCAAGGTGCCCAATGGCTAGATGCCTCAACAGACAGCAGACCAGTTTGGCTTGACATAGAAGAGGAGCTTAGTAGCCCAATTCCGTTGACCCATCTTCCCGGTATGTCCTATCAAGTAGACACCCGCCATCCACCAATGATTGTCGATACTCTTGCGGCCTTTAACACTCTCATTCTATCACTGGGCCCGAACGTATGTCCTCAGGACGGACTCCCGCTATGGAATAACCCCAGAATTCAAGTCCTCAATAGAACGATAGCATGGAAACCCTGGTACTCAAGGGGGATCTGGACACCCCAACAGCTTTTCTCTGCAGCTCGTTGGAAAACCTTTTCTGATTTACAAAAGGAATTTGCGTTACC
Source organism: Ichthyophis bannanicus (assembly GCA_033557465.1). NCBI lineage: Eukaryota > Metazoa > Chordata > Amphibia > Gymnophiona > Ichthyophiidae > Ichthyophis > Ichthyophis bannanicus. Next base: position 439,154,946 of record CM066035.1, read on the forward strand.
AGCGAAACACTACTTTCAATTGATGCAGCTTCAACACTGCCTCAAAAGTGCTCGAATCATGCCGCCCTCTGCCCCTACTGAGGACGGGCTATTAGAGATAGTTCACTCTATTAGTAGTACACATGGGGTAGCCTCTAACTTTTATAAAATATTATGTCAGGGTACAGACACGGCCACTTTTAGAGCCCAACAAGCCTGGGAGCGCGAACTGCAAACCACTTTAACCCCTGTGCAATGGAGCGTTTTCTGGAGCAAAGTAGTGTGGGTTTCCCGGTCTGCCTCTGTTACCCAAACTCTCTTCTTTTTTGCACACAGATGCTTTTATACCCCAGAAAAAATAGCCAAATGGAACACAAATGCTAGGGACCAGTGTTGGTCTTGCCATACTGCTGTGGGAACCTTCGCTCATGTTATTTATGAATGTCCTCAACTACAGGTTTATTGGGGGCGGGTCTGGGGTTGTATTCAATTTATCTTACACCTTCACGAACCTCTCTCTTGGAAGATCGTGGGACTCCGCTCTGTGGTGGAGGTCCCCTCTCTTCCTAAGAAGGGTCGCTTTCTCCTTGATTTCATGCTGGGTATAGCCATATGCTTAATCACGAGGAATTGGAAGGATAGCTCTCGACTTACTGTCAATGAATGGTGGAACCTCGTCTGCTTATATAGTAAATATGAGCAGATACCTCGGAGAGCTATTCCCCATGCCCAACCTCACTCTCGCTTGTCTAAATGGCAGATGCTTAATGATTATGTACAATCTGCTCATTGCTCCAACATGCCTGTATAATGTGCACTCATCATGTTTCAGATCACCGTTAGGTTTCGTAACACAATAATGTAAGTACACGCCCGCTTCGGGAATGATTAGTTTTCTAGAGAAGAAGCAGGGGGGAGGGGGGTGGCAGGGGTTTACTTTGGTGTATGTATTACACTTTATGTATCTGTCTTTTAGCTGTATGTCTTCCTTTTCCTTTGTTGTTATAAAACGAAAATAAAGAATTAAAAAAAAAAAAAAGAATTGCTAAACCTAAACTTTAGTTGTTGGAGGCCTGACCAGCATGTTCCCAGCAGCTAACACCAGAAGGGCTACTTGAATGTGTGGGACACTAATGCAGGTGCATCTAATGACACCCATAGAGCTGTGGTTAGGTGCACCCATGCTGTCATAAGGACGCTGAATGTGCACCAATTGTCCTCATGTTAGCAGAAATGAGATCTTCAGGTCCATACTCCAGCCCTTCCCTGCTCCATGGTGTGATGGCTGATTAACATGCAATTTACCACATAGATGCTGGCATGCCCACACATTAAATGCAAATTAACTGGATACCGGACTATAGTATAATGGGTTCTATATGTGTAGATGCATCCATCAAGGCATACAAGCAATATGAGGGCTGGCTCCAGTTGGATTGTGATGTTAAACTGTGTGAGAACATGACCAGTATTGAATCAGTTTCCTGGAAACACAAGGAAATTGCCTTGTGGCTCAGGGAAATTACACTGAGACCATTGCACAGTGTTTCTCCTTTTCACATTCTAAGGGGTATGTTTACTAAACAGTCTTAACGCACACTCTGCGACATTATCGCGCGATAAGGTACCTTATCACGCAATAATGGCGCTTTATCGGGCACAGAGGTACCTTAGCGCGCGATAACGCACACAGTGGCGCAAATGAGCGCTGAAGGCGCAGAAAGGCTCCCGGAGGGCGGAGGAAGGCTCCCCAGGGGCGGAGAGAAGGGGTCAATGGGTGGAGAGGGGGAGGGGAAAGGCTCCCCGCACACTAACGCTGTGAAATCCGAGGCTCAAAACTAACACCAGTGAAACCCTGGCATTAGAGCTGATTTAAAGGGAAAAGAAACCATTTCCGTCAGCAATGTACAGCAAAACCAGGGAAACCTACAAAAAAGTGATTAGTGTAATACATGTGCATGGAACAAAAGGGCAAATAAACTCTGAAAATGACCCCAAGAAAATATGAAAAAAACATAACCAAGCTGGGCAATAGTGATATTAATGGGAAATATCAAAAAGCACTCCCGAGAAGGTTCCAAAAAAAAGATATGAATTGTGGAAGGGTCTGCGCTCCGTCCCCATACAAGATGAATGATCCCAGAGTGCAATTGCGCTCATCAGGGTTTCCCTCTCCATTGGACAGGATTCCTATGGGGTGCACATGTTCCACAACAGCAGGGCGGGCATGTTGGAATGGGCAACTGGACAGATGCTGGGAAAGGGGACACAGAGGGCTGCAGACGGCACATGCTGTACTGCAGATGGGCCACAGTGCGGACTAGGGTGATGCCTAGGTGGCCCATAGGAATGCTGAAGCAGTAGAGCAGCCAGACAGCAACTGATGAGGGTCCAGCATGGGCACGAGTGTGCTTCCCATAGTACCCACAGTTCCCACAGTGTCACAGGGGATAGTACCCAGTAGGGACCCCCAAGGGCACAAAACAGTGGCAGGCGGTGCTGGAGAGAAGCGTGGACACCTATGCAGGCACCCCTACCCCAGAACCTGCACCATAGGCAGCCGCCTACCCGCACACTGGATGGCCTGAGACTGCGCTCCACAGCACCACCAGCAGAAGGGCATGTCAGCAGGGTGGCAGAGGGGCACTGGTGGTGGAGGGGGCAGTGGCAGCTGCCCAGAGCAGACAGTGGCCTTGCCCTGTGTAGGTGGGTGCCATGCACTGAAACAGACAGGCCACGTCTGATGAACAGTCATGGTATCCCCAGGGAATGTACTGTCTCTGTGGCAACACGGTGGTGCAGTGCACACAGCCAGTGTGTTCAGGAGCAGAAGGTCACAGATTCAAGTCCCAGCTGTGGTTCCTGCCAACCCAGCCCCCATTTTTTACCCACTACTAAAACGTGCTAATACAGACAGAACCTTTATTGCAGATGACGTAAACATGCCCAAAACACCTACATTTTACCCTACAGAGCACAGACACCATAAACAAGTGCATTACCTAGAGCAGAGTCTCCCAAATGCAGTCCTGGAGGGCCAAACACCATTCAAGTTCCATGCTGCCTCTAATAAAGATGCCTGTGCTGCATATCTATGCACCACCCCCATGGTATGCAGATGTATCTCATGCATATTCATGAGGGACAGCATGAAAACCCGAACAGTGTTTGGCACACCAGGACTGGAGTTGGGAACCTCTGCCATAAAGCAGCAGCTAACAGGGGCAGACACACCCACACCCACAGGCTCCATTAGCCAATGCCTCCTGGAGAGGCAGGACATTGGGCCCTGCGTGCATCTCCCAATACTAGCACTTGCATACCTTAGCAATGCCACCCTAAACCTGGGAATACGGTACACAGCTATCAAAAGGTTGCTATGATTACTGGCAGATAGCAATTCCTACGTTAAGCACAGTTTGCTGATTGAGCTCCATCATAGCAACCTTTCTGATGTCTGTGGAGTGTGCTTCAGGTCTGGTGTCTGACAGTGTTTACCATCATGGGGAGTGACCCCCAACAGTATTGAGTACCATACCCATGCCTGCACTGTGCCCAGGACTGGTGTGGTGGCCAGGGCTGCTAAACACCTCTATAGTAGCACAATGCTGGCATAGGTGTGGGAGTGTGTGTCTGTCTATCCAGTGTGTGGTGGCTGCAAACACCCTCCAAAGCCCACACTGCCAGCACTGCCAGTATTGGCCTGCCAATGTGCATAATGAGGAGCAAGGTACCATGGGTATAGCCCGGACAGGGTAGCTGGCCAGGATGCATCTGCACAGGGCATAGGGCACTGGCTGGGACATTGTAGTGCCTGGCCACCACCTGCACAGACAGGGTGGCCATAGCATGTTCTGCTGGGAGATCACTCTCACCCTGACTGAGCAGTGACCACGGCATGGCTAGGCACCCCCATAGTGCTACATAGCATTTTTTTCATGTGATATTTATGGGTTCCCTTTTGGGGGCCAGTCACTGACTTATCTGCTTGGTGTGTATGCTGACATCCCAGTTCTGGGTGCACGCATTTCCACCAGGAACGCACTATGGACTAGCTAGCAGACTGTCTGCAGCTGGTATGTGTCTTGCTGGAACACCTTGCAGGGTGCAGTGGCTGAAGGCTTGCTGCAGGAGAATATCAGATAGTGGTGGGGTGCAGCTTTGCATGTCCAGGCCTAATGTCTGTTTGCTATTGCTTTATGGATGTGTACAGAGCTGCATTGACTGCCCTGTAGAGTGTCTGTTCCCCAGCAGGACTGGGGTTGATGGTCCCCTCTGCTGCCACCAGTCCAGGGAGGTAGAATGTGGATCTGTTGGTGGGAGACCCTGTTTCCCACCCTCAACCCAGGGGGAGGAGCGTGTTGGTACATAATCCTCCTATGGGTCCAAAATGGCTAAACCTGACTGAGAAATACAGATATATCCAAGGTGTGTCTGCAGAAACTACCTAACTCACACATTAGCACTGCTGGGGACCTGCAGCATGGTCTATCTCTGCTGTGGACCTGGTGCTGGGCACCCCACCTCACCCTCAGGGTGAGTGCAGTACCTGCACAATGTGACGGTGTGTAGCTACTCTGTGCCAGTACCACACACGGTCAGTTCCCCCTACCAGGCCGAGGTGCTGTGGGGGTGCATACCCCATCTTGTGATCATCTGTAGACTGCTGATTTGCATGTGCAGTGCATCATGGGTATGGGTGGGTTAACCCTATCCTGGTGACCACAGCAGACTGTTTGTGTGATGACATGCAGACCTTCTGCAGCCAGCCATGGGGCTGCTAGCAGCTGTGACCCACTGGTTACTTCACTGCTTGTGGAACCAGAGGTCATGGGTTCAAACCCACAGTGGGGCTATTTGATAGGGCTGTCCAAAGCATTGTCTTTTTTTAATGTACATTAGTGCTGCCAGCAAAACACTCTCAGGGTACTGTAACCATAAGGTGCCTCAGAAGGCGCCCTATAAGGCGCCTTATAGGGCACCCTATAAAGCGCCTTCTGAGGCACCTTATGGTTACAGTCCATATAAGGTGCCTTATAAGGTGTCCTATGGAGCGCCTTATAGGGTGCCCTATAGGGGACATTATAGGGTGCTGTGGCGGACAGTGCACTTTATATTGTGCCCTTTGGAGTGCCTTATAGGGTGCCTTCTGCGGCACCTTAGGTTACGGCACGTGAGGGTGTGTTTGCTGGCAGCAATAATTAAAATGCCTCAGGAAACAATACTTACATGTCAAAGCTGATGCCTCAGCCAGCCTTATGCATTAGGCACACTGGGGAATTGAACTCAAGACCCCTGTATCATCAGTCAGTGTATTAACCATTGTATTACACCTCTGTTTCTGTGTTTGCATGTCTGGGCGCCTACTTAAGATTACCGCGCGTTAACATGCTTAGCGGAGCTTAGCCCGTTAATGTGCGCAGCAGCGCATGTTATCGCGCGCTAATCCCGTTTTGCTACTTTAAGACTGAAACGCCTACTCCTTTTATGGCAGCCTGCACACTATCGCCGGGTGCACATTAAGAAGGTTTAGTAAACATACCCCTTAGAAGTTTTGTAGAGATGAAGGCTTTTATGCAAAGTTTCCTTCTACAGGAACGTTGGCGTATTCCACTTTCAGATAAACAATTAAACAAGTGATTAACTCTTGACACCTCAGAGAAATCATCTGGTAATGAAGCATCACAAAATCAGAATGTCTCTAGGCCTTTACTGTATTTCAGACAAATAGGAACCAGAGGATATGGCAGATCTTGAGGTCAAAACCAATCATGACCTTGGAATTGCCCATGGACAAGATCTCAGAGAGAATATAATCTTCTATAATTAATCTGTCATCTGTGCTTCTTTCATGAGATGTTTTACAAGCTTTAGAATGAGGATTATTATGTGCCTTATATCCAATATTATCCATTTCAGACATGAGTGGGTTTACATCAGTCTTTTAGAAAACTACATTCAAAGGTCAATTGTTCTAAATTTATTCAAAACGCTGACTCTTCATTGATGAAGAAAAAAAATCATCCTGGTTATCATTGGGACCCCCTGATCTCATTGTATATGCATACCTACAGTTTGTTTTACATGATTTGATAAACTTTGAACACTGGAAATCTAGAAGTGGACATCACAATATTTCCAATCAAAAATTACTGGTGTTTCTGCTTTAGCATATGATTCTAAGGTTGTGGTGAAGCTGCTGATAAAAGTGGCAATACTGTAATTTTATATTGAGACTAATATATAAATAAAGTCTATAAATGTTGAATGATGTTAATTTTTATATGAAATTTCAAGAAGATTCAACAACCCAAGTCCTTTCTTTGTTGTGGAAACTTGTAGAAGCTGGAGCAAAGAAAGGTTTTTTAGTCATTCAGGAAAGTATATTTCTTTATGTTGAATTGCCTCTGACTCCTGTGTTACACATCTTATCAATTGCTTTATTTAAATTATCTCTGTTAAACTCTCTGTATTTACAGATATTTTGTTTAAGCCTTTTGTATTATGAAGTGAATCATACATTCAGGATTCCACTCCCATGATTAATGTTTTTTCACAGATTGAACTTACTAGTGAAAAAGACATGGGGGTATGTTTACTAAACCGTCTTAATGTTACAGGCGTTAGTTACAGTCTTACTGTGACAAATGCCATATAAGGTAGTAGGCGTTCCGGTCTTAAGATAGCATTTCCGGTTATCGCGCGATAAAGTCCGTTATCACACGATAGAGGGAGCCCTGCCACATTAATGCGCGTTAGCTTTAATTAGGCGCGCTGACATATAAACACAATAGCAGAGGTGTAGCACAATGTTTAATACATTGACTGATGAAACAGACGTCATGAGCTCAACCCCCTAGTGGGCTTAATGAGTAAGCGTGTCTGAGGCATTACTCTTTACTTTAAATCAGTGCTATCTGAGGCATTTTCTTTTTTTAATTGAAATTAGTGCTGCCAGCAAACACACCCTCACAGTGCCGTAACCTAAGGTGCCGCATAAGGCGCCCTATAAGGCACTCCAGAGGGCACATTATAAAGTACACTGTCCACCAAGGCACCTTATAATGTTCCCTATAAGGTGCCTTATAAGGCGCCTTATAGGGTGCCTTATAGGGCACCTTAAGGTTGCAGCACTGTGAGGGTGTTTTTACTGGCAGCACTAATTTAAATTAAAAAAGGAAATGCCTCAGACAGCCCTATCAAATAATACCACTTTGGGAACAAACCCATGATCTCTGCCTCCACAGTCAGTGAAGTAACCAGTGGGCTATATCTCTATAGTCACTAACAGCCCCCTGGCTGGCTACAGAAGGACTGCAGGTCACCAAACAAACTGTCTGCTGTGGTTACCAGGATAGAGTTAACCCACCCGCAGCCATGATGCATGCACATGCAGATCAGCAGCCTACAGATGATCACAAGATGGGGTATGCACCCCCACAGCACCTCGGCCTGGTAGGGGGAACTGACCGTGTGTGTTACTGGCACAGAGTAGCTACAGACCGACACATTGTGGGGGTACTGTGCTCACCCTGAGGGTGAAGTGGGGCGCCCAGCACCAGGTCCGCAGCACCTAGCTTAACCAAGATAGGCTATGCTGCAGGTTGCCATCAGTGCCAGTGTGTGATAGGTAGTCCTTGCAGACGCACCGAGAATATACCTATATCCATCCGTATTTCCCAGTCACATCTAGCCCTTGTGGACTATGATGCACCCAGAAGAGTGCATATCCTGTGTTGGTGCCATGGTCACATGATTTAAGTGAAGGGGGGTGTTTTGACCCATAGGCAGATTATGTACCACCACACAACCAGCCCTCTGGGGCTCAGGGTGGGGGACAGGATCTCCCACCAACAGATCCACATTCTACATCCCTGAAATGGGGGCAGTAGAGGGGACCATCAACCCCAGTCCTGCTGGGGAACAGACAGCATACAGGGCAGTCAATGCAGATCTGTACGCACCCATAAGGCAATGGCAGACAGAAAGTAGGTCTGGAAATACTCAGCTGCCCCCACCACTATCAGACATCCTCCAGCAGCAAGCACAGTGAGTCTCCAGCCACAGCACCCTGCAAGGTGTTCCAGCCATACACATACTAACTGCAGACAGTCTGCTAGTTAGTCCATAGTGCATGCTCCTGGAGGAGATGCATGCACCCAAAACTGGGATGTGAGCACACACACCAAGCAGATAAGTCAGTGATTGAGCCCCAGAAAAGAGAACCCACAAATATCACTTGAGAAAAAAACTGCATAGCACTATGGGGGAACCTAGCCATGCCATGGTCACTGCTCAGTCAGGGTGAGAGTGACCTCCCAGCAGGACATGCTGTGGCCACCCTGTCCGTGCAGGTAGTGGCCGGGCACTACAATTTCCCAGCCATTGCCCTATGCCCTGTGCAGATGCATCCTGCCCAGGCCACCCTGTCCGGGCCATACCCACAGTACCTTGCACCTCATTATGCACATTGGCAGGCTAACACTGGAAACAGTGCAAGCAGTATGGGCAGAGTAAGGTGTAGGCAGCCACAACACACTGGATAGACAGACACACACTCCCACACCTATGCCATCATTGTGCAAATATAGAGGCTTTTAGCAGCCCTGGCTACCACACCAGTCCTGGGCACAGTGCAGGCATGGCTATGGTACACAATACTGTCGAGGTCACTCCCCGGGGTGGTAAACACTGTTAGAAACCAAAACTGAAACACACTCCACAGATATCAGAAAGGTTGCTATGATGCAGCTCTATCAGCTAATTGTGCTTAACTTAGGAATTGCTATCTGCCATTAATCATAGCAACATTTTGATATATGTGTAACGTATTCCCAAGTTTAGCGTGGCATTGCTAAGGTATGCAAGTGCTAGTATTGGGAGATGCTGCTGCATGTAGGGCCCAACAGCCTGACTCTCCATGAGTCTTTGGATAGTGGAGCCTGTGGGTGTGGGTGGTTTTGCCCCTGTTGGCCACTGCTCTAGGGCAGAGGTTCCCAACTCCGGTCCTGGTGGTCCAAAAACCATTCAGGTTTTCATGCTGTCCCTAATGAATATGCATGAGATATATTTGCATAGAATGGGGGCGGCACATACTAATGCAGCACAGGCATACTTATTAGGGACAGCATGAAACCTGAATGGTGTTTGGCTCTCTAGGACTGCAGTTGGGAAACTCTGCTCTAGGTATTGCACATTAAGTTTATGGTGTCTGTGCTCTGTAAGGTAAAATATAGGCATTCAGGTATGTTTAGTTTATCTGCAATAAAGGTTTAGTACTGGGTAAAATATGGGGAAAGGGTTGGCAGGAGACACAGCTGGGATTTGAACTTGTGACTTTTTGCTCCTGAACGCAGTGGCTGTGTGCACTGCACCACACTGCTGCCACACAGACAATTCATTCTCTGGGGATACCATGACTGTTCGTCAGACAGACCCTGTCTGGTGCATTGCACAGCACCCACCTAAATGGGACTAGGCCATGGTCTGCTGTGGGCAGATGCCACTGCCCCCTCCGCCACCATGCAGTCATGCCATTATGCCGGTGGTGCTCGTGGTGCGCAGTCCCAGGCCATCCAGTGTGCTGGTAGGCAGCTGCCTATGGTGTGGGTTCTCGGGTAGGGGTGCCTACATGGACATGCGTGCTTTCCCCCCGCCTGCCAATTGTGGCGATGGCGCCCCCACTAGACGGTTGCCTAGTGAAAGCGGTGGGCCATCTTGTATTTTGTATGTTGCTTAAGCTTCAGGGCTAAGACCTCTGAATGTGTAGTTGCGTGCAAAAAGCAGTCCAAGTGGTATTTTTGGCCAACACAGGAAAATTTATTAAATTTTTCATTTTAAATTTCAGCTTTGCAAACAGACCTTTGTAGAAGGCTCCAACCACAACAACAGAAAAAGGATGTTTTCTCCAAATAAACTTTCTTTACAAAAAGTGTATTTCAGCAGTGTTATCAATGAGCAGTTTCTTCCAGCTCTTTAACAAAAGAATTTCTTCTTCCAGAAACAAACATAATTGAGCTAGTATTTAACAGCAGAGTCCAGCAAACCTTTTAGCTTCCCTTAGCTGCTTCAGGTTTTAACTTTAAAACACTTCTCTGCTTGTCAGCACAGAAACCAAAACTGCTGTGTTTAAACTTTCACTCAGCACAAGTGTTCTTGTAGCTTTAACCATGAGATTTCCTTCTCTCTCTAAAGCTTCTTAGCTACAATAATCAGGATAACTGTTTCCTGGGTTTCCTTCCTATTAAACCCTTAGCTTTTCTCAGTCAGAGATTATGCACAAAGAACATTCCATTTGGGAGTCTGTGGAGTCAGGTTCCTCTCCACAGAATTCCACCTCCATGTCTTCCTCTGCATTACATGACTGTGGGGCTTGGACAGGTTCAGGGATTTCAGGTTTTACTTCCTTTCAAAGCTTGAACAGTCTTTCCCACTGAACTTCCCTTCTTCTCCCCGGGATTATATTAGTGTTCTCAGACTTCTTTCCCTTTAGTAAAACATTTAAAGGCTTTGTTTGCTTTTTCTTATCTGTAAAAGCATTCTTCCTGGCATGCGTCCCATAAGGTACAGCTTCATCCTCAGAATCGGGTATACTTATTTCTGAGTCAGAGTCACACACATTAACTCCCTCAAACTTTCCCCTCCTACCTCTGAGCTTGACTGTAGACCTTTTACAGCAAGGGCATCTCCTAGGTGTAGTGTCCTCTGAATCAGAGCTGCCTGGGGGATCACTGCAGTGTTTGTCTCTAGCCCTTCTAGGCTCTCCAAGCATGAAGACTTGTTCCTCTTCAGATGGAGCTGAGAC